>CM075346.1:37627500-38857500 GCA_037693485.1 Kitagawia praeruptora | reverse complement strand
GTTTTAAAAAGTAGTGGGTGGAATAGTGGGTATTGAATATTGTTTTTAAGGATTAGTGGATGGAATAGTGGATACTTAATATTATTTTAAGGAGTAGTGAGTATTGAATATAGTTATTTCATGACTCAAAATAGAAAGGATAGAAATATTTTGAATATACCGAAAAAGAAAGTGAGAAGAGTTTTATGGGATAGAGGGAGTAGCTAATAAGAGCCTGGTTGTTAGATCTTGACCCAGCTTTTCAACCAAAAATACATATTCATATATAGTTACTACTCCCTCTGTCTCATTATACCTTGTTCATTTGAAATGTCGGCCCTATTCATAACATGAGATAAATTACTAATTTACGTTTAATCTATAAGATCAAATATAGTCATGAGTGATCTTGTTGGATTCGTATTTATGAGTACTTTAATACAGTGAAGTTTTTATATTTAATACAAATACGAAATTGAAGATATTAACGATCAAAAGTGTGCGTTGGCAAACGTATCCATTTGAAATGGGAAAAGTATTTAGAGACAGAGGGAGTATTATTTTTACTTATTTTCTATTTATTTCAAGCTAATAATTTATTGCTTTAGTTGAACTCGTACTGGCCACTTAAATGTTGAAAGTTGTTTTAAATTTTAAATTCTAAACATTAAATTAAGTAGATTATTAAGTCAATGAATACGGAAGGCCCAAGTAAGTGGACATGTGAGTTGTAAGAGCAGAAACCAGTAGTTACATCGGAAAAGTGCAAGAAAGAACCAGTTGACACATTGTAAAATCATGCAGCATGCATGTCTGTTTTTTTATTTTCATCCGCACTATATTTTATGGAGTTCTTTGAAAAAAACAACGGATTCGTGGAATTTGTGTTGATCGCTTGTTTAAAGAATCCATACAATTAAATATAAGTAAATTTTAATAGATATACAGTAAAAAATTGTCATTTTTGAGAACTAATGGGTTAAAATATAATTATCGATGGACCATCACTAAATTATCATTTAGAGAATTAATATTAATTTAGAGAATTTCTATTCAAAAAAAATATTAATTTAGAGAATATATAGGTGTAGGAGTATATGTGATCAACAACTCTGGAGCTTCTAGGTTGATTCTCCCCACTTATGGAACACCGGTACATCTGGTTATTTACAGAGGCGGTTTGGGATTGCTTAAAATAAGTTACTTTTGATTTAAATGTTTGGGAGAATTTTTTTCTGGAATAATAAAGTTAGAGATTTCTAACATTTCAACTTATTTTTCAACTAATTTTTGCAACTTATTGAATTTCAAACATACATTAAATACCTGTATAAAAAAATATCAAAATATAAAATTTTTACCCGAAAATAAGTCCATAAGTCCTTAATTTTTTTTTTGCCAAACAGGCACTTAATGGAGGTGTTTTTAACTTAAAGAAGAAAGTAAATTTGTTTATCTTAAGTTCAATGAATGTGTTTAGGTAATTTTACTTAAAGTTAAATGGGGTTTAATAATTTTGACTTAAAGTGAAATTTGATTTAAAAAAAAATTTAAATTCATAATATTTAAACTTTACAAGAATCGTGGAAAAAAAACTTCTATAAGTCATAACTCAAAAGTACCTAAATGAAATTTATGACATAAAACAGTTTTTTAACTTAAAGACGATTTTAAACCGGTGCACACAAACAGACCAAAAGCTAGGGAAAGTAAAAAACTTCTTAAAGAAGGTGTTGCGAAATGGGCCGAAAGTCTTAATGCATATGGATATTAAAAATACAGAAACAACTGGTTTCGCTTTTCGCTGGTTTTGTTCCTTGTGCTGTTCTTTTGTGTAATGTATTTAGACCACTAGTGTAAATTATTTACAGTATATATTTTTACGCTTCTTTTGCACAAATGTACAAATGTTGTGTTAATATATATATATTTTCTACGGTTGGTTGGAGTTTTGGAGCCAACTAAGCTT
This sequence comes from Kitagawia praeruptora, assembly GCA_037693485.1. Classification (NCBI taxonomy): domain Eukaryota; kingdom Viridiplantae; phylum Streptophyta; class Magnoliopsida; order Apiales; family Apiaceae; genus Kitagawia; species Kitagawia praeruptora. The sequence continues at coordinate 38,855,552 of CM075346.1, read as the reverse complement.
GAACTTTTCGAATTTAAATCAATTCAAATTTGAAAGGTTAAAACATGTAATTTGCGAGTTTGGAACCTTTTCTTCCATCCCCAACTAAAACCAAACATAACATATTAGTATTTCAGTTCATTGACTCACCTCACACAAGTGCACTAAAAAGTAAAATCATGTAAAAATATGTAATATTATTCATATTTAAACTCCTCAGCATCTGCTGATACATTTATCGACATGACTGACATCTTTACATTGGACTTGGAGTAGCCGTTGAGTTGAGGAGGATTTCCCAAACTAACCTATCGTTGGTTTTCCCAAACTAACCTAGTTTTACAATTATTCCCAAACTAACCTACTTTACTATTTAAACTCAATTTTTTGGTTTTTTTCTTTTATTAGTTTTCTTAATTCATTTACTATTAATTTTATGTATATAAAATATTATATAAATATATAATATAATTCTGATAAACTTTAAAATGAAAATATAAATATTAAAAACAATACATTTAATAAATAATATAATAAAATAGGCGAAATACATCTTGTACGGTCTTTAATAAATTAATATGTGTATTGGTTATATTCGTAAGAATAATAATAATAATAATAATAATAATAATAATAATAATAATGCCCCATGCATGCACATAAATTGACTAATTAAATCTTTACAAGGCGTATTTGTGGATTTTTTGGTGAATAATAGTACTAATAATAAAAATAATAATAATAATGCCCCCATGTATGCACATCAATTCATCAAAAAATCCACAAATACGCCTTGTCAATATTTAATTAGTCAATTTATGTGCATGCATGGGGGCATTATTATTATTATTATTATTACGAATATAACCAATCATATGGTGACACATATTAATTTATTAAAGACCATACAAGATGTAGTTCACCTATTTTATTATATTATTTATTAAATGTATTGTTTTTAATATTTATATTTTCATTTTAAAGTTTATCAGAATTTTATTATATATTTATATAATATTTTATATACATAAAATTAATAGTAAATGAATTAAGAAAACTATTAAAAGAAAAAAAATCAAAAAACTGAGTTTGAATAGTAAAGTAGGTTAGTTTGGGAATGATTGTACAAACTAGGTTAGTTTGGGAAAACCAACTCTGAACTAGGTTAGTTTGAGAAATGATTCCTTGAGTTGATATAGATTATTACATTCTGTTGAGGATGATTATGCATTCAGTTAAAAAAGAAAGCCATGCTTGCATAATCAACACGTACGATTTTCATGCCTTGGATGAACTAATTCATTTTATCTGCTTTGATTCCGCTCCATATTTTGCACCATTTATCCTCCCTTTTAATAGTATTTAGTATTTGTTAAAAAAGAAAGCCATGCTTGCATAATTCATTGAATAGTATTGCTACTAATTAAATAAATTTAGTATTTTAATATTTGAACATGCTTGGATCTTAGCTAGCATGAAAATTAAATTAAAAGAGTTAGTATGAAATGTATTTTATCAATAAAATTATTTATGATGATTGAACTGTTTTTTAATTCAAGACACTTTCACACATTTTGTTTACTTGAACTTTCCATCTACTACCAAAAATATACATCAAACTACAAACAGCACAAGAATGGTATAATTGTATGGAAAAACAAAGCAACGAATTCATAAATAATATGAACAATAATTATACAAATATTTAAATATTATATTTATCATTTTTTAATTCTCAAAATAAACAACGGCTTCTAAACTCACAAATGAGCTGTGGCTCGGTAGCTTTTCACCAAAGGCTTGTTGTATTCCCATCTCAATCAAGGCATTTATTTTAGTTACGATATTTTATAATTGATCAGATGTCATTTCAGACATTTCCTGGACAATTTCATTTTCAAATGACTGAGACACCACTGGTTTGACGTTTGCACCTTCCACAGTCCTTTTAACGGTGTTTCATCTCTACAATTTTTTATTTTCTAGATTTTTTAACTCAAAAACTTTAACCTCTTCTTATTGTTATTTGGTGTCTCTTCGAATCGGAATTAATCAAAATTAATCAATATTAATTATGATTAATCTTTATTCGATACCTTTATCGATTAAGAGGCTGTTTGGGTAACTCTCCTTTAAGTCAAAAACGACTTTTAGGAGAAAATGATGTGTTTGGATGACGGGCTTATAGGAGGGCTTTAAGTTGAAAAACTCCATTAAGTCATAAGTTCCATTTAGGTACTTTTGACTTATGACTTATGACTTATGGAGTTTTTTTTTTTTTTTTTTTTTCACAATTCTTGTAAAGTTTAAATATTATGAATTTTAAATTTTTTTTAAGTCAAATATCATTTTAAGTCAAAATTATTAAATCCCCATTTAACTTTAAGTAAAATTACCCAAACACATTCATTCAACTTAAAGTAAACAACTTTACTTTCTCATTTAAGTTAAAAACACCTCCATTAAGTCAAAAGTAACTTATTTTAAGTAATGCCAAACACCCTCTAAATCCAATTTCCATTTTTTACAATACTATGTGAAGTACGAAAGATATTCGATAAGTAACAGAAAGAATGACCAAAATATCTCATCTGGAGAAGCAAAGGGTCGATTTACTGACGGGACACGGTAAACCGTGCACCGTGATATGAGGTATAACACGGTACATCATCTTCCGTAATAGGCCATGATACGATACACGGTGTACCGTGTTCTGTATAACACGGTGTACAGTGTCTCGTGTTAGGTGGGTGCGCAGCACTAACACGGTGGACTGTGTTCCGTATCATGTATAACACGATGGACCGTGTAACGTATTCCTCTAATACGGAGGCCGAAACTCCGTATCTCGTCGGTATTTCGGGTCATTTTTTTTAGAGTCAATATTTTGGACCACTAGATCATAAAAATGATTATTTTGGGCCCTCACCCTAAGTAACATGCATTTATATGAAAAATTTAATCCATCTAATACTAAAGTTTTGGTAATCAAATTCATAACCCAGCTAATACCATCATGTAAGCTAATGACAAATATTTTTTTTTTTTAAAAAAAAGTCAAACAGACAGTTTGTTTTTAATTTTTTTATTTAATTCTTTTAATCTTGCTTCCTCTCGACTTTCCTTAAATTATTATAACTTTGCTTATACTTTTATAATATGTCTGCTAGCATTTCTGCAATACCTCCCTCCCACTCTGTCTTCTCTTTCTCTCCCAACTTTTTAAGTGACTTCCAACATCAACAACAAAACTATCATCTCATAATTCCCATCCTTTAAATCCACCATTACCACCTTCAATCTTAACTTCACACACACACACACACACACACATTGTTTCTCATTTATTCCAAATCAAGAACATTTTTTCATATAGGAACTTCACTTGCATATATTATGGAAAGAGATAAGATATGGAATTCTTTACAATTTGGTATGGAATTTCAAGGTAATGAGCTTAATGGTACTTCAGAACAATTACCCAATTGTTATTTTAATGCAAACTGGGATAATTCAGTGGATCAAAGTGATCCATTTGAGTCTGCTTTAAGTTCAATAGTGTCATCACCTGCAACATCAAATCTTGGACTTCAGCCCAAAAATGGTGATCCACAGAACATTGTTTTGAGAGAACTTATTGGTAGATTAGGTAGTATATGTAATTCTGGTGATTTATATAACAATACTAATAATAGTACTAATACTTCTTGTTATAATACTCCATTGAATTCTCCTCCAAGATTGAATCTTTCTGTCATGGATCATCAGATCACAAGTGGGAATTTGTCAAATCAGTTGCCTTTTTCACCTGATCCTGCTTTTGCAGAAAGGGCTGCTAAGTTTTCTTGTTTTGGTAATGGAGTTAGTGGGAAATTTCCACAAGTTGGTGGATCTCAGATGGGAATTCAAGAAAATAAAAATGGTTTCTTGAATGAGGGGATTCAAGGGAAACTGAAGATGTTGTCAAGGTCATCAAGCTCAGAAAAAGTTGAGGTTGGTGGTGATTCTATGGAGGAATCTTCAGTTTCAGAGCAAATCCCAGGTGGAGAAATTGGAGTTAAAGGACAGAAAGATGGTAATAGTAAAAAAAGAAAAGCAATTCCAAGAGGAAAAGCAAAGGAAATTGTATCTGGTCCCTCTGCCAAAGAAGCTAAGGTAATTGAACTTGTTCTTGAATTTTGGTAAGATTTTTAAGTTCAGTTATGGTATATTTATGAGAAGGTTGTGTAACTGAATTCAATTTTATAGGCTGCAGATGAGAATGATGAATCGAAGTCGAAGAGAAGTAAGGCAGATGAAGGAAATCAGAAACAAAATAAGGATAGTTCTAAGCCTCCAGAGCCTCCAAAGGACTATATTCATGTTAGAGCTAGAAGGGGACAGGCCACAGATAGTCATAGTCTAGCTGAAAGAGTAAGAATTAAGCAGTTTTTGTAGCTTTTAATCTTTGTAATGATGATCCTTAGTAGACTTGATTTGATCAGTCTTCTAATAACGAATTATCTCGATAGGTTAGAAGAGAAAAAATTAGTGAAAGGATGAAGTTCCTTCAAGATCTTGTCCCTGGTTGCAATAAGGTAATTAGCAGCTTTTCCGCTGTACTACATAAAAAAACATGTAATTGGGTTTTATGATCAAATTTGTAAGGGAAGTTCTAAATTGAGATTGAATTATGATTTTAGGTGACTGGAAAAGCTGTTATGTTGGACGAGATTATAAACTATGTGCAGTCATTGCAACAACAAGTTGAGGTAAATTTGGACTATTTTAAGTCTAAATTTAGTTGCTGCAAATTCAGAACTTTTGAGTAGTATAATCTAAATTTTGAATTGCTTTGTGTTTCTTTCAGTTCCTTTCAATGAAATTATCAACTGTCAATCCTAGACTGGACTTTAACATGGCAGACATTCTTTCGAAAGATGTAAGTTGGCCACAATTTTAGTGTTTGATGTTTCATGCCAATTCTGTTATATAGTTCATAACTAATATGTGTGCTAATTTCCAGATTTTCCAGTCCTGTGGTTCCTTGCCCCAAAACATGTATCCAGTGGATGCATCGGCTCAGACTTTCCCTTATGCATTACAGTCTCAGCAAGGATCTAATCTACATAGTTACATGATGCCTAATGGAACAAAAAGTCAGTCACTAATGAACTCTTTGACTGCTACAATTCGTCGAAATCCAGGCATGCAACATCCTCCAACCGATGGATACAACACCGGAGTTGCCTCTCAGGTACTAGCCATGTGCATTTCTGATGAAAAAATAGAAAGTTTAGATTTTTTGCTCGTGGGCAACTAGTACCCTCAACAAAATTCAAGCTGCAGATGGCCTAGTTTAAAGTATAAACTGCATACATACTTATGATGTCTTGTTTTTCTTGTTCAGGTGCCATCATATTGGGATGATGACCTCCAAAATGTTGTGCAGATGGGATTTGGCCAAAATCAACAACAAAACTTTCATGGTGAGTAATATTTTATATTTGAATCATGATATTTAATTTTTCATCTTCATGTACCACTTCTAAGTTCTTTGAAGTATCAAGCTTTGCCTAGGGTGTCATGGGTGGCCTGCTAAAAGAAATACAGAAACAACAAAACTACATTTATTTAGACTCAATTGATGTAGTTTTAAATTAGGAAAGGTATTTTACATTTAGATATATATATTATGAAGAAGGTAGAGCTGCTTGTAACTTTTTGATGTAGAATTTCCTCCAACAACACAGCTTCACCGATGCATATTCATACACATATCACAAACCACAACCTGGATTAATAGTTAAAAGATTACTAGATAAGTATATCACTAGAATTGATCTTGTATTATCTTACGTGCAGCACTTTCTAATGCAGCCTCAGATGTCACAACCCAAATGAAAGTTGAGCCATGAACAGTGCCTGTCAGCATTACTGAATTGATTTGAGGCCCCAACTGATGAGGGGTATCTGTATATACAGAGACAGGCCATGCAGAAACAAATTCATATCAAGATAATAAGAGGCATTTTTTTCCTCATTCATTCTTGTTTTCTTCTTCACAATGATTCTATCTGCAACTAATACAAGTTTTTTAGAAATTTTTGAGATTCATCTATTGTATAATTTTAGAACTAATCGCGGCAAAGTGATGTCGAGAACTCTACGACCACATGTAGTATATTGTGATAGCATTGTAACAAAGGTGTTGTAGGGTCATGAGGACGAAACATCTCACTGTAAGCTTTTGTATTTTCCCCATTGTATCTTAACTTTTCAGCAACTTCTTTATCAATGTATCTACCTTGTGACAATGTCATATCCTGCGGTAATATTTTTACTTTATTCTTGCTGATTCTTAAGCTTTGCTGCTGTACAAACTTTATGGTACCTTAAAAATCTTGACTTTGTAGAGTGTTTGCCCTTTTACTGCATATTCTGAAAGTTTGCCCATTTTATCGCAATTCAAGCAGTCGCCTTTTACTGCATGTGATTTGAATTCTGAGACTATAGAGCATCTGTAACAAGCAATACACATTACTGTGATGCGTATATTTATTTATTTATAATTTTTTGACATACGCATTTTAGGGATTCCTATCTTCTAAATACTTACTTCAGAGATGCGCAGCTCACAATAGACATGTTTCAAAATGCACATACTTTTGCATCTGATGCCCGTGTCGAAAATGTGTATTATATGTGATAATTTGGGTTGTGTGTTCAAACCAACCCTTCTAGGCATTTATCAATTTGTATAGGTAACTGAGTATTTTATTGTAACCAAAAAAGAAAGGCAAACAGAACTTGCTGCTTTGTCTGGCACTGTAATATTCCAGGAGATAATTGCTGCAATATAAAGGTAAGCTTGTTAGTATTTTGTAACTAATAACATAAAAAAGTGAATAAGGACCAGCAACTTAACAAAGACTAATCGTAGGTAGTATTCAGTTACAGGACTCCATATCTACAATTCAAATCTTTTATTTAAATCAAACAGGAAAAAAGAGCTACTTGATGCTGTTGTTCTATCTTTCAAGATTGTCAAAATCAATAGCAGCAAGCAAGAATTAGATAGAGGAGGGTAATGACAACAGGATGGTAGTTAAAATTGCGTAAATCATGCAGGATTAGATTTATTATCATCACTAACAGCTGTTTGTGGGGACAAATGGATTGTTATGTCTAGATAGTTGATAAGAGATCAAGATTTCCTAAAGCAACTGGAATCCAAAGTCATTTGAAAATTCAATCTTCAGAATTTCAGTGATCAAAAAAAGGGCAGCGAAAACAAAAATTTCTTTACCCTTTTCAGAATCTTCCTTTGCCGAAGGTCGTGTTTGACATGATAGTCAGGCGTTTACTAGTTCAAACAACGAAAACAACTTCTTTTCGAAAATAATAGGTACTAACATTGGACATTTCCTTGACCGTGATGATGCGGGAGTTTAGTGTAACTGATGCACTGAGTATTTCGTTTAGAATCTTCCTTTTATATTATTCAACTATCAAAATGAAGTGAAAGGAGCATTAAAGCCCAGGTTGGCAACAGTGAAAGTTATGACTTCAACATTGCAATCTCATTAACTTTAGAACATTAGGAAAAAAAAAATCATGTAAAGTTTGGTTTGGTTGGAGAATAAAGTCGTGGTGTTCTGATGAAGATTGGTAGATCATAAATTGATGGCTTAATGACCTTTTGGTCCTTCAAGTTTGCACACTTATACCCATAAAGCACTAACGTTTAAACTCGTTCCTTTTTGCCACTCCAACTTCAGAAATGTACCTTTTTGCCACAAACCGTCGTCTATTCGTTCTAAAAGACGACGGTTTTGTGTCAAAAAGGCGACGATTTTGTGGCTAAAAGGTACATTTCTGAAGTTGGAGGGGCGAAAAGGAACGCTTTAAAACTGTAGGGCTTTATGGGTATAAATGTGCAAACTTGAAGGGTCAAAAGGTCATTAAGCCTAAACTGATACTAGTAGATTGATACCTTTGTAAAATGGACAAACTTTTCAGGGAATGCTGTCCGCAAAATCTATCTTTTTCTTTTTCTTTCTTTTTTTTGTCTAAGTTAGGGGTGAGGTTCGAACCCATGACCTCATTGGATCAACGCTCTGGCCTCTATCACTGGGGCAACGCTCATCCGCAAAATCTATCTTATTTACGTTTAGATATTTTAGCAGGGATATAATATTTAGAAATATTGTCAGCAACATCCGAAGTTGATACTGTAATTTTTAATTCTCTATTGTACTTTGGCTCGAGTGTAATCCTATATGAGTAGTTAGGGGTGTCAATTTCGGGTAATGGGTCGGGTTCGTGTCGGATTGATACTATTCGATCATTTTTTTAGGTTAATCCGAACCCGAACCCGACATGACCCGAATCGGATGGAAAATTGTTAACTCGAACACGACCTGTTGTACCCACAATTTACCCGAACCCGACCTGTTATGACACGAACTACAAATGAAATATTCCTGACCCGACACAAGCCGAACCTTACACGACCCGAAAAAGTGAAAAAACAAAATATAGTATTTCTCAATTGTACTTTGGCTCAAGTGTAATCCTATATCTAGTATTTGACGTTTTTCAAGAAAATCTCGGTCACTTAAACAAATTAGTCATACTTTTGGGGTGTTTTGATGATTTTTTTTTTCAGAATAAGTCAACTTATTTTAAGATCAAATTAGAGATTCCTAACTTTTTTGTGAAAAAAGTTATTTTTTTTAAAACTTATAGTCTTATTTTTTTGAACATGAAGAAATAAAGAAATATCTCAAACATACATTAAATAGTTGTATAATTTTTTTTATCAAAATATGAAATTTTTACTCGAAAATAAGTTAATAAGAACTTAATTTAAACTCAACCAAATAGGCCCATTGTCGAACATCTACTTATAAGTTAAGAAAAGTAAAGTATCAGCGTACAAATAATGCATAAAATTTAAAATTTTGTTACTTGGTCCTAACGTACAATGAGGACATATCTGACTTGTCCGTGTCAAAAAATTGTAGGGTCTTGGAAGATAATCAAGTAGGAGTACTAAAGAAATGAATTGTGGAACCCAAAAATAAGGTTTAGAAAAAAACGCAGCAGTGAAATGAACTATTTATTTATTTGATCGACTTTTATTAGTTGGAAATACTACTCAATATTGGCATTGATGGAGACGGGGAAGCCAATTACAAACACTCATCAAAGCAGGATTCTATCATATTCGAGCCTAACTATTGTTCAAACTACTACCGAAACTCCTTAATTAATCATCACAAGTTAGATTTTTACTATTGCAGCATGCATGATAAATAACTCCCTTGTTCTTTCGATCTCCGTGGCAACAAGACTTGAGAGTTCCAGTTTGAGTAAAAAAGACGGATTGTTTGATTATTTTAACGAATTATAGAACCAATTTGGGGTACCTAGCATTTTCTTTTTGAATCTATACTATTATATAAATTCCGAAACATTAAAAGTTTGGTTGGTCGGTTGGTTGGTACCTGTTGAATTTACCTAATTACCCTTACTTAATTACAGATAAAATCTTTTTTTATATTTTATCTAACTAAAATTTTTGTTTTACTAATTAATTTCTTTTTTCAGGTTAAACATGTTACCTTTAAAATTTTTGTTTTCCTAATCAATTTCCTTTTTCAGGTTAAACATGTTACCTTTTCTTTTCTTTTTAATAACTAAACAGTTAAAATATAATATCTTTTATATTTTATCTAACTAAAAAACATATTATAATTACTATTAACTAATTAATTAATTTTTTCATTCAAATTATCTTTTCTCTTTTCTCTAACTAAAAGATCTCTTTTTCCAATTATATCACGAGTTACCTTTTAAAAATCTTCTTTTATATTTTATTTAACTAAAATTTATACATTACAAATCAACCTACTTTTTCAGGTTAAACATGTTACATTTTTTTTAATAACTAAGCAGTTTCCTTTTTCAGGTGGTACCTATTGAATTTACCTAATTACCCTTACTTAATTACAGATAAAATCTTTTTTTATATTTTATCTAACTAAAATTTTTGTTTTACTAATCAATTTCCTTTTTCAGGTTAAACATGTTACCTTTAAATTTTTTGCTTTACTAATCAATTTCCTTTTTCAGGTTAAGCATGTTACTTTAAAATATAATATTTTTTATAATTTATCTAACTAAAAAGCATATTATAATTACTATTAACTAATTAATTATTTTTTTCGTTCAAATTATCTTTCTCTTTTCTCTAACTAAAATATCTCTTTTTCCAATTATATCACGAGTTACCTTTTAAAAATCTTCTTTTATATTTTATTTAACTAAAATTTTTACTTTACAAATCAACCTACTTTTAAGGTTAAATGTGTTACCTTTTTTTTTTTCTAATAACTAAGCAGTTTCCTTTTTCAGGTAAAATATAATATCTTTTATATTTTATCTAATTAAAAAAAATTATAAATACTGTTAACTAATAATTTTTTTTTTCTTTTCTCTTTTCTCTAACTAAAATATTTTTTTCCAATTATATAACGGGTTACCTTTTTCAGCCAAAACAAGTTACATTTTTTATTTTCTCTAACTAAAACCTCTCTTTTTCAAATTATATCACGGGCGATTCTATTTAATAAAAATAAAATCATAATATTATAATGCTATTAATTAACCGATTACCTTTTCAGTTAAAAACGTATCATCTTTTTTATTTTTTCTAATTAAATTCCTTTTTTTAGAAATATCACGGTAACATTAATTTCTCATTTTCTAAAAATATTACCTGCAATTTTATTTAGTAAAATAACAATTAAATTATAATTATTATAAACTAATCAATTACCATTTTCACCCTAAAGTATGTCACCTTTTAATTTTCACGTTATCTTTTTCTATTTTTTCAAACTAAAATTTCTCTTTTTCCAATTATATCACGGACGGTTCTATTTAATAAAATTAAATAATATACACTCAAAAATATCTCACCATATATTCAAATCATTATTTTTAGTAATAAATAAGAATCGTTAGATCTAATAATAAGATATATTACATGATTAAATTAATTTAATAAAAATTCAAAGTTCATAATTATAATGTTAAATAAATTTTATAACCTATCAAAAGAAACCTGTGCGAAGCACGGGTTATAAGCTAGTATTATCTAAATTTCCAAAATACATAAACTTGTTTGACATGTTTAGTACTCCCTCTGTCTCTTAATATGTTTCCTGTTTACTAAATCGGGAAAATCAAAATATCCTTCCTGTTTCTATTTTAAGCCATAAACAATAATATTCAATACCCACTACTCCACCCACTACTCCTTAAAAACAATATTCAATACCCACTACTCCACCACTACTCATTAAAAACAATATTCAATACTCATTACTCCTTAAAAACAATATTCAATACCCACTATTCCATAAAAAATAATATTCAATACCCACTACTCCTTAAAAACAATATTCAATACCCACTTTTTCTTAAAACCCGTGTTTTTCACCAAATGAGAAACACATAACGGCACGGAGGGAGTAACTACCTCTTTTGAAGGTCATGATCTTCCCCGAAATTGCAAAATTTTGTAAAGTCCCTTTTTAGTTGGTACATTTGCAAAAAACACACATATTAAGAAAGCTTTAATTATATAATTTGTTTCCATATTTGCCCTTAATCTTAACATTAAATAATGAGTTATGAGGGTATATATTAAATATAAAGTCAAACATTGGTATTAGAAATAGAGGGGTATATATGGAAAAATTGGTAAAAAATGTATTGGAACAAGGAATGTGACAACTATATAGGGACAAATTTTTTTTTGCAAATGTGCTAACTAAAAAGGGACGGAGGGAGTATCCTTCTTAGATCATCGTCTAATTTTTTTTCAACTGGGATATGCCGCTATCTTTTTTTTTCACTAGTTGAACACACACACCCAAAACTCCAACTGAAGTCGAACCCTCGATCTCCTGGTTAGGGGAGGAGAGGGTTATCCACTATCTTTTTAGGTTTGGTTATATATAAAAAGTCACAATAATTGCATTGTGCAATTATTTGAGTTGGATCATGCTCAAGCATCATTTTACTGCATGCTTAAGGCATTGTATTTTCACTCACAAACACATAGTTGAACAACCAGGGTCCATAGTACCAAGATTGTTAGAAGAAACTGAAGGAAAGTGTTTTTTCTCGATCTATGAATGATTAGTGAGTACAATCAATTTTCACCATTACAAGGATGGTCCTAAAACAGGCTGTCAATCTTCCTAGAACTACACTCCTTCACTTTATGTCTCTTTCTGTAATCTAAATCATATTATGCTTTAACTTAGGTTGTTGGATACTCTATGATTAAAGTGATAGACTTAAAAAACACAGGCTGTGAAGAACTGTGGTATGCTTTCGTTTCGTCTACCAGAGGGGCCATTCATCCTCAAAGATAAGTGCATTATCTCCATTCTTTAAGGTTGCGTCAACCTTGTACAGTTCAATCCACTCAGAAAATGGACCTGAAGCTAACTATTTAGTTAAAGGATCCCAAAAATTGTATTATTACAATGAGATAGCATTTCGGAAAAACAGTTATCTAGTCAGCTTTTTGAAGACATGGGTTCAATCTATATTTGCAATAACATCCATTGATGCACTTACTAACACCTAACATACGTAAACCAAACCAAACACACCTAGTGTATCCGCTCATAGAGTATGGAAAAATAATCCGCAAGGTTTACCTCAATTAGAGAGACCGTTTCCATGTAGACCTCATGCATTGAAACTTCTATATACAAGTAAAACACAGTAAGGCCTGGTTTGAGAAACCTGGCCTACTTGTATTTTTTTCTACCTACAGTTCAACTACAATACCTTGTATAAATGGTCCACAAGTATGTCTACACATGTATAATTATTAATAATGTATAATTTTATTACTTTTTTTTATATTAAATATTAATGAAGACAATCTCACAAGCATTTTGTTCTATGGTCTCCTTAACATGATGTGATGGATTCCCTGTAAATCACACAAAATGGAGAAGAAAAGGCTGCCAAAGCAACTAGTTGTGAAGTGTTTGGTTTTGCCTTGGATTACCACATAAACAAAGGATGTACACTGGACACACCATTCTGATCCATTAGGAGATTGCCTCCTATCCTCTTGACACCAAAACCAGACAATTAAATTCTATGAGATTGTAAGCTTCCACTTATTTATTTACTTATTTATATTTGTTATATTAGTCCATTCTTCAAAGTTCAGAGGACCACCGTATCTACTTCCAATCTTACTATCTGCTAAAAACTTTAATTTGTGCAACATATTGTTCAGTAACTTGACTGAATCTTTTAAAAAGAATTTGGAATATCTGAAACAGATACTTACAAAATACCGAAAAAGAGTTCTTATATACTTAATTTATGTCATTGTCGTCTCAAAAACAACAAGAATACAAAATGGTAGTTATACTCGCGGTATGTTTTACACTGACACACACCTTTAATCCATAGCACCAGGTGAAATAGAAAACATTTATGAAACTCATCTATTATGCTTTCAGCTATCAATTACCGAAACTGATAAAATGTAGAGCTATTGCCGATGAGCAAATAAAGAGGTTTATATGCAACTAATAAGGGAAGAAGAAGACCAAAATATTGACATTGCAGCAATTGAACGACACTGATCAGAATTTCCCAAAGAAAAACACAATTCGTCAAGATTATTCATATTCAGCATTTCCAAATTCCAACAAATCCTTTGCCAGAAAATTCTCAGATCAAGTTTATTATGTAGGAAACTTACTTGCCATAAGTTTCCATGGCTAATTCGCATTTGCAAGTCATTTGTAATATGTTCATCAAGTATAATGGGAAGGACAAGACTAAAATATGCAAAAGATAGTGTAGTGAATTTATCATTTCAGTAAGATCAAAGGAATTTTGCCAAATATATTTAGTAACTGCCGGACTAAGAATTAAATAACAGCTCTTCTGTAATTTGATACTGCTCCATTTTATTTTCTCAAACATCCATTAATAACTACAACTGTGATGTTCTTAAATCATTATTTCAAACAAAGGCAGTGATCATGTTTGAATAGAAGATATTTCAGCACACTATAATTTCAAACATATGTTTTCCCTGTCACATATTTTTTTTTTTTTGACGCACCCTGTCACATATTTAAATCTATATATCTATACATTGCAACGGTCATACCCTGAGAACCATGAAGGTTCTGTCAATCTAGTTGACTCTTCTTCTGATATATAGAATGGCTTAAACTCGTCTCTCCAATGCTGGTCGGCTGTAGTATCTGGTTCCACACCATCAGAGTTTGTTGTGTTGCAGTCATCATAAACTGGTTCAATGGCTTCTTTAGGAAGCCTGGATTCAGCAAGTAACTGTTTCCATGCACTAATATCTCTCTCATGCTTCCTTTTCAGTTTATCAATTTGCTTGTAAGCCTTCTCGGTTTCTAGCTCAGCTTCTGCAGCTTGGTTCTGATATACCAAATTCAACAAATGCTTCAGTTAGATAGTCAAATCTATGATCCAGCAAGTACTAGAATACCATGCAACTAAACAAGCAACACTAAAAAACTCTGATGCAAGATTAGAATTACGGATGCTTGCCTTCTGCAGCTTGGTTCTGATATACCAAATTCAACAAATGCTTCAGTTAGATAGTCAAATCTATGATCCAGCAAGTACTAGAATACCATGTAACTAAACAAGCAACACTAAAAAACTCTGATGCAAGATTAGAATTACTACGATGCTTGCAACATGCACCTAGCACATTAACAAGCGCAAATGTGAAGGCTCAAGGTATATTTGCCAATACATTTGTCTAAGAAGGTAAGACAAGTTTATACGGAGTATGTAATATTTCATTCTAACTATCCCCAAATATATACAAGTCACTTCTTTATGTGATCATAACCTGATCATCGAACATATCTTGCGAGGCAATGAAATTCGTCAAATGCATAGGTCCAAGAAGGTATGACAAACATATAAAAAATATATCATTTTAACTACCCCAAAACAAGTTACTTCTTTATCACTAAACTTAAAAGGTTACAAATACTTATAATTGTTGGCATTCTAAACGAACTTAACACTGAGTTTGTGAAACTACTTCTCATGCAACAAAGATCATTTGTAATTTTGCAATCTGGCATGCACGACGATTGACGAGAAATGCAACAGAGGATACAAGTTACTTTATATATACACTATAGTTACTTCTTTAGTCATAACCTGTTGACTGAACTAAAAAGGTTAATTATTTTGTGAATTGCTTTGAAATTTGATCTTTTGTAAGTTCATGGAAGTACATCTCATGCAACTTTGCAATTTAGAAAAAATTCAACGAGAAATGCAAAAGACTACATCTCATGCAACAAAGATCATTTGTAATTTAGCAAACTGGCATGCATGATGAGAAATGCAACAGAGGATACAACTTACTTTATATATACACTATAGTTACTTCTTTATTCATAACCTGTTGACTTAGGTAAAAAGGTTAATTATTTTGTGAATTGCTTTGAAATTTCATCTTTTGTAAGTTCATGGAAGTACATCTCATGCAACTTTGTAATTTAGAATAATTGCATGCATGATGAGAAATGCAAAAGACTCACCTGGGCAGTAGCAACAGCTTCTTCTGCTTCTTTAAGCCGGACAAGTAGCTCACCAGCAGCTTGTACAGCTTCAGCAGTATCCCTTAATTGAGCCTGAAGTCCTCTGTTCTCATCCATAAGATACCGTCTCTCTTTTTCTCTTTCCACTTTTAGTGCAGATATTTCGGCAGCAAGGGCGTTTATGAACTTAGATTCGGTGCCCCTTACTCCAGCTCTAGCAGCTGCTTTCTTGACATCGTCTATTCCTTCCCGAATTCTCCTGTGCCTATCAAGCAATTGAATATGTTTCTCCTGAAGATCTGCATATTGCTCAATCATGCGGGCATGACCCTCCATGGCCATCTGCATCGACACCTTTAGCTCTTCTGAGCATTTCTTTTCTATGTTTAATTCTTCCTTTTGTTTTTCAGCAAGCACTCGATTAGCTTCAAGCTCAACTCTAAGTTCTTCTGCAAGAGATATCCACTTGCTCTCTGCCTCTGTCCAGTGCATCCGCTCTATTTTTAATTTCTTTTCAGCATTCTCTTCGGTAGACTCGGGAATGGGGCATAATGAGGGACCTATACATGGCTCACGTGAAAGGTGTAATTGTAGGACAGAACTTCTTTTCATAACAGTGTTATGTGAAGTTTCTGTATAATATTTTAGTTGAGTTCTTAGATCTTGAATTTCCTCTACCAAAACATCCCTCTCACCCATTTCATGAAAGTTCTGGTAACGTTCCAGCTCATCTCTAACTCTTTGTAACTCAATCTTTGTGCTGAGTAGTTCTGGATGGTTTTCATATTTATCCTTCAAAATCTGCAAAAGGTTGACAATAATTTATATCTCACTATCTCAGAAAGGGAAAAAGTAGATCTAGACTGGTTAATGAACACATAAACTAGTGAATTCTATTACTCATACCTTATTCTCATCTTTCAATGATACTAGTTCATCTTCAAGAAAATCTTCAGTAGATAAAATGCCATCCATCAGGCTTTCAAGTCGACCTATTTTATCTTCTCGTGTTTGCCCGATTATGGCATTGCATTCCCTCTCATGTTTAAATTGTTGGACCTGATATTAGTAGCTATGTCAGATGGAATCAAAGAAAAAAAAATGGTGATTCTTGTTAGCAGTTGAAACAAAACCCTACCAGACGATTAAGCTGCATAATTTCTGAAGATTGCTTAGCACAATATTCCTCTAGTGCCATCTCTCTCCTAAAAGCTCCTGCCAAAACTTTTTCTACTGCCTGCAAGATATCATAAAATTAATGATTCAGCCCAAAAGCTAAAAAAGTTAATAGATTCAAATTTTGTTATGCTTTCAGACATACTTTTGGAACTTGCTTCATTGACTTTTCAGCCGTCTGTGACCAATCTTCAACAGTAACTAACTGCAGATCTGAATTTTCATTAGCATCTTCATAAACATCTACTGAATCCCTAATCTTGCATTTACTGCATAAAAAGGTCACTGGATTTGCTTCTGCAGTTTCATCATCATGACTTTGAGTTTGGACGCCCACATCAACTTTCTGAACTAAAAGTGGTTTAATATCACCAGGTCTGTAAGAAAACCTGAATGATGACCGCCTTAAACCTGAACTCTGGCGATTATTATCCAGAATATCAAGACCACGCTGGAGACTAGCTGCCAGTTGTTCACTTGGTTGGTTAACTGATTTACCTATTCGGGTAGTCTGGGCATTGAAACATTTACTTTTTGAGGGCTTAGCAAAAGATAGGCGTATAGTCTCCGGGGTCAGGCTACTTTTACTAAGATCTTTCTGTGAAACGGATGTGCTTGACGAGGATCTAAAAAATTTCTGGCTGCTGTTACTACTACTTAACGGTGAAACGGTTGGAGTGGGGGACTTTAGAACTGGCAATGGGTTACATGTCACTATGCTAAGATCAGATGGATTTGAAGAGTCATCTAAGCTATCTAAAGGAGATCCTCTGACACTAGTTGCAACATTTGCAGAATCTTGTCTAGGTGAAACAGTTGGAGAACGAGAGTCGAGAACTGGGGATACCTCACATGTCACTATGTTGAGATCAGAAGGATTTGCACAGTCCTCTGAGCAAATTGAAGGGTTTGGTAAGGGGTCTATCACATCATCTGCAGATAATTTGCTCAGGGAAGGACTGAGGATATCCATCACCGACTTTCTTAGGCATTTTTCATCCGCCAATTTACTAACAGTGTCAGAAATATGAAGAGCTTCAGGCTGACATGGAAAGATATTCTCACTTGTTTGAAATGATCTGGTCAACTTTTCTTCAGAAGTCTTATCAGTGTCATGCTGTACCACAGAAACTATTGAACCACATGATCCTGATTCTCCAAAAGAAACAGTCCCAGTTTCATGCCTATCAAATTTAACTTGTTCTTTTATATTTGCAGCAGAAATTTCAGAACCACATGGTTCCCTAGAATCTACTTCAGATATGATCTGCTCAGATTCCTTAGTTTCCATTTTAGATTCAATTTTTAGTTCACTTTCCTCAATGGAGTCCTTCCCTGTTCCTGAAAGATCAACATGATCTTCCATCGACACACTTGGAGATGCATTTTGATGTCCTTTAGTAGAGTCCAATTGTTTTGAATCGACTGACTTTACCATTTCAAGTTCCTTTCCATCGGTGCTGTTATTTCCTTCGATTCCTGCTAACAGCAAACCAATTTGTTCGGCTTGTTCAACGATTTCCATCTCTTCATCACCTTCATCATCAATATGAGGTAACGTCATAGGACGATTTAGGCTAAATTTTAGAAGATTTAAGCTTCTTCGAGCATTCCACCCTGTTGAATAGCCTCCATTTGGTTCCATACAGTTGCCCATTTGCTTCACTCGATAAAGTTCATCCTGCCACATTTATCCAACCAGAGTAAACTTTTTCTGTACGTTAAATTTCGTAGCAGAAGGGAGTATGATCTTTGGTGTGAAGTAGAAAGCAAAAGATCAGGAAAAAATAGTAAACCTTAAGTTGTCGTATTACTTCTCGCAAGACATTTACGTCATCCTGCATTTCTTCATTAACAACTGCCTTATTCTTGACTGCCTTTGCACGTTGGGCAAATCTCAGTGTACCAAGTGTCTCACTTCTACAGCTGCAATTTTAGAATCATGTAGAAGTGTAAATTCAGTTTGCGAAGAATAAAAGAAAAATGAAAATAGCGATAAAATAAGTAGAGAAGTGAGAATGTGAATCTGATAACAGATAATAAGATTTTAGTATCACCTTTGTGCTGGAGATATGGCACAAACCATTGCTAATTTTGCATTTCCACCAAGGGACTCCTGCAACAAGAATGTCAGCTTCGAATCCCTGTAAGGTATATGCCTCTGCTTTCCCGTTTGAGAAACTTCAGCCAAGATGTTTATCAGGTTCCTGATAAGCAGATCACAACCATATGAAAACCATGTGACAATGACCACAAAAAAAAATCCTAATTACAGATTTTAACTTTTCTTTAGCTAAATGTTTGACAAAGGCTAAAAAGAAGAGTTTAAATCGATCTTTTTCTTTAGCTTACAGTTTAGCATGGGCACACATGTATTAGAATATAAATAAATTATAACAAATTTAAGCATGTTATGAACTCGTGTATGAATCAATTATCGATGATGTACTATTTCTGAGGTCAGAAATATACTGCCAAGCAAAACATAAATAATCAACACTTAAAAGTCCAACAACAAAACAATGCAAAGACTTACCCTAGCTGGGAAAGTGATCGATTGATATTCCCTGCTTCTTTCAAACGATCCCCAGCTGCCCCTGTTAGCTTTTGTCTTTCTGACCCAGCAAGATCGACAAGATTTATTCTACTTGACTTGAAGCAGCTTAAGCCATCTGCGACACCCTACATAAAAACATATATCAAAGTCTAAGCATACATACAAGAAATATGAGCAAGAAAGACGAGATGAATGTTCTAGAGATACATGGTGGCAATGAGTGCTCTGACACTTATTCATTATGTAAAATAATAAGAGAAGTCCTTATATACTATATTACTTGTGGATAGTTTTAGTGGGTGTGTAGTAACTTTACAGTACCTTGTCTACTTTTTACAACAAATTAAACAATTACATGTATATAATTATCTAAGAAAGCACCCAGTACTATATTTGCTGGTAATGAATACACTTTACATTTACAGAATTCTAACCTCGTACATGACTCAACAACACAAGTGAAGACACTATGTAACAAATACACTTTACAATTACAGAATTCTAACCTCACATCGCAACTCAAGAACACAAGTGAAGACAATACGTAATGAGTACACTTTACATTTTACAGAATTCTAACCTTGCATCGTGACTCAACAACACAAGTGAAGACACTGTGTGAGCGGGAGCTTTCGGTGTTTATGCTTGTTGCACCAATCCTTCTGTTTGACAAGCCCTACATTAGTTATATAAAATGCTGGATTAGTTTTCAGAAATACAGATGCCACTGAAATATCAAATTGTAAAGATAATTTAAAAAAGATAAACAACATCATGCAATATAATTAGATAAGGTAAAAAGAAAAAACTAATCCAATAGATTTGACTTTGCCCGTCAACCCAAAAGCTATGACAAATTCAACTTGACTATTGTTTGAAGAAATCTAAAGATACTAGTAATAATAGTCATACTTCGAGAGTACACTAGCTAATGCAATGATCTCTAAATCATTTTAAGAACCATCACACATATAGTAACTTCTAAATATTAGAAAATAAATAAGGAATCAAATGCTATGCAGTCTGAGATATTATCTACTTGTCCACAGTAAGACAAAGTATACAACAGGTAAACATATCACCGTTATATTTTCGTCTTACTAGTTTTTTCTCCCCCTAACTTTTTTTCTCAGACATATTGCGAATCAGGAACTCATTGCTTTGTAGTTGTGACTTGTGAGAGTTTAAAACTACTTACACCAAAACTTTAAAGATATCCATGAAATCAGTATGAACCTAAATGAGAAGTCATTGTATGAATTTTGAAGCATCGTAAAGGGCAGTGAAATAATACTATTTGAATACTCCTATAACTTGTCTTCAAGCACAGTGCCCAGTAATAAAAAGTATTTCATAACAGAAGAAAAAAAGCTTACAGACCTTGATCAAAAGTTTAGAGACATCCTTCATTGTGCAAACACACTCCTCCCTTAAATTCTCTACATAAACGCCAGTTTTGACATCTTCTCTAATCTGAAAAGTGCCAAGATTCAAGATAATGAAAAAAAAAAGGAAAAAAGATCACCAAATAGCCAATGTCAAATATGACCTAGCAATACCACTCTACCTGGAGATTCCTTTGAGTGGGGTCCAACAAATCAGTGATTTGTTCATTATAGATCTGTGAGAAAATCTTAAAGGATTTAATGGCGAGTGAAGTTGAACTTAATTGAAGTCAATGAATCAATTCTATTGATGCATAAAAGGATTCGAACGAAAATTTAACCTCTAGGAAAGAACAGCGGCACTGATAACGAAGTTGTTTGTCAGTATGCTTAGCTTGCTCCTATATAAAGTAAAACAAATATAAGTATGAGAAACAGAGTATTCTACTAATCAAACTATCATGATAGAATTCTGAACACAGACCTCATCTATGCGGGCAAAAAGTCGTTCAAAAACTCGGGGTGTCAATCCTTGTTGATCACTTGATAAATTTTCTTCCAACAATGCATTGGATGGTCCCCATATAGTATAGGTCTTTCCGCTCCCAGTCTGATCAAGTTTTTTATTATTAGTTATGATCATGTAAGAAACACTGAAGTTTAAGTGCAAGTACATATGACTTTGTATGTGCATAGTAGCCTAATAAACATTACATTAAAAACCAAGAGAGAAATTATCAGAAACAAAAAGATACCTGTCCGTATGCAAAAACAGAACTATTAAATCCAGCAAGACAGTTTTCCACAAGAGGAGCTCCCACAAGTTGGAAGATATCCATCTGCATATACACAGTGAACATTAGATTAAATTCCATGTATTAACCACCAACGACCAAACACAACCAACATCTTAACGCCTGAAGTAAACTTGCCTGTGATGAATTAAAATCAGCAACCGAGTCAAAGGTAAATGTCTGTCCAACAATTGACAGAGAATCTGCCGAGTTTTTCTGAACTATCAACTCTCCTTCTTCTTCATCCATATTTGGGGGTCGCATTCGCACTATGACCTAATTCAGGAGCCAACAAAACCAAAAATCAACAAAGATCCTATCATTTCCTTTTATCGATCTCTTAAAAAAATTATACAACCCAGAACTTTCACACTGTTACTCACAGTAACTAAAGCCCTAAACTAGTGGAGCTAATTACACACAAACCAAAAGATCCAAAACATAACAAAAAGTTTTAGTGCTAATAATTTAAATTTTTAGCTTCCAAGCCTTATTTAGATACCAAAAGGAATCTTGAGTTGTTATTGGTAATTCATTATTTGGGCGGGCACCCTCCCTCAGGTATATTAGCTAAAGTAAGAAAAGCGGAGAATTGCAAGAATCATAATCCAAATATTAAACCAGTATATAACGTAAATAACACTGAACCAAAACTTCTGAATAAAGTTACAAAATGTAATATCACATGTCGATAAAATTTCCGAAGGGGAGATGCTGCTTAACCAAATGCACAGCCTCAATACAAGCTAATTTACGAGACCAGAGATGTACAAGAATCATAATCCAGATACTGAACATTAATTCAAAGTACAACAATTCTAAAGTCATATTAAAAAGTTTTAAGTATTAAGTAATTTAATTTCAAGAAATAATTAAACAACATTAAACAACACAAAATTAAAATTAAAAGAAATTTGAAGAACTAGGGTTTGGAAATCACACACACCTGAACTCCAGAATCAGAAGAACCAGTGATTCCTCCATTATCAAGAATATTGTCCAGATTAAGCTTCTTGGAGTTCTTGGGAGGCCTCGGAGGAAGCGGCGACTTCAACTTAGCCACCGCCGGAGACAATTTACCGGCTGGAGAAGCCGAAAAATCTGAGATGGAATTGGAATCGGGCGGCGGAGCATTCTCTTTGGAGAATTTCTGTTTGCGATTGTTAGATCGGTGTTTGGTAGATGAAGAGAGAGGTGGATCTTGATTCTCTCTCAAGATTGAGCTCTTTGGCTGCATAAAATGCTTCATCATTAAGTGTGATAAGAGAGAGAGAGAAAGAGTTTTAGGGTTCTGAGGAGAGAGAGATTGAGGTAGATGAAGTCTTGAAGAAGATGAGGATGATTGGGGGGAAAGTAGCCGTTGGGGTTTGTTTTGATTTTGAATTGGATTGGTGGTCAGGGAGATTCATATAATATGAGAGTAAATAAATCATAATTTTAAATTTATACATATACATACAACCGTCATAATTTCACATGCCTTGCTTTCCCTTTTTTTTTTTTTTTTTGAATTTTGTTTGGATCGGCGCTATTCCTTTTTTTTTTTGAACAAAAAAATTGTATTTCGATCCTAGGTAAGAGGCTCCTTTCTCATTATCCATTTTTGTACTTTAAATTCGTCTTGGGTTAGTGAAGATTATATATTAATTTATTCATTAATTTTAAGGACTTTTTTGATAAATATATATAAAAAAGTAAATTTTTACATTTTTACTTTTTCTTTTTAAAATCATTTGCAATTCCTTTTATATCTTTCAAAAATTGCAAAAATACCTAATTTCTATTTCATATTGCAAAAATACGTTTATTTAATTTAGGGCTTAGTTTCGGTTCTTCGTTCTTCAACCATAGTTCTTCAACAGTTGCTCGCTCTCTCCAATTTTTCTTCGATTCTTCTTGTTTTCTTCTTCGATTCTTAATTTCCAGCAACTTTGTAACTCGAAGATAAGGTATCTTATAATTCGAGTCTTCTACTTTTGTTATACGAAAATTTGATTTTTAAATTGACAAAATTTGAGCGATTGAAGTGATAATCGTTGAGCTTGTTTTGTGGTTCAAAAGCAACATGTTCATCTGCTTTGATTTCAGTTTAATTTGGTTTCGATTGTAGTGTAAAATGATGAGCTTTCTTTGATTTGCTTTTGTAGAGAGATTTCGATTTTTTGTTCAAAATCAGTGGCTTGTTTTGTGGTTCGAAAACAACATGTGGATGTGTTTAGTTTTGAGTTTAATTTCCTTACGAATGTAATTGAGGTTTATTATTGATTGCATAGTACTACTTTTGAATTTTGGGATTTTGGTATCTTAGTGCATATGTGATGGAGATTTTGGAGTCATGGAAGTGCATTATTTGGATTTTGAAGTTTTAGTGATGCTGCAAAAGGGAAGTTGGTCTGATGTTTTGTCGAAGATCAAGGTTTGATGAATACAGTGCTTAGCTTCAATTGTGGAATGAACTTAGTATGGGGCTTGATTTTAGAGGTTTAATAGAATATGTGTGGTGCACTGTGATTGAATTTCTACAATAAGAGCATTGTGATTGTATTTCTGCAATAGGTTTTGATTGCGAGGTGGAGTTTGCATCAATGTTTTCTAAAAAAAAGAGGGACCTAGGGAATTTCTTTAAATTTGATAAAAGATTAAGCTACTTTTAGGTTGGCTTGGTGCCAGCGTCTCTGGTGCCCAGACCCTTTGTTGATATGGAGTTTTCTAGGGTATGTGGTTTGGTTGTGCAGGCTCCGAAGATTTTATTTTTCTTTTGATGATATATGTAGTTTTTTTAAGTGGATTTAACTATTTTTTTATTCTTTAGCAGGTGGTCGCTTGGTGTTTTGGTTCTGAGTTGGGCTAGATTGTCTAGTTTGTATTTACTTATCTTCTCTTGTTTGGTGTATTTGCTTATATTTGTAGTCTTTAACAAAAGTACCATTGGCCTTGGTTCCATTTTCAGTTTCTTGGTAATATTCTCTGTTTTTTTTTGTTATATCTTTGCTTGTTAAAACTTTGTATTGTTTTTTTTTGGTAGTGACTAGTGACGGTGTTCTCACCTAAGTATATGTTTTGTTCAAAATGACGGGGGATGGTTCTTCTATGGTTAACAACCATGATTCCGCAAGTAAGGCCTGGCCCCTGTCATCCTCGAATTCAAGCCTGCAAATCAGCTTCACTATCACAGTATTATATACATTCAAGTGCAGCTCTTTCTGTTGTGATTGCATTGACTGGTATTGTATACATTCAAGTGCATGTCGGATGGAATTCGGGTTCGGAGTTCCTGTAATTCTAGTGTTCATGTCTGCTTCTTTGTTTTTTCTTGCGTCTTCCATTTATGTCAAACACAAAATCAGAACTTGCTTGTTAACTAGTTTTGTACAAGTGATTGTAGAGACTTATAAGAACTGGGAACTTGATATTCCATCTACATATTCTGAAGTATGGTATCATCAGGAATCAATGTATCATGTCCCAACTAACAAATTAAGGTATCATTCCAATTTACATCAGATTTTTTAGATGATATTATCAGCTTTAAAGTTTTAAATGTTTATATTCAGAAACAAAAGTGAACGTGTTTGTTTGATTATGTGCTTTAGGTTCCTGAACAAAGCTTGCATTATTAGAAATCCCGAAGAAGTTAGTTCAGATGGGATAGCTTTGAACCCATGGATACTTTGTTCAGATGTTTATGTTCAAAAACAAAAGTGAACGTGTTTGTTTGTTTGTATGATTTTTTTGGTTGCTTTTATGTAGAACAGGCCCCGCAGGGGCACCCATCTAAAAATTGTACATAAAAGTTATCAAGCAAATGTAATCGAATAAATATAATTGGACTTTGTAACCAAATGAAAATAAATGTAATTAAAAGCAATCAAACTCAACTAAATGCAACAAAAATACGGGATGCAATGAAAATCTACTGAATGCAACTTTTTTGACAATTTAGCAAATCTGAAAGCAGTCCAAATCAACCAAACGCAACACCCAAAACCACCGAAATCAACCAAACGCAACACCTAAAGCCACCGAAATCAACCAAACATATGCAAATTCAATTTTCAATTACGTACAAGGCTAGTTGCATGCAACCACAAATGCAACCACATATTCAACTGAATGCAACCACATATGTAACTGAATGCAACCAACCACATATACAACTGAATGAACTGAATGCAACCAACCACATATGCAACAGAATACAACCTCAGTTGTATATAAGGGTGGCGCAACCACATTTGCAAATTTAATTTTTGGTAACATTCTCAATAGTTTATTATTATAACACAAAACATAAATAAAATTCAGCGAATTAAGATAATGACCCATATCCGAAAGGAATAAGACCCAATACAAAATGGTCTTTTTTCATAAATTTTTGCGTTTAGTTGCATGTGGTTGCATTCAGTTGCATATGTGGTTGCATTCAGTTGCATGTGGTTGCATTCAGTTGCATATGTGGTTGCGTTTAGTTGCGTGTGGTTGCGTTAAGTTGCAACTGTTAGAAATAGAGAGTTATGAGTACCCTTGCGGGGCCTTGCAACCAAATGCTACTTAACGCAAGTAAAACCAACAAGTATTTCAACTAAATGTCCATGCAAATTCTGATTTTAAAGCTAGTAAATCTTAATTTTGCAATAGTTTTCCCATGCTGTGCCTTTCTATATAAAAGCAACTGAAAACATTCCTATTCTAGCTATACAGAAAACATTCATATTCCAGCTAACACAAGTTTTGGATGCCAAAGCTAAACAAGCTAACAATTGAGCTACTAAGTTAGCTTCTCTTATTACAAACATTAAACTCTTATTACACTTCAGTCGTGTTTAAGAGACTCCTGAACATTGAT
Organism: Kitagawia praeruptora; assembly: GCA_037693485.1. Taxonomy (NCBI): domain Eukaryota; kingdom Viridiplantae; phylum Streptophyta; class Magnoliopsida; order Apiales; family Apiaceae; genus Kitagawia; species Kitagawia praeruptora. Next base: position 38,829,171 of record CM075346.1, on the reverse strand, counting down.
AACATTATCAAAAGCAGTACAACATGTCTATTACTCTCTTGTTTAAAAAAAATCATATATATTTAATTTATAAATTTTAAGGTTCACTTGGAGGAAAGAAAGTACATCAGCTTCATAAACTTTTAGAGCATACTTTGCATATAAAAGAAATTACATAGTTATTCCGTATCATCAATTTTTGGAAAGATCTCTCATGCTCTAATTGCATCAAACTACCACCATCTAAGAGGGGTAAACATGCCTTCCTTTTCTTTAAGAGTGGTAGCATTCAGTTTTCACCATCTAAGCTTGGCAGGGAAATACTGCATAAAAGAAAAAAAGTAAGGTAAGGAAATTATATGTACTACAAAACTTGACATGCCAAGGAATCAACCTACTAACCTTCTCGATCAAAGACATATAGAGGGTGTTTGGCTTAACTTAAAAATTGTTACTTATCACTTAAAGTGCTACTTACTCACTTTAAGTGAAAAGTGATATTTTTCACTTAAAGTTAGGTGTATCTGTTTGGCTAATTTCACTTAAAGTAAATTTATTTTTAAAAAATTAATTAAAAAAAAAGAAATTTATATTTTTTTGAAAGTATAAAATACAAATATATGTAAAGAATACAATACAAGTTAAAAGGTGACTCAAATACATAAAAATTGATATACGAAAAAAAATAAGTGAAAAAAAAGTACCTCCAAGCTACTTTTTTTTTAGCCTACTTTCCACTTTAAGTGACTTCACTTTAAGGGGAGCCAAACAGCTCGGTCCAAGCTTTAAGTGAAAAAAAAAATTAATGGGGGCCAAACACCCTCATAGTATAGCTTCACCTTCTCAACGTCAACTCGGACTTTAACAAAACCTTCAATCATACTTCTAGTTTTGTTATCTATGGCCATTTCCCCTTCTCCTTCTTCGAAAACATCAAATTTAAACCAAAATTTCCAACTACAATTTCTGTATTTCGAACCCTAAATAAAAGCAAACACCTCCACTACAGGTGATCAGGAAGCTGATTAAGGAAGCCACTAAGCGAAGGAGCACATAATTGGAAGCCATTAAAATCAATTGATGCTAGAACCAACTAAAATTACAATCAAATGCAACTAAAATCAACTCAACAATCTAATTGCATTCTGCTGTTCATTGTATCCATTTTCTGAAATACTAACAGCATTAGACAAGAATTCACACAAGAGTCAAGACTCGATCGAGCACTGGACATAGAACATACCAAAACGAAATCAATTGAAATCAATTGATGCTAGAACCAACTAAAATTACAATCAAATGCAACTAAAATCAACTCAACAATCTAATTGCATTCTGCTGTTCATTGTATCCATTTTCTGAAATACTAACAGCATTAGACAAGAATTCACACAAGAGTCAAGACTCGATCGAGCACTGGACATAGAACATACCAAAACGAAATCAATTGAAATCAATTGATGCTAGAACCAACTAAAAATGCAATCAAATGCCACTAAAAGCAACTCAACAATTTAATTGCTTTCTGCTGTTCATTGTATCTATTTTCTGAAATACTTAAAGCATTAGACAAGAATTCACACAAGAGTACTCAAGACTACTAGTAAATATGACACCAGTTTTAATGAGTCTGACAAACAGAAATCCAAATAATAAATGTAGCAACCAGATATAATTAATATAGATGCGTGATTTGTATTACCGCTTGATGTTTACGGACTAATACATTTGTTGCTTCTGACGCCTGAATAATTTATTATCTCAGTAGGAGGATAGCCGGAGACATGAGGCTCGTTTCCAACGAGATCAACATCCTTTGCAACAAAATCACCACTCAAATAAAAGCAATCAAAATTGATCTTTTATTGCTTATTCCCAAAAACAAAAACAACCCCACTTCCAAATATCATCTACAAATCAACTACAAATTAATCGAAATTAGTGGTGCCCCTGCGGGACCCGATTAATCAAAACAAATCGGAGGAGATGGTGGAAATCGGAGGAGGGCGGAGATGGAGAAGGGCAGAGGAGGGAAGAGATAGAGGAGGGAGGAGGGAGGAAATGAGGGAGGGGGGAGGAGGGTGGATTGCGTCGGTGGTGGTGGTGGTTGAGAAAGTTGCAGAGATTGTGTACGTATAAATGAGAGAGAGAGAGAGAGAGAGAGAGAGAGAGAGAGAGAGAGATATTGGGGCTATGGATGAATACAAGGTATTTTTGCAAATGAAACCTTTTAATTTTGAAAAGCTAGTATTAATGCAATTTAATTACAAAGATGGTATTTTTGCAAAAAGAAACTTTAAACCTAGTATTTTTGGTAAATTCTCTAATTTTAATTGGGTATTATTTAAATCATTAAAGTCATATAAGTATCAATCAAATATCTTTATATAAGCAAGGCAAGGTATTGGTGGAGTTCAAAGCCGAATAATGAAAAAGGAATACATTGGTTGAGTTGGGATCATTTGTGTTATCATAAAGCAGCTGGAGGGATGGGTTTTCGAAATTTGAGAGACTTCAACCTTGCACTTTTGGGGAAGCAGGGATGGAGATTTCTTACCAATCCTAGGAGTTTGGTGAGTAGGCTGTTCAAAGCTCGATACTTCCCCTCAACTAATTTTTTGAGTTCGACCCTTGGAAGTAATCCTAGTTTTGTGTGGAGGAGCGTATGGGAGGCTAAGGACCTAGTAAGGATGGGAACTAGATGGGTGATAGGGATTGGAGAGAATATTGAAATTCTTAATCAATCGTGGTTATTAGATGATCAAAATCCATGTGCTACTACCGAATCCCAGTCCTTGCAACAGAATAAGGTTTCATCTCTAATTGTTAGGAATAATTCATGAGTTGTGATGTTAAGAATAGAATTTTACTTATACTTCTTGTATATCCTGATCTTATAAAGGATTTAGCACTTTGTATAGGAGTTATGTGTTAGACAGTAATCTATAGAGTTAAGTCAGGAACAGTGCATCAAGTACTACATGTCAGGAACTGAGATCGAATCCTGATAGAGCAAGTCAAGTACTGATGGGATGGTCAGATCCTGATGCAAGATGGAATCCTGATATCAGTCGTGTTACTGATGATGTCATTTTGGATGCTACAGAAACTGGCAAGTGCTATAAAACAAGATCGTTGTTTGAAGAACAAGCAAGAAGATATCATGAAGGAAAGAATTTTCTATTGGAGGAAACTATCAACTGGATGGCAGAACATTGTCATGTATAGATTAACTTTCTGTTATTAGTTGATAGGTAGCATTATAAATACTCTCTCTATATCATTGTAAAAAGAGTCGAGCGATTGTGAGTCGAGAGCATAAGGTTTGTATTCGAGAGTTCGAAACAAACAGAGAGAGAGATTTGTATTGTCAGCAGCTGCTAAAGGTATTTGTACACCTTTGGTAGAGTTTGTATTTGATCTTATTAATACAAACAGTTTGATTCATTCGTTTGTTCTTGTTTTATTTATTCGAAGCAAAAATCAGACAAGATTATATAACTTGTATTCAACCCCCCTTCTACAAGTTATTCGAGTTAACAATTGGTATCAGAGCAGGTTGATTTCGAATAATCATAAAGATCTGCAATCATGTCTGGTTACAAGGATGGTAATACAAAAATCCCTATGCTCAAGAGAAACGAATATACTCTATGGGAAGTAAAGATGTTGCATCACCTGGAAGCAACAGATCCTGATTATCTTGACAGGATTAGGGATGGACCTTTTGTTCCAACAAGGGTCGTTGGACAACCAACTGTCGATGGTGAGGTTGTTCCAGAACATACAGCAGAGAAGCCTAAATTTGAATGGACAGATAAGGAAAAGGAGAATGTTCTTAAGGATGCTAAAGTGAGAAACATATTGTTCAACAGTCTTGATTCTGTTCTCACTAACTATGTTCTCTCTTGTAAGACTGCTAAGGATATATGGGACAATTTTAAGGTTCACTGTGAAGGAACTAAGCCTGTCAGGAAGAATATGAGGACACTACTTATACAACAGTATGAGTATTTTGAATCCAAGTTTGGTGAGTCACTTACTGATACCTTTGATAGGTTTACAAAAATCATCAATGAGATGGCCATGCATGGTAAATATTATGACTTGGAGGATATGAATACTAAGTTCATGAAAGCCTTGCCTGATTTCTACAATGAGAAGATATCTGCAATTGAGGAAGCTAATGATCTGGATGAGTTATCATTAGAGGCGGTGTATGGAAAACTGAGGGCTTATGAACTTGAAAAGCAGCAGAAGAAGAGCAGGAGTGAAGGAAAGATGAAAATTGTTGCACTCACTACTCAATCTGAATCAAAGAAGCTTCCAGAGGAACAGCATGATGAGCTTGCTGTAAAGAATTCAAGGAAGAAGAAAAGCAAAGAAAGTTCTGAGTCAGAGACTACTGATATAGACTCTGACAACAATGATTTTGAATCAGAGATGCAGGAACTCTTTGCTATGTTTGCTAAAGCTTTCAAGAAAGGAAGATTCAACAGGAGAAGATTTAGCAAAGGACCTTTTCAAAAGAAGGAAGAGAAGAAGAGTGACAAAGGCAAAAGTATGATTGTCAAGCTTGATAAGGCCAAGATTAAGTGCTTTAACTGCAGCGAGCTTGGACACTTTGCTAATGAGTGTAAGAAGCCTAGGAATTCAAGAAAGGGCAATGCACTTATGGTCACACAGAAGGGTTGGGCTGATTCCAGTGATTCTGAAGATGAATTGGATTATGACAACATTGCATTGATGTCAAATGTTTCAGACAAACCTGGATCTCCAAAGAAAACTTCTCCATCTTCTGTTAAGGGCATAGGAAAGAAGCATTCAATTATTTTGGACCGTGGATGCTCTGGACATATGACTGGAAAGAAGTCCCTGCTTACAAAGTTTGAGAGGAAAGCTGGCCCAATAATATCTTTTGGAGATGGCAACAAAGGAGAAACTCTGGGATATGGCTCAATTGTTTTGGGGAATGTTATCATTGAAAACATAGCACTGGTTGAAGGCTTGAAAAATACACTTTTAAGCATAAGTCAGTTGGGTGATAAAGGTTACCAATCAATCTTTGACAGAGAAGGATGCAAAATCTTGAATATGCAGAATGGAGACATTGTTCTAACTGGTCAAAGACATGGTAACATATATGAAGCCAGCTTAAGTGATACATCTAAAGAAATTGTTAGATGTCTCTACAGCAAAGCAACAAATGATGAAAGCTGGAATTGGCATAAGAAGCTCTCACATCTTAATTTCAAGAAGCTTAATCAACTAGTAAAGCATAATCTGGTGAGAGGCCTACCTCGGGCAAATTTTGTGCAATATGGACTTTGTGATGCCTGTCAGCTTGGAAAACAGAGAAGAACCACTTTCAAGAGCAAGACTGAAAATTCAATTACTGAACCATTTCATATGCTTGATCTTGATCTATTTGGTCCAGTAAACATTATGGCTATCAGCAAGAAAAGATATGCTCTAGTTATAGTGGATGATTTCAAAATGTTCAAATGGGTGTTCTTTCTACACAAGAAGGATGAAGCTCCTCAGCAAATCATTGAACTTATTAAGAATATTCAGAATAGCTCTGAGTACAAAGTCAAAGTACTTAGGAGTGACAATGGTACAGAATTCAAGAATTCTACAATGGAGGAGTTTTGTGCAGACAATGGAATCACTCAACAATTTTCTGCACCTGGTACACCTCAGAAAAATGGTGTAGTGGAAAGAAAGAACAGGACTCTCATAGAGGCAACAAGAACCATGCTTGCAGATGCAAAACTTCCAACCTATTTTTGTGCAGAAGCTATTAACACTGCATGTTTCACTCAAAACTGTACCTTGGTAAATAGTCATGGAAAGACTCCCTATGAGATGATCAAAGGAAAGAAACCAAATGTGAAATATTTTCACATCTTTGGATGCAAATGCTATCTCCTAAAAGTTCATCCAGAACAACTTGGAAAATTTGAAGTCAAATCGGATGAAGCAATCTTTCTAGGAAATTCAGCATCAAAGGCCTTCAAAGTTTATAATCTCAGAACTCACATTGTTATGGAATCAATTCATGTTGCATTTGATGACAAGAAGTTTGAATTTTGCAAACTGATGAAAGCCATGACAAATTGGAATTTGAAAATCTTAAGGATTCTGAGATACTCTCCAGTGATGATGAAGGTTCTCCAGAGGGAATTTCTATTGCTTCTCAAAGGAGTGCTACTGTTGAGGGGGAGCAAATAAATCAAGGAGGACACAGTGATCATCAGGAGCAGACTAGCTATTCAGAGTCTACTCCACCTAGAACTGATCCTTTAGAGTCTACTGAGGAAAGATCAGTAACTAGTAGCAGTATGGAATCTACTGATTCTACTGATCAAGGGGGAGCTTTTGAAGGCAGAGAGAGTTCTTCTAGAAGAGATACCACTAACTTAGGGGGAGAGTCTAGCAGAGTCAATCTACCACCTGTTAGAAAATGGACAAAGGATCATACTGAAGATTTAATAATTGGTGATCCAAATAGTGGTGTTCGAACTAGAAGATCAATTCAAAATGAAAGCTTGTACAGTTGCTTTCTCTCAAAGAATGAACCTAAGAAGGTTGAAGAAGCCTTACAGGATCCTGATTGGGTAATTGCAATGCAGGAGGAGTTAAATGAGTTTGAGAGAAACAAAGTCTGGAAACTGGTACCAAGACCTAAAGACAGATCAATTGTTGGTGCAAAATGGGTTTTCAGAAACAAGCTAGATGAATCTGGTATGATTGTAAGAAACAAAGCAAGACTGGTGGCCAAGGGTTACTCTCAGGAAGAAGGAATTGACTATGATGAAACCTTTGCCCCTGTAGCAAGATTGGAAGCAATCAGGATGTTTCTTGCATTTTCAGCTCATTTAAAATTCAAGGTATACCAGATGGATGTAAAGAGTGCTTTTCTAAATGCAAGCTTGATGAGGAAGTGTATGTAGAGCAACCACCTGGATTTGTTGATCCAAAGTTTCCAAATCATGTCTACAAACTTGACAAGGCACTCTATGGACTAAAGCAGGCACCAAGAGCATGGTATGAGACTTTGTCTAAATTTCTTCTTGAAAATGGCTCCACAAGAGGTACAATTGACAAAACTCTATTCTTTAGAAAGATAAAAGGTGAATTGCTTTTAGTTCAAGTTTTTGTTGATGATATTATATTTGGTTCTACTAATGAAAAGTTGTGTGCTAAGTTTAGCAAGCTTATGCAGTCTAAGTATCAGATGAGCATGATGGGTGAACTAAATTATTTCTTAGGCTTGTAGGTCAAATAGACTGAGACTGGTATTTTCATCAATCAGTCAAAGTATATTAAAGATCTTTTAAGAAGGTTTGACTTTCAAGACTGTGCAGTTGCAAAAACACCCATGGCTACAGCCACTAAACTAGACTCTGATCCTAAAGGAAAGAATGTGGATAATACTAGTTATAGAGGCATGATAGGCTCATTGTTATATTTAACTGCAAGTAGACCAGATATAATGTTTTCTACCTGTTTATGTGCTAGATTCCAAAGTGATCCTAAGAAATCTCATTTAATTGCTGTGAAGAGAATTTTTAGATATATCAAAGGAACTCCAAATCTTGGTTTGTGGTATCCTAGAGAATCTGATTTCTCCCTAATTGGCTATTCAGACTCTGATTATGCAGGGTGTAAAATAGACAGGAAAAGCACTACAGGTACATGTCAATTCTTGGGAAACAGATTGATTTCTTGGGTAAGCAAGAAGCAACAATCTGTGTCAACCTCAACTGCAGAAGCTGAGTACATAGTAGCAGGCAGTTGTTGTGCACAACTCCTTTGGATAAGAAATCAGTTGATGGATTATGGTATCATTTTATTAGAGAACATATTGAGAATGGTACTGTGGAACTTTATTTTGTTCCTACTGACAAACAGCTTGCAGATATTCTAACTAAACCACTTGATGAGGCTACATTCATTAGATTGGTTAGTGAGTTAGGAATGTTAAAGTTCTAGATCTTTAACATCTGCAAAAGTAGCAAGGTATGTTGTTTTCAGCTTATAGACTTGATATTCTTGTCAGGATCTATACTTAATTGATAATTATTTAAGCTGTAACATTTTACTTTGATAAATTTCAGTATGATAGACTTATTTTAATTATCAGGATCAGGATTGCTATCAGTATGCTGACGTCATCAGGATTTTATAGTCAGTATCAGGATTGTGAAATTTGTGTGTCTTATTCAAATCCTGAACATTTTATATAGTGATCTAATTCTGAGTTCTGTTAAGTCTATGCTAGCAAGCCTTAATTCATTCATACTGATAGTTTATATTGTTTTTCAGATCAGTCAATAAACAACAATAGACAAGTAGATAATAAGAAATTTTATTTTCATTAATTGAAAGCATTACATACATGGAAATGAAATAAAAACATCTTTTTGTCTAACTTCTACTAATAACCCTATTCTTGTCTAAAGTTGTTGCTGTTCTTAGTCTTCAAAGATCTACTTTAGGACAAGGAGCATCTCAAGAGTCACTTGATGATCTATGTTATGATAAACTCACGCAAGCGCACGTGGTCACAAGTAATATATAAGGTTAAGTCCAAATTCGTTCCCACAGGGATCAAGTTATGGTTTTATTCAATAAATATGCCTATGCAACAATGTATGGTTTTAATTCACTGTTAAGAAAAATAACAATTATGGTTTTGATTACCTAAATTAAACTAAAGTGCAAATTTATAAACTAAGAATTAAACAATTAACGAGAATAACAATCAAATTACTTATGTGAGAATAAACATGGAATCCTAGTTTCATCATCTACTTCACTTAGAGTTGCAGCCTTCGATTAAAACATGCGATGGTTTTGATATCTGATCGAATAACACGAAAAGAGTAAAAGTTACCTCTCGGTATACTAGTACCAATCTACCCATACATCCACAAAAGAGATAGAAGATGAATAGGCACCTATTATGTTTAGACCCTATATCTCTATAGAATTTGAAAACATAAAGGTTGAAGCACAAGTTATCCACTTAGATCACATAGGGTAGCATAATATCTCTATTCATGCCACAAATCATGATGCTTAACATCAACCTATCCTATGCTAGCATGGCAAGTTCTAAATCTCAAGATCCACTCTCGTTTAGCAAGAGATTAACACTTCAATTTAGATGTTAGCTACGCATCTAAAAGCATTAAGATTAACCATACGAGGATATCAAGAATTCACCGCACATAAATCTCTAAGGCATACAAACTACTAAGCTACATAGATAAATCCACTAGGATCCCACGACAACGATTAGTTCATAATCGAACCTTTCGTCACCATGGGATTAGACGAAAGCATGATATTAAACAAGGTAAAGAAGATGAATAAATCAATAATAGAATAAGGTTTAGTGAACAAATCCGGAAAAGTAATGAGCATCCACAAGATACGCCTCCACAAAGGAATACAAGAAAAACTATATCTAGATCTTCTTGTCGTCACGATCCTCGCCTTGGCTTCTCTCTCTCGTGCTCTGAACGAATTGTGTGTGTAGATTGTGTAGATGATGATTTTTATGTGCCCCAAGGTGTGTATTTATAGCCCCCAAGTGCCTCCTTGACCAAGCAATTACCGTAATTGAAATAGGATAGAAGTCCGGTAATTTTCCTTCTTTGATTTGATTAGAAGTGCAATTCCCATGTTTAAATTGAATTCCAGAACCTTCTAACCGACCAAAACAATTGCCATCTTGATTAGGAGAAGAAAACGGCAATTTTCCCAATTAAAATCAGATTCCAGGAATTTTCAGCCGGCCTCCCGCGCGGCCGCGCGCCTTTCCTCTTCATTCCAGCGCGCCCGCGCTGACTCTCTATACACTCTACGCGCGCCCGCGCCCGTAGTACTGCTCAGCAGAAATTTTCTTATCTTTTGCTGATTTTTCCCTTGCCTTCAAATGCAATTCCCATCATTTGCTCTCTTGACCTTTAAGACACTATATAACACTGTAAATCTCTTACTTACACCTGGAATCACATCCTGCACAATTCTCACAAAAACAGATTAAAACACACCAATACTTGAGATACAAACACCAATTCAAGCCGAAATAGAATGATCCAAGTGGATATAAATCCACTTATCACACCCCCAAACTTAAACCGATGCTTGTCCTCAAGCATAAACAGACAAAAATATATACAACTAATTAGTACCACTTCCGTAGGTGATCACGGTTGCATTTGGCATATGCAACAAGCCCTTTAAACCCCTAGGCAGCCCTAGTGGACGAGAAACATTCTAAATCGGCTTAAATTGATTGTCTTGGGCTCAAGTTTCTTGTAGTTTTGATGTGTTTTGTTTAGTTGTGCAGATTTACAAGGATGTTGATTATGGTGGATGTTTTTGTCATTTTTGGAGATTTAATTTATTAAAATTCGGATTTATTGGGCTGCACGCATGAGATTCACTGTTTGGGCCATATCTTGAGTTCTATAAGTCTGTTTTCAGCCCGTAAGCAGTCCACGCGAAGATAACGAGATTCTCTATCATTCTAAGGTGGTCCAGAAGCCCAATTACGTCTGGAACGGCTCTGGAAAACAGAAGAAAAGTCAGCTACGAATTTCCCTTAAAAAACAGAATCAGTTTAGGAAACGTATCTTGCAGAAATTCTATTATAATTCTGTTTTGGTATTTTCTTGCTGGGCAAGATGTCTAGAGCCTATATAAACACATCCAACCCTTGTAAATTAGAAAATTATTAGAATTATCATTAGAGTACAATTACATATCAATTACTTAGGTTTATTTGTAAATTTTCATACTTTGTTTTTATCATGGTTTCATCAGATCCCATGATGACGAGAGGTTCGATTATGAACTAATCGTTGTCATGGGATTCTAACGGATTTATTTATGGAGCTTTAGTATCTTGATGCTTTACAGATCTGTGTGTGATGTATATTTGATATCCTCGTATGGTTGTGCTTTATGAATTTAGATGCGTAGCTAACATCTAATTTGTTAATCTCTTGTGAAGCGAGAGTGGATCTTGAGATTTAGAACTTGCCATGCTAGCATAGGATAGGTTGATGTTTTAACATCATGATTTGTGGCATGATTAGAGATAATATGCTACCCTATGTGATCAATGTGGATAACTTGTGCTTCAACCTTTATGTTTTCAAATTCTATAGAGATATAGGGTCTAAGCATAATTGGTGTCTATTCATCTTCTATCTCTTTTGTGGATGTATGTTTAGTTTGGTATACGTATACTGAGAAGTAGCGTGTACTTGTTTCGTGTTTTTTCTTTCTTTTTTTCTGCAATCTGGAATGAGCCTTTCTCATTTCCAACCCTAGACTACTCATATAAATATGAGCCGGCTACTAGCCATTTGACGCCTAGCCTTTATTGACAAATATTAACAACTAGCATGAAATTCCTGGTTTCCCCCAAACTTAGATTTTAATGTTCCTACGCTATAAAGGGAATAACGAAAATTCTAAGAATAAACAAGTGATTAAATCTCAAAACATCCCACAGGCATAACCCTAACCTAGCCCAAAAGCACCCCAATGAGACTGTGTAATAAATTTTGTTCCCGTAACATGCAAGTCAATTACCTAGGAACTATAAATCAGCACTCTACTCATCATCATCACACCCAAATCAACATCTACCTATCAATCAGAATCAACTCATTTTAAGGGATCATGAAAAATGCATGCCATGAAAATGCAACTAATATGAACTCACATGGTAACAAACAAACAATAACAAAATGTCCTATATGAAACAAACGTAGATAATACGAACATAAAATGCATGACTTACAACTAATATGCAAAACATGATATCCTACATGAACACATAAATACTACACATAAACTACGCATCCCCCAAACTTGAAAGATTCAATGTCCGCATTGAATGGAAGTAAATACGAGGGATCGCAGAAAACATACCTAAAAATACCGAAACACATGGGTTGCCTCCCACGAAGCGCTGTCGTTAACGTCATTTAGCCGGACAAATATGATTCAAATCATGGTGGCTCGAAGATTGCATTCGACTTGTCCTTAGCAGAAGGACCATTCACCCATTGTCTGACAACCTTCTTGCTATCTTCCCACATCTTCTCTAAATCATACTTCACTTTGCCTCTTCCTCCAATTGACTTTTTCTTTTTCTTCTTCACGCCTCTAAAGTACTTATGCTTCACAGTTGATTGATAAGAACACTCCTCTACCTCATCATCCATGATCCACCTTCTTAACACATTATCTGGACACACTTTAAAAATCACCAACTCATCATTCAGAAGGACATATTTCAAATGGGATGGAAGTTTTCCAAGCTTGACATTCGAGAGATCTTGAACTGAAGATCTGTCAATGGAATCACTGATGTGATGTTCGAGCAAGTGTGTGTCCGACTTTTCGCTCAACAACTGATCCAACTTCTTTCTCTGACCCGTATCAACGGTTTCCACACTACAACACTCTTCATCATCTGTCGGAAATTTCATGGCCTTGAACACATTAAAGGTGACACTCTGATCTTGCACCCTCATTTTAAGCTCTCCTTTTTGCACATCAATCAAAGTCTTCCTGTAGCCAAGAACGGTCTTCCCAAGATTATGGGAATCTTCTTATCTTCTTCAAAATCCAAGATCACAAAATCAGCTGGGAAGATGAACTTATCAACTTTTACCAAAACATCCTCTACTATACCCCTCGGATAAGTGATCGTCCTATCAGCCAACTGCAAAGAGATGTTAGTCGGCTTCGGCTCCGGTAGACCAAGTTGCTTGAAAACAGACAAGGGCATGAGATTAATACTAGCTCCCAAATCACATAAACATTTGCCGAATGAAAGGTTGCCAATAGTACAAGGAATAGTGAAACTTCCCGGATCTTTCAGTTTAGGAGGCAACTTCTGTTGCAGAACAGCACTACACTCCTCCGTCAATGCTACTGTTTCAAAATCTTCCAACCTTCTCTTTCGTGACAAAATATCCTTCATGAACTTTGCATATCTTGGCATCTGCTCCAACGCTTCAACAAAAGGAATATTAATGGACAGTTTCTTGAAGACCTCCATTAATTTCTGAAACTGTTTCTCTTGACTTTTCCTCAAACGTCCAGGAAATGGTGGAGGTGGATAGATCTGATTATTCATTGAAGATTGTTCCGGAGTAGACTTTTCAACAGGTTTCTCGCTCTTCTCACCATCTAGCTGATCAGCCACTAAATCAGATTTCTCAATTTCTGGCACTGCAGATTTTTCAACCTGCTGATTCTGAACATCGTTATCTTCTTCAGTTGCTGATTTAGGATCACTCGTGACTTTTCCAGATCTCAAAGTCACAGCTTTCACCTGCTCATGAACCTCCCTCTTGCCTGGATTACCCATTGTATCACCTGGAAGAGTTCCTTGTTGCATATTTACCAAGGCACTCGTAATCTGCCCCAACTGGGTTTCCAAAACTTTCTGGCCAGCTTGTAGGTTCTTTACCACTATCCACATCTCATCAGATTTATCATTAGAAGATTGCCCCATATGAGCCTGGGGTTGTTGTTGCTGAAATCCCGGAGGTTGATATGGTGTCCTTGGAGCATAAGGCTGTTGATAGCCTTGATTGTACGGCTTAGCTTGCTGATAAGGCTGTTGAAACGGTTGTTATGCAGTTTGATTGTTGCTCCAGCTGAAATTGGGATGATTTCTGTTGTTGGGATGATAAGTGGCTGGAACTGGTGCCGCAGGTCTCTGGAAATTACTCACGAACTATGCTGATTCAGAAGAGATAGCACACTGATTCGTCTCATGTGCGCCCGCACATAACTCACAAACACTAGCCACCTGCTGAACTCCATAATTAGTAAGAGAATCCACCTTCATAGCAAGAGCTTTCAACTGAGCCGTAATCATTGCAGCTGTATCTACTTCAAAAATTCCTGCTGCCTTGCCTTGAGATAGCCTTTGGGTTGGATTTTGATATTCATTAGCAGCCATCATCTCAATAAGTTCATAAGCTTCATCATAACTCTTCGCCCACAGAGCTCCACCTGATGCTGCATCTAGCAAAGGCCTAGATTGTGCTCCCAACCCATTGTAGAATCCATTGATAACCATCCAATCAGGCATGCCATGATGAGGACACTTCCTTAGCATCTCCTTGTAGCGTTCCCAAGCCTCACACAAGGACTCGCCAGATTGTTGTTGGAATTGAGTCAACTGGTTCCTTATTGCTGCAGTTTTCGCCATAGGAAAGAATTTTGTAAGGAACTTCTGAGCAAGATCTTCCCATGTAGTAATGGAACCAGGTGGTAGAGAGTGTAGCCAGCTCTTAGCCTTATCCCTCAGAGAGAATGGGAAAAGCCTCAACCTTATAGCATCATCCGTCACACCATTACACTTGAAAGTGTCGCAGATTTCAATAAAGTCCCGAACATGCATGTTTGGATCCTCTGTAGTAGCTCCCCCAAACTGGACTGAATTCTGCACCATCTGAATTGTGCCCGGCTTGATCTCAAAGTTGTTCGCTGCAATAGCTGGCCTAACAATGCTCGACTGAATATCATTTAGTTTCGGCTGAGAATAGTCCTTCAAAGCCTTAGTTGCTGCTGCATCTGCCATTGCTACTGTAGTTTCAGTCTCCTCTTCCTTATTCTCCAAATTCTCTACAAGATCGTCTTCTGCCAGTCTTAGTAATCGAGCTTGCGAACGTGTTTGCATACAAACTCAAGTACCTGAAACACCACGAAACAAACAAACTAAGTAAGAATCCGAGTCAGTGAACGCTAACGACCACTATTGACAAACACATAAACTGAAATAAAAACACCGATGATCCCCGGCAGCGACGCCAAAAACTTGTTATGATAAACTCATGCAAGCGCACGTGGTCACAAGTAATATATAAGGTTAAGTCCAAATTCGTTCCCACAGGGATCAAGTTATGGTTTTATTCAATAAATATGCCTATGCAACAATGTATGGTTTTAATTCACTGCTAAGAAAAATAACAATTATGGTTTTGATTACCTAAATTAAACTAAAGTGCAAATTTATAAACTAAGAATTAAACAATTAACGAGAATAACAATCAAATTACTTATGTGAGAATAAACATGGAATCCTAGTTTCATCATCTACTTCACTTAGAGTTGCAGCCTTCGATTAAAACATGCGATGGTTTTGATATCTGATCGAATAACACGAAAAGAGTAAAAGTTACCTCTCGGTATACTAGTACCAATCTACCCATACATCCACAAAAGAGATAGAAGATGAATAGGCACCTATTATGTTTAGACCCTATATCTCTATAGAATTTGAAAACATAAAGGTTGAAGCACAAGTTATCCACTTAGATCACATAGGGTAGCATAATATCTCTATTCATGCCACAAATCATGATGCTTAACATCAACCTATCCTATGCTAGCATGGCAAGTTCTAAATCTCAAGATCCACTCTCGTTTAGCAAGAGATTAACACTTCAATTTAGATGTTAGCTACGCATCTAAAAGCATTAAGATTAACCATACGAGGATATCAAGAATTCACCGCACATAAATCTCTAAGGCATACAAACTACTAAGCTACATAGATAAATCCACTAGGATCCCACGACAACGATTAGTTCATAATCGAACCTTTCGTCACCATGGGATTAGACGAAAGCATGATATTAAACAAGGTAAAGAAGATGAATAAATCAATAATAGAATAAGGTTTAGTGAACAAATCCGGAAAAGTAATGAGCATCCACAAGATACGCCTCCATAAAGGAATACAAGAAAAACTATATCTAGATCTTCTTGTCGTCACGATCCTCGCCTTGGCTTCTCTCTCTCGTGCTCTGAACGAATTGTGTGTGTAGATTGTGTAGATGATGATTTTTCTGTGCCCCAAGGTGTGTATTTATAGCCCCCAAGTGCCTCCTTGACCAAGCAATTACCGTAATTGAAATAGGATAGAAGTCCGGTAATTTTCCTTCTTTGATTTGATTAGAAGTGCAATTCCCATGTTTAAATTGAATTCCAGAACCTTCTAACCGACCAAAACAATTGCCATCTTGATTAGGAGAAGAAAACGGCAATTTTCCCAATTAAAATCAGATTCCAGGAATTTTCAGCCGGCCTCCCGCGCGGCCGCGCGCCTTTCCTCTTCATTCCAGCGCGCCCGCGCTGACTCTCTATACACTCTACGCGCGCCCGCGCCCGTAGTACTGCTCAGCAGATCTTATCTTTTGCTGATTTTTCCCTTGCCTTCAAATGCAATTCCCATCATTTGCTCTCTTGACCTTTAAGACACTATATAACACTGTAAATCTCTTACTTACACCTGGAATCACATCCTGCACAATTCTCACAAAAACAGATTAAAACACACCAATACTTGAGATACAAACACCAATTCAAGCCGAAATAGAATGATCCAAGTGGATATAAATCCACTTATCAATCTACTCCTGGATTCCTTGTCTGGGCGACTTGAATGAGAGCAGCAGACTCAATTCCATTCTTGTTGAGGAGAATGGATAGCATCTCCATCAAGATCAACCTCAGACTCTCGGCCAAATTCTTCATCCTCAAGTTTTGAGGAGGTTAGAGGGAGATTGTATCCAACAGATGGATGTTTTAATAGAAGGTTCTGGACATTATTTGGATCTACTCCAACCATGTCTAAAGCGATGAGAAAAGTCATCTCTTCAAAGAGACAAACTATGAACCTTTGGTCATGAACAATCTATTCATCATCTGTGAGGAATCTGAAGATTGGGTTAAAGGCCATTGTATTTTGTGGAAGCTCTGTGTTTACAGAGAGGTTTTGTGTGTTTGTGGAGTTAAGAAAGGCAAAAGACATCAGGTGTTTATAAAGGAAAGAGTGAGAAGCTGAACAATCATTTTAAATGTTCAATGTATCTGCGTATACATCTATGCATATGACTGGTCCTTTCATATTTCCAAGATATTTTGACAATCTAACAAAATATTTTTGTTTGGATTATTGATGTTCTTTTCAGGTTAAATTTTTGAAATTGCCACGTGGAACTCCATTTAATCTCTGAAATCAGGATGATAGTGATCAGGAAAACAAGAGTGATTTCATCAGGATTGATGATTATTTTTAAATTTTTAATCACATTGAAAATTGTGATTATCTTGGTGAAAAAGATCACATTAGAAAATGAAGCTGATCAGTATTGATTTTATTTTGATTTTACCCTGATTTATTTAATTGAAATCAATTTTGGATTTTATTTTCCAAAAATCGTGGGTAAACTGCATTTTTCAGGGACTGACACCTGTCAACCTACGTGTCAACGTGGGTTAGTGGGTCTGAAGGATTTTTGAATATATCTTTATTTTGAGCTCTGATTGTTTATTGCTAACTTCTAATTCCAGTTTTCAAAGGCAAAAACATTCATTTAAATTCTCAAAATCTTTAATCAATTTCAAGACTTCTCAAGTTCTTTTCAGATCAAAAATGGCAGCTCACAGAAGACTACCAAAATCAGCAGCTTTCAAGTTTGGTGACTTTGATTTTATGACTAACAATCATGTTACAGCAATCACCAGCAAGAAAGGAGTATCAGCTGATTTTCATCCTGTGATGGATTTTATGGCTATTGGACCTTTGCGTTATGCATTGGCAGCATCTCCAGAAATAAATCAAGCTGCTGTTTCACAAGCTTGGGAGAATGCTGATGTAATTGATTCTACTCAGAGTCAATCAGGTAAGATTGTTCTACACTTAGGACAAGATACTTGTGACATTACTGAATCTATTGTTACTCAGTACTTCGCTTACCTGTTACTATTAATTATGTAAGTGAACCATCTGATGATGATGTAAGAACTATGTTGTCTGCACTAGGTTATAGTGGACCTCTAGACAACATGAGCCAGTTAAATAGGTCTTTTCTTAGGAAGGAATGGTCTTTCTTCTTTGATCAAATTGCTAAATGCTTTACTGGTAAATGTAGTTCTTTTCAGCAAATTACTTCTATTACATCACATATTGCTTATAGTTTGTTTTATGACAGAGTAATTAACATTGGTCATATTATCTTAAGTCAGATGTGTATTAAACTTGGGTCAAGAGATCAAGACAGGAAAATGGTTTATTATCATAGATTTATGCAAATGTTTTTTAACCATTTTATTCCTGATGTTGAAGCTAGATTTGGTAGAGAACATTGTGTTTCTTCTTATGTACAGCAAAAGAGAATTTTCTCTGACATTACAAAGAAGGACAATGAAAAGAATCTAGATGAAATACCTGCAATTCATTATCCACATCATGTTCAGGTAATTCTTAAAACTCATCTTCCTACTCTATACAATTCTTCTTTCTTTTGTGGTGAAATGGCTCAGGAATCTCATTTGGAGGAGAACCCCCATGTGTCTACCCAAGTAGCCCAAAACATTATAATCTCTAAAACAATTCAAGAACCAAGTTTTGATCCACAGCTTATTGTTTCAAAGAAACCAACCACTGGTGTTTCTCAAAAGACATCAGTTGTAAGGAAGAGAAGACTTGTTGTGTCAAGTAGTAGTAGTAGTTCTAGTGAAGATGATGATAATATATCTCTTGCTGAGAGAGAAGAATTGAAGGCTGCAATTCAACTTTCTAAGCTAGGACAAAGAGATGAAGCACCAAGACACAGCCAGGTTGCAGTCTCTCAAAAGGCTGTAGTACTTAAAAAGGGAAAACAGTTAATGGATACTGTCTCTCAAAAGACTGTGTCTATAGAAAAAGGATCTCATCTAGAGCTGTAAACGAACCGAGCTGAGCTCGGGATCGACTCGACTCGACTCGGTAAAAACCCGACTCGGCTCGGTTCGGTTCGTTAACGAACTCGAGTTCGGCAAGAAAAAAAAACTCGTTAAGCTTAACGAGTCGAGTCGAGTTTTTTGGTTGTTCGACTCGACTCGACTCGGTACTCAACTCGACTCGATACTCGACTCGACTCGACTCGGTAATCGGTAAGAAATACAAAAAAAATTAAAAAATAAATATATTTTTATTGTTTTAGTTTTTAGTTTTTAATGTTTTAATTTTAGTTTTTATTTATAAAATTAATATTAACAATAATATATATATATATATCTAGTTTAGTTTTTAATGTAACGCCCCCAAATCTCCTACAGGAATCCAGGTCATTACACCTCTTGCGGAATATTCAATCACCTGCTCATAATATAATCTACAACAATATTCATAACAACTCCATATTTTACTCCACGGGTTACAGTCTTAGAACAAGCACGCAATAAATCCAAAACATTTTACATCTCAATTTCACTTCCCAGAATCTCTGAAATACCATTACAACTTCAAAGTACTAGATAATAAAACAATATACAACACCTTCCCAGTCTGCTCCCTCCTCAAATGCTATAAGGTTAACACACTGAATCAGTTGTCTTCACTTTTCACTTAATCACGGGTCGCTGTACTAGAATCAGCTCTGATTACCCCTGTTTTATAATATTTAAATAGCAAGTATGAGCCAAAGAATGCCCAGCAAGTATATATAGATACCATATAATACAGCAACAACTCATCCAAAATATGTTTTTACCACTTTATAATATATATTTTTGAAAAGAAATCAACTCGGAAATTTTTATAAATCTCGAAATACTACTCATATGAAAGAATAAATACATCTCAATAACTTCTCAAAATACTTCTCAAATATAATTTAATAACTCCTCGGATCAACATCCTATCCCATTAACAGAACCACAAAGGCATCGGTTAACAGTTAGGATATCGATAATTGGATTTCTGCTCAAACGCCTCCTCAAGTAATGGATGATCAATCCATTGTCCCGCCTCGTTTTCTATCGATAGAAGGATGAGCCGACGTCTCGAACACACCCTAAACACCTCATGGGCCGGTGCGTTACTCCGGTCACTTTTGCTTTTAGAAGCAATAAATCACAATTTCCTTTATATATATATAAATATATATAACCCCACTCTTAAATGTAAATATTCTGTAGTATGAAAATATCATTAAATATATCTTTATTATCTCTTCTACGAATACAAATGAAGTATTTCAATAAAAGTCCCAACAATATGGACAAACTCACGAAATAAATTTCAACACCTCATATAATAATTTCAACACCTCGTATAATAATTTAAACACCTCAAATAATAATATCAACACCTCGAATAAAATCAACACCTCAAAAATAAAATCAACACCTCGAAAATAAAATCAACACCTCGAATAATAATAGATTCTGATATAAATGACAAGAAAGAATATTTGATTTTGTATATCGAAAATTTAATCAAGATATTTTAAAATATATAAATACTCCGAACGATGGAGTACGAATTAATAAACTTGCCTGGTTCTGCGGTACGATACTCCAATCTGCTCCACGTCTCTGGTTCTCCGGCATTTCACCTTCCTGGCCCTAGTTCAGCTATTATTAACTCAACTTCCTATCACCTTTCAATCAACTTCTATTCACCACTATATAGTACATTTGCATATCTACAACTTTCGTTCTTTAAGCTTTTCCAAACGAGTCTCCTAACTCCTCCGAAATCCTACCCCAAAATGGTTCCTCAAATAATTCCAAAACTCAACATTTTTACGCGGAACCTTTTCCATTTTTAAATCTCACAAATAATTTAATAATAAATCCGATTTTAATCTAAAATAATCTGATTCGATGCGGTTAATTAAAATAATTCGAAAATGCTAAATATCAATCCTCTAAAATAATAACATTGACATCCTATATAAAAGCTCAATCAATAAATAATCCTCAAACAATTATCTTGCTCCACGATAAGGAAACATAATTAACCAATTAATCCTTGAGACAACAAATAATCCTTAATTTAAATAAATAAATCCTCGAGACAATAATTAATCATCAAAATAAATAAATAAATAAATCCTCAAGACAACAATTAATCCTTAATTTAAATATATAAATCCCCGTGACAATAATTAATCCTCAAAATAAATAAATAAATCCTCAAGACAACAATTAATCCTCGAATTTAAATATATAAATCCCCGAGACAATAATTAATCCTCAAAATAGATAAATAAATCCTCAAGACACAATTAATCCTATTTACTCAGTTTAAAACCATAATAATTATTCCACTTTAATGCCCAAATCATTTTAAATACCTCTTTTATCAATGAATCATTAAGTCTCTAAATTATGCCCAAATAATCACAAAACATTTCTATTTAATTGCTAACAATTAATTATTCAAATTGCTATTTAATTTAGCTCTTATAAATTCTCAAACATTCTCTAATTTAATTAATACTACTCTCTCAACAAAATTATTAAAGAATCCATTTAAAACCATAATTATTAAATTACTCAATTAATCAATTATACCATTATTTTAATTAATTTATTTATACCAACTGTTTTAATAATATTCAATTTTAACGAACCAAATAATACGAGTGAGACAATAATAAAATCCGTGATATTTCTTCCCTCTCCGGCGCGTGGGCACACGCACCACCACCCACTCTATCTCTCTCGGTCATCTCTCTCCCCGCTCTATCTCTCTCTCTCGGTCATCTCTCTCTCTCTCTCTCTCTCTCTGTCCCCCTCTCTCTCTCGTTCCATCTCTCTCAATCTGTCTCTCCCTCTTCACGCCTCAATCTCTCTTCCCACCTCACAATCTCTCTCTCTCTCCTTCTCTCTCATCTCCCTGTTCTCATCTCCCCCTTCTCCGACATCTCTCTCTCTCCCGACTCCCTCTCCTCTCTCGTTATCTCTCTCTTTAACACTCCCACGCCGCGGTCAAACCAACCAACACCGTAACCCATCTCTATCTCCCTCCCGTCTCTCATTTTCCGGCAACAAAAACACCCCTCAATCCCTCTCCTCTGCTCCACCCTCCTCTCTCTTCGTTCAATCTATCCGTCTCTTTCTTCCTCTCTCGCAACCCCGACTCTAAATCTCTCTATCGGTTTCAATCTCTCCCCACTGTCTCTCCCTTGCAACCCAAAAATCAAACCACCAATAATCCCCTTCCACAATCACATCACACAACCCCAAATACATGTATTAATCGGACACAACCTCCCTCTTCCCTACACCTCCTTCCTTGACTGATGTACTCTGTTCGTATAAATATATATGTATAGTCGAGCTTTTTGGTTAAAAAGAAAGAGGCAGAGGTGTATGGAGTGTTCTTGTTTTTGTGAAAAAAATGATGCATCTGTGTGTAAATATAAAGATGAGAGTAGTGTGTTTATTGAATTGAAATGAATTAAAACGTGGAGGACTAAATAAAATAGAAAAATGCTACAGCCACCAAATTAGTTCCCAAATTTTGACACCAAATGACATGGCATTAATTTGATTGGTTATAACAATAATGGGCCCGCCAGGGCCATCCAATTAAAATATCACAAAATGCCAACTAATTAGTGCCACATCATTTGGTGTCAAAATTTGGTACCCAATTTGATGGCTGTAGCATTACTCAATAAAATAACATGGTGGAATAAAACACGGTCCGGTTTTTCCTCCTAATGGAATTAAAAAAAATAATTGTGGGGGACAAAAATTTAATGGAATATTTAGTGCTCCATAAAATCATGAACATGTTTTGTAAGTGGATAATTATTAAATTAAAAATTAAAATATGGGAGACAAAATGAAATGCTCCAATTTAAATATTTGCGGTCTCATCAATAATCCCGTTCCTCCCCTGCTAGCTAATTAAAACGAAACTCTAATTTCGTACTCTAACATAAATTCGACCCAAAACTAAAATTCTATTTTTTCCTACTTTTAATATATATACCAAATAATTATAATTAAATAGATAATATAATATTTATTTACATATGAATATTTAAAATTTAAAATTTTACAGAAAACGCACTAATTAAAATATACTAGCGCATCGCTCTTAATTAAAATTTAAATATCAAGTATATATAAAAAAATTTATTCAAAAAATTCGCGGATATTACAGTCTTCCCTCCTTAAAAGGATTCCGTCCTCGGAATCAACGTAGGCAAAAACTAAGGTTGCTTATTTCGTACTCTACACTCCGATATCCCCTCATTACTTTTACCAATTTTATGCTCCCCATATCTCAATTATAAACTCTTATGCTCTACCATCTATTTTCTTCGTAGCTCATAATTTATACCCGCTTTCTTCGTTTATCCTTATCCTGACTTGATCCTCAAAATACACCTCACCCTCAATCATAAATCTCAATTATGCCTTAATACTCCTCATATTCTTTTCTCTTACTAATCATCAAATACACTTCTTTCTTCTCATCCAAATCCTCCTGAATCAATTCAATCTAAGCCTTTACCATAGCTGCTTCTTATACCCATATCATATAGAACCCTATCTAGAACACTGCATCATTATATTAAATCTATTATTTCAATCCCTGTTGAAATTTTCTAGCTCCTGCTTTCAAATCCATACATAATACTATCATACTTTTCTTGTTTTGTTTCCATTTATAAAATCCACTCTATTTATTTCTTCTACACTTCTCCAAAAGTCACAGCCTCACTCGATACAACTTATCCCAATATGGTTTAGTCTAATAAAACTGAATACCCATGAAATATTTATTTATGAAAACAAACAGTACATATCTGTACATATTCATATATATACACATATATATCTGCAGTTATATATATATGCATATTTATGGATACATAACTGTATATACTCAATTTAACCAAATAAATAAATCATGTATACACGTTTCCCTCGTCCTAATTGATTCTACTACTACTAATGGCCATCATGCCTCCATTCCACCACTCCTTGAAATCCTACTATATACAAACCTATCGGTTCCTTGACTTCTAAAGTCTCTCTTATATAATCATAACTCTTCCTACACTCGTTCTAAGATTTATAACCTACTGCTCTGATACCATTACTGTAACGCCCCCAAATCTCCTACAGGAATCCAGGTCATTACACCTCTTGCGGAATATTCAATCACCTGCTCATAATATAATCTACAACAATATTCATAACAACTCCATATTTTACTCCACGGGTTATAGTCTTAGAACAAGCAGTCAATAAATCCAAAACATTTTACATCTCAATTTCACTTCCCAGAATCTATGAAATACCATTACAACTTCAAAGTACTAGATAATAAAACATTATACAACACCTTCCCAGTCTGCTCCCTCCTCAAATGCTATAAGGTTAACACACCGAATCAGTTGTCTTCACTTTTCACTTAATCACGGTTCGCTGTACTAGAATCAGCTCTGATTACCCCTGTTTTATAATATTTAAATAGCAAGTATGAGCCAAAGAATGCCCAGCAAGTATATATAGATACCATATAATACAGCAACAACTCATCCAAAATATGTTTTTACCACTTTATAATATATATTTTTGAAAAGAGATCAACTCGTAAATTTTTATAAATCTCGAAATACTACTCATATGAAAGAATAAATACATCTCAATAACTTCTCAAAATACTTCTCAAATATAATTTAATAACTCCTCGGATCAACATCCTATCCCATTAACAGAACCACAAAGGCATCGGTTAACAGTGTTATTCCCAGATTACACACTTGTATAATTGTAGAAGGGGGGGTTGAATACAATTCTTGATAGTTATAAAATATCTGATAAAAACCACAGAAATCTATAAAGAAATAATTGCTGAATAGAAATAGTTCACAACCACATAAAAATCAGGTGGTTAAATGTACCACCTGAGACTTTTATTCGAAGAAAACCCTGTGATACAAATGTACACAGCTTCTGTGTTTACAACTCTTTGCTTCTAAAGATATTCAAGAAACCCTAAGCAAATATGTATGTTTTCTTACTTTCTAAAGAGTTGCTACACTTGGTTATATATCCCAAGTTTACAAGTGCTACAGGAATAAGATAATATTAATCTAATTCAAGTTGACTTGCTACTCCACTCCAAATCCACATGTAGCCGAAAGGTTGTCCTTGTGAACAGATATGTCCCCTGCACCTTTCTTGTATGTACTGTGTAAATGGAATGCTTCTTTCTTCTGTGTTTCCAAAGTATGGCTGCCATATTACTTTTTATACCTACTATCAACCCATGTGATCTGTCAGTCAAACCTGTCCTTATCAACTGCTAATTCCCAGCTAGCATAGGATAAAGTGACAATGATTATCCGTTGATGTTGTGCCCACTTATCCGTTGATGGTAGTTTGAGCTGTATCCGTTGATCGAGTAGATTTGAGTTGTATCCGTTGATAGAGCCCTGTTCTCATCCGTTGATACATTTTCACTTAGACAGAATTACATAGCATAGCTTATTTACAATTGGCTACCCTATTCTGCCTATCCATTGATGGTCAACATGACTCTGAATAAAAACACTATCAACTGATAAATAGAGATATTGCAGTATGCTACAGAACCTCATCCGTTGATGAGCTACCTGTCAACGAATAGAGTTATAAGGTCTTATCCGTTGACAGTTACAAAACTTGACTTATACAATTTTGCTTGAATGTTAAGTTATCATCAACTATAACATATTCCTAACAATCTCCCCCAATTTATACTTGATGGCAATAAAGCATAAATTCAGAACCTTGATGATAACAAAACATTCCTAACGATATATACACACTACAGTATGCAAACATTGTATTAAGCTACAAAAATTAAAAATAGAAAGCTTTAAGAAACTTATCAGAGATGTGCTCCTTTAGATTGAGCATTAAGGATGTTTACTCTCTCTGGTTGGCTGCACCCTTGACTTTCCTTCCTTGGCAGAGTTGGACTCAATTTGCACTTGAAGTTGCCTATAGAAGGTATCTTCTTCAACAACTTTTGGATTTAGCTTTAGTTGTAACCATCTTAGGTAATCAGAACTAGCCTTTGACAGTTGGTCTTCTAACCTGAAGAATCTCCTAGTGCCCTCATCATCCCTGAACTCCATCATCCAAAAGGGTTGAATGTGGATTTTCTGTCCATTATAAGGGATCTTCATTTTCTTTGGTAGACTTGAGGGTGAGTTCCATTCTCTCCTTATTTCTTCTATTCTGCTAATTATCTCCCTTCTGGCTATCTCAGAGAACCCTGTGTGTCTCTTGAATGCTGAGAACACTCTGGTCAGTGTATGATAATTCTCTCCAAGAACCTTCTTTAGTGGCCATGTCCTCTGACTTCCTCCCTTGTAGACAAACACTAATCTCTCAGGCTGATTCTTGTTCTTGTCAATTCCTCTTACTTCTGACAGTTCATCCAAATATAGATTCATGCCAGAGTATTCTTCAATTTCTGCCTGATAGATAAAGTCTTCTTTGTTTTCCAAGATTGGTTGTTTGACAATAGCAGGTACCCTAGCAACTTGAACTGGTCCCTTTGAAAGTTGCTTCTTTGGAGCCCTTTTCTTCTGTTTTGGATTTAGCAAGAATGAAGGAACTTCAATTGAATCAAAATTCACTGGTTCCTCTTTAGGCCTTATGGGGTCACCATGAAAGTTTACAGTTGGGTCGATTACTGTTGCAGACATAGGTACTGGTGAACCAATTGTTTCTTTTTCTGGAGGGGGTTCTGGAGAAAGAACCCTCTTGGTTTTAGCTTTCCTTCTTCTAGGTTTGATTTTGGGAACTTCCTCAGGTTCCTTCATTTCAACCTCTACCTCATCCATTAACTCTTGAGCTAGCCTGGCTTGCTTCTCTTCTGAGTTTTCATGTTGATTTTCTGTACTTGGATGGGCTTCCCTTTGGATTCTGGAGACTTCTTCTCTTTTAGCTTCCACAAATCTAGGATGACTGTTGGATATATTTAATACTTTTCCATTCCTCATGATTACAACCATCCAATCTCTTACGCTCTTATTTGTCTGAACTTTGAACTCCATGATTGTTTTTCCCATTAGCTTTTCTTCATCATTCTTGGGAAATGGGTAGTCCAATTGAAGCTTGTTCTTCCCATTTTCCTTTGGTGGTAAGTAGGCTCTGGTTTTGATAGCTGGTTCAAATTCTTTGACAAATGATGGCTCAGCATCATAAAATGTAGGAGCCACAACCCTTGGAGTGAGCACCTTCATGATTATGGTTGATATTGTTGGAGCAGAAGATTGAGCATTAAGGAACAGAGATGATGCAATTGATTCATTGATCATCCTCTCTGTCCTTAGAATTCTTTCACTAGCCTCCTTGTTGATCTTTTCCAAAGCTTCTATCCTGGCTTGCCTTTCACCATCTGAGATTTCTTCTAAGCTTTGAATCTTAGGCAAAGCCACTTGTTTCTTCACAGGGGAAGCCTTTATCTCAAACTCTGTTGGATTGACCACTACAATTGGCTGTTGCTCCCCCTCAATCTGTGCTATCTCACTACTGGTAGCTTGAAATTGGCCAGTAGATGTTGCAGCCTCTTCTGTGCTTGTTCCCATTTTCTCCATTTTCTCCCCCTTTTTGTTAGCATCAAGGGTTGGGGTTGAAGCTGCAAGTAGCATTTCCAGTAGTTGAGTTTGTTTTGATTGATTGGCAATGATGGTGTGCAATTGAGATTCCATACTATCCACTCTTGAGGAAAGAAGCTGAACAGACTTATCCAGGCTATCTTCTTTGAGAAGTTTGCTAGAAAGCACCTTCTGAGTGGTAGTAGGAGCTAGTGCCTCAATCCTGGCATCTAGTGCTATTTTCATATCTCAAATGGCAGACTGGACCTCCTCTTGTTGTGTTCTTTGAATAACAGATTGCATCTTTTATAATTTCAGGGAGGCCATTACTTGCTCAAGAACAGTCTTTCTCTGTGGTTCTGCAGTTTGGTGCTCAGCCTTAGCAGATTGGTATTGCTTCATTATTTCCACATTGAGATTCCCAAGTTCAGTGGCATTGGAAAACATCCATCCTGGAGTGTCATCCTCATTTATTTCTTCACCATCTGAACTTTGACTGTCATCACTACCAAACTCTTCACTTCCAGCACTTGGAGACAGGGTTTGTAAAGCTTCTTTTGCTCTTTGAAGAGATTCTGAGGTGTGCACTAGGTGCATTGCCTTCTCTGCCTCCATATTGCCCTGTTGTGCCATGACTTGATAGGCAGAAACAGGATGAGTAAAGGTTTCAGGATCCAAAGAGATGGAGTCAATAACTGACTGATATTCTTGTCTAAATTTCATCTCTTTGGAAGCTTCATTAACCTCCATTAACTCACTTGCAATGGCTGATTCTTCCTGCCTTATTACTCCTGTAGTCCCTTCTCTCCTCTCAGCTCTCTTTTCTTGCATCAGGGGCTCCCCCTGGCTCACACCTCTCACACCCTCACCTTCACCTACTAAGGTGGAACTCTCTAGCTCTCCTTTTGCCTGACCGGAAGAAATGGTCAGCCTCTCATTGATTTTCTCTCCTTTTGCCTGCTCACAAGGCAGCCTCTCACTCCCTTCCCTCATTCCTAAAAGTGTTTCAATTACTATAAACTCCTTCACAGTTGACATAGGAATGTCACATTTTGCAGTGGTAGAGAGAGTTGTCAACGGATAAGGAGTATCCGTTGGTGTAGTGGTTATTGCTGTCAACGGATAGTTGGTTGAAGACATATCCGTTGATGGAGAAACACTTGTCAACGGATGAAGGATATCCGTTGATGAAGGTAAACGAGTATCCGTTGAAGTGAAAACCAACACTGAATCTGTGGTGATTGATTTTAAGGAAGAGGCCACAGATAGTGTTGTGAATTCAGGAATGGAAGATTGATGGCCCAACAAATCATCTAAAAGATGATGACCACCAATTGTTGAGTGGGGCTTCTCCATGAATTTTAAAGATGGAGAATCAGGAATTGATGTAGATATCATATCCACATCCAGAGATGGAGTTGGTGATGGTGAATCAAAATGTGTATCGATTTGAAGGTTAAGATCAAGGGGCTATGACTCCATATTTATTAAAGTCACATCAAACTGAATTTGAGAAGGTACAGTTTGCTGTACAGTGTGTGCACCCTGTGATTCCCCAAAGGTTTTGGATTTTACTCTTCTACCATAGGTTTTTGAGTGAGAGCTATCTGTGTCCCTTGCCCTTTTGTGCTGTGTTCCTGGAATGGAACTTAAATTAGTAGTCACACCCTGTTGAGAGGATGTAACTAGAAATTGGCTTGTAGGTTCATTAACAGTCTTTTGAGAGACTGAAATGTTGGTTGCACCTGCCTCACCTTCCTTATCCTTAGGGCTTCTTTGATGTTCACCCTGTCCCTCACCACTCACTACCACCTTCACACTCCCCTCAAGAGTTTTGGTAGTTTTTGCAACAGGTGCCTGTTATGCAAAATTCACGCAAGCGCACGTTGTCACAAGTAATATATGATTAAATCAAGTTCGTTCCCACAGAGATCTAGAATGGTGTTCAATTCAATGAATGTACCTATGCACCGATGTATGGTTTTTATCCACTGCTAAGACAAATAACAAATTGGATTTTTATTAACTACTAAATTAATTATCAAACTAAAGATTAACTAATTAAAGAGATTAAATTCGAATTACTAATATGAGAATAAAACATGGAATCCTAGTTTCATCATCTACTTCACTTAGAGTTGCAGCCTTTAATTAAAACATGCAATGGTTTTGATATCTGATCGGATAACACGAAAAGAGTAAAAGTTACCTCTCGGTATACTAGTACCAATCTACACATACATCCACAAAAGAGATAGAAGATGAATAGGCACCTATTATGTTTAGACCCTATATCTCTATAGAATTTGAAAACATAAAGGTTGAAGCACAAGTTATCCACTTAGATCACATAGGGTAGCATAATATCTCTATTGATGCCACAAATCATGATGTCAAAACACCAACCTATCCTATGCTAGCATGGCAAGTTCTAAATCTCAAGATCCACTCTCGCTTCACAAGAGATTAACAATTCAGTTTAGATGTTAGCTACGCATCCAAAAGCATTAAGATTAACCATACGAGGATATCAAGAATTCACCACACATAAATCTTTAAGGCATGCAAACTACTAAGCTACATAAATAAATCCACTAGGATCCCATGACAACGATTAGTTCATAATTAAACCTTTCGTCACCATGGGATTTGATGAAAACATGGTAAATAACAAGATATGAATAAAAGACGTAATTATATTAATAAACAAGAGTTTGAGAAAACAAATCTATAATCCAAAGTAACACAAAGGACGAAGTAGATCTAGATCCGTTGCTTGTCACGAGCGTTGAATCCTTCTCTCCTTTTCTCCCTTGCAGATCTAATCTAGGTTACAATAATAAAACTATGATAATGTGTATATCTATTACAATGCTTAGATGTGTTTTTATAGGCTCTAGATTTCTTGCCCAGCAAGAATTTATCTTCTATTACAATTAGAATTTAATTAAGGTGCTAAAACCTGCCCGGAATATAATTAGAACTTGAAAAGGGCAAAACAGTAAATTCCCAGCCATGCTTCACAAAGATTACGCGCGCGATTTTATTCAGCACATTACTTGCACGTGCTTCCTATCCCAGGTTGTAGAAAATCTCTCAAGCTTCGCGTGGGCAGTAAGATCGCTGAAAACGGACTTACAGAACTCCAGATATGGCCAAAACAGTGTAAGCTGCGCAGCCTTCCCAGAAAATCCGAATTTTAATCAATTAATTCCCAAAAAATTATAGAAGCATCCACCTTAATCAACATTCTCGTAAACCTGCAAAACTAAGCAAAACACATCAAAACTACAAGAAACTTGAGTCCAAGACAATCAATTTAAGCCGATTTAGAATATTCCACGTGGATATACATCCACTTATCAGTGCCTTTTGAGAGACACCTGAGGTTTGTCTTTTAGATTGTGGTTTTGGAACTTTGGATTTGGTCACTTTGGTAGGAGCCTGTTTGGTCACAGCTACAGACTCCATTGTGACACTAGAAGGCAAAGAAATTTGGGGGTTGGAGATAGGAGTTTCAGGGTTGGAAACAGTTACATGGACAATTGGTAGATATACCAATTGTACTTCTGCATTTAGGTTCATTCGAATCAAATCACTTAAGACTCTCTTCTCCTGAACAAAACAATTGAACTTGCTATCCGGGTTAGCAATGGATAGCTCATTCTCAGATACATGCAGTGCTAGGAGCATAAAAAATCTAGCAAAATAAACATTCTTGCTCCTAGTTTCCTTTTTACCTAATTTAGCTGCTATCTCATACATGACTAGTGTGCCAAAATTATAGAATTTATCAGTCAAAAGCATACATAGCATAACTAGCATGGAGTTGGTAACAGCATCAAAGTTACTAATCTTGCCAGAAAAAGTTTTAATGAAGGCATCACAGAGATAACTCCATTCCTTAACCATACCTTTCCTAACAATTTTCCCTAAGTTCTCAGTACTAAGGGTATAATTTATGGAATTAAGCATGGTAACAATTTCAGCATTACTGGGTACCTTCAGACAGTTATTCTCAGGCAATTTTAAACAAGCAGTTAACACATCAGAATTAACTACATAATTTTTACCCTTTAAAGAAAAAGCAAGTGTACCGTCTGTGCCATTGTACTCAGCAGATGCCCACACCTCTTCAATAACCTCATGGATTAGAGGAGTGGTGGCAGTCATAGCATATGACAGTTTGCATTTCTTCACGAAATTCATCATGGTGTGATATGCTTCTGGAGCGTTCACAGTATCAACAAGGGCCGCGAAATTGTTCTTCTCATAGGTAAACCCGGTGGAAGACATCATCTTAACAATAGGCGCCATTGAAGTGTTTGAGCTTTTGTTGCAGAGAGAGATTTAGTGAAGAAGATGCAGTTAACTAATGAGACTCTTGAAAATGAATAAAGGTGAAATGTGAGGGCACAAAATAGCCTTTTATATTTTCCAAGAATTAAAAATGAAATAATTAAAAGTAATTACCCCATTGGACAAAAGTAACTGTCAGATAATAAATGAAAAGAAAAGAAGTACAGCCGTGACTAATTATACACGTTTACCAACGGCTATAAAAAGAAATATGTATATCAACGGATAAAGATTGGACGGTTGAGAAAACAGTTTATCCATCGACGACGTGGACAGCCTGTTATCCGTTGACATACGAAAATCTAGTAATGTGTTTATACTACCAACGGATAAAAGGATATCCGTTGATAAGCAAATTTTGCCTTAAACAAAATTTCTGCTCAGAGTTATTCTGAGAGTTTTTAATTCTCAAGTAAATCAAAACACATTTCTAGCTGCAATACAGCATTAATAGATACCACTAGGCATTATGAAAAATTAAGCATACCTAGTTCACCTACCAACCTTGTGAATGAAGATTCATCAAGAGGCTTGGTGAAGATATCTGCAAGCTGCATTTCACTTGGCACAAAATGCATTTCTACTGTACCATTCATCACATGCTCTCTGATGAAGTGGTATTTGATGTCAATATGCTTGGTTCTCGAATGTTGCACTGGATTTTCTGTGATGGCAATAGCACTAGTGTTGTCACAGAAAATTGGAATCTTCTCAACTTTTAGACCATAGTCAATAAGTTGATTTTTCATCCAAAGAATCTGTGCACAACAGCTTCCAGCTGCAATGTACTCAGCTTCGGCTGTAGAAGTGGAGACTGAGTTCTGTTTCTTACTGAACCATGACACAAGCCTATTCCCTAGAAACTGACAGGAGCCTGTAGTACTTTTCCTATCAATTCTGCAACCTGCATAGTCTGCATCTGAATAGCCAATTAGATCAAAGCTAGAATCTCTTGGGTACCAAATGCCAAGGTTTGGTGTTCCCTTGAGATACCTGAAAATTCTCTTAATAGCAATCAAGTGAGACTCTCTAGGATCAGCTTGAAATCTAGCACAAAGACATGTGGAAAACATTATATCAGGTCTACTAGCTGTTAGATATAGAAGTGAGCCTACCATGCCTCTGTAGCTTGAGATGTCCACAGATTTTTCCTTAGTATTCAACTCAAGCTTAGTTGCAGTGGCCATAGGTGTTTTTGCAGAGGCACAATCCATTAAGTCAAATTTCTTTAAGAGATCATAAATATATTTTGTTTGACTTATGAAAATTCCCTCATTAACTTGCTTTACTTGTAAACCAAGAAAGTAAGTTAATTCACCCATCATGCTCATTTCATACCTACTTTGCATAAGTTTGGCAAACCTTTTGCAAAGCTTCTCATCTGTAGACCCAAAAATAATATCATCTACATAGATTTGAACAAGTATTGAAGAACCATTGACATTTCTATGAAATAAAGTTTTATCTACTGTACCTCTAGTGAAGTGATTTTCCAAAAGAAATTGAGGTAAAGTGTCATACCAGGCTCTTGGTGCTTGCTTCAAACCATAAAGTGCTTTCAAGAGAAGATATACATAATCTGGAAATTCTGGATCTTCAAAGCCAAGAGGTTGATGGACATATACCTCTTCTTCCAGTTCCCCATTTAGAAAGGCACTTTTAACATCCATCTGATAGACTTTGAAGTTGGCATGTGCTGCATAGGCTAGGAAAATTCTGATGGCCTCAAGTCTTGCCACTGGAGCAAAAGTTTCATCAAAATCTATTCCTTCTTCTTGAGAATAGCCCTTTGCCACTAATCTAGCCTTATTCCTCACAATTATGCCATTTTCATCAGTCTTATTCTTGAGAACCCATTTGGTACCTATGATACCTCTATCATCAGGTTTGGGCACAAGCTTCCATACTTTATTTCTCTCAAATTGATTCAGCTCTTCTTGCATTGCTAAGACCCAATCTGGATCTGGAAGGGCATCCTCCACTTTCTTAGGTTCCTCTTGAGACAGGAAACTACTGTATAGGCATTCTTATTGTGTGGCCCTCCTAGTTTGGACTCTTGAGTTTGAGTCACCAATGATTAACTCAAAAGGATGATCTCTGGTCCATTTTCTTGAAGGTGGAAGGTTTGATCTAGATGAGGTTGCTTCATCTATGTGAGCATGATCTTGTTGATTGGATATTGAGTTTTGACTTTGAGAAACTCCCCCTGAGTTTGTTGTCCTTGAGGAATTATGAAGTTGACTGTCAACAGATGCATCATTTTGTCTATCAACGGATGCTCCATTTTGCCTGTCAACGGATACATGAGAATGTCTGTCAACGGATGCATCTGATGATCTAGTATGACTATCAATGGATGCTTCATTTCCAGTGTTAGCATCACTTCTAGTTGGACCAACAACTCTAGGTGAATTTCCAAGGTCATGATCTTCATTTTCCTCATCATCATCAACGTACATTCTTCCTTCTACCTCATTTTCAAATCTCAACTTTTCATGGAAGCCTTCATCATTCAGACCTAGAATCTTTTGATCATCAAACACAACATGTACAGATTCCATGACAATGTTGGTTCTTAGATTGTAGACTCTATAGGCTTTCCCTGCTGCATATCCAACAAAGATAGCTTCATCTGCCTTTGCTTCAAATTTGCCCAAGTTATCTCCATGATTCCTTAGCACAAAACACTTACATCCAAAGACATGGAGAAAAGCTAACGTTGGTTTCTTGTTGGTGAATAAGTGGTAAGGAGTCATTCCTCTAGCTTGATTGATCAAAGAAATATTCTGAGTGAAGCAGGCAGTGCTGACAGCTTCAGCCCAGAAATATGTTGGCAATCTTGATTCACTTAACATTGTTCTAGCTGCTTCAATGAGAGTTCTGTTTTTCCTTTCAACAACCCCATTTTGCTGAGGTGTTCTAGCAGCAGAAAACTCATGGACAATTCCATTCTCTTCACAGAAAATATTCATTGTGGAATTCTTGAATTCAGTGCCATTGTCACTCCTGATTCTTTGTACTTTTACTTCAGAACCATTATTTACTAGTCTGAGATGATTGATGATGATTTCACTTGCACAATCTTTGGAGTGCAGGAAGAAGGTCCATGTAAACTTAGAAAAATCATCCACAATCACCAGGCAGTATTTCTTCCTTGAAATGGACATGACATGTACTAGACCAAATAAGTCCATATGCAGCAATTGAAGGGGCTTAACAATGGACGACTCTGTCTTGCTCTTGAAGGATGATTTCTTTTGCTTCCCTAATTGGCAGGCATCACACAGTCCATCTTTGATGAACTCCAATTGAGGGATTCCTCTAGCGAGATCCTTTCTTACCAAATCATTCATTACTTTAAAATTCAAATGAGACAGCTTTTTATGCCATAGCCAACTCTCATCCTTGCTTGCTTTGCTGAAGAGACAAGTAATGGATTCTGAGCATACTGAGTTGAAGTCAGCTATGTAAACATTTCCTTTTCTAAAGCCTGTCAGAACCACATTGTTGTTTTCCTTGGTAGAAACAACACAGGCTTCTTTAGTGAACTTT
Organism: Kitagawia praeruptora; assembly: GCA_037693485.1. Taxonomy (NCBI): domain Eukaryota; kingdom Viridiplantae; phylum Streptophyta; class Magnoliopsida; order Apiales; family Apiaceae; genus Kitagawia; species Kitagawia praeruptora. Next base: position 38,793,829 of record CM075346.1, on the reverse strand, counting down.
ACTTCATAGTCTTTGTCACAAATCTGACTGACACTCAGCAAATTGTGCTTCAAACCTTCAACTAAAGCCACTTCTTCAATGATGACATTGTCCTTTGTAATCAAGCCATATCCCTTAGTATATCCTTTGCTGTCATCTCCAAAGGTAATGCTAGGGCCAGCTTCCTCCTTGAACTCTGTGAGCAGGGTTGAATCTCCTGTCATATGCCTAGAACATCCACTGTCTAGGTACCATAGATTCCTCTTATTTCCCTGCACACAATCCAAAATACAAATCAAGTTGATTTTGGTACCCAAGTTTCCTTGGGTCCTTTCTTGTTAGCCTTTGGTTTTACACTCTTAGCAATCTTCACTTTGGGTGTAGATGTTTGAGTGATAGGTTTTGACAGATGCTCATTTGCATAAATATTTGATGCATGCATTTGTGAAAAATTGGCATACATATTATCCATGCTGGGGTTGCTCCATGACATTAGTGGCATATTCACAGATTGAAAATAAGGATTAGGCACATATGGCATGTTCACATATGGATTTGAAAAACTAGCATTCTGATACAAACCAGGCATTGCAGGCATACTTGGCATAGATTGAGGTACATGAACAGGAGTCCTTTTAACAGACTTGCAATTAGAAGATAGGTGATTGACACTATTGCAATTACCACAAGTTTTCCTAGGAGCAAACTTGTCAGGAGAATAATTGTTTTTCTTGTTAATGCCTATCTTACCATTTCTGTTCTTTTTCTTTTTACCCTCAGTCTCTACCTTTTCATTAACTGACTTACCAACAGCCTTTTTGTTAGGTAAATCACCTGCCTTAGCCTTCTCATTTGATTTGGCTTGGCTACTTTCACCAGAAACAAAGTTCTTGGCTACTGGACCATACTGATTGTTCAGTCTCTTGAGTTCCTTCTTACTAACAGACTTTTTGTTAGTCGACGGATACCTCTCATCCGTTGATGGTTCATCTGTCAACGGATGATCACTATCCGTTGATTCACAAATAGTCTCTAGATCCTCAAGGCAAGGTTCTAGCTCCTTTTTCTTCTGAGTCCAGGTATCCCTTACAAATGATTCTATTCCCTGGACTTCTATTATGTTTTGAGAAATATTCCTACAACTTTGAAATTTAGCAATTATCCCTTGTTCTTTTTCAAGCTGGTTTCTTAAGATCAATTCTCTTTTTAACACATCTTCAAGTTCATTTTTAGCATCATTGCAATCAACTCTCATTTTCTCAAATTCTAGAAATTGAACTTCTAGAAATGCATTTCTATCACTTAAGAACTGATTAGTTTCTTTAATCCTATTGTTCTCTTTAGTAAGTGATTTAAGAGTAACACTCAAGTGATATAGTTCAGTAGACATTTCATCTATAGCACTATTGCATTCCTCTTTGGTGAGCTCAGAGAGATTAGTAGAATATACCTGACTGCTAGCTGAACTTGCTTCCTGCTCAGAATCAGCCATTAATGCAAGGTTGACAAACTCAGCATCATCATCAGAATGATTTCCATCAGCAGCCCAGTCATACTCTTGGGTCATGAATGCCTTTCCTTTCTGTCTGAGAAGATCAAAATATTTCTTCTTGTAGTCAACAGTTTCAGTTGACTTTCCCTTGTTCTCAGATCTAGGCTTCCTGCATTCACTTATCATGTGACCAGCAATACCACAATTGTAGCATTTAATTTTGGATTTATCCACATAATTGCTTGTAGAAAAATCCTTGTTAAATGGCTTGGCCACCCCAGAGTTTCTTCTGAATTTTAGTTAGAGAATCTCCTAGATAGAAAGGCTAAATGCTCATCTATCTCATCCAATTCATCCTCCTGTAGGACACTCATTTCTTCAGACACCTTTTCCTTGCTTTTGCTTGATTCTGTTCTACCTTCACAAACCTCCCTGTTTGGTGTAGATTTAGCAGCTTCAGTCCTCTTTTCCTCCTTATGCTCCAAGTTGGCAACTGACCCACTTTTCTTTTGGGCCTTCTCAATTTCTTCATCCTGCTCCATTTCTAGTTCATATGTCTTTAAAGTTCCATAGAGTCTTTCAAGAGTAAATGACTTGTACTCTTGAGTGTTTCTTAGAGAAACAGTCATAGGCTTCCACTCTTTGGGCAGTGATCTCAGAAATTTGAGATTAGAATCTTTCACCTGGTAGATTCTTCCATACAGTTTCAAGCCATTCAGTAGCTTTTGAAATCTACTAAATGTGTCATTCAATGTCTCTCCATTCTTGAAATGGAAGTGCTCATACTGTTGGATCAGTAGTTGCATCTTGTTTTCCCTTACCTGTTCTGTACCTTCACAAAGGGTTTGAACAATGTCCCATACTTCCTTGGCGGTAGTACAGTTGATAACATTGTCAACCATGTCTGTTTCTAAGCCATTAAACAGAATATTCATGGTCTTTTTATCTTTGTGAACTTCTGCAACATCCTCAGTGCTCCACTCAGAAACAGGTTTTGGGATGTACGTGTCTAGTGCATCTGCAGCAAGACCAACTCTTGAAGCAGCCTTCATTGGAACATGAGGACCCTTCTCAATGCAGTCTACAAAACCTACATCAATAGACATGAGATGTAGACGCATTTTTACTTTCCAGTGAAAGTAATTTTCCCTATCAAGAACCGGTATCTTCACTCCATAATCCTTCTTAGACATGTTGGAAGTGTGTTGATCTTTAAACTTCAAATATATTAGAAGCTTGCTCTGATACCAATTGTTATTCCCAGATTACACACTTGTATAATTGTAGAAGGGGGGGTTGAATACAATTCTTGATAGTTATAAAATTTCTGATAAAAACCACAGAAATCTATAAAGAAATAATTGCTGAATAGAAATAGTTCACAACCACATAAAAATCAGGTGGTTAAATGTACCACCTGAGACTTTTATTCGAAGAAAACCATGTGATACAAATGTACACAGCTTCTGTGTTTACAACTCTTTGCTTCTAAAGATATTCAAGAAACCCTAAGCAAATATGTATGTTTTCTTACTTTCTAAAGAGTTGCTACACTTGGTTATATATCCCAAGTTTACAAGTGCTACAGGAATAAGATAATATTAATCTAATTCAAGTTGACTTGCTACTCCACTCCAAATCCACATGTAGCCGAAAGGTTGTCCTTGTGAACAGATATGTCCCCTGCACCTTTCTTGTATGTACTGTGTAAATGGAATGCTTCTTTCTTCTGTGTTTCCAAAGTATGGCTGCCATATTACTTTTTATACCTACTATCAACCCATGTGATCTGTCAGTCAAACCTGTCCTTATCAACTGCTAATTCCCAGCTAGCATAGGATAAAGTGACAATGATTATCCGTTGATGTTGTGCCCACTTATCCGTTGATGGTAGTTTGAGCTGTATCCGTTGATCGAGTAGATTTGAGTTGTATCCGTTGATAGAGCCCTGTTCTCATCCGTTGATACATTTTCACTTAGACAGAATTACATAGCATAGCTTATTTACAATTGGCTACCCTATTCTGCCTATCCATTGATGGTCAACATGACTCTGAATAAAAACACTATCAACTGATAAATAGAGATATTGCAGTATGCTACAGAACCTCATCCGTTGATGAGCTACCTGTCAACGAATAGAGTTATAAGGTCTTATCCGTTGACAGTTACAAAACTTGACTTATACAATTTTGCTTGAATGTTAAGTTATCATCAACTATAACATATTCCTAACAAACAGTTAGGATATCGATAATTGGATTTCTCCTCAAACGCCTCCTCAAGTAATGGATGATCAATCCATTGTCCCGCCTCATTTTCTATCGATAGAAGGATGAGCCGACGTCTCGAACACACCCTAAACTCCTCATGGGCCGGTGCGTTACTCCGGTCACTTTTGCTTTTAGAAGCAATAAATCATAATTTCCTTTATATATATATAAATATATATAACCCCACTCTTAAATGTAAATATTTTGTAGTATGAAAATATCATTAAATATATCTTTATTATCTCTTCTACGAATACAAATGAAGTATTTCAATAAAAGTCCCAACAATATGGACAAACTCATGAAATAAATTTCAACACCTCATATAATAATTTCAACACCTCGTATAATAATTTAAACACCTCAAATAATAATATCAACACCTCGAATAAAATCAACACCTCGAAAATGAGCTATCTGTCAAAAAACCCATTGAACTTTTTCAAATTTTGCAGTTTAACCATTAAAGTTTTTTTGTTGCTAATTTAACCAACCACCTTTCCAAAATTATGCAAAATTTAATCATGGTTAACAAAAAAAGTGACGTGGCAACTCAGAAAAAGCCCTAATCGAAACATATAAGCATTGCAAACTCAGAAAAGGCCCTTATATGTTTCGATTAGGGCTTTTTCTGGTTGCCACGTCACTTTTTTTGTTAACCATGATTAAATTTTGCATAATTTTAGAAAGGTGGTTGGTTAAATTAGTAACAAAAAAACTTTAATGGTTAAACTGCAAAATTTTGAAAAGTTCAATGGATTTTTTGGCAGATAGCTCCCTCGAAAATAAAATCAACACCTCGAAAATAAAATCAACACCTCAAATAATAATATCAACACCACGAATAATAATAGATTCTGATATAAATGACAAGAAAGAATATTTGATTTTGTATATCGAAAATTTAATCAAGATATTTTAAAATATATAAATACTCCGAACGATGGAGTACGAATTAGTAAACTTGCCTGGTTCTGCGGTACGATACTCCAATCTGCTCCACGTCTCTGGTTCTCCGGCATTTCACCTTCTTGGCCCTAGTTCAGCTATTATTAACTCAACTTCCTATCACCTTTCAATCAACTTCTATTCACCAATATATAGTACATTTGCATATCTACAACTTTCGTTCTTTAAGCTTTTCCAAACGAGTCTCCTAACTCCTCCGAAATCCTACCCCAAAATGGTTCCTCAAATAATTCCAAAACTCAACATTTTTACGCGGAACCTTTTCCATTTTTAAATCTCACAAATAATTTAATAATAAATCCGATTTTAATCTAAAATAATCTGATTCGATGCGGTTAATTAAAATAATCCGAAAATGCTAAATATCAATCCTCTAAAATAATAACATTGACATCCTATATAAAAGCTCAATCAATAAATAATCCTCAAACAATTATCTTGCTCCACGATAAGGAAACATAATTAACCAATTAATCCTCGAGACAACAAATAATCCTTAATTTAAATAAATAAATCCTCGAGACAATAATTAATCATCAAAATAAATAAATAAATAAATCCTCAAGACAACAATTAATCCTTAATTTAAATATATAAATCCCCGTGACAATAATTAATACTCAAAATAAATAAATAAATCCTCAAGACAACAATTAATCCTCGAATTTAAATATATATATATTTAAATAACATGGTGGAATAAAACACGGTCCGGTTTTTCCTCCTAATGGAATTAAAAAAAATAATTGTGGGGGACAAAAATTTAATGGAATATTTAGTGCTCCATAAAATCATGAACATGTTTTGTAAGTGGATAATTATTAAATTAAAAATTAAAACATGGGAGACAAAATGAAATGCTCCAATTTAAATATTTGCGGTCTCATCAATAATTCCGTTCCTCCCCTGCTAGCTAATTAAAACGAAACTCTAATTTCGTACTCTAACATAAATTCGACCCAAAACTAAAATTCTATTTTTTTCCTACTTTTAATAAATACCAAATAATTATAATTAAATAGATAATATAATATTTATTTACATATGAATATTTAAAAATTAAAATTTTACAGAAAACGCTCTAATTAAAATATACTAGCGCATCGCTCTTAATTAAAATTTAAATATCAAGTATATATAAAAAAATTTATTCGAAAAATTCGCGGATATTACATTTAATGTTTAATTTTAGTTTTTATTTATAAAATTAATATTAACAATAATATGCCCAAAAGAAATTTTAAAAATAAGCCTAAAAAAATACCAAAAAACTCGGACTCGACTCGAACTCGGGATCGACTCGGTAGGCTCGTTACCGACTCGACTCGACTCGACTCGGTCGTTAACGAACCCGAGTTCGGCAAGAAAAAAAAGCTCGTTAAGATAATCGAGCTCGAGCTCGACTCGGTAAGAAAAAGCTCGGGATCGACTCGACTCGGTAGAAACTCGGTCCGATTCGGTTCGTTTACAGCTCTAATCTCATCCCAAGATCACTTCTGTGTCTACACCTCTTGAGTCTTCTCAGGATAAATCTTTTGCTCACTATACTAGGATGATGTGCTAAAAATAAACATTTAAATTATCGGAAGCGCACGATCATCGTTTTAATATTTAAGATTCGTTCCACAGAGACTATATATTTTTCGCGATCCTTAATTTCTAATTTAGGCGAACTAGACAATTAATTTTGAGTTAAGATTTGATTTAATTAATTAAAAATGATTGTTGCGAAAAGAAACAGAAAATAAAATAAGGCAATAACAAAATTTAGAACTAGTGTACTGAAACTAATGGTACCACATAAGAAATTAAAATAAGAAGTTCTAACAGATAATTATTAACTAATGATTACGCTAATCCTTTATTATCATACCTGAGTCTACCACACGTTAGTTAACCAATAAGAATCAAGGAATTATTTTAGGACCAATCAGAGCCAATTTCTAAAATTTAGACCTTTCCTTATTGACAATCTCACCCTACCTCTTTAACCATGGTTAGTTAAAACTTCTAATTTAAATACAATAATGATTTTATTTAACATATCCATAAATACTTATTTTTTAAATCAAAAAATATTTATTAGAAAATCACAATTTTAATTTAAAATCAATCACGATATATCATTATATATTTTAAATAACTTGAATAAAATCCATACCTTCAAAAATTTTATTTTTTTATAAGCTCAAAAATATATTTATTCATATTTTGTTAATAAAATTAATTAATAAATGCATATAAGCCAACACTACAAAATTGGATTTGAACAAATTTTAAATAACTTGGATAAAATTCACATCTTCAAAAACTCGATTTTTTAAAAGGTTCAATAATATTTTTATTCACAATTTGTTAATAAAATAATTAATAAATTCATATAAACGAACACTACATATATTTTAATTATTTCAATTATTAGATATACGCTATAAGGATATTATTATTGGTTGGTGGATAAATTACCAATCAAAAATTTTATTTTTTTATAAGCTCAAAAATATATTTATTCATATTTTGTTAATAAAATTAATTAATAAATGCATATAAGCCAACACTACAAAATTGGATTTGAACAAATTTTAAATAACTTGGATAAAATTCACATCTTCAAAAACTCGATTTTTTAAAAGGTTCAATAATATTTTTATTCACAATTTGTTAATAAAATAATTAATAAATTCATATAAACGAACACTACATATATTTTAATTATTTCAATTATTAGATATACGCTATAAGGATATTATTATTGGTTGGTGGATAAATTACCAATCAAAAAATTAAAATTATTTTAGAAGCAATTAGAATTTACTTCTAAACTTTAAATCAATCAATCATATACAAAATTTTATTATTTACCATGCTTATTCTAATTTACTAATCAAGGTTAAATTAAATTTAAATATAAAATATTTTGATTTAATAACTTCGCATATCACATGATTTTTAATTTTAAAGAATTTCTACTAACCATAAATATTATTTTCTATTGTTTTTGAACATCTTTTATTATAATAAAGGATACCATAATCTAACATGTATTGGTTAACCAATCACAATATCGTGATTTATTTTAACATCAATCAGAATCTATTAAATCAATTAAATCTAAGCCGCTTATTCCATGTTCCACATAAGACTTAGCAAACTTTGATAAACTATGTGTATGCATCAATTTTTCTCATGGCTAAATCATATCAATTTCGGTTAAGGTACTACTTTATATCTTTTTATTATATGGGGTCCGGATTCTCAGAGTTACTTCCCACTTCCCATTAGAATATTCAGTAGCAAACTTCAATAATTCAGCGACTTACTAAATTGTAGGCATCAATCCTTATCACATTATACTAATTTGTTTATATTATTAGGTGTGCCTATAGATAAATGTTTTTTTACAGTGATTACTTAACAATTTTATTCTAAATACAATAATTATTTAATTTAAAAATTTATACATTAAGACATGAATCTATTATATTTATAATAGATATTTTGATATCATAAACTTTTAATTCAAAATCATAAGGTACAATTAAAATCATGTATTAAAAATTATCAACAATATAAAACTATTTACCACACTATTCTAAATACACATTCAAAATTTAAGTTATGTAAAGTATTAAATAATTCAGTCATAAAAAAAGCTAACCAACCAATTAAAATGTTCGAATGATTTTTAAACCAATCATCATTAAACATTTTAATTACGAAATTTTTTAACTATGCAATAATTAACGGGAAAATAATTTAACCTGACAATATATTTGAATTATTCAAAATATTAAATATATTCTTAAATAGTACTTTACATTATTTGTTGTATAAATTATCAATCAAAAAAAATACATTACAGAGTCAATGAAAATATTGTTAGTGAATATTTCCATAATATATTTGGTCAATTTAACACAAATTTTCTTATAAATCACTATTTATTTATTGATAATTAATCCAGCAATAAAAGTACATATGTCATACACAAAAATAATCAAACATGCAAAAATCATCAATAAAAGGGCATACAACATCTACAAAAACAATTAAAATTGAACAAACACATAGTAAATTATATCACTAATTTTCTTTATCTAATCATTGAACAAATCTTCAATTATGATACATCTCTAGCTTATTTAACTAAATTATACAGTGTTTTCGGCGAGATAATCTAACAATTTGTTATAAACGTGAGAAATGTGTATATCTGATTTGTCATAACGTATTCAAACGACCGACCAGAACTATGATTCTATATTATCCAAATCAATGAACTAATATAACAAAATTTAATATATGGGTAGACAAAATCCACGAACAAGATATTAGCTCTCAGTAAAGAGAGATGTTTAGTGAAAGTCAATGTAAAATCAAGGAAAAGAAAATAAACTTATCATTTACAAGGAGTTAGTACAAAATCTAATATTTTGGTAAATAAAATCCACCAACGGGCAACGGGGTACTAGACTCTCAATGATATTTATATTGAAAAATAAAGAAAAATCAATATAAATTTTTTTAAAAAAACTTAAAAAACTGATATCAACTTCTAAACTTTAGTTAGCATCTTTTGGGAAAGGGGGAGAGAGAGAGAGCAACAACTACGGTTTTTGTTATAAAATTATTAATAATGATAAATAAAAAGGTTGATACACTTAAAATTATATATTGTTTTTAATAAAAGAGTGCCTTTTTCAGTTTTGTATTCTTGAATTAAAGTAATAGTATCAATTCCCATATCTTAACCTAAGAGCATATATTGAATTTGCTTGGTTGGTTGACTATATTTTTTTATATCAACAAAGCATAAAAAAAAAGGCTAAGAAAACTAAATAACTTGGTAGAAAGATTCTACACAAAGAGAGATATTTGTTAATAAGAAATTAGTTAACCAATAAATCAAGGAATTATTTTAGGACCAATCAGAGCCAATTCCTAAAATTTAGACCTTTCCTTATTTACAATCTCACCCTACCTCTTTAACCATGGTTAGTTAAAACTTCTAATTTAAATACAATAATGATTTTATTAAACATATCCATAAATACCTATTTTATAAATCAAAAAATATTTATTAGAAAATCACAATTTTAATTTGAAATCAATCACGATATATCATTATATATTTTAAATAACTTGAATAAAATCAATACCTTCAAAAATTTTATTTTTTTATAAGCTCAAAAATATATTTATTCATATTTTGTTAATAAAATTAATTAATAAATGCATATAAGCCAACACTACAAAATTGGATTTGAACAAATTTTAAATAACTTGGATAAAATTCACATCTTCAAAAACTCGATTTTTTAAAAGGTTCAATAATATTTTTATTCACAATTTGGTTAATAAAATAATTAATAAATTCATATAAACGAACACTACATATATTTTAATTATTTCAATTATTAGATATACGCTATAAGGATATTATTATTGGTTGGTGGATAAATTACCAATCAAAAAATTAAAATAATTTTAGAAGCAATCAGAATTTACTTCTAAACTTTAAATCAATCAATCATATACAAAATTTTATTATTTACCATGCTTATTCTAATTTACTAATCAAGGTTAAATTAAATTTAAATATAAAATATTTTGATTTAATAACTTCGCATATCACATAATTTTTAATTTTAAAGAATTTCTACTAACCATAAATATTATTTTCTATAAATCCACATAATAGTATATTACATATGGTGATATATCTTTTAGTTATGAATTATTTCTGAACATCTTTTATTATAATAAAGGATACCATAATCTAACATGTATTGGTTAACCAATCACAAGATCGTGATTTATTTTAACATCAATCAGAATCTATTAAATTTAAATCAATTAAATCTAAGCCGCTTATTCCATGTTCCCCATAAGACTTAGCAAACTTTGATAAACTATGTGTATGCATCAATTTTTCTCATGGCTAAATCATATCAATTTCGGTTAAGGTACTACTTTATATCTTTTTATTATATGGCATTCTATACTTAGACAGATTATCTTTTTATTTCAATTGTATATATGTATTATATGTTGTGTGTTTTAATTGTCCAATAAATTCAACAGAAAAACATTTCTGACGAAAAAAAATAGAAAACGATTTAGGTTATCATCATCCCCGGTCCGGATTCTCAGAGTTACTTCCTACTTCCCATTAGAATATTCAGTAGCAAACTTCAATAATTCAGCGACTTACTAAATTGTAGGCATCAATCCTTATCACATTATACTAATTTGTTTATATTATTAGGTGTGCCTATAGATAAATGTTTTTTTACAGTGATTACTTAACAATTTTATTCTAAATACAATAATTATTTAATTTAAAAATTTATACATTAAGACATGAATCTATTATATTTATAATAGATATTTTGATATCATAAACTTTTAATTCAAAATCATAAGGTACAATTAAAATCATGTATTAAAAATTATCAACAATATAGAACTATTTACCACACTATTCTAAATACACATTCAAAATTTAAGTTATGTAAAGTATTAAATAATTCAGTCATAAAAAAAGCTAACCAACCAATTAAAATGTTCGAATGATTTTTAAACCAATCATCATTAAACATTTTAATTACGAAATTTTTTAACTATGCAATAATTAACGGGAAATAATTTAACCTGACAATATATTTGAATTATTCAAAATATTAAATATATTCTTAAATAGTACTTTACATTATTTGTTGTATAAATTATCAATCAAAAAAAATACATTACAGAGTCAATGAAAATATTGTTAGTGAATATTTCCATAATATATTTGGTCAATTTAACACAAATTTTCTTATAAATCACTATTTATTTATTGATAATTAATTCAGCAATAAAAGGACATATGTCATACACAAAAATAATCAAACATGTAAAAATCATCAATAAAAGGGCATACAACATCTACAAAAACAATTAAAATTGAACAAACACATAATAAATTATATCACTAATTTTCTTTATCCAATCATTGAACAATTCTTCAATTATGATTCATCTCTAGCTTATTTAACTAAATTATACAGTGTTTTCGGCGAGATAATCTAACAATTTGTTATAAACGTGAGAAATGTGTATATCTGATTTGTCATAACGTATTCAAACGACCGACCAGAACTATGATTCTATACTATCCAAATCAATGAACTAATATAACAAAATTTAATATATGGGTAGACAAAATCCACGAACAAGATATTAGCTCTCAGTAAAGATAGATATTTAGTGAAAGTTAAAGTAAAATCAAGGAAAAGAAAATAAAACTTATCATTTACAAGGAGTTAGTACAAAATCTAATATTTTGGTAAATAAAATCCACCAACGGGCAACGGGGTACTAGACTCTCAATGATATTTATATTGAAAAATAAAGAAAAATCAATATAATTTTTTTAAAAAAACTTAAAAAACTGATATCAACTTCTAAACTTTAGTTAGCATCTTTTGGGAAAGGGGGAGAGAGAGAGCAACAACTACGGTTTTTGTTATAAAATTATTAATAATGATAAATAAAAAGGTTGATACACTTAAAATTATATATTATTTTTAATAAAAGAGTGCATTTTTCAGTTTTGTATTCTTGAATTAAAGTAATAGTATCAATTCCCATATCTTAACCTAAGAGCATATATTGAATTTGCTTGGTTGGTTGACTATATTTTTTTTATATCAACAAAGCATAAAAAAAAGGCTAAGAAAACTAAATAACTTGGTAGAAAGATTCTACACAAAGAGAGATATTTGTTAATGAGAAATAAGAAAAAAAATAAAAAGAAGGGTTTCATTTTGTTTGGGAGACTTTACCCCTTGCAAGTTACTCTTAGTTTTGTTTTATAACATCTCAATGTTGTTCTAAGACATATAATTATATATTTACGTAACTTGGATACATAGTAATATTTCATATAATTGTTATATTTTTTCTATTCGCGTATTTCATTTCATTTCGTGTACAAGAAAAAATTTGTGTAATTTAGTGTCATTTTGTGTTCTAATTTTGGGTACACGATTTAATATCATGTCATTTTCGTTCAAGACCCTAAAATACATGACCTGAATTTCTTCTTATATATGTAGGAAAAATATATTCACTGTTAAAGGAAAATGAATTTCATGTTATTTAACCCAAAATCTGAATTACAAGGACACATATATAACAATGTGATTATGTGTTTATATATAACACACTTGATTTCAATTTTATGGACAGTGGCTTATTTTCACAAGTTTATCAAATTAAAAAAAGATAGCTGATACTCATTTTCTTATGTCTTATTTTAAGAATAAAATAAAACTAAAATTTGTTATTCCATGTTTTACTAGAAAAGAATAAAAAACCAAAATACAAACTTCCAAACTGAAAATGCACATTTTAAGTTGTCTTTATAAATAAGCTAAGGTCAATAACCATAAAATCTAACAATTACTCCGTATATGTTACTCCAAGAGCGCGATATTGAATTTATTTGGTTAGTTGATATTTATTTTTATTGTAAATCAATTCATTAATAAAAAGGACATATAATTTATAAAAATGATATTGAACAATCACATAGCAAACTAGATTAGATGAAATTTTCTATTGTTATAACTACGTTCGTTTCATATATCTTGCACAGTAGATATCCTTTCTCATATCGCTGAAACATGCAACCTTTTTTTGATAGACATTCTAATGATTTATTGGAGTCGTGACGATTAAGTTTCTACACATATTTAATATGTATTCGAAAAAGTAACCACGATCATACAAATATTTTCAATAAATTAATATAATAAATATTTTAAGGATTCAATATTTAATAAATATACCGAATTCTCAGAATATGAGTGAAAAATTTGTTAACATGATACGTAGAAATATTCTCTAACAAAGAGAGAAATAAAATGAAAGCTAAATTTTTTAAAAAAAACAATATAGATGGATTTTGGACTTTTCAACGGGTGTTGTATTTTTTTGATGATTGATTCATAATATTAATATTAATTCAATTGGTATGAATTCACGGATAAGTATTTTATACTTACGTTAATTAATATTCCAATAACCTGTATATTTTTCTAAATAGAAATTAAAATAATATATTTATATTTATTTATTAATACAATTTATCGGTCGGTGCGTAGCACGGGTAGAACGCTAGTGATTGAATGATGATTAAGTAATAAACAAATAAAGTAAAAATTACTACAACTAATAGCAACTATACAAGCAGGACATGAAAGACTCGTAAATTGGCCATAAATTGTAAATGGGTCAGGAAAAATCATGTTGGGCCAGGAATAAACCAAAAACATGGACTCGGAAATAAAATACGCATTAAACTAAAAATAGATTGGAAATTGATTATGAACTACTAAAAACTAAAAAGAAAACGAAGGCCCGGTATATAAATCAGATGAAACTAAAATCTAAGAACTGGATTAACAGATTTTAACACATCGCAACATTACTGGATATTATCATCTAAAATGATATGAAAAGTTTATAGACAAGCACTAACATTAAAAATCCAACAAACAAGGTAAATGTCATAACAGGAAGTAGATCTAATAATAACATGGGAACAAGACTGTGGTCACCAATTATAACAGCAGTGTAAAAACAAGCCAAGGGAACAGAGTTTCTTCAGCTGAGTCACATGTCACACGCCGGAAAGGATTAATCGCAACATCGAGAAAAAACAAATAAAGCTGAGTAAAATCACCCAAGAAATTAGACCAAACAAGTGGGCGGGTTTGCAAAGCTGCAAACAGGGAAAATGGATCGAACAAAAAAGAATAACAGGGGAGCGTTATTTTGCTTCGAGTTAATACAATAAAAGCAGGTAAAACAATTGCCGGAAATTAATAAAATTACTAATTTTTTTTTGTTTTTTTTATTACACTAACACATAAAACATGAAAAATAGATATATAATTAAAATTACCAAACCCACAATAGAATTGAGATTTAAAGGGGCGTAACTAATATTAAAACGAAAATTAAAATTTCGAAAACAAATTCTTCAAATCGATACTTTCAATCCCGTGTGGTTAGCGTTGTTACTTTATCCACCCGAGAACTTACGAAAATAACGAAATAAAGAGCAAGGAGAGAAATGAAAGAGAAGTGCAAGAACTTAAATCAAACTTGAAATTGCATAAAAATAAAGAGTGTTTACAAGAAGAAAAATATTACAAAATGAAGATGGAGGCTACAACTAATTTTTAGGGTAAGCTAATTAAGATGATAGGTCTAAGCTAATGGTCCTTTTAACAAGTGAAGATGAGGCCTATTTATAGGAAATAATTAGGGTTTTTGGTTGGTGTGGGCTAATCTTAGCCATTCATTTTGTTTTGGGTTGACTAAATCTTGACCATCCATTTGGTTTGGCAAAATATGCACCACTCTCCATTCTCTTTCCTTTTTCTTCTACTTTGGTCCTTCTTCTTTCTCTTTTGCCCCTTCTTGCACTTTATTTATATATTTTGTCATTTCTTCACTTTCCTCGAATTTCCTGAAATGCAACAAAATAATTTATTAAAATACGAGTTCAAGCAATAAATAGGCAATAAAAATATGCAAAATTATGCACTTATCATAGGAGAACAAGGAGAAAGATTAATTTGTCACCTACACACAGAGTCTAGTCTAACTAACATCATGCAGGTCTCTACAACTGAAGCTACAATCAAGTCAGCAATTGACAATAGAGATCTTGATATTAATTCTTTATGGGAAACTACATTATCATACAGACTGGCTACGGGAGTTATTTCTATCAAAGTGAAGCTATCCAGGCCTGTTCTAGATTTTCTAGTTGAAAGAGTACCAAAACTTTTATTTCCAGAAGAATATGGACTTCTACATCAAAGAATTGACTTAATGAAGATGTATTTCTATGTATCTGTCAGAAGACAATTAGTCAAAAAATTTGGACTCTCAAAGCATGTTGCACTTCAATCACTTCATGCATATTTATTTGACAAGGATGTCATTATTGAAGATGCTTCAGCTCAAGGTGGACAACAGGAGGAAGTAGATAGAGGAATGCAGTCAACAGAAGATACTATTGCACCAGTGGTGGATAGTAGGACAGATCAGATCACAGTCACTGCAACACAAGAACCATCTAGTCAGAGGTTGGATGACTCAGGAGCTGTGATAGCTGATGCTGAAAGGTCTATTGTGATGACTGAAATTGCGAGTGAGAAACCCTATGATATGGGAGGAATGGTTTTGATTGATTTTACCGAAGATCAAACAAACATTGTTCAGTCAGAGTCTATCCACCTTGAGGGTGAGTCTCAGCAATCAACACTTAAAGACGGTGACATGCTAACTATGGTGTCTAATGAAGTATTACTGAAGACATCAGAGTCTAGTAGGGAACCTGAAAATGGTATACTGGAGCATGTAGTCTTTGGAAGGAAAGAAGATGTTTGTCAGGATTCAGAGACTATAGCAGCTCACTCCTTGGAGAAAACCTCAAGCTCCTTGGCAAATGAGGAACCCTCTCTCCATGTGAGTTCAGGTGTAAAAACTTCTTCTAAACCCTATTTTTCTATAGGTCATGAGAGCACTTATCCAAATTTGAGTGATACACTTGAAAAGATGGACATTGATCCACAATCTGAGAGGCTGGCTCCTAACCAGGCAAAAGGAGAGGTAGAAAGAGTGTTGACTTTAGATAGTCAAAGTGAGAATGAGGGTATGGATGATCAACTCCACAGCGAGGGAGAGAAAATTAGGAAACCATCATCATTTGATTTCTGGGATCAGGTTTTTCCTGAATCTTGGTCTGACAATCTTGGTATGGATGCTGGTACTTATTCTTTTATCAAGATGTATGAGAAGAATGAATTAGCAAAGCACAATGCAAAGCCAGAAGTTAAAGCTCAGAAGCAAAAAGAAAGGCTTGCAGGAATTATCAACAGAAGAGGTGAAAGGCTAAGACAAACTTCTACACCACTTGTACCAGAAGAAATTCATAATGATCCTAGTATTCCTTTGTATGTACTTCCAATATCAGCCAGAATTGAGACATCAACAGTATCTGATCACTCTAAGGAGGAGTCAGGATTTGTAGATGTTAGTACACAGAATACCGGTGAAGGACAGAATGATCATATTTCAGCTTCAGATCAGAAAGATGAAGATGTTTATCACTCTACTCGGGTATTATTACTTGAATATCATTCTACACAGACAACTTCTTCTACAAGACATGAATCCGAAGATATTCCAAACACTTCCAACATTGAAGTCAATTCTGAAGTTTTACCAGACATTCAGAAATCTCAAGTTGAAATTCAATCAAGATTTCGAACACTTTAAGATAACCAAGTCACTATTATGGAAAATCAAGCAGTTCTGATGAATCTCATTTGTTCTGTTACTGAATCTCTTGGAATTAATGTTGCTGATGTCAAAAAGGGGGAGATAAAAACAATTCAGAGGCAACAGACTGGGGGAGATAAACAGACTGGGAGATATAAAAGAAGAACTAAGGATGACAGAGGTGAATCTTATCAGGGAAGTGGTAGAGGAAAAGAAGCATCAAATAGTTGAATTCTTTCTTCTAAGTACTAAATACTATGTCTGCATCTGAAGAGGGAGGTACTTAACTTCATGAATTTTAAATTCATAAATTCTATTCTGATTGTATTGTTATATGTTTTGACATCAACAACTCAGATTTATGCTTCAGATCTTAAAGCATAAATAGGGGAAGATTGTTAGGAATAATTCATGAGTTGTGATGTTAAGAATAGAATTTTACTTATACTTCTTGTATATCCTGATCTTATAAAGGATTTAGCACTTTGTATAGGAGTTATGTGTTAGACAGTAATCTGTAGAGTTAAGTCAGGAACAGTGCATCAAGTACTACATGTCAGGAACTGAGATTGGATTCTGATACGACAAGTCAAATACTGATCAAGTACTGATGGGATGGTCAGATCCTGATACAAGATGGAATCCTGATATCAGTCGTGTTACTGATGATGTCATTATGGATGCTACAGAAACTGGAAAGTGCTATAAAACAGGATCGTTGTTTGAAGAACAAGCAAGAAGATATCATAAAGGAAAGAATTTTCTATTGGTGGAAACTATTAACTGGACGGCAGAACATTGTCATGTATAGATTAACTTTCTGTTATTAGTTGATATGTAGCATTATAAATGCTCTCTCTATATCATTGTAAAAAGAGTCGAGCGATTGTGAGTCGAGAGCATAAGGTTTGTATTCGAGAGTTCGAAACAAACAGAGAGAGAGATTTGTATTGTCAGCATCTGCTAAAGGTATTTGTACACCTTTGGTAGAGTTTGTATTTGATCTTATTATTACAAACAGTTCGATTCATTCGTTTCACTACACCAAATATGGCCTATTGCAACACCAATACGGAATGTGTTACAAAAAGTGTTACAATAAATACAAAACTTGGTAGTCTATTGCAATGTTTTTAAAAATGTTGCAAGAGATACGAAAAGTGTTGCAAGCAAAAGGATCATTTTAAAATTTTAGAACAATTGCAATACTTTAGAAAAAGCGTTACAAGAGCTTGCCGAAATTATAGACGGGAATTTGATTTTTTCGTTAGGCGGGATAAAAAAGATACTGAAATATTAGTACCAAAATATTTCTTACACAACATTAAAACAAAAATCAAACCCACCACCGTCTCTCTCTCGACACCACTCTCTCTACCTCCTCTCTCTCGACCTCATCACTCTACTGACCTCATCACTCTCCGCCTCTCTCCTCTCTTTCTCTCACAAATACACATCTCTCATCTCAAATATAATTGATTGAGCAAAAGCCCAAATTCCCAAACCTAATTGAGCAAAGATTTGAGCAAAGCTTCAATTAGAGGTAAATTACCCATCTTTTTCCGATTATACTGGATTATACATTTATATATATGATAAAATTGGCACCAACAGAAAACAAAAAACACTTTTCCTCACAAAATAAACTTTTATTACACAAAACACTCATCCTGTCACGCCTCTCTCTCGACCTCACCTCTCTCCCTCGACCTCACCTCTCTCTGTCGATCCATCTCTCTTCAATTAAAGTAAAAATTCAATTAAAGCTTTAATTTGAGGTACAGTATCCATCTTTTTTTTTTGTTTATATTGAATTATACATGTATACATATGTATGTGTATAAAAATATGTTGGATTATATGTGTTCATAATTTTTGTTCGATTTAAGCTGATATTAAGGGTTAAATTAGTAAGGATTTTGTGTTAATTAGGAGTTAGTTCTGTGTTGGTGTTATATGAATAACTTTTGTTTTTGAATAGATATGAGTAACTTAATTGATTGAATCTGGAATTTTTGTTCTAATTCTCAGCAACTGCATTATGTTTTGGTGTTGAATTTTTGTTCTTTGACATTTGATTAATTTTTGCTGGTTAATGAAAGCAGGCTCTGAGAATGACAGATGTTTTCAGCACTTTAGGATGGGTTGCTATCTACTTTTCCAAGGTACATTTGCTTTCTTTAGCTTTTTATTATTTACAGTAACAAAATCTTTTTTTAAGCATTCAGGCTTGTTGAAATAATTGGCTTAATGGAGCTTGGAAAGGAGTTGAAATGGAGCTTTGTGTGTGGTGTGATAATTGTGTATGGATTTAATCAGGGAGTTGCTATTGGTTTAAATAAAGTTAGTATACGCTATTATATGAAAGATGAGCAGAAATTACAGCATTCTAAAGCTCAAGTTTACCTTTGTTTAGTTCAAATTCCTTGGATTATTAAGCCTGTTTGGGGTATTTTAACTGATGTTATTCCCACTGTTGGATATCGAAGGCGCCCTTATTTCGTATTTGCTGGTATAATTTTTTTATCTTCAGTTTTGTATTATGAATTTAGAGAATTTTGTTATATTTTTGTAGTGTGATTATAGCTGACTTATAACCAAGAACAACACAAATGAACATCTTTAGTTCTGGCTAATAAATTTCCTTTGAACTTGTTGTTAAGTCATTGAACTTTTATGTTAACTTGGTAGTTCGAGATTCGAGACAATCGGTTATGGCTAGTTACCTATATGATGTGAATGTTCATTTCTGTATGGTAATGACTGCCAATGCATAAATATGTGGTGTAACCTGTCTCTTTCCAAGTTTCTGTAGTATATATTTCCTATAATATTATTGTGTAGTGATTGTTATCGTAGGGGATTGGTTCTGATGAAATGTAAAAGCGAAAGCAAGCAGTTTATTAAGATGTTAAAATTCTTTCTTGATCCTTCTAGAGCAGGAGAGTGTTTTGATATACTGGACGAAGTGAAAGATTGTGTCATTTTTAACAAATTGGAAGAGCTGTTAGACGAGGTTACTATTGAAAGTGGCCAGGCCCTCATTGTGAGTTTCTTCCCACATTATTTCTGATTTAAATTTACATAATTGTCTGATTGATCTTACTTGTCTTTAAATGGACTATCTGAGTATTCCTTCAAGTTTTTGTAAGAAATTGTAATATAATTCTCATGCATGGTCACCTCTGGAATTGTTAATTCTTAGTAGCTGAGTGTGGGTACAGTTTGTTCTTTCTATACCTTCCTTGTGATATTATTATTATTATTATTATTGTTATTATTATTATTATTATTATTATTATTATTATTGTTATTGTTATTGTTATTGTTATTGTTATTGTTATTGTTATTGTTATTCTTGTTATTGTTATTATTTTTATTCTTGTTATTATTCTTGTTATTGTTATTGTTCTTATTATTCTTGTTATTCTTGTTATTATTATTCTTGTTATTCTTGTTATTATTGTTCTTGTTATTATTCTTGTTATTCTTGTTATTCTTGTTATTATTGTTATTGTTATTATTCTTATTATTGTTATTGTTATTATTCTTGTTATTGTTATTATTATTCTTCTTATTATTGTTATTGTTCTTATTATTGTTATTATTATTGTTATTCTTATTGTTCTTATTCTTATTGTTCTTATTGTTCTTATTGTTCTTATTGTTATTATTGTTCTTATTGTTCTTATTGTTCTTATTGTTATTGTTGTTATTATTGTTATTGTTGTTATTCTTGTTATTGTTGTTATTATTGTTATTGTTGTTATTATTGTTATTGTTATTGTTATTGTTATTGTTATTGTTATTGTTATTGTTATTGTTATTATTGTTATTGTTATTATTGTTATTATTATTATTATTATTATTATTATTATTATAATAATAATTATTATTATTATAATTATTATTATAATTATTATTATTATTATTATTATTATATATACAAGGAAGTGAATTGCATGTGGAGCAAGATGATGATCTGAATGTTCGTTTGATGAACTGGAAGATTAACCGAAAGATATCTTGCTGTATTATTATATAGATTATTGGTGTCATTGAGGGAGACAGTTTCTAGATTAGTGTTCCATATTTTATGTTTGTAATATAGATTAGTACCATGAACTGTATCCGTAACATTCTGAATCAGTTGCATTCTGAATCAGCATTCTTTAATATTTTTGGTTCGGAGCATATCAGCTGCATTCTGAATCAGCTTTCTGGCAATATATCTGGAGACGAGACATTAAAGGATTCATCTATGAAACTTCTTCTGGTGAGAGGAACGTGTTTAAAATATATATGCATTTAATGAGTTACACCTTCTTGTTTTCATTGGAAGATATATTCATCGATCTTCTGGTTAGTTGGATTCTTGTATAAATTTCCATTTTCATTTAAACTGTATAAATTAGCATTTATACATTGTGTCTCTCATATTTTCTGATTTGTATGAATTAGCGATCTTCTGGTTTGTATGAATTTACATTGTGTGCCCTGCATGACCACTTGGTATATTTCTTTCTTTCCCCTTAATATATGTCTCTCATATTTTCTGATTCTAGTTTAAACTGATTGGGTCAACACTTGTCAATATTTGCCTATATTCTACTTGCTTAAAATCATCTTAATACAGATTCACTAATTGACCGGCCACTTATGTATCGATGCAGGTACCCTAAAATGTCAGAAGATGATTTTGCCAGGTTCTGCCCTGTTTGTCAAGTTAATTGTAACTGCAAAAGTTGCTTGCATTTACAAGTACTGAAAAAGGTTTGTATCTTTGGTCCATCAAACTTAAAATTAGTTATTCATGGTGTTCTTTTTGAAAGCTCACATATTTCTCTTTTAAAATTTATTTCTAGGACAAGGAAAGGTTTAATTTCAATCAGGGATGATGAGTATGGAATTGAATTAACTTCAAACTCGAAAATAATGAATGTTATTCATTTACTGTACAAACCAAAGATTACAGTGGTTGGCGAGATAGCACCCCTTATAGTAACATGAAATGTAGGTAGTAATGTATGCATTTAAATAGAGTTGCATATAGATACGATATATTTGCAATACATGAGTTTGGCCACCATATGGTCTTGTCATTATAGATCATACTTTAAGGTACTAACAGTAGCATGGAAAGAAAGAAGATACTCTGATAACTATGTTGCTGGGACTCAGGTAGGAAGTGTTTGACAAGACATGGACCCGAGTTTCAGACTATATTGCTAAAATTAAAAAGATGG
This sequence comes from Kitagawia praeruptora, assembly GCA_037693485.1. Taxonomy (NCBI): domain Eukaryota; kingdom Viridiplantae; phylum Streptophyta; class Magnoliopsida; order Apiales; family Apiaceae; genus Kitagawia; species Kitagawia praeruptora. The sequence continues at coordinate 38,771,522 of CM075346.1, read as the reverse complement.
AGGTTTCACAGCACAGCAGATATTTCTGCGAATTTTGCGGAAAGGTTTGTCACTCTTCTACTCAAGTTCATTTTTATTTAATCCTCACACCATCTTTTACATTATGTTGTAAAATACTCCCTCTGTCCCCCTTGGTTCTTTACCTTGGGGGACGTAATTCTGACACGGATTTTAAGGTACAATTTGCGGATAGTTTCATAATTTATTTTTTAAATTTTCTTTTTTTGTATAAAAATAGAATTGTTCTATTTTTATACAAAAAAAGAAAATTTAAAAAATAAGTTATGGAACTATACTTTTTAGGAGCCTTAAAATGCGTGTCGAGTAGTGAAAAAGAAATGTAAAAAAATGGGAGGGACAGAGGGAGTATCTAATTTGGTTTTTGTTTTACATTATGTATCCCAGTATGTGATATTACTGAGCACTAGAAGAATCCAGTTCTGATTTCCTGTTTCAAGTTTTTGACTTTATCTACATTTATTACATCAGTGTCTATTTACGCGAGTCAAGTATTTTGTCCTTAGGATGATATTTTATCATTTTCTTTGTTTTGAACCTGTTCAATCCTAGGTCAAGTCATCGAAATTGATAAATAAATGACATACAATACTTATAAATAAATTGTTTATTTACCTCATATAATTTATATATAGAATTAATCTAGTCAAGTATGAGACACAAGTTCAAAGATTAGAGCCTGTTTGAGGTGAGCTTGAAAAATATTATCTATGACTAAGTTATTTTAAAACAGAAGTAAGAATTAAAACTTGTAAGTTGTACAATATGTATCGGATGAATTGACTATGAGGATGACTAACCTTGTTTATTCCACAGGAGGACGAAAGTGAGGATATTGATCAGGAGGACGACGATTGCGAGGATGACAATGGTCACCAGGCCGACGACGAAAGTGATGATCGATGATCAGTACTAACTAATTATTTTTGTCAATAAGTGTGTACTTTTGGTAGTAGTAGGTATTTTGATAATTGAAAGACTAAGTTTAATGTAGAATTGTGATGTATTTAATCGACGTGTGTTTCGACCTTAGACTTGGTAGTACTATGTCTGGGCTATTGTATTGACATTATCTTGTTGGATTTGCCATTTTGGATTTGAAATGTCATTTCCGGTTTGGTATTCTTTTGTGCAAGACATATTAAAATTTCAAACATGACAATGCAATTTGGACTAATAAAAAGTGTTGCAAATAAGTGTTGCCAACTAAATTTAAAAGTATTACAACAGCGATAAAATGTTGCAGAATAATGTTGCAAAAAAAACCAAAAGTATTGCGAAATGCATAAAAATGTTGCAAAAAAATGTTGCAATAAACTCAATTTGTAACATTTTAAGTCTATTAATGTTGCAAAGAAGTGTTGCATTAGTCTGTTGTAACACATTTAAAATGTTGCTAAAGCATGCAAAAGTGTTACAAAAAACTACAACAAACTCTTTTTGTAATACTTTTAAAAGTGTTGCAATAAGTTCAAAAAGCGTTGCTATAGAAGGCTATTGCAACGCCGGCAAATGCAACGCCGAGTTTTAGCAAAAGCGTTGCATAAACATCTATTGTAACACTTTTGGGACCTAATATTACACTTTTTTGGTGTTACAATAGCCCATATTTGGTGTAGTATTTGTTCTTGTTTTATTTGTTCAAGCAAAAATCAGACACGATTATATAACTTGTATTCAACCCCCCTTCTACAAGTTATTCGAGTTAACACTACTGCATATGGAGCACAAAGTATGGGATAATGAAATTATTGAGGATATTTTTAATGATCGTGACCAGCAGTGTATAAAGAGTATTGTGCTTGAGCCCGAAGTGGAAGAGGATAGGGTGGTTTGGAAGTACGAGGATTCAGGAAATTATTCGGTGAAGAGTGCGTATAAGTTGACTCAAGTTCAGAAAGGAAGATGGTACATGGAGTATAATGATAGCTTATGGAAAAGGATGTGGAGAATAAGATTTTCCAGATCGAGTCCTTGTTGGGAGTTCTGTTCCTAATGAGTTTCTTTCTATTTTACAAGCTGATTTAGCTCATCAATAAAATTTCTCAACTTTACGTCAAAATATATAAATGTATATGCACTCGAAAAGTAAAAATAAATTTTCATTAATGTCCATATATTTTTATGGACTGTTACTATAACCAAATGAAAGTTTATGAATTCTAGTATTTTGACAAAATATTCAGATTTTAAAAAAATTTATATACTATTTATTTTTTATTTGATTTAATTAAAAGTAAATAGTAAATAAATTTTTGAATATCTAAATATATTATCAAAAAAACTAGATTTCATAACCTTTCATTTGGTTATAGTATCATTCTAGGAAAATGTGTAGAACTCAATAAAAAATTATTTTTACTTCTCGGGTACATATGTAGAGGTATTTATTTAATATTTATTATAACTTTAATAATTCAAATGATATCCCACTGGAATTAGTGAATGATAAAAAAATTATTTTTGCTTCTCGAGTACATATATAGAGGTATTTATTTTATATGGGCTAAAAGTAAGTCCTAAAAGACACATTTAATGTGACATTAATTAGACCCGATATGGTCCAAACGTGGGGCCCAATAGTGGGGCCCAAACCCTTAATTTCAATATTAAATTCGTAATTGATATTGGAAGGGATAAACAGCTCAGCCATAAGAGTCAAATAAGGATAGTACTCCTACCAGACTTAGCCTCCAAGACACCAAATTCAATATGGAAACTCACTCCTACAAGATAGGATCTGGAACCTTCCTCAAGGCAGTGACTTGTCCACCAAGTCTCCTAACCCTATTACGATTCTAAGGTTTCTCAGCCTATATAAAGGGTCTAACCCCTCATTCTCAGAACTACGTCTTGGCTTGATTCTCAATAACGAGATACATAGGCACTCTATGAGAACCGATTAGTCTCGAACACGAAAACAATCATTAAATCACGAAGCTCACGAACCCTAGCATTAAATACAATTTGATAACCTAGTTTTTGTTCCACAATATTTGGCGCCGTCTGTGGGAAGACAACATCAACCATGGTTCAAACACGAAGAACAGTACCGACCTCTACCGAGGTCATACCTCTTAGCTCTGCTCCGTCCATCACTTCTGATCCACTCATCACAACTGAACAGGGGCAAGTGCTCCCAACAACATAGGCGATCACCCAACCTCAAGTTTCTCAACCTTCAGGGACGAATCCCCATGCTGAGAGAATATTACCTTTTATCATTTTATGAGTACAAAATATTATCTTTTATCATTTTTTTAATTACAAAATTATCTCAATATATGTACACATTTTAGCTGAGAAATTAGTTCAGTGCCCGTGTCTTGCACGAGTTTTTACGCTAGTTTGGATCTAAGATGTGTAATAATTTATAATAATTTAAATTTATTACTATTAATTTATTTTGATATTTGTAATAGGTGGTTGAATCTTAAATCGAATCGTATCAACTGCACTTTCGCGGTTGGAATTGATGTGAATAATCGCAACTGCAAATGCGGTTTTGGTTGAATTTTTTATAAAATCGCTGTATGCAGTATGGTTCAACTTTTAATCCAAAATCAATCCGATCCGAACCGCGTACACCCCTATCATCACTTTGTTTTAACTTTCAAAATTTAAAACTTAATTATTTAAACACATTTCCATGCTAAGAGCATCTCCAATGGGAGGCAACTTTTAGCTAAAATTTCAAATTACCTGACAAAACTAAGTATGATAAAAAATTAAACATGTAATTTTTTTACACTCCAATATTGGTGAATAATTTTTAGGTAAAATTTTAGCCAAGTCCATTATATTGGTTATATTTGTTGAATCTCTGAGGACAATTCCAAAGTTGTCGTATTAAAATAATATATTCTATATATAATAACTTGAAATAATAATAAAATACCATTTTTAAAACTAACCAATCATTATACTCAATTCAAAACCTCTTCAACAAATTTTACATAATCAATAATTTATATTATTTTAACCAATCTATTTAGCCAACACCAAATCAAAAATTTATAATTTATTTAACATGGATAAAACAAATTAAGATGTGATTATATTGATCTATCTTATTTTTTTGTATATAAATATTGAAATTCATATTATGATTATTATAATTTTAAATGCACAACATGAAAATATATAACTGTATTAATTAAAAGGCTTGTAAAATGTATGTGAATTTTTTTTTTATTTTATTTAATACCCAGTAGTACTCTTTTAAGATTTTCTAAAAACAAATAACAATTGTTTAATTAAAATAATGATAAAGTGAAATAAAAAAGATATATGAATATAAGATTTGAGAATTGAGAACTTTTTCATTCCCCAGCCACATTTCCTCTTCTTAACACCACTCCACCTAGAAAATACAGACGAGTCTAGGTCACAAATATTTGTGCATTTCATCTCCATCAACATGTCACGAATCTCTAGGTCGATACTACATCGTTTTTCTGCATCATTCATCATCCTATCTCCTCCTAATTCTAGTTTCCATCCGCAATCACGCAAATGGAGAGAAAACACTGATCTCGTAAGTGTATGATTTTTTTTGTATTTATGCATAGTTTTAGTTTACACATCTGATTTGTACCATTTCACAACTTTTTGCTTCAGGATGGTGGAGCAGAGGACAATCATGATCTTCAATTCCAAAAAGCTGTAAGTTAGGATGTGCAATTTCAGTTTCGTATTGAAATTCATTTTTATCATCGTTGTCATAGTTCTGTACTTTCATTTCTAATGTGATACTATTTCATTTTAAATACAGTCTCTATATGTTCGTATGGACCCCCTCAGTCAGGGTAAGCTCTACATATCATTGTACTTGTTTGTATGTGCGGAGTAACATGTTCTTGTTAAGGTAATTTCGTGAAAAATTAATTAATAGAAATGACTGAAAATGAGTTGTAACACCTTATTAATAGACTCTGAACTTATAAATGTACTTACAAGACACCTGTTCCAAATCCCAAGAACAATCTGTAATGATATTGATGGAAGATACGGCTATTAAACTGGAGCGAAGTGTTAAACCCAAAGGAAAAGGCCATCTGAATAAGGCTCTCCTTGGAAAGTGGTGGTGGGGATGGCACAGAGATAAGTATTTTTGTTGGCATAAGGTACTAATTGGTATAAACGGATGTAATCTGGGAGATGGCCGGGGGTGTCAACAGTAAGTCATTGGTTCTGAAATTCGATTGTGGACTTTGTAATACGCCTACTTTAGGTTCGAAGCTAGGAAAGAGTTACTTTAAATGGTCGATTATGGGGGGAAATGACTATGTTTTCTGGAAAGACTAGTGGTTGGAAAGTTTCAAGTAATGAAAGTGAAGGCCTGTTTGGGTATGGCTGCGAATCAGTAGGTGATAGGAAGTGGTAGTACTGTAGGTAACTCAAAATGGATGGTGTAAACACAGTGATGACTAAGTGAGCTTTGCTTGAAGAGTACTCGGAGGAGTAGAGAATGGGGCTGGGGCAGTTGCATGTTTGGTCCTTCTGGAAAGTTGTGCATTTAGTTTTTAGTGGAGTGCTGTCAATTAGTAGTCTGTGCTAAGTGACTTCAAAACTCTTTTCTCAGTGGTGTCGAGGCTGGGTATGTTTAGTGGTTGGTTTGTTTGGATGTATGTAGTGCTGCTCTGGTGTAATTTATGCTCTGATTTTCTAATGAATGAATATGTTGCCTCTCAAGAAAAATAACATTACAATATGTACTTGTTAACAAAACTAGAAAAAACTGTCCAGTCATCATACATGGAAAGTAAATATACAAAATCCGGACTTCTTATAAGAAGTAAAGAAATTGTTAATAATAATGGATGTGCCCGCTCAGCTGGTCTTTGTACATACGGAGAGTTGCACTTGATGCTAGAGCTGGTAGCTAGCTGTTGGAACTGTTACAGTAGTTATCCTTATATCATCTTGATAGCATCCCATTCTGATCGTGTGTTTGCATTTGCTAAAAATTAATGTTATTTTTCTATTTGTGTGAATATTGTTATTCCAGGCTCTGCTTCTAGCCGATGCAAGAAGAAGACGACATTCATATATTAACTTGGCCGATCCCAAAAAAGTTTATGAAATACTGACGGGGCAAAGGAAAGAGACCGAGGAAACATCTTCTTCCTTGTCCCGGCTCCTACCTCAACCTACACATCAACCATTGTTTAACCCAATCAAACTTCCAGCTATCTCAGCATGCATGCCACCCCTAGGTCTGATTGGCAAAACCGACACGGTTAAGATAGACTCTTTCTGCACAGGGCTGGCTTTCACAGCTGATGATGACTCGCATGAGATAACAAAATACGTGGTGTTGTATACGGACCTAATTCAGTTGATCTCATTGGCCATGTTAAAAGTGTGTTTTTCATCTAAAGCATTTCATTTTGTTTAAACATGTAATATACTTGCAAATATACTAACAACTGCAACTTCTATTAGGAAGGGTAGCACAGGCGGTAGCACAACCTCATACGACAGTTGAAAAGGAACTTCGTTATGCAGCTGCAATGACACAATTCTTCTACCCTAAGCTGGACAACTATATGATCGGGGTGCTTCATGGAAAATATTTTTACCTTGCAACTAGAGGAAATTGCAGAGCAGTTATGGGGTCTATGACTGAATCAGCAAGATTTACTGTAGTAATCACAGAAGGGGTAAACTCAACTTCTCAATAAACATTTTTCTGTAATCTTGTGTTTCTTCTTAGTGTTTTCTTCATCAGGGAGGAGACATTTTTCACGTGACAAGGACTAGAGTGAATAAAGGAGATAGTAGGCTTATAATGGGATATGGAATCTGGGAACACTGGGACAATCCTATGATCCTCGATACTGTATATGCTCAAGAACAGGTGGAGGTAAAAAATTTATTTAGAACAAGCAATCCTTCGTCCTGGAACTAATGCATATATAATATATACACTGATTCTTAATGACTGATTCAGTTACCTAGTTAGTTGTATTAATAAATGTACAATCATCATACACGTCCATGCATGGCATTCATGATGAAAACATAACAAATTACTGCTTCATGCTGGCTATATCATTACTCCAAACAACTTTCTCGTGTAGGAGTTATTTGTACTGCCTAATTAATATATGAAAATTTTAAAATCAGCACCTTGCTATCAGCTGTCTTCTTATCATCTGATATACTCCAATATTCTGCAACTAAAGCTTTGAATATCTTGCTGCATGACTGGAAACATGGTGTGAAATTTATATATTCAACAGCCAATATACAGTTGTATAGATGTTTGAGAGTTAAACATGGAGACACTTTTAGTCATTGGTAGTTTATAACTGCAAGTTGCTAACAGCAGTCATTTCAGTAATTCTCAAGTCGTCATCTTCATCTGTCATCGGATCTTATTTGTGGCCTCTTCTAGATGAATTATTCTCACTTGCTTCATACGTACCCTTATAATCTGAAAAGTGATTCAATGGTATTTTGTAATAACATAGTTAAAACAAGTAAAGAAACTGTAGTATATATCCTCATGAAATGTTAAGAGCAGCGCCTCCGGTAGACCCCAAGCATTTTTCATCTTTTGGGCGATGTACTATGACTTGCTTGTTCTTATTTAGAGTTCCAGTAGTACTCGAACTGCCTTTTATGTGGTCTATATATATACATGATTGGTAACGAAATAGTTGAGGGCATTAAATTGATCGACGAGGAGCTTCAATATCATTTTGTCGTTTCCTTTTCATTATTAGAGGTGCAGGCCCGTCACAAATATTTTGAGGGCCCTAAAAATTTGGCCCCTTGAGATTCTATACTAGATATAGTAAAGATGACATTCTCCTTTTAGATCTAAATAAATTGTTTCTAGAAGATTAATGTATGTCCACTTGATTCTTTAATCTATTTACTGCAGGGAATTGCTCAAAGTATAGTTGAGGGCGCAGCCAATGGCCAAGCTCAAGGGCCAGTTAACCATGCAGCTGAAGGCGCAGCCAATGACCAACAAGTTACCATGGCAGCAGCAGTTTTATTTTTCAAAAATTTTTAAGTTTCATACTCAACATGAAACTATAACATGGGATGAAGTTGACTATTTACTACTTGCGAAACAATGACATGTGATACTGATTGACCTCAGTCCTACTTGTAAGGAATTACTGCATTTGACACTCATTTGCAATTCACGTTAATGTGACAAGGTAGAAATTACCTTGTCGGCAGGTGATACACTGGATTTCCATCTTTTGTGATGCAAATAACAACTGTATACAGAATTTCTATAAGCTGCATGATTTGATGAATGCTCTCTGTGTGGCCTTGGCATTTTAATAACTGCTTCCACCTGTTCCCAGTGTCTTCACTACTTTCATTGCTAGCTAAATTATCTGTTCGGGTGCAAGACATGATAGAAAGGTACTTCCTTACCAACCTCGAGTCCATTATGTTCTCCTGCTTTCATTCATTAGGTAAATGTGGTTTCGAGAGGATTAAAGGAGTGCTTACCCCGTGGCAACATAATCACGGGCAACACAGCCATGTGTCGCCATAACCTGTGGTGTAACATGTAGTTACTAGCCGAAAGACCAATTTTGATGAAGCCAAAGTTTGATTATTTGGCATGCTAGGACTGGGTAAAAAGCTAGGAAATTGTTAAATTGGTATTGTAGACTAATTTTTGACACAGAAGTATAGCAGAGTTAGTGCAGACTTAAAATATCAGTAGAAATTAGTCATGCTAAAGTAGAGGAATTAAGGAAATAAAAAATATATTCAGCTATGGTTAGCTTGGTTATCATACTGATTGTTTGGTACTAGAAAATCTACTCTACGTGTAAAAGTTACCCCATACAGCAATATATTTAAAGCATTTAATTCTCTGTATCTCACATGTATAACTGTATTTCTGCTGCGTGTAAGACTACCAAGCCTCAAGGGAAATGTCTGAACAGCGGAGCCTCTTCACAAATCACTATGAAAGCAAATGAGATTGGCGGACTTGCATGTTAGAGACACATAGGCTGATTTTCCACTGCCTAATGCTTGTGTATGAATGCAACTTAATAGTTCCAAAAACGTGGTTCTTCAAGCTACCTTAAATTCCATCTGATCTATCTAACGGAATGGTTGATTACTTGACTCAAGGACGCAGCTACGACAAAAGCTCTTGCATTTAATGGTTGCTTTATCACTCTATACTCTATTGAATTGGCAAGGTCTCACAAAACACCTTTTGCTGTGTGAAAAACAAGTGCCTTCTTCGTGCGATCTTGCCGCACTTGCTGAGCAAGAAGTTTTACTTGAATTTTCTACAATATTTTAGATTAATAAAATTATTAGGTTTCTACCTTAGATTAGATGAGCAAAGTTCTTAGAATCATTTGGATACAGAACCGCAGTACATGTTTATTAAGCATTCACGTATCTTTCATACTATTGCTAGCTTATCATAGATATATTTTTTTGCTAGTTGATTTCATAGATATATTTGAACTTTGAGGCTATTTACCTCTTTCAATGATTTTCAACCCAACAAATTAAATTAGTAAAATGGCCAGCACTATTGTTAACGTTATTCATGTTCCTAGCGTTTACCTTTTTGCACCACTTTCCAGGTTTATTGAAAAATACGGTCCTCACATAATTGTGGAGGTAGAGATATACTCATATGCAAGTATTGGCAAAGAAATTAGCTAGCAGATGCAGATGAACGACTATCCCAAGCTGAAAATTACATGTATCTTTCGGACACCCCAAGAGGGAACAACAAGGCAGACAGTGGCCCTTCAACCTGGAAGTGCCGGAAAAAAGAAAAATGACATCTTAATTTTTAGAGTAAAAATTTATTACTCTTGAAAGCCCTTTAGTTGGGATTCCAGCTTCTAAGAGCAACTCCAAGATACTAGTTATATGAGCTCCTACCTTAAAAATATAAGGATTTTGGCAAAATATGTCACTCCAACAGTTTCCTAGTTGTCCCTTAAAAATTTAGATGCTTCTCTCCTTCCTTATTTATAAGATGCTCATAGTCATTTCTTATCTCATTTTTCATTAATAAAATATTCATTTTCCTCCATTTCTAATACACTTTTCTCTCTCTTTCACCTTTTTCCCTATTTTTTAATATTACTATAATAATAACAAGGAGTAAAGATGAGGACCATTGTTGGAGTTATCATGCCATATAATATCCTAAATCACTAGGAGCCTAATTATTAAACGACTCAAAAATAAAAAAGACATAACCAAAAACATCAAATTTCAAATAAATGAAACAAATTAATACCATATATTTTTTAAAAAAAGTTCAAAACACCTAATAAAAAAATCCACAGATGTAAAAAAAATAATAAATTGTTTCAAATGATTCTTAGATAACCAAGTATGTTAAATACATGTAAAAAATTCTTAGATTATCACGTATGTTAAATAACAAAATAATAAAAAAATACTAATACCAATATAGTACCAACATTTCCCAAGTATACCATATAAAATTTAAGAAAATTAAAAAAACATCCCAAAAATATATGTTAAACTAAATTTTAGAATATAATTTACAAAACAAACAAATGCCACATTAAAGTCTTTATAAAAATATTATTTAAATGAAAATAATAAAAAGATTACATTTATGTTTGACATGATTCTAAAATGAAATAGATTCAGTACTAAAGTTGTAAATAAATTAAAAAAAGCAACCTAAAACCCCAAAATAATAAATTTAAAAACTATCTAAATATAAAAAAGATGTTAAATTACATATTAAAAAAGATAAAAAAAAAAGAAGAAAAAGAAACATGAATATGTAATGTCATAAGTATATGAGATCCTACCTTAAAAATATAAGGATTTTGGCAAAATATGTCACTCCAACAGTTTCCTAGTTGTCCCTTAAAAATTTATTTATAAGATGCTCCTAGTCATTCCTTATCTCATTTTTCATTAATAAAATATTCACTTTCCTCCATTTATAATACAATTTTCTCTCTCTCTCTCTCACCTTTTTCCCTCTTTTTTAATATTATTATAATAACAAGGAGTAAAGATGAGGAGCATTGTTAGAGTTGTCATGCCTTATAATATCCTAAATCACTAGGAGCCTAATTATTAAACGACTCAAAAATAAAAAGACATAACCAAAAATATCAAATTTCAAATAAATGAAACAAATTAATACCATATATTTTTTAAAAAAAGTTCAAAACACCTAATAAAAAAATCCACAGATGTGAAAAAAATAATAAATTGTTTCAAATAATTCTTAGATAACCAAGTATGTTAAATACATGTAAAAAAATCTAAAAAATTCTTAGATTATCACGTATGTTAAATAACAAAATAACAAAAAAAAAAAAACTAATACCAATATAGTACCAACATTTCCCAAGTATACCATATAAAATTTAAGAAAATAAAAAAAAAACATCCCAAAAATATATGCTAAACTAAATTTTAGAATATAATTTACAAAACAAACAAATACCACATAAAAGTCTTTATAAAAATATTATTTAAATGAAAATAATAAAAATATTATATTTATGTTTGACATGATTCTAAAATCAAGTTAAAAAGAAATAGATAGAGTACTAAAGTTGTAAATAAATTAAAAAAAGCAACCTAAAACCCCAAAATAAGAAATTTAAAAACTATCTAAATATAAAAAAGATGTTAAATTACATATTAAAAAAGAAAAAAAAAAAGAAACATGAATAGGTAATGTCTCAAGTATATTATGTCCAATAAATACTAAACATAAAATATTTATTTATAAATTCTTCAATAAAACGTTTCTTAAATTTATATTATGTTAGGTCCCGTAAGAGGGCTATATTAAGCTAGAAGGGGGGGTTGAATAGCTTAATAACCAATTACGAATTATTATGGCGTTTTAAAAATATTTTCGTTTTTTAAAATATTTTACCGAGTCGTTAGCAGATTATATGTGCGGAAAATAAACGACAAGTAAAGAAAATACCACGCAGGAGATTTTATCCTGGTTCGCGATGGCGCAACCCCTAATGGATTCGCTCACCCCTACTGATGTGCTAAAAACATGACATTTAAATATCGCAAGCTCACGATCTCGTTTTAGTATTTTAAGATTCGATCCACAGGGACTAAATTTATTTTCACGATCCTTAACATTTAATTTAGGCGAATTAGAGCAATTTTGGTTTTTGGAAATTTGATTGGATTTTATACTAATTAATTCTGAAAAGAAAATTTTCAACTAATTTTAAAAGAAAACTAAATTTTATTCTAATTCTAAACTAATTAATTAAAAATAAAATGAGCAAAATTATTTCAACAATTAAAAGTAGAAATTTAAATTTAACTAATTTTATTTACACAAAATTTCTAGAGAAAATGACCAAACTACACCAGTTTTGAACTCCCTTGGTCCGAAATACCCGTTTCCAAATTGCATGGCCCTGAGTACCCACGGGACACGCCAGTGGCAACGGCGTGTCCCAAGCTCACTTTTTTCACAATTTTTCTAACTCCCCGCTGCTCTCCCCCTCCCCCCCGACCGGCGAACTACCCCCCCCTCCCCGACGTTTGAATCCGTCCGACAATCACATTTTTTTGTTGTCCACGACTTGCTCATCAATTTAAGGTATATTTGTGTTAAAATCTGACCTCGTACGTGCGTGTATGACGAGATCGGAAATATAATCGGAGAATAGCTTCGAATTTGGGCATTTACAATCCGGATTTATGGTTAAATTAATGCCATAGGATTGTAGAGGACGATGATAAGATTTTGTTCGTATATAGAACTCAAATGGAAATTGATTGAGGTGGGAGAACCAAACAACTGAAAATCTGGCGAAAAATCGCCCGGCGAGTCGCTCCGGCGTGGCTCTGCAGAAGACGACGCTGACGTCGGATACGCCGTTCCAACATTCGTATCACCTGATACGCATGATGGAAATGCGTATCCGGTCTACTGTAGCTGCCTCGTCCATTTGCGTGTCTGGAAGATACGTTGTTTATGGTGGCGTGTGTGCACAATACTCCACCCCCAGTAGCGTGTCTCGAGATGCTCCACCACCAGTAGCGTGTCCCGTGGGCATTTAGGACCGCGTTTTTGGATCTGGGCATTCTGGTCACAGGTCTCCCAAAAATGGGTAGATAGGGCCTTCACCCAAATTTCTAACTAAATTTCGACATAATTTGTTTGTAACTTGAACTAGCCAAAAACGAAAACAAAATCAATACAGCAACACGCAAACAGATATCTCCAGCTACGAAATGGACTGAACAAACTCGGTCTCAACCAACAGCAGCACAGAATAGCTAACAAACATCAAAGACTCAGCAATACACAAACTTCGACCTAAGCAGAACGCCTCGATTGAATTCAGAACTCAGCAGAACAAGCACAAGCAAAGAAACTCGACCAAGAAAATCAGTAGTAACTCGGCAATTAAACCACAAAACCATTACCGAAACTTAAACCAAAATGAGAATTCAAACTAACGCAAACTCAGTAAAATCTAACAGCAAACTCCGTAAAGAACACGAACAAAAACTCGTTACAAACACAACAACAATAGCGACAACAGCACTCAGATTTGCCTAAACAAGGACTCGGTACCAACGAACACAACACAAGACACCCAACTCGTTAACTACACACGAAGCCAGTGATTTAACAACTACGAACTCCGACTCGCCACCAACAACCGAAATCAGATTGAACAACGCAACTCAGAACAAACTCAGCAACCGATTGGACTCGCAAACTCAACAACACCTGAACCAAATTTATTCTAACGATTACAAACTCCACAAAAATTGACAAACAAAACTCGGCAAGACATAAAATCGAACAGGGGAGAGGGGATGGTTCGTGTTTTGCAGCGAAGGAAGAGAAGAAATGAAGAAGAAGGATGGTGTTTGTGCGAAGACGAAGTAAGGAGGAGGTGGGTTTTGTATAAGAATCGAAGAGACAAGGATAAGTGAGGAGATGGATGTTGAGGATTATGTGGGTGAAAGAAAAGAGACGGGGAAGAGGTTGAAGAAGGGGAGGAAAAAGAAAAGGGGATCGATGGAAAATAATAGGAAAACATGGGAGGGTTTTTGGTTTTCAGAAATTTAGACAACATAAACAGAGCAATTGAAAGGCTTCGACTTAACAAAAATAAACGGGCTATAATTATTTTCTAAAATTATTAAAAACAATATTTTGTGATTTTTTTATTTTTGAAAATTAAATACGAAATTAAAGAGACTAATTACGAAATTAAAAATTTTAATTATACTAAGACAATGATTAGAAATAAATGACCCATAATAAAATGGAGATTTAAAGGGGCGTAACTAATATTAAAACGAAAATTTAAATTACGAAAACAAATTCTTCATATCAATACTTTCAATCCCGTGTGGTTAGCGTCGCTACTTTATCCACCCGAGAATTTACGAAAATAACGAAATAAAGAACAAGGAAAATAAACTGAAAGAGATGTAATAATTAAAATGAAGCTTGAAATTGCATAAAAATAAAAAGTGTTTACAAGAAAAATAGAAAATTACAACTACAAATTTTGGAGATGAACTACTACTAACATAATTCTAAGATCTAAGGTAATCCTTTTTTTACAAGTGAAGAACTAGGCAATTTATAGAAAAATAATTAGGGTTTTTGGTTGGTGTGGGCTAATCTTGGCCCTCCATTTGATTTTAGGTTGACTAAATCCTAGCCATCCATTTTGGTGGGCTACAAAAATGCACCACCACCCCTTGCTTTTCCTTTTCTTCTTGTTTTGGTCCTTCTTTTTCTTCTTTTGTCATTTATTTCTTTATTTTGTCATTTCTTCAGTTTTCTCGAATTTTCCTGAAATGCAACAAAATAATTTATTAAAATACGAATTCAAACAATAAATAGGCAATAAAAATATGCAAAATTATGCACTAATCAAATGCCCCCATACCTATCTTTTGCTCGTCCTCGAGTAAACAAAAAAAAATATCTAGATAAAAAGTCCTATACTCCTTTTCGTAGGTGTGACGATTGCATTTGGCATATGCAACAAGCCCTTTAAACCCCTAGGCAGCCCTAGTGGACGAGTGAGGTCTCGTGAGGGCCTATAGTGAATGTACCCACAAAATCCATCTAGTTTGTATAAAAGATTACATGGCAATGCAACACCACACATGCATGTCCTCTAATGATACATCAACTTAAGAATCAAAATGAATTTGCAAAGTCTTGAAAGACAAGGATTCACATAGTCTACTTAAAGAAACATGCAAGAGTGATCACCAGTTCATGTCAAGTGCAAAAATTATTGGAAACCATGCTAAGTCTACAAGAGCACACCTTAGAATCACAACTTGAGACCTCATATGCAAAAGAAACAAGCAATACCTCACATTTCACTCACAAAAGAACATTCACTCAAGAACAAGGGTAAGTGTATCACTGAATTCCAACAAAATCAAAAACATGCTTGACACTTGGTATCATTCTAACTTGAACACAACATACATTAATGATGACAATCAAAAGGTCTTTATTTGGGTTGTAATGGGACTAGGGACAAGGTATGTCAAGTAAGGCCAAAACAAGGTGAAGTGTCAAAAACTAGTAGTCACCATGTAAATCATGCACAACACCAAACTTCCTCCCCACACAATTATTTTCTACTTTCCACAAAAAGACTTGACTAGCCGAATGAAGGAGGATTACAAAAACATAAGTATGCTCTCATATATATATATATATATATATATATATATATATATATATATATATATATATATATATATATATATATATATATATATATATTAAATGAAGCTAAGATAAATATAACAACCATAATCCTCCTTAGATTAAATTTGAAAATCGACTAACAAGATAACCAACAAAACATATATTTCCTCAAAAGTTATGAACAAGAGTAAACCCATCTCACACACCTTATTACTCCCTCAAGTTCATACTAGCCTTTGACAAATTAGGATCAAGTATACGTAAGGTTGTTCAAGAAAAGGGTCTTAGGCGAGTAATGTGGTGTGTCACCGAAGAAATATGATTAAGCTCAAAGGGGTAACTAATTGATCACATAAGAATGGTGTGGATATTTTGGAAATACGGGTTATTCCTAAATGCCTTTATCATCTTATCACCAATCAATGTCATGTATTTCAAGAAAGAACTCAAACAAGTGCTAGCAATGCAAATGACAAGTGGACACTCAAGCAAAAAAATATAAATGCAAAAGATGTGCATATAGGCTCAAAACTCACTTGGTGTGGTAGAACATAATCAATCTCAAGTAAAGGTATCCTTAGTGCACCTACTTGTACTCAAAGCATGAAAACCAAATCATCTTACACCTAATCATGACCTTCTAATTTCTTGCACAATTCAAATAAGTCTACTAGTTTCACCTTGCTAGTGTAAGTGTGTGGACAAGAACTTAGCAATTCACTTCTCAATCAAAAGTTAAAGGAACACAAGATTATCATAGCATGTAAGGGTGCATCAAGCAACTAGCCATCAATTAACGAGACTAAAATAAGATTAGAACTCTAATATTTACAATTCTACAACTCTTTTTGTGATTTTTTCATTTTTTTCATTTTTTTTTTGGATTTTCTGATTTTTATATATTCACTAAAAACCCTCCCCCATACCTAAATCATGCATTGTCCTCAATGAATGCAAAAGACAGAAATATGCAAAGGATAATGGTGAGAATATACCTGATAAGGGATGACGGAGATTTTTTTTTAAAAATAACCGAAAGAACTTACTTGTTAGAGGTCGACGAGGTGGATTACCTCTTCCTCGGGATCAATCGGAAGCTCTAAAAATGGTTTAAGTCTTTGTCCATTAACTTTAAAAATATCACCATTTTTAGGATTTTCAATTTCAACAGCACCATGAGGAAAAACGACCCTAGCAACATAAGGACCTTCCCATCGGGATCTCAATTTCCCGGGAAACAAATGAAGCCTAGAATTGTACAAAAGAACATTTTGACCCGGAGAAAATGATTTTCTCAAAATAGATTTATCATGCAAAAGCTTAGTTCTTTGTTTATAGATTTTAGCGTTCTCGTAGGCTTCATTTCTCAACTCCTCGAGTTCAGACAATTGCAACTTCCTATGACTACCGGCGGTTGGTAAGTCAAAATTCAACTCAACGGGTAAGTGACAGGCCTTGCCAAAGACAATCCGATAAGGGGACATGCCTAAAATGGTTTTAAAACCAGTCCGATAGGCCCACAAGACATCTATCAACTTAGTTGACCAATCCTTCCCATTCGAGTTGACAGTCTTTTCTAAAATTTGCTTAATTTGACGATTCGAGACTTCAACTTGACCACTAGTTTGAGGATGGTAAGGGGTGGCTAGTCTATGATTTATTGAGTAATTTTTCAAAAGTGACTCAAATTGACGATTCTTAAAGTGCTTGCCTTGGTCACTAATGATAGCCCTAGGTGTACCGAAACGAGAAAAGATATTCTCTATGAGGAATTTAAGAACGACCTTGTTATCATTGGTCTTAGCAGCAATGGCTTCCACCCACTTAGACACGTAATCGACCGCTAACAAAATGTAGAGGTTGCCAAAGGAACTAGAAAAATGGCTCATAAAATCGATACCCCATACATCAAAAATCTCAATGATTAAGATGGGGCTCATTGGCATCATGTTTCTCCTAGTGATCTTTCCTAAATGTTGACACCTATTACACGCGGCACAGTATTCAGCAGCATCTTTGAACAAAGTAGGCCAATAAAAACCGCTTTGGAGGATTTTAGCGGCTGTTTTCTTAGAACTGAAATGTCCTCCACAAGCTTGGTCATGACAGAAAGAAAGGATAATCTTGAATTCATGGTTTGGGACGCACCTCCGAATGATTTGATCGGGACAATATTTAAAGAGATACGGGTCGTCCCAAAAGAAGTGTTTGACCTGTGAAAAGAATTTGGATTTATCTTGAGAGGACCAATGAGATGGAATGTCGCCGGTTGCAAGATAGCTGACAATATCGGTGAACCAAGGGGGAGTAGAGATGGATAGAAGTTGCTCGTCCGGAAAAGATCCGTTTACAGGAGAGTCGATGGTGGACTCCACTATCAAGCGAGAAAGATGATCGGCGACAACATTCTCAGAACCCTTCTTATCCCTAATTTCTAGGTCAAACTCTTGAAGCAAGAGAATCCACCTAATCAATCGGGCTTTAGAGTCTTTCTTAGAAAATAGGTTACGAAGAGCGGCATGATCGGTGTAAACAATGATTATGTGGGTGAAAGAAAAGAGACGGGGAAGAGGTTGAAGAAGGGGAGGAAAAAGAAAAGGGGATCGATGGAAAATAAGAGGAAAACAGGGGAAGGTTTTTGGTTTTCAGAAATTTAGACAACATAAACAGAGCAATTAAAAGGCTTCGACTTAACAAAAATAAACGGGCTATAATTATTTTCTAAAATTATTAAAACCAATATTTTGTGATTTTTTTATTTTTGAAAATTAAATACGAAATTAAAGAGACTAATTACGAAATTAAAAATTTTAATTATACTAAGACAATGATTTAGAAATAAATTACCCACAATAAAATGGAGATTTAAAGGGGCGTAACTAATATTAAAACAAAAATTTAAATTACGAAAACATATTCTTCATATCGATACTTTCAATCCCGTGTGGTTAGCGTCGCTACTTTATCCACCCGAGAATTTACGAAAATAACGAAATAAAGAACAAGGAAAATAAACTGAAAGAGATGTAATAATTAAAATGAAGCTTGAAATTGCATAAAAATAAAAAGTGTTTACAAGAAAAATAGAAAATTACAACTACAAATTTTGGAGATGAACTACTACTAACATAATTCTAAGATCTAAGGTAATCCTTTTTTTACAAGTGAAGAACTAGGCAATTTATAGAAAAATAATTAGGGTTTTTAGTTGGTGTGGGCTAATCTTGGCCCTCCATTTGATTTTAGGTTGACTAAATCCTAGCCATCCATTTTGGTGGGCTACAAAAATGCACCACCACCCCTTGCTTTTCCTTTTCTTCTTGTTTTGGTCCTTCTTTTTCTTCTTTTGTCATTTATTTCTTTATTTTGTCATTTCTTCAGTTTTCTTGAATTTTCCTGAAATGCAACAAAATAATTTATTAAAATACGAATTCAAACAATAAATAGGCAATAAAAATATGCAAAATTATGCACTAATCACCTACTCCAGTCCCCGAGCTCCTCTCCGGACTCGAGATTTTCCCTTAAAAAATAAACTCGCTCCTTTAGTAGGCGGAGAAGCCTTTACAACCCTACAAATATTTGTCTTGGTTCGTAACTACCCGTTACCACATCAAAATAAATGCAAACAAATACAAGACTCGTCTTGGTGCGTAACTACCCGTTACCACCTCAAAGTCGTTGTAAAAACCTACACAACTTATCTTAGACAATAACTCCCCGCTATTTCTTCAAAGTTGATGTAGAACCTTTGGTGTAGACTATTGATCCTTGGCTTTTGTCGGTCTTGGGTCTTAGATGAAAGGTCTCGGGTCTTTTCTCTTCCTCACGGTGCGAAGACTACTAACTCCCCGCTAGTACGTCTAGGACTTGGGTCTTAGAACGAGAATCACCTCACTTCAACTTCACCTCAATACAAAAGTTAGACAAACAATATCTACGAAACAAATATGGTTAAAGATATATGTAGTTTGGATTAGTATGTTACGGTACTAGATCCAAAGTTAACTTTAATATTCGTAAAAGAATATTAAGTTATATAGTTTATGATTTAAGTATACTTTCTTTGATATTAAATTATAATTAAAGTATACTTTTAATTACTCCAAATAGATATAAAGATGGATGGAGTAATATTGGAAGACCTTATTAAAAGTTATAGTACTTTAAGGCTTCGATATGTATATCTTTCTTGGACAAATATAATGTCAAGATATACGGATAACTTCTTGCACGTACCACTACAATTGCTAAACGTAATTGTAATAAAAACAAGTGGCTAAGATTGTGCTTTAGTAGAAGTTTATGTTGTACGAAGTATCTTTCAAGAATAACCCACGGAGAGCACTAAAGATGCTAGTAGGGTATTCGTATAAATACTTTTCGTTACAACTTTGACTTATGTCAAATATCAATACTCCGGAAAGATGAGATAAAATATAGATCTCGGAGTTTGATTATATATAAAGTCCTTTAAGCTTTTATGCTTAAGGTTTTTAAGATGTATACTTTATTTTGACTAAATACAAGTGTCAAAGTATACTCTTCTTTTACTTCTTGCACTAAATTAGTTATAGCCACTAACGATTAAAAAGTAAGATCGATAAACAAGTGGCTAAACTTGTGCTATATTAAGTATTTATTGAACGAAGTATTTCTTTAAATAATATCCCACGGAGAGCACTAAAGATGCTAGTAGGAATCCGTAAAAATACTTAATCGTTACAACCTCGACTTTTGTCGGATAATTTCTTTCTCTTTTAATAAAGAGACCTTTGGAATCTTATAGATCCAAGAATAGAGATTAAGATGAAGTATAGAAGTTAAGAGCAAATCTCTAATCTAAATTTGGTCGGTTAAGACACAAAGACGAAGCTAAAACTTACCACCTTTGGAAAACGATCGGAAAAGTTCGCCGGAAAAATTCGCCGGAGGTTCGGCCGGATTTTGCACTTTTGCCGAACTTGGGCAGCCCTTCGGGAGGCCGGAAAGTGGTAGTAGATGAGCTTGCTTGGTGGGATAAAGCTTGGTTGGGTGGAACTAAGCTTGTTGAACAAAAACCTTGAGTATATGGATATATATTTTAAGAGAGAAAAGGTTTTTGAGATGAAGTAGATGAAGAGAGTGTTTGAATATTAAAAGAGAGTGTCTACTTCAAAAATCCCAGCAATTCTATGGCTCTTAGCTTGTATTTAAATGGGTGGATGAGGGGGGTATTTCTAGAAGGAGTTGGGTGGAATGAATGGTGGAGATTTAGATGTAAGGGAGTGGTTGAGATTGTTTTTCACTTGGATTGCCGACATGGAAAGTGGTTTGTGTTTCTTTGCAAGTGGATGCTAGAAACAAAATAATATCCCAGCACTTTGAATCTATATTATAATATACCATTCGTTCTAATTAACGAATAAATACGAACCAAGTATCGTTAATTAAATACCCGATAAATACGAAAACACCCAATAAATAATTCTAAAATTATGGAGCACTTAGAAATATTATAAAATAATATTCTGGAAAGTTTGGTCAAATTTTGTCAAGGTTGACTTGGTCAAACGTGGTCAACTGTTGACTAATTACCTCGGTTTACGTGCCCGGACCAAAATTCCCGAAAAATTACGAAACTTTAACCATGCATATGAAATAGCATTTAAATGATCAATCTCAAGTTTCAAGTCATTCTAGCAAGTGAAAGTATTTTATTTCGATTTAAAATGATTAAATCTGCTTTCGGTTCTGAATAAAATACGATTGGTCTTTCCTTGAATTAAATAAATCTTTTGACCAATGTTTTGACTAGAATAAATACTTAGAATATATTTCCTAATATTTAAAATATTTTGAGAGCGAAGGAAATATTTTTGAGTGATTAAAATAATTTTCTCCGAAATATGAAACAATTACGAATCGGGAGAAAAATTACTGTAAATATTTCTGGAGCGAGAGAAAAATATTCTTGATAGTAAAAGTCTTTTCTAGGATGAGAAAATATTTTGAGTGTGAAGACAGAATATTTTTCGAATAAAAACTGATCGTTTTTGAATTTAGCACGAGTTCTCTAAAGAATATTAAATCTCGAATATTCTTTGTTCGAGCTTGTTGCCTTATTCATATCGTAGTGAAGATCTAAAAAATATCATACCTCGATATTTCTTCTTTGATCTTATTGCCTTAGTGTAGAGATATATTCCGTAAAATATATTTTGATTTTTCAGCAAATTGGAATATCTCTTATATTTTAAAATAGGGATAGGATGATAAATATTGCTAGTATTGACCATTTGACTTTTGACCGAATCAATTAAATAAATGGCCTAGTGGAGAGGATTCTACGTGTATTTAAATTTTATGTTAAATCGTACAAATACCAAAATAAATATTATATCGAAGATATCTTTTCAATCTTCCCCTTTTTGGTATTTGCCGAACAAACATAAAATTTAAATTTTAAAAGTGTGTGCTTCCCCTTTGTGTATGCATTCCCCTCTACAGATTTTAATTGATTCCTGCAAAATAAAATGAGAAATCAGATATGGTGTAATAAGAAGGAGATAATATAGCACTATAAATTTTAAATTTTCGAATAGTATATACTATTCTTTCTTCCCCTTTGTTCGGTATAAGACCAAAAATTTCAATTATTTTCTCTTCTCCTTTTGACAAGAAAAATTCTTCCTTCCCTTGACAATAAATACGTACTTTTATATTTCAAGTATTACTTTTACACAGTAAACATAAAAAATTTTACAAGAGATGAGACTAGTTACAAGGAGTTTTAGAAGCAGCCTGTGCTTACTTAACTAATCCTGACATTATTACAACAATAAAAAATAGCAGATTTATTTTACAAGTTACATATAAGAGATTTCTTAATACAGTCTAGATTAATACTTCAATATTGCAGAATTTATAAGTTCTTGAGGCATGCTGCATAAAACATGAGATAAAGAGCAAGTATTACTAATAGTTTAAGCAAGAAAAAAATCACTGATAGTAAGTTAAACAAACACAGGATGTATTCACAATTCAAAATTGTTCATGTCACTCAGTGGTATGCTGAGTGGATTGAACAAGTTCCTGTACCTATTTTAGGTTACATAGCAACAGTGCAGAACATTACAGATTAAAGTTACATGTGAGGTTAACAGGCTCACAATATGAGAAACTTACTTAAACAGAACAGTAGTAGTACCATCAGGTACAAGCCAACTTCAAACTATTACAACAAAAGCAATTAACAATATATAGCAAAAGTACAGACCCAACAGTAGCATGTGTAGAACAAACCATCAGAATTCAAAGATAAACTAGAAACAACAGCAGTGATCAGTAACAGCAGCATTCAAACACACAAAACAGTCAAGCAATGGCATTCTCCATACATCAACAAACCCATTTTCACCAACCAAATTAGGCAAACCATTAGCATCAAGATTTTCAGCATTAGCACCTATGTTTTCCAATTCATTATCCATTTCCTCATCATTTACCATTTGAACCTGAAAAGAACTGATAATCTCCATGTCCCTTACCCCATTTTGACCTATTGTGAAGGCAGCTAAGCTTTCTATAAACCCTAGTCTCTTTTTAATGTCCTCATTTTCCTCTCTAAGTCTTCTAATCTCTAGATTTTGTTCTTCAAACATTATCCTAGCAGATTGAGTCTTATTCAGATAGATGTCCTCTTCCCTAATGGTTCTAGGAAGGTCTAAGGAAAAGACTTCTTGAGGTTGACACATTATCAAGGGCACTTGAGGTCTAACATGATCAGTTGTGATTTGAGAATTAGCAAGTAGAGAGTGATCAGTGTGTGTGTATATTGCAGATGTTAAAAAGAGATGAGATCATAAGTCCATAGGGCATATATCCAACAAGATTAGAATTGATCAGATTAAGCAATACTACATATGAAATGTTGAAATCAATCTTGTTAAGAAGCAACATAAACATGACTTTCATATCAAAGAAATCAAAGTACTTGCTTTGATTTGGTTTAGGAAGCACATTAGCACGAATAAACAAAGCTAGATTTTGAAAAACAGGAGTGAAGTGTTTGAAGTGAATACCACAATGTTTGTCACATAAACCAAGTGGTACATCAAAATCACAAAAGGTGGAAAGCATAAGTCCAAACTCATCTTGGTTAAAGATGAAACAAGCATAAATGTCAATGCATGGATGACTATTATCAATCAAGTGAGCAGGAAGATGCAATGCAATATTGATGGTCTTATGGTCCACTAGTATGGTTTTCTTGTTGACTGATGTAGTGAAATTCATGATCCCATCTAAGTCTTTAACTATTCTCATGTTACAATAAAATTCTCCCATTAGATGTGGAAAATACCTCTTCCCTAGGTGTGCAGCTAACCCTTCCCATCTAGCAGTCTTAACAATAGTTTCTACCTCACCATTAAACTGAGTATTAATACCAGGTTGGACATTCTTAAGCATGTCCATAAACTTTTTAGTGTGTGAGATGTCAATGAGTTGAGGAGGGGGAAAGGTTTTTGGTGCAGTTGTGTGATGAGGTTTGTGAGACAAGTTTCTTGTGTAAACCTTAGGCCAATAAGGCTTTCTAGGTCGAGGGCTAGTTGTGTTTGGTATTTGGAACTTGGAGCTTTGGTAAAAGGGGATTGAAGGGCTTTTAAAACTTTTCTTAAGCTTCTTGTTTTTGAGTTTTTAAATTCTTGGTGGTATGACTCTAAAGTAAGAGGAGTTTGAATGGATGAACTGGTTCTTTTCCATGTCTTCAAGAAGAAATGGACTAGAGGAATTTTGTTTAGGGTTAGCAGGGTTAGATGGCAGTTTGTGAAATTCCATGAAGTGGAGGAAAAAATGGATGTATGTGTGTGTGTATGCACTTACAATGCCATTCTATTTATAGATGAACAAATAGTTTTAATTGTCAATTAAGTACTGTTCATACACACATATAGATGTCAAAACATTTGAATTCAAACTAAAATGTAGTAGATAAGTGATTGAAATCCGGATATCTTTTAACACTAGCATGAGTCCAAAATGTAGATTTTGAAAACCAATGCAGCACATATAGATATAAATAGACAGATAGTATAATGCATGCATATAGTTATAATAAGGGAATAAAGAATATATTTAAGAAGGTATAGAACCAAAAGTCTTCTTAAAACAGAACATAGTACATTGAAATTACTGTTTTGAAAAGCACAGCAGACAAAATTGTTGAAAAAGGACACAAAAAGGACAAGGACCCCACTGTGATGTCATGTAGGTTTTTAAAACAAATGCAGGTCTGTTGTAAATGAGTACTACGCATTTAATGTTGTACAAATGATTGATGTGAAGTTGACACTCTTTAAAAGTTGCAAGATGCTTTGAAGGGTCAAATTATGATTTTATAAGTATGGACTATAAATAAGTATCATGCACATATACTAACACAGATCTTATCCAAGCACAATTTGATAAAGTAACACACATAGATATTGTAGTGCACCATAAACATACCAGTCATCATATAGGAAATGTAACAAAAAATGTACATTACTTATAACAGTTTATTATCAATGACCTAGGAGCTATGTGGCCAAACACATCAGTGATCCAGATATTGGGCTTCTCTAAGGGACTCCCAGCCAGGTCTTAATGTATGGGCACTGTGTGTGTAGTGTATGCATGACTTAATTCTAAGAGTTGTAGCAAATTATATCAAATCATTTCTTATTGCACAAGTTCTCAGAAAGAAACTCTGTAAATCCAAGGATACAATGACACAATATTTATTCAATATGGCAATTAATCACTCATACACACAGTACAATTTATACAAATAAATATCACTGAGTCAGCAAGGAATACCATTTCATAGAGTTTATTTAAACTATTAAAAAATGACAAATTCAATAATCAAGAATGGACAGTTAGTTAGGCATGTATACAGAAAAAAAATCAATACCATTAGTCACGGATTGTAAAGCAGCATATCTCTTCAACTAAATGGAACACAAAATGTTCAGATTATGTTAACTCGAATAACTTGTAGAAGGGGGGGGTTGAATACAAGTTATATAATCGTGTCTGATTTTTTACTTAATTATATGAACAAGAATAAACGAATGAATCAAACTCTGTTTGTATCAATAAGATCAAATACAAACTCTACCAAAGGTGTACAATACCTTTAGCAGCTGCTGACAATACAAATCTCTCTCTCTGTTTGTTTCGAATTCTCGAATACAAACCTTATACAGAGCTACGCACACGAACTCAATTTTCACGTTTGTTCGACTACGACACTTTTTACAATGATATAGAGAGTATTTATAATGCTACCTATCAACTAATAACAGAAAGATATAATCTATACATGACAATGTTCTGCCTTCTAGTCGATAGTTTCCATCAATAGAAAACTCTTTCCTTCATAATATCTTCTTGCTTGTTCTTCAAACAACGATCTTGTTTTATAGCACTTGCCAGTTTCTGTAGTATCCATAATGACATCATCAGTAACACGACTGATATTAGGATTTCATCTTGCATCAGTATCTGATCATCATCAGTATTAGACCGTCATCAGGATTTGCTCTTTGTTCCTGACATATAGTCTCCGATACACTGTTCATTCCTGACTAAACTGTACAGATAACTGTCTTACACATAAATCCCATATATAGTGCTAAATCCTTTATAAGATCAGGATTACAAGAAGTATAATGTATAAATTCTATTCTTAACATCACAACTTATGAATTATTCCTAACAATCTCCCCCTATTTATGCTTTAAAATCTGAAGCATAAATCTAAGTTGTGGATATCAAAACATATAACAAAACAACCAGAATAGAATTTATGAATGTAGAATTATGAAGTTAAGTACCTCCTTCCCAGATGTAGACGTTTATCTAGTACTTAGAAGAAAGAATTTTAACTATTAATGCTGCTCTTCCTTTACCACTTCCTAGCTGAGATTCACCACTATCACTCCTAGTTCTACTTTTTACTTCCCTTTGTCTGCTCTTTATCTCCCCCGGTCTGGTGTTGTTGTTGTTATCTTTGAATTGTCTTTATCTCCCCCTTTTTGACATCAGCAACATGAATTCCAAGAGATTCAGAAACAGAACAAATGATATTCATCAGAACTGCTTGATTTTCCATAATTGTGACTTGGTTATCTTCAAGTGATTGAAGTCTTGTTTGAATAGCAATTTGAGAATTCTGAATATCTTTCAAAACATCAGAATGAACTTCAATGTTGGAAGTGCTTCTAGTATCTTCAGAATCAGAATCAGAAAGAACTATATCTTCAAGTCTTGTAGAAGAAGTTGCTTGGGTTGTATGATATTCAAGTAATAAAACCTGATTAGAAGTATCAACATCTTCATCTTTCTGATATGTAGCTGAAACATGATCATCATCTCCTTCACCAGTATTCTGTGTACTAACATCTTCAAATCCTGAGTCCTTCTTAGAGTGATCAGAGACTGTAGATGTCTCAATTCTAGCTGATATTGGAAGTACATACAAAGGAACACTAGGATCATTAGGAACTTCATCTGGTACATATGTATCAAGAGATTGCTTTATCCTGGCACCTCTTCTGTTAATGATTCCTGCATGCCTCTCCTTTTGCTTCTGAGCTTTAACTTCTGGCTTTGCATTGTGATGTACTAGGTCATTCTTCTGATGAATGAATAAGTACCAGCATCCATACCTAAATTTTCAGACCAAGATTCAGGAAAAACCTGATCCCAGAAATCAAATGATGGAGGTTTCCTAATTTTCTCTCCCTCGCTATGGAGTTGATCATCCATACCCTCATTCTCACTTTGACTTACTAAAGTCAACACTCTTTCTACCTCACCTTTTGCCTGGTCAGGAGCCAGCCTCTCAGTTTGTGGATCTAAGTCCATTTTTTCAAGTGTATCACTCAAATTTGGATAAGTGCTCTCATGACCTACAGAAAAATAGGGTTTAGAAGGAGTTTTTATACCTGAACTCACATGGAGAGAGGGTTCCTCATTTGGCATGTGGCTTGAGGTTTTCTCCAAGGAGTGAGCTGCTATAATCTCTGAACCCTTCCTTCCAGAGACTACAGGCTCCAGTATACCACTTTCAGGTTCTTTACCAGACTCTGATGTCTTCAGTAATACTTCATTAGACACCATAGTTAGTACATCACCGTCTTTAAGTGTTGTTTGCTGAGACTCACCCTCAAGGTGGATAGACTCTAACTGAACAAAATTTGTTTGATCTTCAGAAAAATCAACCAAAGTCATTCCTTCCATATCATAGGGTATCTCACTTGCATTCTCAGTCATCACAGAAGTCCTTTCAACATCAGCTATCACAGCTCCTGAGTCATCCAACCTCTGACTAGATGGTTCTTGTGTTGCAGTGACTGTGATCTGATCTTTCTTACTATTCACCACTGGTGCAATAGTATCTTCTGTTGACTGCTTTCCTCTATCTACTTCCTCCAGTTGTTCACCTTGAGCTGAGGCATCTTCAATAATGACATCTTTGTCAAATAAATATGCATGAAGTGATTGAAGTGCAACATGCTTCGAGAGTCCAAATTTCTTGACTAATTGTCTTCTGACAGATACATAGAAATACATCTTCATTAAGTCAAGTCTTTGATGTAGAAGTCCATATTCATCTGGAAATAAAAGTTTTGGTACTCTTTCAACCAAAAAATCTAGAACAGGCCTTGACAACTTCACTTTGAGAGAAATTAGTCCCATAGCCAATCTGTATGATAATGTAGTTTCCCATGAAGAATCAATATCCAGATCTCTATGGTCATTTGCTGACTTAATTATAGCTTCATTTGTAGAGACCTGCATGATATTAGTTGGACTAGACTCTGTGTGTGTAAGTGACAATTGAATCTTTCTCCTTGTTCTCCTGGTATAGTGAGCAAAAGATTTATCCTGAGAAGACTCAAGAGGTGTAGACATAGAAGTGATCTTGGGATGAGATCTTTGTTCAATAGACACAGTCTTTTGAGAGATAGTATCCAGTAACTGTTTTCCCTTTTTAAGAACTACAGTCTTTTGGGAGACTGCAGCCTGGCTGTGACTAGGTTTTTCATCTCTTTGTGCTAACAGAGAAAGTTGAATTGCAGCCTTCAATTCTGCTCTCTCAGCAAGAGTTAAATTATCATCATCTTCACTAGAATTACTACTACTTGACACAACAAATCTTCTCTTCCTTACAACTGATGTCTTTTGAGAAACACCAGAGGTTGGTTTCTTTGAAACAATAGGTTGTGGATCAAAATTTGGTTCTTGAATTGTTTCAGAGACTATAATGTTTTGGGCTACTTGGGTAGACACAGGTGGGTTCTCCTCCAATTGAGATTCCTGAGCCATTTCACCACAAAAGAAAGAAGAATTGTAGAAAGTAGGAAGATGAGTTTTAAGAATTACCTGAACATGATGTGGATAATGAATTTCAGGTATTTCATCTAGATTTTTTTCATTGTCCTTCTTTGTAATGTCAGAGAAAATTCTCTTTTGCTGTTCATAAGAAGAAACACAATGTTCCCTACCAAATCTAGCTTCAACATCAGGAATAAAATGGTTAATAAACATTTGCATAAATCTATGATAATAAACCATTTTCCTGTTTTGATCTCTTAACCCAAGTTTAATACTCATCTGACTTAAGATAATATGACCAATGTTAATTGCTCTGTCATAAAGCAAACTATAAGCAATATGTGATGTAACAGAAGTAATTTGCTGAAAAAAACTACATTTACCAGTAAAACATTTAGCAATTTGATCAAAGTAAAAAGACCATTCTTTTCTAAGAAAAGACCTATTCAACTGGCTCATGTTGTCTAGAGGTCCATTATAACCTAATTCAGATAACATAGTTCTTACATTATCATCAGATGGTTCACTTGCATAACTATCAGTAACAGGTAAGCAAAGTACTGAATAACAATAGATTCAGTAATGTCAAATGAATCTTGTCCTAAATGTAGAACAATCTTCCCTGATTGACTCTGAGTAGAATCAATTACCTCAGCATTCTCCCAAGCTTGTGAAACAACTGCTTGATTAATTTGTGGAGATGCTGTAAATGCATAACTTAATGGTCCATACGCCAGAAAGTCCATGATTGGATGAAAATCAGATGACACTCCTTCCTTGTTGGTGATAGATGCTACATGATTGTTTGTCATAAAATCGAAATCACCAAACTTGAAGGCTACTGACTTAGGTAATCTTCTCTGAGCTGCCATTTTTGATCTGAAAAGAACTTGAAAAATTCTTGAAATGGATTAGTGATTTTGAAAACTCAAGAGTGGTTTTTGCTTTAGAGAATGTAAAATTAGAGAAAGCAATTACACAATTAGAGTTTCAAAACAAATATATTTCACAAATCTTTCAGACCACTATCCCACATTGACACGTAGATTGACAGGTGTCAGTCCCTGAAAAGTGCGGTTACCCACGATTTTTGGAAAATAAAATCCAAAATTGATTTTTATGAAATAAATTAGGGTATAAATAATCAATACTGATCAGCTTCCTTTTCCTGTTGACCTCTCATCAAAATAATCACAAAATACGATGTGATAATAATTCTCAAATCCTGATGGTCACACATGAAATCCTGATCAATGTCATCATGATTCCAGAGACTTAATATGGAGTTTCCACGTGACATTTTTCTTTTATCTGAAAAAGAAATAAACAATTAATCTGAACAAAAATCAATTGGTTAGATATATTCAATATTTCTTGAAAACAAGAAATACAGTCACACGCAATAATTAGCATCTGACTTCATTAAAACTTCTAAGTGACTGTTCAGCTTCTCACGTCTTTCTTTAAAAGAAACAGACGCCTTATGCCATTCTCCATAAACCTTTCAATTTCTTTTCTTCTCAACAATGCTTCTCAAACCAAAATTCCATTCAAACCCATTCTTTAGATCTTTCACGGTCGATGAACATCCTGTTCTTGATCATCTCTTTGAAAAGATGACTCTTCTCATCGAACTAATCATGGATGGATTGGTTTCCGATAATATCCAGAGGTTTGTCCTAGAACATCCATCTGTTGGATACAATCTTCCCCTAACCTCCTCAAAACTTGAGGATGAAGAATTTGGCCGAGAGTCTGAGGTTGATCTTGATGGAGATGCTATTCATTTAAGTTAGCTGCTCTCATTCAAATCGCCCAGACAAGGAATTCAAGAGTAGACGAGGCTATTCAATCCCCTGATGGATTTCTTGAGATGCTCCTTGTCCTGTACCTCAGAATTCATATCAATAGACAAGTATAGAATTATCAGTAGAAATTAGACAAAAAGATGTTGTATTTCATTTCCATATATGTAATGCTTTCAATTAATGAAAATACAATTACTTGTTATCTACTTGTCTTTTGATTATTGAATGATGTATAAATTATCAGTATGCAAATATCAAAACATGCTGGCATAGACTTAACACATCATAGAATTAGATTACTACACAAAGTAAACGTCAGGATCTGAAACAATTTTCATAATCCTGATACTGACACAATACTGATGACGTCAGCATCCTGATAACAAATCTAATCCTGATGATTATTAATAAGTCTATCATACTGAAATTTATCAAGGCAAAGTGTTATAGCTAAAGCATTTAACAATCAAATATAGATCCTGACAAGAATATCAAGTCTATAAGCTAAAAACAACATACCTTGCTACTATTGCAGATGTTAAAGATCTAAAAATTTAACATTCCTAACTCACTTACTAATCTACTGAATGTAGTCTCATCAAGTGGTTTAGTTAGAATATCTGCAAGCTATTTGTCAGTAGGAACAAAATGAAGTTCCACAGTACCATTTTCAATATGTTCTCTAATAAAATGATAGCTGACATCAATGTGCTTAGTCCTTGAATGTTAAACTGGATTTTCTGCAATTTTAATAGCACTAGTATTATCACAAAATATAGGAATATTACTAAGTGTCATACCATAATCCATCAACTGATTTCTTATCCAAAGGAGCTGTGCACAACAACTGCCTGCTGCTATGTACTCAGCTTCTGCAGTTGAGGTTGAAACAGATTGTTGCTTCTTGCTTGCCCAAGAAATCAATCTATTTCCCAAGAATTGACATGTACCTGTAGTACTTTTCCTGTCTATCTTACACCCTGCATAATCAGAGTCTGAATAGCCAATTAGAAAGAAATCAGATTCTCTAGGATACCACAAACCAAGATTTGGAGTTCCTTTGAGATATCTAAAAATTCTCTTCACAGCAATTAAATGAGATTCCTTAGGATCACTTTGGAATCTAGCACATAAACAGGTAGAAAACATTATATCTGGCCTACTTGCAGTTAGATATAACAATGAGCCTATCATGCCTCTATAACTAGTATTATCCACACTCTTCCCTTTAGGATCAGAGTCTAGTTTAGTGGCTGTTGCCATGGGTGTTTTTGCAACTGCACAGTCTTGAAAGTCAAACCTTCTTAAAAGATCTTTGATATACTTTGACTGATTAATGAAGATACCAGTCTCAGTCTGTTTGACCTGCAAGCCTAAGAAATAATTTAATTCACCCATCATGCTCATCTGATACTTAGACTGCATAAGCTTGCTAAACTTAGCACACAACTTTTCATTAGTAGAACCAAAAATAATATCATCAACATAAACTTGAACTAAAAGCAATTCACCTTTTATCTTTCTAAAGAATAGAGTTTTGTCAATTGTACCTCTTGTGAAGCCATTTTCAAGAAGAAATTTAGACAAAGTCTCATACCATGCTCTTGGTGCCTGCTTTAGTCCATAGAGTGCCTTGTCAAGTTTGTAGACATGATTTGGAAACTTTGGATCAACAAATCCAGGTGGCTGTTCCACATACACTTCCTCATCAAGTTTGCCATTTAGAAAAGCACTCTTTACATCCATCTGGTATACCTTGAATTTTGAATGAGCTGCAAATGCAAGAAACATTCCGATTGCTTCTAATCTTGCTACAGGTGCAAAGGTCTCATCATAATCAATGCCTTCTTCCTGAGAATAACCCTTGGCCACCAGTCTAGCTTTGTTTCTTACAATCATACCAGATTCATCTAACTTGTTTCTGAAAACCCATCTTGCACCAACAATTGATCTATCTTTAGGTCTTGGTACCAGTTTCCATACTTGTTTCTCTCAAACTCATTTAACTCCTCCTGCATTGCAATTACCCAATCAGGATCCTGTAAGGCTTCTTCAACCTTCTTAGGTTCATTCTTTGAGAGAAAGCAACTATACAAGCATTCATTTTGAATTGATCTTCTAGTTCGAACACCAATATTTGGATCACCAATAATCAAATCTTCAGTATGATCCTTTGTCCATTTTCTAACAGGTGGTAGATTAACTCTGCTAGACTCTCCCCCTAAGTTAGTGGTATCTCTTGTAGAAGAATTCTCTCTACCTTCAAAAACTCTCCTTTGATCAATAGAATCAGTAGATTCCATATAGCTGCTAGTTACTGATCTTTCCTCAGTAGACTCTGAAA
The DNA here is from genome assembly GCA_037693485.1 of Kitagawia praeruptora. Lineage (NCBI taxonomy): Eukaryota > Viridiplantae > Streptophyta > Magnoliopsida > Apiales > Apiaceae > Kitagawia > Kitagawia praeruptora. The sequence continues at coordinate 38,738,275 of CM075346.1, read as the reverse complement.
GATCAGTTCCTGATGGAGTAGACTCTGAAACGTCAATTCCTGATGGAGTAGACTCTGAAAGGCTAGTCTGCTCCTGATGATCACTGTGTTCTCTTTGATTTATTTGCTCCCCCTCAATAGTAGCATTCCTTTGAGAAGCAATAGAAATTCCTTCTGGAGAACCTTCATCATCACTGGAGAGTATCTCAGAATTCTTCAGATTTTCAAATTCCAATTTGTCATGACTTTCATCAGTTTGCAGAATTCCAAATTTATTATCATCAAATGCAACATGAATTGATTCCATAACAATGTGAGTTCTGAGATTATAAACTTTGAAGGCCTTAGATGCTGAATATCCTAGAAAAATTGCTTCATCCGATTTGGCTTCAAATTTTCCAAGTTGTTCTAGATGAACTTTTAGGACATAGCATTTGCATCCAAAGATGTGAAAGTATTTCACACTTGGTTTCTTTCCTTTGATCATCTCATAAGGAGTTTTTCCATGACTATTTACCAAGGTACAGTTTTGAGTGAAACATGCAGTGTTAATAGCTTCTGCCCAAAAGTAGGTTGGAAGTTTTGCATCTGCAAGCATGGTTCTTGCTGCCTCTATGAGAGTCCTGTTCTTTCTTTCCACTACACCATTCTGTTGAGGTGTACCAGGTGCAGAAAACTGTTGAGTGATTCCTTTGTCTGCACAAAACCCCTCCATTGTAGAGTTCTTGAATTCTGTACCATTGTCACTTCTAAGTACTTTGACTTTATACTCAGAGTTATTATGAATATTCTTGATAAGTTCAATGATTTGCTGAGGAGCTTCATCCTTCTTGTGTAGAAAGAACACCCATGTGAACCTTGTGAAATCATCCACTATAACTAGAGCATATCTTTTCTTGCTGATAGACATAATGTTTACTGGACCAAACAGATCAAGATGTAGCATGTGAAATGGTTCAGTAATTGAATTTTCAGTCTTGCTCTTGAAAGTGGTTCTTCTTTGCTTTCCAAGTTGACATGCATCACAAAGTCCATCTTGCACAAAATTTGTCTGAGGTAGGCCTCTCACCAGATTGTGCTTAACAAGTTGATTAAGCTTCTTGAAGTTAAGATGTGAGAGCTTCTTGTGCCAATTCCAGCTTTCATCACTTGTTGCTTTGTTGTAGAGACATCTAACAATTCCTTTAGATGTATCACTTAAGCTGGCTTCATATATGTTACCATGTCTTTGACCAGTTAGAACAATGTCTCCACTCTGCATATTCAAGATTTTGCATCCTTCTTTGTCAAAGATTGATTTGTAACCTTTATCACCCAGTTGACTTATGCTTAAAAGAGTATGTTTCAAGCCTTCAACCAGTGCTACATTTTCTATGATGACATTCCCCAAAACAATTGAGCCATATCCCAGAGTTTCTCCTTTGTTGCCATCTCCAAAAGATATTACTGGGCCAGCTTTCCTCTCAAACTTTGTAAGCAGGGACTTCTTTCCAGTCATATGTCCAGAGCATCCACTGTCCAAGATAATTGAATGCTTCTTTCCTGTGCCCTGCAAACAAAAAGTAACTAGTTAGAATTTTTTTAGGACCCAACTTTGATTGGATCCTTTCTTACTAGATTTAGAAACGACAGGCTTTAAGAATTTTGCTTTTATTTTACCTGTTGCAGAGTCAACCTTAGACTCTGATTTCACAAACTATTTGTGACTAGGAGTTTCAGATTTCAAGGAATAATAGTCATAATACAGTTCATGATATTCTTTACACATGTAAATGGAATGAAGTAAACTACCACAATGATAACAAGCTTTTTGTGGTTGGTATTGAATTTTCTGAGTCTTGGGGAATCTGGACTCAGTTTTCCAAGAAGGTTTTTGATTGCAGTCTAGGGCCAAATGATTATGATTTCCACACTTATAGAATTTTTTCCTAGGTGCATCAGGTACATTCTTATAATTATTCTCTTTGTTAATACCTTCTTTTCCATTCCTATTTCTTTTGATCTTGCTAGACTCTGAAAGACCATCTAATCTCTGTTTCAACTGAGACTTAGATAAAAACCCTATGGTTGCCTTGGATACCTGCAAATAAGAAGTGACATTATCCTGTAGAGTTTTTTATGTCATACCTTTTCTTTTGCTGATATTCTCTGGTTAAGAAGTCGGCAAGACAATTCTTAACTCTACTGATGTGTTCAACCTTAAAGCTATATCTGGAAAACCATTGCTGCCATCGCACAAGTCTTCCTTGCTTGTTATCTCCCTCAATCTTTAATTTAAGGAAATAAGTAAAATTCTTGTTATCTGTCCTGACAGTAAATTCAACAGGGGTTAGATAAATAAGGAATTTTATAATAGCTCTTTTGACTGCCAAGTATTCCTTTTCATTTGAATGATATCTTGTTTCTGCGTCTTTAAAGCTTCCTGATGCGTATCGGCATATTAATTCTTTTTCATCAGAATTAACAGCTTTGAGGACTCGACCCCAATGATTATCGGATGTGTCTGTCTCTACGATAAGCTTGTCTTCGGGCTCTGGATGATAGAGCTTTGGAAAACTTACTATCTGCTTCTTAATTTTCTTAATATAAGAAGTGTCAGATTCTATCCATTTCCATGGATTTTCCTTCTTGAGCTTAGCATGCAAAGGTGATCTTAAAGCTGCAAGTTTAGGAATATACTCAGATGCATAAGTTAGTATACCTAAAAATCTTTGCAACTATTTTTTGTCTTCTATCTGATCCGGAAACTTATGAATATGTTCCAAGATATGATTTTGTGGACAATGTGTTCCTTGATCAATCTCCAAACCTAGGAAATTAATGCTGGTTTTGAAGAGTTGAGCTTTCTTTTTGGATAAGATTATGCCAAGAGTTTCACATTTCTTCAATACTGCTGCCAAATGTATAAGATGTTCTTTTTCATTGTTAAAAAATATAAGAATATCATCTACATAAATACAACAGAATTTTTCAAAAGGTCTGAATGCTTCTTGCATATGCCTTTGAAATATTGATGGAGCTTGTTTGAAACCAAATGGTACACTCTCCACTGAAAATGTCCTTGGGGACATGTAAATGCTGTCAATAGTTGTGACTCTTCGTCTAACAGTACCTGCCAGAATCCTGATTTATAATCTAATGAACTAAACATTTTCTTACCTCGTATAAGGGCTAGTAGACTGTCCTTATTTGGTAAGTTGTGACCGTCTCCTATAGTAAGATCGTTCATCTTCTTATAGTTGACAACCATTCTTTTCTTGCCTCTTCGTCGTTCAGCTTCATTTTCAACTAAGAATGCTGGTGACATATGGGCTGATTTACTAGGGATAATTACCTTCATCTCCAGTAATTCTTTGATTTGTTCTGCAAATTCTTCAACATCCCGGGGACCATATTTCATAGGTTTTACCCTGCAAATATCTTTTGGATTATTGAGTTTGATTGATGCTTTCATCCAATGCTTGGTCTTCTTTGGATCCAATGGATTGTCTGAGCATACTTTATCTAAGAGTTGTTCAATCTTAGATTTCCTATCAATATCTTGAGATAAATTTGTTAAAGCAAAATTCATTTCTTGATATCTTAATAACATATCTCTCCCCCTCTCTAAAAGGTGAATTTTGTTTTGGGAAATGTTAATAGGTGTGACAGGTTTTTTTTAGAATTTATTTTCTTAGATCCTAAGAACTCAGGAAATCCTACTTGATTTGCTTGAGTAACTTTCTTAACCCATACAGGTTCACACCTTAGTGTAAAAATAACTATTTTACCATCTACTTGTATAAATGGTCTGTAGGCTAGACAAAAATTGTTTCCTAAAAGAAAGTCTATACCTGATTCTTATTGATAAACAGTAGGGATATGAAATATTTCTCCTGCTATCATAATATCAAGGTCTTTACATACCTTATTAATCATAATGGTTTTACCATTAACAATTTTTACATAAATAGGTCGTTCGACATTCACCCAATGCTCCAGTGGAATGACGTATTTGCTTGCTATACATAGGCTTTCACCTGTATCAACATAGCAATGTGATTCTATGTTTCTATATCCAGCAAATTTAAGTATACCTTTGACATAGATTGATGATGGATTAGTAATGTTTGTCATTACTAATTCTTCTTGTGAATCCTCAGTCGCTTTCGTCTGTTGATTCATCTTCTGACTCGGCGGACAATGGTCCAGGGTCAATTTCTTGTATGATGAAGATTTCTTTCCTCTCATCATATTCGCCGTCTACTGGTTCATAACCTATGTAGTAGATTTCCTCTAATACCTTGAGTTTGTCAGGGTATTTCTTCCTGTTAGGGCATTCATTTGCATAATGTCCTTCTTCGTTGCAGACCCAACACCTGTAGTTCTTTTTTCCTTTTGGACAAAGCTTTTCTTTGTTAGTAGAAAAAGTTTTCTTCTTAACATACTTTCCTGGTTTAAAAGTTTTCTTTTTCTTTTTAAACCTGTATTTAGAAGATATTTTCTTTTTAGAATATTTCTTGGTGTAATTGGGATTACAACCAAAATTATAAGATTCTTCTGAAATCTTTTCGCAACATTTCTTGCTGAAGGCTTTCAGCTTCTTCTGAGTCTTACTAAAATCACAATAACTGATGATTTCATTTTTTACTATTCTTTGAGCAAAAGCCAAACTGTGTTGTGTCAGGACTGTTCTTTCCTGCAAAAACTTAGTCATAGCTTTTTCTCCTAACAATGGTATCTTGCGAATGTAATCTTTAACATAAACATGATAACCTGTTTGGTCGCCTGTGTTGATCATATGCTTTTCATATTCACAAAAGAATTTATCAATTAAACATATATCACATAGCTGCATTTTACTAAGAGCCATCTTAGCATTTTGTTTGACTTTATCTTTTTCTAGATCTTTAGCATTGAGATAATCAATCCCTAAAAACATAATATAGATAGCGTCTATGATTATATTAAAGGCTTCTATGGGTTCGTAATTATCAAAATTCCATATTGCATCTTTAATAAATCGATCACTGTTTTATGATCTACTAATAATGAAACTATGTCAGGGTCATTGTAAGCAATAGGATTAGTCTGTATTATCAAACTAATTTCTTTCTCCCAGATATCGATTAAAGTTTTTCTCCTTGATTCACAATCGATATTTAGAACGTTTGAACCAAATAAATTTTGATTCATTTTAAACTCAGTAGTAGGTGGATATAAATTACCTTTCTTTTTGTCTACTGGTCTCTTTGTTCCTGAAGTAGATGCGAATGGATTTTCATCTGTATGCACACCTTCTTCTTGTTTATTCATCCTAAAAGTGTGTTGAACAAACTCTTCATCTGATGAATCTACGCCTTGAGAATCTGATTCTGGTGAACTAAATTCTTCAATAACATTCAAATAATTAGTAGAACTAAATCCGAATAAAGATTATAACTCTAAAGTATTTGTTACTTGTTTAGTAGCTAGATCATTATCTTCTAATCCAAGTAATTCTATTGCCTTATCAAATTGTTCTTCTTGGTGATCATCTTGAATTTCTAATTCAAGAACTTCCCAAAAGAACTTCTCCATGTCTAGCATATAGTTCATATTTTCTTATTAGAAACAGAACCAAATGGCCAAGTCATACTGTTTGGATTTTTACCTGTTCCGAGTTCTTCGTTTCCTACATCATGGTTAGGATAACTATATCGATAACACCTTTTACCTTTATCTTTGTTACCTTGTTCTGGAGTGATAACAAGCTGTTTTTCTTCTGAAGCTTTTGGTTGTTTACCAATTGCTTTATCGTTTTGATAATCTTGAATTGTTGTCTTCAGTTCTGTGATTATCTTTGTTGTTGCAGCTTCAATATTGCCTTTGACATCATTGTCTGCATTTTTCTTAAGCAAAGTTAAAATTTATGTTAGCTGAGGCTTAATATTGTTATTGAAGTCCTCAATTAATTCTTTAAGACTCATTTAAAATGATACTAGCAAATTTGTCTGATAGATCATCTATTCTTTGGGACATACTTTTAAGGAGCATATCATTTCCTTATGCTAAGGGTTCTCTAATAGCTAAGTTCCCTCTAGCTCTAAAGCTTCTTTTAGGTTTATCCTGTAAAGAAGGTTTGTTTCTAGCAATATCAATTGCCCAAGTATGGTCTGTAGGAGTCAATTCTGCAAATTGTTTATCTTCTACTAAACTTACTTCCGAAAATACGTCGTCTAATTCGATGTATTCTTTCTTCTTATAGTCAATACTGTGATGACTATTAGTTAAAGCATAAGCAACTAGATAAGTAATGCTAAATACTTTATCTCCTTTTTGCATCAAATCTTTTCTTTCAAAATCGTGAATAAAAGATAAAATTTGATCAAATCTTTCAGTATCCAAACTAACTACGTATTTGGGATATACTGTAAACATGAATTTTTGGTATGCTAAATTACCTCTAGCAGCACCTAAAATACTGTCATGTCGGGGTATAATTCTATTATCCAGTAAAGCCATTTTTATTGGAGAATCTATACCTTCAGGGAATTCAGATTTTATCAAAATCTTAAAAGCTCCTAAATGAACCATAGAGATTGTTGATCTCGTCTTTGAATCCATTTTTTTTAATTGTCTATTAATCTCTTCTCTAGTGATTAAAGGCAAACACACTTTTCCTGTAGTATCTTTTATATCTACATGCATTTCTTTTGTAGATACGTAATAAAAGATATTGTTTTTTCTTTTTAAACGATCCAGCCAAGGGTCGTTAAAAATAGTTTCTTTCTTTAAATCAAGCTTTGTGTTTTTGATTTTAGAAATTAAATCGTGTTTTACTAGAAAACTGGCTTGAAACCTTTTTCTGATTCCGAATACTCGATTTCTAAATTATCGGATATTTCCTCTTCAGGGATCTGATTTTTCTCTTTTAAAAGGTTCATTTTAAAAGATTAAAAACTAGGCTCTGATACCAAGTTTTTGAACGTGGAAGATTTTTATTCGATTCAAAATTCATACTGAATCTCCGGGATAAAAGTTGGAACTGCGGCAAAGAATATGGCACAACAATTTGGAAAAAGCTAGTTTAATAGCTACTTTGCAAGTAGATGCTACGGGGATAGCTAAGTTTTGTCTTTTTTCAAAAAGAAAAAGTGGTGCACATGGTGCTTTTGTCTGGTAAGAACTATACGCATGATCTATATGCGTAATTAATGGATAAAAAGGGCAGCTTCTATTGCAAATAGGCAATTTGGGCGGCTTCTTTTCTGTGGGAGGTATATTGGTCATTATCTCTTATTCAAAATGGTATAAAACTAATTTTACAAGAAAAAAAATGGACGGATATAAAGCTAATAAAACACAAAGAATGGAAAAGAAATAATAGTCTGAATTTTGATAGACCCGTACCTTGCACGGACATCAATACTATAGTACAAATATTGCACCAAATTTTTTTTATTTTTAATCAAAAATTTAATATATATATACGTAAATTTATGTCATCTTTTTTTATCTCAATATAAAATTTAATATATTTATTTATATCATCTTGAAATGCATATAACGTATAGTTAAACCTCGATTAAGTAATATCCGATAAAGTAATAACCTCGCTTAAGTAATAAATTTCATCGGTCCCAACTTGGGCCAATGGTGTAAAGTAATATTCTCACTAAAAGCATAAGATAATAAAAAATTAGAAAGTCATTAAGGGCCCAAGTAATATGTAAAGTAATAATTCCAGAATTATATATATATATATATATAGATGAGTTGCACTCCATGAAGAACACCTTATATAAAGAACAATGAAGAACACCTTTCAAAAAAAAAAATTCGGATGAACAGTACCCTGCTGACGTGTCATGCCACGTCATTTGCCACGTCAGCAGGTGGACCCCCATGTGCTGACATGGCAGTGCCACGTGGAAGATGATGACGTGACACGTTAGCATATGGGGGCCACCTGCTAACGTGGCAGTCAGGGTACTGTTCATCCGAATTTTTTAAAAAAAAAACTAGTATGTGAGGGTGCATTTTAATTGTGTGGATTCCCCGTCAGCAGGGTACTGTTCATCCGAATTTTAAAAAAAAACTAGTATGTGAGGGTGAATTATAATTGTATGGATGCCCCTGACGGGGCCATTAGATCATAATAGAATCAATGGTTTAGATTGATATAAGGGTGTTTTTAATTGTTTTTTATATAACGGTGTTCTTTATGGGGCAATGACCTAGATATATATAAGGGGTTTTTTCAAAAATACCCATCCTTCAAAATATTTTTTTTAAAAATACTACCACTTTTAAAACTATTTATAAAAATGCCTTTCTTTAAAATTCTTTTTTCAAAAATACGGTTTGCAACCTGTGCAACCTTTGCAACCTCATTTATAACTTCTGGCGACGCTGCCATGTGAGGTTGCAAAGGTTGCAAATGTTGCAAAGGTTGCAACTGAAAACTGGAGGTTGAAAAAGTTGCAAAGGTTGGAAATTCATATGCAACCTTATATGCAACCGAAAACTGAAAACTGCAAGTTCAAGTTCCAGTTTTCAGTTTTCATTTTCGACCTCTTTTTTGAAATCTTCAACCTCTTTTTTGAAATCTATTATATATATATATATATATATATATATATATATATATATATATATATGGGCCTTTGCTCCATACAGAACACTCTTATATAACAAACAATAAAGAACACCTTAGATCTATTAGATCCTTTGGCCCCGCCAGGGGCACCCAATACAAAAAGTTGTTATTTTTTTAGCCTCTATCAAGCCAGCAAAAAAAATTTAAAAATTTTACTGTTCATGATGACGTCACTGATAATGTCATCGCCATGAACAGTAACTTTTTTTTAGATGATGGATGGATAGAGGGTAAAAAAATAAGAACTTTTTGTATTGGGTGGCCCCGCCAGGGGCATTGGATCTATTAGATCTAAGGTGTTCTTTATTGTTTGTTATATAAGGTGTTTGTTATGGAGTGCAACTCTCTCTATATATATATATATATATTAGATTTTAAAAAAGAGGTCGAAAATGAAAACTGGAACTTGCAATTGAGGATCATAAGGTTGTAAATTTTTTAAGCAAACCTTATAGGAGATAAGAGAATTTACTGAGAGATCAATATGATCACAAGAACTCATGTTGCGTGTCTCAGTTAAGACATTACTAAAGGTAATTAGCCTTCTTGTATTTCACAACTCACAAGTGATGGCGTCCCGTCAGACTTCTATCACACAGACAGAAAGTCCTTGTGGCCCCTATAATGATAGGGTTGTTCGTCTCAGTGGAAGTTGAGAAGTATGAAAGCAATTCAAAATCAAGTTAATAATTATCGTATTTTGACACTTAATTCTCAAAGGGACACCTTGGAGTTGAATTGAACGGATTCCAAATGTGTGATTTCCAAGGAAAAAGGATAACCAGAAAGATACTGGTATTCAACAAGCAAGTGGTGCTATACCACCATAGAATCATCCATTATTGAAGGAAAGTGGAAGTTTGAAATAACATCATTCGACAGTGCTTCAGAAATCTTAAGGTAGGGATAATGACAGCTTCTGGCACAATCGAAATTTAAATATGGTTTAACACAAGTATTAAAGAACAACTTCGAAGAGGGAGTATATTCTTTATTAAAATTCTCTCTTGGAGAGATATCAAGATAGGTCATAGATTAGGGGGTAATCAAAATAATTTACGCACGGGGATGTGTAAAAATAATTCACAGATTGGGGAGGTAATAAACATAATTTGGAATTGGGGAGATGTCAAGTAATTCAGATTGGGGAGGTAATCAAAATGATTCCCAAATGGGGAGGGTACTGCCAAGGTCTCTACGGATGCCATTTTATATCGGCCCCTCTGACAGATAATCGTTCGATTCTAACGCTCTTCTTTTCCACGCACACCCTAAGGTGCTCGATAATCACGTCATCGTTGATTCGTAATAGTCGCTAAAGATTCAACCATCGACCTTTACAATCGTAAAGAGTTCTATTCGACTAGGCGCAAACATCTCACGCAAGCGTTCTATTCTTTGAGAAGACTTCGATACGGTGTCGCCCCTAGCAACGATGAATTCCACATGTCGAATGGGCGATATTCCGGAACATTGCTGAAAATACATACTTAGATCCAGTCACCATTATAACCATCTTTATACCCTATGTTCCTGTCCTCATGACAATTTCATGTGCTACTTAAGCTTATCCCTTTTTGGCATAACAGCCTTCGTACTAGTCTTTCTCAGACTTTCTCAGTCCGTCTTGATTCTTAAAACATTTCATCTTTATTGACAAATCTCATCTTCACCTTTTTCCTTCTATAATCTTTTGAAACAATCGGTGTCTATCCACCAATCCATTCATAATATTACCTCAAACTCTATTAAGCTCAAGAGGGTTTTAAATACCCGAAACTTCGACTGATAATCTTTTATAGTGATCTGGTTTTGTTTCCCTCTAGGAATTTTAACAGTATGAGTACTTTCTCACCACATCATTGCCACGATACTAGATGCCAACTTTTTATCCTTTATCATCATGTTGAAATTTCCTATAGTTCGGAGAATACATAACTATTTCCATGAATCCCCTAAAGTCATCTTAAATTCGTGCCTCGGGCGATCTATGCCCCTGCCAACCAATACTTGTCTATGAGGATCCTTTAGCTGACATCCACAACCACCCAAGGTGAGGTCCTTCTCAACATATTCCTCATTATAACATTCCAATCTTAACTTAATCATTGGCACTACATCCAATAGTCCAACATGAACTCTACATGAGTTCTGACGTTCTCACATAACTATACACACTCTTACTCACTCTCGTTTCTAGTTTACTATAACCTAAGCTCTGATACTATTTCTGTAACACCCCCAAATTCGGGGTCTAGGATTTTGTAGTCACGCGGAAATCCTTAATATCAAATCACCTGTTTAAACAACATTAAACAACCTGTAGTCATTTACCAACTGAAATACCACAATTGAGACCCCAACTTCCAAGCATCTTTTGGGTTATAGGGCTAGAAACAAGAACTAAAATCCTTACATTACTCAGTTCGTTACAACCATTCAATTACATCATATTGCGTATTACAAATCCTATACTACCAGTATAGCTTCGATGAGAAGTACACCAGCAACTAGTGCTATCATGTACAAAGTAATATAAATATTACACATCAATACTTACATATAACTTATTCCAGCTACGGCTTTTCTGGAGCTAATCATCTTCATAAGGCGTACTGCCTGATTCTTCTGAGCCATGCAGATAAGCCTCAACTGTCTACCTTCCTCTGAAAGGTTAATATTTAAAACAAGCAAGTATGAGCGAAAGAATTGCCCAGCAAGTTAATACTAGAGCTTAACAATATAAATACACCAATACACACAAGGGGTATTCAATATCCAACGATATTAAATCTCATATCCAAAACATTTATAAATATGAAACTTCAATAAGGGAAGTATAACATTTGAAATAACATCAAATGAACAATATGAGATCATAATAACCATAGTAAGCTTCATACCTTAGCAAAATGGTATAAGCTGTAATCTCAATAACCTTTACGAAAGCTCTTTAAAATGCGCAGTTCAATATACTGCTATTACAAGGGTTTTCATCAAACAAAAACCAAGTCATAAAAAGATTCCCTTTTTAGTATTCCACAAGTCTGAAAGTATATACATATAAGTATATCACTTTTATCACAACACCCTACAGTTTGATATTCTGTACGGGATATAATTCCTTTAACCACTTGATAAGTTTAAGAATTAGAGATAACTGATAGTAAAAGAGTCAAAGTTTTTGAAACGAGCCATTAGAGGTATAACATCAATAATCGATGAACCATCTTTTAAAAACTTTCAAGAGTGCACTAAAACGCGTGCCAATTTTATTTAAATAACCTTGCAGTTCTAGATATTGCATGAATTCATTGTAAAACATAAGTTTTGAACACTTTCAAACCCCTGCCAACCTGAAAGAAGTATCTTCAATACGTGTTGCGGGAGCTACCCGTCAACCTGAAAGAGAAGTCTCTTCAATACGTGTTGCAGGAAATATCCAAATTTGGATGATGAACTAATACTGGAGTATCTCGCGCTAGATGTCACAACCTTACGATGATCAGTCATAAGTTGTGCATCTCCAAATTTTGTTTCTCTACATGTAGATGGAAGAACTGACGGATTTACTTGTTTACCGCCCTCTTGATCTCCCGCTAACGGTTGGGCATAGTCGGGATCGGCGCAACTCGGACCCCTTTTAATAATGATGGACCGTCCCACGGCCTCTTACACGATTATCAGTGATGGACTGATTCACAGCCTCATACACACATACTCCTAGTTCGAATAAATCCATGACTCTGAAACGTAAAGTTCCTCCCCCTTTCCCCAAGTATAATACTTGTTGATAAGACTCCACAAAGTAGTCGTATCTATTTGGAAAGAAAAATTCACCAATATTTCCCAAGCTGATGCTTGTTAATGGATATAAACTTGTTCCATCAATCTTACCCCTCGAGTGTTGATGAAGTAATCAAAAAGACTCATCTTGAGGTATAGGAATCAAGAAACGAGTGAAAATAATACTTTCAAAAGCTTTATGACCGGGCAGTCAAACAAAATAAATAACAGCTCTCAAGTAGGGTTCCCTTATATTTTTGGAAGTTTTGAGCGAGCATTTAAATCTTCTTATAAGATTGATTTAAATGGAAAATAAAGTTTTGGGAACCTCTCCTTGATAAGAATAAGTCTCAGAAATATTCCATACAATTATTGAAGGTCGAAGATGAATAAGATATAATTCGCTTTAAAAAGCTAATTTAAAAGTATCTAATTCGAAGAATATTCATTAAATACATAATTAACAAAGTAATCAATAATACATAAGTTCTCAAGTGAATATTCGAAAATAATATTCACTTAATGATTAAACATCGAATGAATATTTGAAAATAATATTCATTAAATAAATAGTCTTTAAATGAATATTCAAAATAATATTCATTAAACACAGTAATAGTTATTCGATATATTTATGAGAATATATCTTCGAAAGTATACGAAATACTGACTCTCGGTCTTTTACAAAGATACGATTCATATTCCCTTCTCTAAGGGTAATTATAAAATCCGGCTCATAGGTAATATTCACTATATAGTTATAAGCCATTCCTCAAATCATAATCCAGTATCAGAGTATGTTTCCCCCAATCAGTATGCTTTCCACTAGCATATATATATAGGATAATATCACAGTATATACCTTTCAAGAATAGTCATGCTTTTCTACTTAGCATATACATATCAGCAATAATAACACATCAGCAAGAAATAGGTTCGAAAACTTGCTTCGGTAGAATCACAATATAATATTTTACTGGTTATGAAAGTCCCTAAGTAACCTTCACTTAGCATTTTATAACTCTTGAATCATCCTCGAAAATTTAGTGATTATACAATTTAATACTCGTTAGGCAATGACTACCTAATGATCTCTTTTTTTTTGCTAAATTTTTTTTTTGCTAAATCCTAATGATCTCTTTTAAAAAGGATAATCCACTTAATCGTCTTTTATTAAAATAAATATTCGAATAATATTTATTAATAATATTGAAGTATTTAATAACCTCCAAAACACCCAAATATAAACCTTGGAATATGTATTAACCCAAAACCACATTATTACCCCTCCGGCCATTTTCGGACTTTAACCACTTTCTTAAATATTCACACTGATTCCCAATTAATAGGTAGTAAATCATACATAGATCCTTTTTAAATGAATAAAAAAAAAATATTTCTCCAATGAGATAATACTCACATACTAATCCTTGAATGAGTTGACACTCAATAATGTTGCTCGTATGAGAAAATATTCAAATAATATTCCACGAATGAGATAATACTCAAATAATAATCCTCGAATCATTTCCGAGAAATTAATACTTTCTGAAATTATAGATAATGTTCGTAAATAACATTCCTCAAAATAAATAATAATCGGTCGCTGGAATTCCTCCGGGTTTCCACGACTATCTCCATATCTCAAAATACTGACTCTCGGTCAATAAGAAATAAACAACTAATAAATCCCTTTTTAAATGAATATTATAATAATATTCATTGAATCAAATAAACATCCAAATCACATTTTATCAATATCATTCCTGATATTTATAAACTAAATACTCAATTTATAACCATGGGAATATCTTTGTTATCATTCCGGAACAAAGCGATTTTAAGAAAACGTTTTTAAAATGATATTCATCCAATTAAATAAATTTAATTAGACGAATTAGGTTTATTTAATCCGTAAATGCTTCAGAAGTATTTACTAATTAAATAACCACTGATTTGCTGGTGATGTTGCCTTTATGTTAATTATTTCGAAATATCTTTTAAAAAGCTTTGTCCGGGTTTTCGAAAATATATAATACAAAATAACCCCGCCACGCGGGCTAAGTTATACAACTCAATACATGCTCTACCCTCTGAGCCTTTCTTATTCCGATACATATAATATATGGTCCACTTCCATAATACGAAAAGTTTATAAATATATACCCTATACATCAAAAGGTATATTCATAAAAACATCACCGCCCATCGACAATATTATAAGTCATGGGGTTTTGACCATTTGCATAAACAGAACTTAATAACATTAACAAAGCCAGAAATGTATGGTTTTGATGAGGAAGCACAGAGTGGGAAAACTTGAAATTATGTATTTAAATCTAATCTGCACATTTCTTATATTTCAAAATAAAGATACTCTGAACGATAGAGTATGCATAAATAAACTTGCCTCTGGTCCTTAGCAGAAAACAGAAACCGCGAATAAATCCTTTGCACCTCGTCCAAGCATTTCCATGGACTTTACACGATGCCTCGATCCTTCCTTTTTGATACACGTTGCTCCAACTTGATTACACCCTAACGATACTGTAATGGTTACGAGTACGTGTCAGTCTAACCTCGTATCTCGAGTAAATATAACTCAAAATTACCACTAAGTCACATAAAGTCAAGCTATAGGTGTCCTCCCTATAGTTGACTATTCTAATACCACTTAATACACATAACACATTTAGTAAAGAAATTGAAATGGAAAAGTCCCATTTTTAAAGTGGACATTTCCTGGTGCTAACCACTTCAAACCATACCACTTAATCAATTTCACTTAACATATGCAACTATAATACCATCGACATTCTATGACAACTTAATTAATATGTAATCCTCAAAACCTACTTAGTCCTCGATAAAGACTCATAATACCCATTTAATCTTCAAGACACATTTAATCCTCGAATTAGCACATAATCCTCGAAACAATTCACTTAACACGTATACACATAATTAGTTAACACCCAAAGTATACTTTTAAACCATTGAAATCAAGTAATTTAAATAAATTTAAATGCAGGGGATTTCTAAAAACTTTTGGCATGAAGTATTCGTTTATCGGACTATGGGCACAACCCTTCAATTTCAATCAAAAACAATTCAACCCTGTTTTTACAAAAATAAAGCTGCCTCAACTTGCAGCAACAACACATAATAATTTATATTAGCATTAACTACCACTTACGCTACATCAATAATCGTATCACTCACGCATTTAAATGATACACGTGACAATCAATTATTGATATTCGTAAGCCCTAGGGAACAACCCCTAGCATTAACTATTACTTACGCTATATCAATGATCATATCACTTGAGCATATTAATTATACCGGTGACAATCAATCATTGATATTCGTAAGCCCGAGGAACTAGCCGAAGAGAATTACACAAGTCCTTAAATACTGACATTTAGAACTTATGATCTCTTTACGACTCCTCGCAGTTAAACTAAATAACACATAACCATTACAATTAGCAATTCAACTCTCTACCCGAACCATTATCAATAATCATTTAACCAATTGTAAACAAATACCAAGTAATTGACATATGTGACATCCGACAAATTCCATGACTCGACTTATAGCACTTAGCACGTAAACATTTATCGATGACCATATATAACAAGCAAGCCACATAACTGTACATACTATCCGACACTAGCAATTAGCAATTAATCGACAACTAACCCGAATATATTATCCGACAATTAATAATTAACAATTAACAACCATAAGGCCCGAGCATACAACCGGCTCACAATTAATCCAATTAATTATAAATAACAATCATACTTCCCCGAATTAAATCTCGGAAATTAATTTAACCACGAAAATTGACACATTAAACTCAAAAAATTAAATCTAATTTAATCGCAACAATAATCTCACAATTTAAACTAATTTAATTACAACAATTCAACTACATCGAGATGTACAACTAATTTAATACGAAAATTAAATAATTAACACGCGAAATTATACCATTTTCCGGTGACCTCCTCCTCCCCTCGCTTCTTCCATCACTGCACCCACCCCACATACACACACCAACACCCACTCAATTTAACGACCCCCAAATCTCACTCCTTCCTCCCAGCTGTTTCCCCTTTTTTTCCCCCGATTTCTCTTCTTCTCCCCTCCCCCGATCTATTTCTGCGTGTGTATGAGTGTGTGACTGTTTGTGTTTTTTGTATGTATATGTTTGTGGCTGCTGTGTATAAACATATGTATGATGTGTTTCCTTTACCCTAATGGGCTTGGCCAAATAGCATTTAAAATCACACAACTAATACTACATACTTGAAATAATATTTTGAGTTAAAACTCTAATTTGTAAAAATAAAATTTCTAGCATAATTAAATACTAGAATATTTTTAAAGACTTTTGGAGAAAGAATTAGAATTAAATCTAAATTTTCTAAATTGATATGCATTTTACAAATATTAATAATTTATAAAAACAATTCATAAAAATAATAATTGTGATTCATAAATCACAATTTACAGGGCTTTATATAATACCCCAAACATTATTGTTTTAGTAAAACCTCGAATTCTCGATTTTATATATTAATCGAGCAATTTCTACAAATCCTCAAATAATTAAAATAATCATTTTCTAAGTATTTTAAAATATCCAACTTATTCAATAATTTAAAATAAAATCTCTACTGAATAATTCCACACTCCAAAATTAAATCTTTGCCCAAATAAACTATTGACTCGAGGTATCTACTCGGTCAATATGATTTTAGAAAGGAGGACCAGGTTCCACTTAACCGAAAATAATTAAATAATTAAATTATTAAATAAAAAATTTCCTCCTCATTTTAAGAAAACAATATTATTATTATTGAAATAATAATAAAATCATTTCTTGAAAAATCCGGGTTATTACAATGATGACGTCACTGATGACCTCATCGTCATGAACAGTAACTTTTTTAATTTTTTTTTTTGAGATGATGGATGGATAGAGGGTAAAAAAATAAGAACTTTTTGTATTGGGTGGCCCCGCCAGGGGCATTGGATCTATTAGATCTAAGGTGTTCTTTATTATTTGTTATATAAGGTGTATATAAGGTGTTTGTTATGGAGTGCAACTCTCTCTCTCTCTCTCTATATATATATATATATATTGTAGATTTCGAAAAAGAAGTCGAAAATGACAACTAAAAACTTGAACTTGCAATCGGAAATTCATATGCAACATTTGCAACCTATTAGTTGAATGTAATCGGAAATTCATATTAGTTGAATGTGGTTGCATTCAGTTGAATATTGCCCCTGGCGGGGCCTTGGAAACCAAATTCACCAAAATCACTCCACCCTAAAAAAAAGGTGTAAAACAAGTTGCATATGCAACTGAATACAAAAGATAGTATTTTTGAAAATAAACTTAAAAGATTGTATTTTTGAAAATAAAACTTAAAAGATAGTATTTTTTTGTAAATAACTTTTAAAGTGGTAGTATTTTTGAAAATAGTTTCAAAAAGATAGTATATGGGGTAATTTCCCTATGTATATGTGTTACAAAATTCAATTCTTTTAATAATATGAACCTATAGTAGCTTGTTTCTTCTTTCCACCAAAGCCAAAATTAATCTCATCCTTGACTTTATGTAAAACATAAATAACTCTTGGTATGTTTTGCTCGTATTGTAACAAGTAATTGTTCAAAATATCGTCTTATTCGGGATCTGTGTTCATTACCGACTCAATGATTTCTTCATCCGTAGATGATTTTTTTTAAACATAATGTATTGTAATACATAAACATAGAAATTCGATAAAGTGTAGAATTTTATTATATCGATAAAGTAATAAAATATTATTATATCGATAAAGTAATAAATTCGGTAAAGTATATTTTTTTACGGTCCCAAAAGTATTAGTTGAAATAGGTTTAAATGTAGGTAAAAAGAGTATTAGTTGAAAGAGGTTTAGAGCGTGTTTGGCATCGGAGAAAAATGGACTTATCTGAGTATAAGTCCGTTTCAACTTATTTCGGACCGTTTGCGTGCACAAGTAGAATGGACTTATTTTGCCAAATAAGTTGATAAGTGATAAGTTAGTAATGACGTACTTTTTTCCAACTTATTTCGTATTACTTGATTTTTTAACTTGTTTAATATTTTATATTTTTACATTTATATTTATAAATGTCATATGCATGTACTGGGATTATTATATTAAATAATTAATATTTTTTAATTTAATTTAATAAATATTTTACAAACTTATAAGTTAAACACCCAAACACGAAAATATAAGTTGTAAGTCACTTATTACTTACTTCATATAAGTTACTTACTTCATATAAGTGTTAAGTAACTTATTTTAAGATTTCTCAAACGGCCCCTTAAATGTAGGTAAAAATTTGGAAATAAGTATTCCGTTTGGGTTAACGTAAAAAAATGGTATTTGTGAGAGGAATAGGATAGATTCAGCAGAACACACGAAAGGACAATCCAAAGTGATGGCCCCCAAAGTTCTAATGGCGAGAACTCTTCTCTTTCTTCTTCTCGTTGTTTGAGAATTAATTAATTAGGGTTTTGTTTGAGAAATAATTAATTAATTAGGTTTTAATAATATTTGATCCTTTTATTTCAGGTAGCAGAAAAGCCTAGCATCGCTCACTCAATTGCAACTGCACTCTCCGGTGGTCATGTATAAAACCCTAAGCCTTTCTAATTAGTAGCTTCCTCATTTTTTCTTAGTAATATCCATCTCTTAATTATCAATTACTTTGTTATCTGTTTTGTTGAATCGAAAGTGACAAAACAAATAGTTAGTTAGACCGGTTGTGTTTAAATTTTTGTGTTAGGCGGATTGCGAAAGTTCAACTTGAAAGTAAGACACAGTAATATGTTGTTGTAGGAAACACATGTGTAAATTTTGACTTATGAGTTGGTTCTGAATTGTAACTTGCATTCACGATTGGGAGTGTATTATAATTTTATTACTTGTAATTATCATGTGTTTGATTGTTTTTTCATCGATGATTGCTTTTAAATAGAAATGTCTTATCAAGTATGTTGTTTCAGATGTCAAGCCGGAGGGGTAGTACTGAGGTTCATGAGTTTGAAGCTATGTTTCAAGGGTATAAGGCACATTATAAAGTGACGTCTGTCATTGGTCACGTTTTCAGGTTCCTTTACCCCCTCACTCAGCTTCTACTTTATACACAATATTATGGGGAATCCATGTACTCCCTTTATGCTAGATGAATCTTTAATTTTTTTTGTTATGTGTTAATAAAATGTCAACGGCCTGTCCTTCAAATCTTTGAAAAGCCGATACCTATATTTTGAAATGTGTCCTGCCTCTCTGTTGCCTTGATTTTAACACTATGTATTATTAACATTTTCATATTATATTCTATTTGCTTCCTTTGCTTCCAGTTTGTGATCCCTTAAAAAATTAGTTATTGGACAATCCTTGATATGTCTAAAGTCTAAATAGATTACAGTGTCATTATAGACATATAACTGTTTTAGTTGCTCTTGCACTACTCCTTAGCTTGATGAAGATACTATATTCATATTTACTAGAATGTTCTTGGCTACAGTGATAATATATGCTAACTTCGGCATTTCCTTATGCTTGGCACATTATTATGATTTTGATATTTTGTAAACTTTTGTTGCAAAGATTTTTCTGCGTGAATTTTCTGTAGACAAGGATACATGATTACCCGTTTTACTTATTAGTATTTTTTTTTTTAAAATACGTTACCAAATAATCAGTTCCATTATCTTAAACAATGAGTGGGATCATAAGCAAATTTTGTATGCAGTCAGAAACTAGATTCAGGTGGAGGGTTATGAAGCATGCTGAATGTTGCTTTTCAGCAAGTGTTGTACAGTATTATCAATTTGTCAAGTTATGAGCAGTATTTTTATCTGTGATCTGATGGAATAAAATCTGATATGCTCCTCATCTTACATTTCTGTTGCAACACCCCCCCACCCCACCCCACAAATTGCTCTTGCTTCCCCCTTTATTTTAGTCCTTCATAAATTTAATTGTGTCCTAAGGGCCACCCTTGGGTTACTAGTTTACACTCATACTTCTTATGTTTAGGATTTGTTCTTCAAATTATATCGCACTTCATGTTGGTCTTGAGTATTGAGGACTGGATCTGTAATTTGCCCTTGAAGGATACTTACAGCATCTATAGAGTTTCAGTTCTGTCTCTAGTACTTACCTTGTAAACTTTACTCCCTCTGTCTCTTTTTGTTTTTCTTATTTGAAATGTCGGGATTGTTCATAACATGAGACAAATTACTAATTTACGTCCAGTGTATAAGACCAAATATAGTCATGAGTGATCTTGTTGGATTCGTATTTATGAGTACTTTAATACAGTGAAGTTTTTATATTTAATACTAATATGAAATTTAAGATATTAACGATCAAAAGTGTGCGTTGGCAAACGTGTCCAGTCAAAATAGGAAAAACATTAAGGGACGGAGGGAGTAATAAATTAGGATTTTGCATGTGCTTTTATATTTATATTCTGTTTTTGTAAATGTAGTGTAGATTTTCCAGCAGCTTATCAAGATTGGACAGCAACAGATCCTCTTACTCTTTTCCAAGCACCCGTGTTAAAGACAGAGTCAAATCCGAAGGTGTGAAATCTTACAACCCCATTATTAGGTTTTTTCTCGGAATACCTTGAAAATTATTAAGCCAAAACTCAAGAAGTCGGTGATATTTACGTACGTAAAGGTCCTGATTATACCACAGCGCTTTATTCACTCCACAATGCATCTGTATAAATTTGCTAGTCATACAGACTTGTAGGCTAAAAGAAATTATTGCCTACATGCCAGGATACAGGTCAAAGGAAAATTTTGCTTTCCCAACATAATCCCTACGACATATGTACCTAGACATAAAACAAAAATGGCTTAAATAGTATTACTGTATTAGTGTTATAGATTAGTACCCAGTGTTAAGCAAGGGATTAGTTTTTTAGTAGAAGTTGGTCAATCATGTCTATTTGGTATCTTACTTCTTACTAGATAATTGCTGACTAAAATTTCTGAATTTAAGGCTCACATCCGTAAACATCTAAGCCAAGAAGCTCGTGGCTGTGGAAATCTAGTATTATGGTTAGATTGCGACCGTGAAGGAGAAAATATATGTTTTGAAGGTAATTTTTTTTACTTAGTAGTATCAAGTATGCAATAATTGCAGTTGAATGTAATATATTAAATTTTCTTAAGGAGTAGCCATTCGCTTCTGAATTTTTTTTAAGGCCACACAATTGTTAAGTGCACTATTTTTCTAGGCAATACTCGCCATGAATAGTTAATAATGTCCTATTGATGTTCTCTTCACTTGTTTCTTGTCAAGCACTAATAGCATATTAGCAATTAGCATCATGTTTATGAAGGTCGGTCAACTCCTCTATGCTAGATATGTCATGGTTATATGAACTACAAGTTATCTTCTGGCAGGAAGAGATTCCTCTAATTTTCTACAGTCATTTATCATTTTTTATTTGTTACTGATATTTTTTCACGTATCTCTTGTAAAGATTAAACAAAGGATAAATTAGTGTTGAGAGTTTCTAAGTTACGAGTACGATTAGTGTACTCCTGCAAAAAAAGATTTCTGGAACAAGAGTGACAACATATTAAGTGGAAATAACAGATGCGGAATGAACTTAGCGTGAAAGAAAGTATTGACTCTATTAGATCTTTCCTCTATAATATTTTTGTTTGCTAGAATTTCTCATGTTTTCAAATGTTTGGAATTCTACTTGGTTATTAATTGGTTAATTACTTCCAATTCTTTAATTCCGTTTTTCAAATTTTATTTTCCGAAAAGTTTACAGATATTTGGAAAATCATTTGCTTGGAGGATATGATGAATGGCAACAAACGTTTTAAATCCTTTAGATTAGAATTTAAAAGGACATGACCTATCAGTCAATATAATCAGTGGAGACCATATCCAGATGTTTTTTTATACTAATAATTTGTGCTAAAATTTTTGTTATCAGAGGCCGGTATTTAATTATTCTTGATGTGCAGTGCTGACTTGCTAGGTATATTAATTCTTTCTCTTGCTTCTGATAAATTAATTTTACTTTTAATTATCTTAATTCAGTCATTGACTGCACTGGATTTCATGCAACCGATGGTAGACAAATTTATCGTGCACGTTTTTCTTCTGTAACTGAAAAGGACATTAAGAAGGCAATGAACAACCTCGTTGCACCCAACAGAGATGAGGCGTTGGCTGTTGATGCTCGCCAAGAAATAGATTTGAAAGTTGGTGTTGCATTCACTCGATTTCAGACCAGCTATTTCCAAGGGAAATATGGAAATCTTGATTCCAGTGTTATCTCGTTAGTTTTCACATCTTTCACTTAACATCTTTTGTATGAATCTTTATTAACATTCAAGATTTTTTGGACAGTGATGTTGACTAAATTAAATGTGGATATGGAGGATGGGTGGATTGAATATATAAGTTACATTGTGCTAATATTTGTTCTCTCATTTAGTTAAAGATGTCTAGATGAAAGTATAATTTACGTTTAAGTGGTCAAGTACTTGTATAGCAGATGTTCATAATAAACAGTTGGACTTACATGATATTGCAACTAATTTTGTGATCACATGTCTAATTGTGAGATGATTCCTAGTTCAAAGATAATTGGGAAACTTTAGATTTTTGGGGGGGTCATGTAAATGTATACCTAAATAAGCTGACCCAAGTATTAATATTTACTTTTGTGTTCAACATACATATTTTTACTTGGTACATTTGGGATTTTCATTGTAAATTTTGAACATACATTGTTAATTAATACAGTTATGGTTTTGACAACTTTCTTATGAATTTGTAGAAGTTGAGGGGATATATTTGGTTCTATAGCACGGCTTCTTTGTTAATGCCGTGCATACAGTAATATCTGGTTTGCTTGTCAATTCATATAATTATAGTTGTTGTGAACTTATACTAAAACACTGCAGCTGTATAAATGCTAGGCATACACTAATTTTGGTCAAACAGAACCAATGCCCATACTTATTAATATATATATGGAACAAGTTGGGTACTCTACTTGTTTCAATGTTTGTCCATTAATATTTTGTTATTTAAAAGGTGGTATATTTCGTTGTATACACTGTTCATCCAAATATTGCTAGACTAGAGCTCAGGGTTTTTGATATGTTATGTATTTGAAATAAACCCTTTTCAAAAACTTCTTCATCTAGCGTTGCTTGTACTTTTTATCTGCATTCTCCCTAAAACTTATCTGCGATATAATATTGCCAGTGTCCTTGCCCGTCTCCAAGGTGGTTCATATTATGCTTGGGCTGTTCCAATTATTGTTACATGTCACTGATATCATCCCCTTGTATAGTGCCTTCAAAATAGAAATCTATACATGAAAAATTCTAGGAAGCATGCGCTCTTCTTTTGTTCCAATAGATTATGTAGGTTTTGCTAGTTATTCTAATAATTTTTTACGATCGAGATTTTATTATGAAATTTCTTTTAACTACTGCTTTGGGTGCCTTCGAAATAATTTTTTTGAATGTAATATGTTGAGATTTAAAGGCCGGAGCCACTTCACAGTTCAACTGTGCTTCTTTAATCCATTCAGAGTTGAGTTGTAAAATTTGAACCAAGTATCTGTTTTTTTTTTCTGTTTATATAATTCATTTTTTTATGTCTAAAAAAGTTGATGTATCTTTTATTTGTTCTACGCTTTACATGCGTGTAATCATCTCCTAACGTTCAACATTGTTTCAGCTATGGGCCTTGTCAAACTCCTACACTTGGATTTTGCGTGCAACGTTACCTTCAAATAAATACATTCAAGCCAGAAAAGTTTTGGGCTGTGCATCCTTACATCATTCACAATGGATATGAGCTTAAGTTAGAATGGGAGCGTAACAGATTGTTTGACGCAGATGTAAGTTCTCTCTCCCGAATTACTCCTCTGAACCTCTTTTACCTAAATTGTGCATGACTTCACTATATATTTTAAAAATAAGGTCGCGGAGATGTTTCGAGCTTTAGTAGTGGAGGATGGACTTGTTGAAGTTATTGGCATATCAGAAAAGCAGGAGACCAAAGTTCGCCCTTCTGGTCTTAATACAGTTAACCTTCTGAAGGTGAGATAGAATTACTTAAGACTCCATAATTCTTTCATACTTTTTAGTCTCTGTGTCTGTTTCCTGGACCTTGCAATCACGACTTGATGTACAGTTGTAAGATCTGTTGTCATGAGGCTACCAAGGGAGCACAACTGTAGTTTTTGCTTATTTATCTGAATGGTGAATAATTTTGTAATACTGTTGAAGTACAAGTGCCTGCGTGTAGAACAACTGGAATACTGGATGACAATCTATTTTTACTGATTCAGGTTGCTTCAAGTTCGTTAGGCTTTGGTCCTCAATTGGCTATGCAATTAGCTGAGCGTTTGTATACTCAAGGTTTTATCAGGTTTCTTTTGAACCTCCAGTGAACATCGTTCTAATACGAATTGTTATACCCTATGTTAGTGGAGAAATAGGGTTTGCATCCAATTTATCTGTAGAGTTTCACTGACTAGGTTTACAAATACAAAAGACGTTTTCCTTTTCCCTGGGGCAATGGGGGTTCACTTGATTTTAGCAGGTGAAATCTTCTAAATTATAAACAAAATAAAAAAAATTCTCCCAACTTTCCTGTTTTCCTTTTGTTGTATCTGTAATAAATTGTCTTGCCAGATCATGAAAACTAGATAAAAACCATTTCCGTATGGGTTTGTAACATGCCAGCTGTGACATTTTCTCATTCTTTTGTAGCACTTTCGCCAGTAACCCGAATAATGGGACTGGCTTGCAAATGCGATAGTTCATTGCCAAAAGTACAATTAGCCCGAAGTATTAAGTCAAAAAACTACAAGTTTGTTATCTTAATCTGTGGAAAGATCTACATTAGACCCCCATTTTGAGAAGAGGAGTGTACATTGATGTATCTTGCAAGTCACAATAGTATTACTCTGGTGTTTATTTTAGTTGATGCCAAGGCAAACTTAGTGTATTTACTAGTTAAGCAGTTTGTCTCATCCTGATTTTGTAATTTTCACAGATTTTTCTTTAGCCCCTTCCCCTCCTATTTTTCCTCTCCACATATATATTAATCTCTGATTATGAATTTCTGAGCTTGATTTCTTGTTGATTGGTGTTTGACTGGATTTTCTTGTAGCTATCCACGTACTGAGAGCACTGCGTACCCTTCATCATTTGATTTTAGAGGAGCACTAGAAGTTTTGAGGAACAATTTAGTATTTGGTAATGACGTGCAGAAGCTACTAGCTGATGGCTATGTCAAGTCACGCTCAGGAACTGATGTAGGTGACCACCCTCCCATAACTCCAATGCGTTCAGCTTCGGAGGATATGCTAGGATATGATGCTTGGAGGGTATACCAGTATGTCTGTCAACACTTTCTTGGCACCTTATCCCCTGACTGCAAATTTATCAGGTGATTGCATTGCTGGTTTCACTTTTTAGCAGGATACGCTAACTCAAATATTAAATAGTCTATGTCTATTTCATCCATATCAAGAAAACTAGTACTGCCTTTGTTTCACAAATCAACCCCGTATTGGTATTTTGCACACAATGCATACTCCCTTCGTTCCGGTCATTCTGCAACATTATGCACCATTTTGGATTGTGCCACTCATTCTGCAGCAATTCTATTAATGGCAAATTTTACCCATTTTTTTTTAATAGGAGACCCATTTTATTTGTTTGGTTCTATCATCATTTTAAATGTAAAACAATAAAAAAAACTACCCACACTAAATATCCTACTTGATTCACTCTCCTAAATTTACATGCATAAAGAAAATGTTAAAGAATCAACTGAACGGAGGGAGTATTTTAAATTCATCTAAAACACTAATGAGTGAAATAGCATTAGTAGGCAGTAGCTGGCATTGTAATGCTAATGTGATTATAATGTTGACTTGAGAATTTTTATCTTTTCAAACTATCACCAAGTAAATTAATACTTTCTTTGAAAAAGATATTTTATTGTATATTGAAACTTATAAACTACTACATTAAACTCTTTCAGGATGGAGTATAGTAGTTTTGCAACTGTAATGTGAATGGTTATGGTGAAAAATAAAAAATTCAAAGTAGGCCGAAGTAGAAAATCTGTTTATAGCACACTAAACTCCAAAGGCTATCCCCCATCTCTGTTACTAAGAGTAACAGAGCGAGCATGAGTTGATAAAAAAGAGAAGAAACAGTTTGAATTTGGTGTCCACACAAATGTGAATTGCTTATGATTTCTAAAGGATTGGATGAACTGTGGCTAGTTTACTTTCAGTTTCTAATTTCCATTTTTCTTTTCCTGATCTTAATTCAGATTTCACAAATTATTAAATCCATGTATTGGAATGTCTTGTAGAACCAAAATTGATTTTTCAGTCGGTGGAGAATTCTTTTACTGCACAGGGCAGAATGTCACGGTTAAAGGATTCACATCACTCATGCCATGGTTGGCCGTAAGTGAGAAAAGTCTTCCTCGGCTTACTAAGGGGGAGAGAATAGAAGTTTCAAAAGTTGAGTTGTATGAGGTATTTTTCCGATGCGATGAGCTTTTGAGTTATAATGTTTGAAACATAAATCCATTTGTTCCTTTACATTGTTGTAAAAATCCACACTCCGTCTTGTCTTTTACCGTAAAAAGAGAAAGAGGGATAAATACCAAATTTATGGAGAAAGAACAGAAGGAAGCATTGTGAAGATTATTTTTAAAAAATGCTATATTCCTTTTGCAAATCAATTAGATAGAGAACGGTGTATACTTCTGTATAATGGTGTAAAATTACTTAATCTGTAATGCCTATGAGAATATTTTAGATATTAAAAAAAGAATTGATATAGTCTCGGTGTGAACTTCGTTTTTTGTACTTGAGGCTGAGGAAATCAATCTCTGCTCAATGCATTTGGTAACATATTTTTTTTTAAATTTTATAGGGAAACACTGCGCCTCCAGACTACCTTAGTGAGAGTGAGCTTATCTCATTGATGGAGAAGAATGGAATTGGGACAGACGCATCTATTCCTGTACATATCAACAACATTAGTGAACGCAACTACGTACAGGTTTGTAACATTTTTGAAGCTTCAGTAATATTTGGGATATGCTGGTTCTAAGAGAAATCTCTGATCAGATATTTATGTACATGATATGAGGTACTCATGCAGTCATGTCGTATCCCAACTTCAGGTACAGGCTGGAAGAAGGTTGATTCCAACTGCCTTAGGTGTCAGCTTAATTAGAGGCTACCAATGTATTGATCCAGATCTTTGTTTACCCGACATTAGGAGTTTTATAGAGCAACAGATAACGCTCGTTTCTAAAGGCCAGGCCAACCATTCTCTTGTTGTGCAACATGTACTAGCCCAATTTCAGCAAAAGTTTAGTTACTTTGTGAAGAAGGTACAAAATAGTATATTGATGAAGAGAACCTGTTTCTTGCAGTAACAAACTGATTAAAAATATTAAGCATGTGATAATATATTTAAGTTTGGATAAAGAGAAGTTTACTTAAAAAGTTTAAATGTGTATCTGGTATATACATGTTATCTGTTGAGCTGATACCTCTGCCTACCGGATACATGTTTTGTAGCCGACTACTTATTGAAATGACTAGTTTGTTTGCGTCACAATAGGAGGAAACAAAATACTTTAAACAAAAAAAAGTTGCTATCAATATCTTAACATGGCTATTAAAAGCAGTTTTGCTAATTTGACCCATAGTTATCATATACACCCTAAATGCATTTTAAAATTCAAGAGTGGGGCCGGACCTGCATATATAGGACGGTTCTTGAATTTAGAAGTAGCTTAATTGGGTATTTGGCTTCAACTTGAATGTAGGAACAGTTTAAAATAAGCTGAACTTTCTATAACAGAGTGTCGACCTTGCTGAAAGCCGAAAGATAAAGTAAGAGACAAGTACATGTGCTAAATGTACTAATAATAATATCAAATGAAGAGCTTGCATATTAAAGCTTTCAGTTATTATGTTGAATTACCCCTCCCCCCTTCCGACACTCCTGCACAAACATAACAAGTCGTAGATGGCTAGATGCTTTAGCCCTGGTCAAACAATTGAAAGCTATTATTACGGCTGGCTAAGAATTTTTGTCTTGCTTGTTCCAGATTGAAAACATGGATTCACTGTTTGAAGCACAATTCTCTCCACTTTCGGATTCTGGACGCATGCTTAGCAAGTGCGGTAAATGTCTGAGGTACATGAAGTACATCTCTAGCTTGCCATCGCGGCTATTCTGTGGTACATGTGAGGAAGTGTATTATGTCCCTCAAAAGGGCACAATCAAGGTATTTACTGCCCCTTCGACATTGGAAATGATATCTTCACATTTTGCAAATAATTAGTCGAACTATACATTACAAATACACTTGTGGACTCGGTACATTACAAGAACCGAGGGTACTTCATAAACAGAGGGTTAAATACCGATATAACTCATGTAGGCTCCTTGGATACTTTGACAAGATAAGTAAGTGTGTCAGATTAGGCAAAAACATATTGTAGAGATAAGCCTGGCACTTGCTTTCTGTGTGTTGATTTGTACATCTTATGTAGAGACGAGAGAAGGGTTGTATCCAATAACTGGCTCGTTAATGGAATAGGATTAAAACTATACTTGAGGAAACATAACTAATACCTAGTAGGTGTTACATGTCTTCTAAAGTGATAGTGTCCAGCTTGGATAAGTAATCATCTAATAATAAAAATTTACTTCATTGCAGTTGTACAAGGAAATAACGTGTCCTTTGGACAACTTTGAGCTTCTAATATTTTCCATGGCTGGTCCAGATGGCAAATCATTCCCTCTCTGCCCTTACTGTTATAACAATCCTCCGTTTGAAGGTATAGACACATTATTTGGTGCCAGCAAAGCCGGCAGTACTGGCAAACTGGGTAAAGGTGCTGGCATGCCGTGTTTCATGTGCCCTCACCCTACCTGCCGGCATTCATTAATTGCACAAGGTGTTTGTGCCTGTCCAGAATGTAGTGGGACACTTGTCCTGGACCCTGTCAGTGCTCCTAAATGGAGACTTTACTGCAACATGTGCAATTGCCTGGTTTTTCTTCCTGAAGGCGCTCACCGGATAACCACAACTCGAGAACACTGTGTCGAATGTGAATCCACTATCTTAGAAGTGGACTTCAATAAGAAAACAACACCTTTAGAAGATGGAGCTACCTTGTATACCGGGTGCATTCTTTGTGATGAGCTGCTGCATTCCATGATTGAGATGAAGCATGGAAAATCATTCTTTAAACGGACGGGAGGAAGGGGAAGAGGGAGGGGGAGAGGGAGAGGACATAGCTCAAGAGGAAGAGGTGGCAGGAAACAACAGGACCCAAAAATGAGTTTTCGAGATTTTTGATACTGACCTTTAGAAACCTGTATTGTAAGTTGTAACGAATTTATAGTTTGATTTAAAATTTTGATAAGCAAATTTTTGAAAGTGAATAGCAACAGGCATTGTATTAAATGTACCTTTTGCAGTTTTGTTACAAGAAATTTGTCATACTATGTAAGCTCCATTCTAGCAATAGTTAATTTTATAGGCATCTTTCTTTTTAAGCATGCACCCAGCAAACAACCCCTTTTAGTTAACAGCTCTCTGTTTTGAATGAATTGATATTTAAAACTTTGTAGCTATCATTGGCAATTTCGAATGGTTGAATGCCCTTTTTCACGCTCGTCAAGTCAAGTGCAGATGTTTCCATTATGAACATCATATGTTCTTTTGCAAGCTTTAGAGCTTACACACCAACATTCCTGGTGAACTCGAAATCCCTACTGTTCAGGACCAACATTCTTGCCACAGTTGTATCATAAAGCTCTAATGTATGTGATTTCTAATCTACATGATCAATATGATTGTCTTTTAACCAAATTTGTCTTAATTTCTGATGACACAGATTGGACACCTTAACAAATAGATACAAATAATTAATTCTAACAAGTTTTAATTTTACCATGGGGTAAAATTAAAAGAATCAGTGTTGGGTAAAACACCCACCCAAATTAAGAGGATAGGAAAGGGGACGTGAGGATACTTGTTGCTGATGATTCACTTGTTGCTGATAGTGTGGGTAAACATTTTCTGCCTAATCTTGAAACTTGTTGCTGATGATTCACTTTTTCTTCAACAGTGATAAGACTATGGTTTTATCATTTATGGGCAGAAATCCCATTCACAAGCGTGTCAATTTTGGGTTTCGGATTGTGCTTATGCATTAAACTGTAATTTCATGCTGTGCCAAACTCCGGCAAAAATCGATAAATATGGAAAATGTATGAGCTTAATGGTGATATAATTTAATAATTGAGTCATTGGGATTTGGGACCGTAACATTGCCATCCCTACCCAAATGGCCGGATTCTGAAAGTTAAGCTTGATTTTTTTATTAAACTGATTGTGTTATGTCATTTGAACTCTGCTTCTGCAAAGAAAGTAGGGATCTGCAGCTTGGAAGGCAGCAAGAACCTATAATGAAAAGGGACTTATTTACCAAGGAAGGGTTGAAAACTTCAATGGCGGAGGTCTGCTAGTGCGCTTTCACTCTCTGTTGGGTTTCCTTCCTTTTCCACAGTTGAGTCCGTATCATTCATGTAAAGGTGCATTTCTTTTCTTCTTTCTAGCATATATTCGTATTTCCTTTTGCGCACTCTATTATTTTTAGAGAACATTTTCCAGAGTCCAAAATGACGAAAGAATTTTAGGCAAATTAGGTAGAGCAAGTGATTTTGAGTGCCTAGCTTGTGGTCTACCAGGCTGGTGCTTTAAGCAGTGTAAATTTAAAAATCATCTTGTTCTTATATAGAAATATTATTTTGTATTATGAAATTTATTGAGGTTAAAGAATTCTGTTACTTACAATAAGTAGTATGTATCTTTTGAATTTCCATGTCTAGCAATATGGTTTAAATATGAAAAGATTTTTTTATATGATTATTTACCGTTTTCGTTTTCTTGCAAAAGGTTGATATGGTTTTGTGATATAGGACTTCTATGTTAGTATGAGATGTTCCTCATGATACAGTGGTCGTATACTTGCTAATGTCAATTCTGCTGTTATTTTATTGCCACTGCAGAACCAAACAAGAGCATACAAGAGATTGCAAGAGCTCTGACTGGTTCTCTTATTTCCGTAAAGGCTTACCATATTGTGTCAGTGATGTACCTCTTAAGATAGATGCTTTCCAATAAGCTGAATTTTGAAAGATAGCAACACCCAAACCTCAAAGATATATGCTGGTGGATTTGAGATGTTGCAACATTTAAGTAAATACATGGAAGTTGAAAATTTATCAGGACAGATAATTTTGTTGTGGAAGATAGAGTGCAAATTACCTGTAAAAATCATAAGCACAACTTGTTTTTTACATCTGGGTTTGCTGATCTAGCATTGAAGTGAATCTCTTCTTGCCGCCAATTTGTAATGCTAAATATATTCAGGTTTTTTACACATTCTTGCCTAGATTTAAGTTGGATCCCTGTTTGTCTTATGTAATATCTCCATATATACTTCTTTCAGGTAATCCAGGCAGATGAAGCAAATAAAAAACTGATCTTATCAGAGAAAGAGGCTGCCTGGGTGAAGTTTAGCCGGAAAATCTCAGTCGGTGATATATTTGATGCTAAAGTGGGTTCTATAGAGGACTATGGTGCATTTCTTCATTTGCGTTTCCCAAATGGTACATCCCTCCTATGTTTCTTTTTACCATGTGCAAATTTAAAAGAATTTTACTCTTGTTTTATCAGAAGTTATTATTTTGCTAATGTCTTAGTACAATATACTGCAGGGTGTTATCATCTCACCGGTATGGTACATGTCTCGGAGGTGTCTTGGGATTTGGTTCAAGACGTAAGAAATGTCCTACATGAGGGTGATGAAGTGCGGGTAAAAATTATAAAAATAGATTGGTAACTTTTCTTTTAGTTAAAGCATCACATTATCTGCCTGCCATTAGGTTATTGTAAGCTTACTTGGGAAGATCATTTAGTTCTGGCATGATCTTCTGGTAATATATGGACAGACAATCCCATTTCACTAACAAAATAATTTGACAGATGTCTCACTTGAGCATTTGATTTGTCGAATAACAACATTAAGTTCTGTAAGGTTTCAGTACAGTATGATGATCCACATCAGTCACAGTCATAGAGCGCTATTAATCAAAAAATCAACAGTAAGTAAAAAAAAAAAAAGTATATTAGTCCCTGATTTCCATAAGATAACCATCTCTACAAAGGGTGTTGTTGCTATGTTTTCACTATAAAAGATGCCTAGATTCTGTGGTGCGCACTCTGTCGAGTGATATTTGTGTTCTGATAGTATCTGTGAGTGTATACTATTGTCACTTTTAATGAGGACGGGGCTCAATTTTATACATCTGTCACTGCTTGTCCCGAAATATGTTATATACTTAGAAGTAGAATTTCACAAACTCACTTGTGTTCAATTATTCCCTTGGGAGGTTGTAGCTATATGTTTTACTTGATAATGTAAATGATTGTCATTATTTTTATTACTGCTCTAAATTAAAACATATTAGTAGGGCAAAGTCGAGGATTACGTTGTCTATTAAGCAATTAGAGGAAGATCCTTTGTTAGAAACTTTGGACAAAGTGATTCCTAAGGTGAGATGCACCGACTAACTATATTAGCACAGATCAATCAAAGCAACTCAACAGGTTTTACTGATAAGAACTGATATCTGGCTTTCGAGCGGCCAGTGCACTCCTTACAATAATAATAAGTTTGTTACAAAATGATAGCATGCCCTAATCTTCCCAATCCCTTTTCCATATAACCCCTTTCTAATTTTACTTCCTTTACCCTTTACTTTTCACTGTAGCCTTGACTTCACTCTTGTTGACCCTTTTCCTGTGAATTGTCTTTCTCGCCCCTGTACTTAGTTCTCGAGTAAGTCAGCAACGTCTTTGACTGTGGTGAATTCATTACATTACCTCCGGCCCAAAGTTTCACCTTGTCCTCAAGGTAGAAGGTAGGAAACTGATGAATGATAACAGCCACATCCTCCCAGGTCGCTTCATACTTTGGGAGATTTTTCCATAGAATTAGAGCCTCCATCCTCACTGTTTTATCCTCCTGCACCTGCCTTACTTCAAGTAACTCCTCCGGTTCGACCACCATTTCTAAGTCCTGTGTCAACTGGGTGGGAATTGTCGGTGTCACTGGGCTGTTACCTATGCTCTGTTTGAGTTGCGAGACATGAAATACAGGGTGAAGTTTGCTCTCAGCTGGTAACTCCAACTTGTATGCTACACTTCCCACCTTCTGTATTATAGGGAAAGGTCCATAGAAGTGTGCAGCTAGCTTCTCGAAAGGTCGACGAGCCAAGGACTGTTGTCGGTATGGTTGTAGTCGTAAGTAAACCCAATCCTCC
This sequence comes from Kitagawia praeruptora, assembly GCA_037693485.1. Taxonomy (NCBI): domain Eukaryota; kingdom Viridiplantae; phylum Streptophyta; class Magnoliopsida; order Apiales; family Apiaceae; genus Kitagawia; species Kitagawia praeruptora. The sequence goes on along the minus strand of CM075346.1, from coordinate 38,704,369 downwards.
ACTTCGAAGGATACATCCCTCCGTTTGATATCTGCTCCCCTCTTCATAATTTGTTGTGCCTTGGTCAAGTTGAAGTTCAACTCGTCTAAGATGGCATCCCGCTCCATTAATAACTCATCCAAGCTGTCCACAGGTGTAGCTCCTTTACTAATTCGCAATAGGTGGGGAGGGTCGCGTCCATACACAACCTTAAAGGGACTCATCTTGGTCGAACAGTGTGGAGAGGTGTTGTAAGAAAATTCAGCCCAGGGCAACCAAGTCGCCCAAGATTTGGGTTTAGTACCTACGAAACACCTTAAGTACTGCCTCCAAAAGGTGCTTAGGAAAATACGGTCTCTATCAGATACAATTGTTGCAGGGAATCCGTGTAGACGCACTACCTCCTGTATAAATACTCGAGCAACAGTGAAAGCATCAAATGGGTGGCGTAGAGCAATGAAGTGTGCATATTTAGATAATCGATCCACTACTACCAGCACTGCATTGACCCCTTTTGACATAGGTAATCCCTCGATGAAGTCGAGAGATATATTCTCCCAAACCAACATCGATATGGGAAGTGGTTGGAGAAGCCCTGCAGGAGATTGTTGTGACACCTTTTGCTGCTGGCAGATGGCACATTGTTGTACATAGCTGGTGACTTCTTTACGCATTCCTCCCCAATACCAATCCGTAGCAAGCCTCAGATAGGTTTTTAGTTCACCCGCATGACCTCCCACTACAGAGTCGTGATACTCTTTAAGCAACACTGTCTTGAACTTTGATTTTCTGGGTATCACTGTCCTTCCTTTATACATCACACGGTTGTCGACTACACTGAACCCCTTATGTTCTTTTTCCCCAGATTGCAAGTCAGAAAATATTTGTTGCAACTCCTGGTCATTCTGTATCTCGTGATCCAGTTGTTCCCAGTGCACGCCATGAGATGAGATCAAGGTATTCAACACCACATCTCCTACTTCTTTGCGAGATAATGCGTCAGCCACACGATTAGATACCCCTGGTTTGAATTGAACCTCAAAATCAAACCCTAAGAGCTTGGTAACCCACTTCTGATACTCCACATTCACTTCCCTCTGCTGAGTAATATATCGCAGGCTCTGTTGGTCTGAACGGATCACGAAATGGCGTCCCAAGAGGTAATGTTTCCATTTTCGCACCGCCAAGCAAATGGCGATCAACTCTTTTTCATAAATAGATTTTTGCTGGGCCCTAGTACCAAGCAACTTACTAAAGAAAGCTATGGGTCGCTGGTGTTGCATCAAAACTGCCCCGATGCCATAACCGGACGCATCCGTTTCCAGCACAAATTCCTTCTCAAAATCAGGCATTTGTAGCACAGGGGCTCGAGTCATAGCAGATTTTAATGATTCAAAGGGTCGAGTGGCTGCCTCGGTCCAGCCATAGTTGTCTTTCTTTAGCTGTTCTGTGAGTGGTTGTGCGATCTGAGCATATCGGGCAACGAACCTTCGGTAGTAACCGGTTAACCCGAGAAAGCCTCTTAACTCCTTCAGATTTTCAGGCATTGGCCACTCCATCATGGCTCTTACCTTGTCCTGATCCACCTCCACTCCTTGTCCAGAAATCACATGCCCGAGATAACCAATGGTGGACTGTCCAAACTAGCATTTCTTTAAGTTGGCGTAAAGCTGGTGTTCAGCTAACTTTTCTAATACCAGTTGCAAGTGATTTTTGTGTTGTTCCTCATCCGTGCTATATATCAAAATGTCATCGAAAAAACCCAGCACAAACTTAAGCAGAAATGGTCTAAAGACATCATTCATAAGCGATTGAAAAGTAGCCGGCGCATTAGTTAACCCAAACGGCATTACGAGGAATTCGTAGTGCCCGTCATGAGTTCTAAAGGCCGTCTTGTGGGTATCTTCTGGATTCATCAAAATCTGGTGATAACCCGCTTTGAGGTCCAATTTGGAGAAAACCTTGGCCCCATTCAGTTCATCTAATAGTTCTTCGATAACAGGAATGGGATACTTATCGGGTATCGTATCCTTATTGAGTGCTCGGTAGTCAACGCAGAATCGCCACGATCCATCTTTTTTTTTAACTAACAAAACCGGGCTAGAGAAAGGGCTTTTTGAGGGCTTGATGATTCCGGCTGCCAACATTTCTGCAATTAACCTCTCAATTTCATTTTTCTTGCATTGCGGGTACCTGTATGGCCTAACTCCCACTGGGCTGCTGCCTTCCCGAAGTAAGATAGAGTGCTCATGGCCCCTCTTTGGGGGTAAGCCCTTGGGTGAATCGAACACCTGCAAGTTCTGGTTGATTACTCCAGTTAAGTAATTGGGCACCTTAGGTGTTGCTTGGCTGTTGCTCTCACTTACCTCCATTCGACAGCATTCCACATAATAACCCCCCTTGTTTTTTCGCAGCGCCTTCACCATAGCCTTCAGCGATATTTGTGCCCTAACTAGCATTGGGTCACCTCGTAAAGTCACTGATTCTCCATCCAGTTCGAAGTGCATGACCTGTGTTTTCCAGTTAGTCATGACCACCCCTAACTTCTCCAACCACTGAACCCCTAAAATGACATCCGAACTCCCAAGTTCCAGTGGTAGAAAATCCTCTATCACTTCTACTCCTCCATCCAATTGCAACCTCACCCCCTTACACAAACCTTCACCCCTGATTGCTGCTCCATTTCCCCGTGACACGCCAAACCCACCTGTACGTTCAATGTGCACTCCTGCAGCCTGCACCACCCCCATTGACAAGAAATTGTGGGTGGCACCGGGGTCAATCATCACTACAACTTCAATCTCTCCTAACAGCCCTTTTAACTTCATTGTTTTCGGATTGCATAAGCCAATAACCGAGTTCAGGGATACCTCAGTTGTTAACTCCTCGGTTGGTGAGGGCAAGGAGTCACTACCATCAAAATCAACATCCTCGTCCTCCTCCTCAATAAGTAACACGCTTAATTCCTTCCGTCTACAACGATGCCCCGCTGACCATTTGGCATCACATCTATAGCACAACCCCTTAGCTCTTTTTTCTTGCAATTCTTTCTCCGTTAATCGCTTAACCTCCCCTCCCACCTTTGTTGGTTGCGAATTAGAGTATGCAGATTGGACTGAAGCTTGTGACTGGTGGACGAGACCCCCAATTAACAGACCTGGTAGGACTACTAGAAGGCCCATATGAAAATGAACTAACTGTAGATGGAGCTTTGCTAAAAGTGGACACAGAGCCTGTTCTTATAGTTCCCAACCCCAACTTCCTCATACTTGTGGTTACTCGCTGCTTCTCCTCAACTCGAATGGCCATCTCCATTGCTTGTTCTAGGCTCATAGGGTTCAACAACCTCACATCTGCTTTTATCTCTTCTTTCAGCCCATTAATAAAATGTCCCAACAACATATCCTCTGAAATCTTTTCTATCGGAGCAGCTGTTTCAATAAATCGCCTGCGATAATCATTCACCGATGACACCTGCACCGTTGCTAGCCATTGTTCGTACAAGGATCCCCCATTCACCGAACGAAACTGCCTAAGAATGAAACCCTTTAAATCTTCCCAACGTCGAATAGGGTGTCTCTTGTTTTCCCATTGGTACCAACGAAGTGCATCTCCATCCAGCGCTACCACCACCGCCTCTAACATCTCCTCTTCTGTCAAATGATAAAACCCGAAATATCTTTCCACTCGTAAGATCCACCCATCTGGGTCACTCCCATCGAAAATCGGCATATCTAACTTCCGATAACGCCAGTTACTACCTCCACCTGGCCCTCCGCTATTCATACCTCCACCCGGGCCTCCGCCACTCATGCCTCCCCCAAACACATGGCGACCATCGAACCCTACCTCTGTCCGACCCCCAGATTGTAAGTTTAAACCCAACGACCCGGTGGGTGGGGGGTTCAACACCTGAGAAGAGCTACCACCCATCCTTTCGCTACCCCCACTGGCCACTGGTTGTTTGCCCGACAACAAAGCCCTCATCTCCAATTGAAATTTAGCATGCTCACTTCTCAACGAATTCAATCGACCTTCAAGCTCTGCTCCTAATTGCTTCGTCGTTAGGCACTGCCCTTCCATTACAGTTTCAGTCAAGGTGTGACGTACAGCCTCCATCTCCTTCGCCACACTTTTCTCAACCATACTCGCCACCGTCGTCTCCAGATCTGTGAGTTTAGTCTCGATCAGATCCAATCGTTGCGCCGTAGTTGGAGGACCCATCGGATCTAAGGCTCTGATACCACTTGAGATGCACTGACTAACTATATTAACACAGATATGAATCAATCAAAGCAACTCAATAGGTTTTACTGATAAGAACTGATATCTGGCTTTCGAGCGGCCAGTGCACTCCTTACAATAATAATAAGTTTGTTACAAAATGATAGCATGCCCTAATCTTCCCGATCCCTTTTCCATATAACCCCTTTCTAATTTTACTTCCTTTACCCTTTACTTTTCACTGTAGCCTTGACTTCACTCTTGTTGACCCTTTTCCTGTGAATTGTCTTTCTTGCCCCTGTACTTAGTTCTCGAGGAAGTCAGCAACGTCTTTGACTGTGGTGAATTCTTTACATAAGGTGTCTAAAGTTTCCAAGTTCTTCTTTTGTTATCTACTTATTTATATTGTTGGTCTCCTCCTGTTACTTAGTCTGTTATTGATAACAGGATGGTTCAGTTGGTTCCGATTCTTCAAGTGAAGATGAGAGCTATGATATTGAGCCTCTTCAGGGGCTTGAAACAATAATGGAAGAGCTATTACAGGAAGATGGGTAGGTCATCGTTTTCACTTGAATTGTAAATTATCATATTTAATCCAACATATATCTGATTATTTTTTGCTATATAAACTGTGTTTCCATTTTACTTTTAACTCAACAAAGAACACTAAAAATAGCATATTTGTTTAATTTCTGTAATTGACCTTTACCCAAAAATTAATAAATTGTATCCCTGTGTCCTTGCAATATGCAGTTTTGCTTTGCAAGCTAGGTGTGCAATTGTTGCCTGTCAAAACTTGAACTATTTTCCAAACCTTGGCCCTCCCTCTTTTGTTTCAATCTGATCTTCTACGAATCTTAGTAACTAAGCTCATCTTATTAAAAGTTATGATTTTCTGTTACATTTTAACGATGACTAATAATGTAGCCACTCTCTTTCCATCTTTTGTAGATAAGAATGTAAAATATATTCTTCTATCTAGTATTATTTTGTAGCTCTCCTTCCCCGCATCCCCAGCCAAATCAGAAAAGAAGAGTAGCCCTTAATACAACAATGTTCAGTCATCTTGACCCAGTTTGTCGAACCATATTTTGATATCTTCTTTCTTAACCTACAGTTTTTGTTCATCTAATATATAGGGCATGTTTGGCTGCCGTCTTATAAGCCAACTTATGGCTTATAAGACCAAATGAACTTATTAAGGGTGTTTGCCTACCAATTTATTTTACTGACTGACTTATGATCTTATAAGTTCATAAGTTGAAAGTTAGAAAGTCCCAACATTCATCTTATTTCTCTTAACTTATTTCTTGATACACGTGATATATAATATTCTTCAAATCTTCAAAATCATATATCTTTTGATCCGTTCATTAAAAAATTGATATTTATATATCAAATTTCTCTACTCATCGAGATCTATCCATTGATATCTATTATTATATATTAAAAAACAAATATTTTGAAATTAATAAAAAAAAGTTAACTTATAAGTTCTGATTTACCAAACACTCTACTGATTTATAAGTTCTGATTTACCAAACACTTTAGTGACTTATAGTTTCTGATTTACTTATCACTTATAATCAACTTATGGGCTTAAAGTCATAAGTTACTTTTTTTAAGCTAAGCCAAACGGGCACATAGTTGTTTTCAACAGGTTATAACGTCCTTTCTGTACATTGTTGTGCATCTTGTTTATATATTTAATATATACCAAGGAAATGTTTGCATTCAAGAAAATCCAGCTGTAGCTTCATGTATACTTTAATCTACCGAAACCAATATTTTGAAAAATATTAAATTGAAAAATTAAAAATGAGAAAGGGAAAATAGTGAGGATATTTTCAACCCTGTGCACTTATTCTTTTGTGGTCTGGTCTGGTCTAGTATAAGTGATGTAAGAATCAGTCGGCAAGGAAATGAGAAACGGGTGGTTTCACAAGATCTGCAGCTCTGGCTATCAAATGTGAGTGGTTCTTCGTGTATAGTAATAAAACATTCATTTTGATGTGCCATGTACAATTTCAGTGCAAAGTCTGACTCCTCCTTGGCCCCATCTGTTGGCGAACAGTTCACTCTTCTTGCCCGAGCTGGACGACACGTACGTCATCCGGTCTTCCAACTCATTCTATTTACCTGATACCTAAGTATTTAAATCCTTGTTGGTGATACAGGTGCAAGAAATACAACTGACAACTGTACTTGATCAAGAAGGTACTAAGAAAGCACTGCAGAGAGTACTGGAACGTGTCCCATGAGTTGTAACTTTGTAACACTACAAAATCCAAGTATAAAGAGTAAAATAAACAAGGCAAGCTCTTGTTTCTTTTAGCACTTCCAAGTTCAGTGCAGCTGCTGTATAGAATATGGACTGACCAAGTTTTACCTGTGTATATGTTTAGTGTTTTGTTCATAGATTACCTTAATTCTCAACAGAACTATACACATTAGAATTGGGAGGGGATGTTTGTTTTTAGTTTTATAACAATGTACATACTACATAGTCTATCTACTGCCTGTAGAAAGTATCTCTACCTCATATATTTTGAATCACTTGTGAATTTGTCATAGTCTTTCTACCTGGAATGTATAGTGTTACAGCGTATCTATCTCCCATTGTTTGAATCACTTGCAGTCCTAATGCAAAGATTGTTCTGTCTTTTGTACCCTTTTTTAATCTTGCAGAGAAGTTCAAATAATGTGTTTTTGTTTTTCTCAGTGTTTATAGAAATCGGGTATCGGACAATCAGACAAGATCGGTAAAAGAACCTTGCAAGGATTAGTCGTTAAATCGGGGATTTATCGGAATAAAAATCGAATGTATTTTAATATTATAGTATTATAAATACTTGTCAATGCAATCATAGAAACAAAATGCCAATAGTAGGAATAAATAAAAAAGCTAGTTTTGACATTAGCATACATGCATAATACATAGTCAAATGAATGAAATTGACTAGAGTTACATAAGTACAATCCTTTTGTCTTCAAATATTTGATTCAAGCAAATCAATGAAAATAGCTAGAGTTACATAAGCATAATTGATTGTCCTCAAATACAAATTCTACCAAATTGTTCTCTCAAGTAAACACGGGTATAATCCGTACTTATTTGCGAACATTTAGAAGGATTTTTTTGCATCTCCATGTTTTATCCACATTTTCTTTGTCATCTTGCTTCCTCGGTCCTGAAATCTACCAGACACACGCAACAACAATTTTCTGGGTGTATCAGTAAAGATAAAATAGATTGTATTCTTTTGACAAAAAAAAAAATTATAATCTATCAGGTTGCTTCAAGTAAGAAAAATACCAAATTTTGTAGTTTTTTCTTTTAAAAATGCCCCAGAAGCCTACAATTGCATGCATACACATCTATCCTATACTTCAAAGCAATCAACTGAAGTTCATGGTTTCTAAGAAAGCTTCTTTTTCTTTATTTTCTGACGATTGAACTCACCCCCACAGTCACACACAAGGGACATATATACCACTAGCCCAAGAGACTGACTGGTGTTGTAAAAAAACTAAGGGGCAACAATGTTACTACAAAGTTTTAGAATTTTAATTTAGAGGGAAACACATTTCTGCTTACCTTTGTACGACAACATCCTCCATTTCTCATGAAAGTTTTCAGTATAATCCCAAGAGAAATAAGTAGTTAACTGAGTCGAGGCCTCCTCTTCTAAATCACCAGCATAAAAGGGGAATCTTGCATCCTCAACTGTAGGATACATGGTTTTTCTCACCAGTTTCCCGTCTCGATCAAACGCAAATAACACAGAAGTATCCATATCCTCATCTTTAAAACTAAGATAAGAACCAAATTCAGCAGGTAACAACTTGGTTTCAAGTGATACCAACCAAGGTAAATCTCCAATGTATAAACTGGCGAAAGATTCTGTTTCCTGCCTTGAATTTCGATTGGGTTGACATCGAATGTATTCAGATAAGTATACACTGTCTGAGCTCTCCAAGACGTGTATCACTTCAAACTCTTCATCAGTACCCTTCATCTGGAGATACTTTTCTTTCAATATCTGCAGGAACTCAATGCCCCCCGAATTGACATGTGCTCTTTCAAAATAAAGCATGACTTGCTTCCCAGAAAGTTGAGAAAAACGAACCTGTGAGGTCAGATTGAGAAGTTAATGATCACAGAAAAGTAATAATCATATAATATTCAATACTGAAAGTACTACTTATATATTTATTCCAAAAAAAAAAAAGAAGAGGAGCTTCGAAAATTTTAAGTAAAACACTCTCAAAAAAGGAGAAGTGCTAAAAAAACCAGCTTCTATTATGAGAGGCCTATCAAGGTTTCTGTCCTAATTATGGAAAGATAACTGACGGAAGTTTAAAATATGCACGAGAAGAACTCACCTGGGACCCATCTTTCCTTCTAAAGACAGTATTTTGATCCCATAGCATCCCCAGCTGCAGTTCCTTCACTTTTTCCGTCTCTAACTTCGCTGCTTCCATACGAGTGAATGGGAATGCTTCAATACCGTATGTGCACAAGATATCAGTGCCAAATGGTTCAATAAATTCCCCGCGTGGCCCAAAAATTACAACCCGCAGTGGATTATTTTTATCAGATAAAAAAGAGTGTTAAAAAATTCGCCTCAACTTTTTATGACTGGGATCATTAAACGGGAGTGCCAACCAAGGCATAGTTTTAAACGTTGCCCAAAATAATTTCTTACTCATACATGAAAAGGTGTTAACTGTGCCGCTTTGGTAAATGAGTACAACCTCAAAGTTATGCTCGACTTTTGCAAACCTTTGATAAGCTTTCCTAAGTTCTTCAATGATGTGATATCCCACAAGACCTTCCTCATAAAAAAGTAGGACCACTACCTTATCTTCAAGATTATGAATAGGTACCTGTCAAGTAGGCAGCAGCATTACAGGAGTTCAACTGACAATGCATAGTCATTATTAACTCTGTATGTACGTCCAATAAGGAAATGAAATTGTAACTAAACATCCAGAGCTTCTAATATTAGTAAACAAAATAATCTAGAAAATGTAATAAACTTATAACAGTTCTTTGGTGACACCATGTTAATTAAATTACCCAATTTTAGATCAAACAATTCAATTGATTTCATAAAAGCAAGTCCAATGCAATGTCATTCTTGGTTCTATTGTTAATTTATAGCACCAAAGCAAAAAAAAAAAAAAAACTTGACTCCAAAGGGGTTTCGTATTTGGATGCATATATGCATCCTTGGTTCTATACTTGCAACTAAATATGGATCCATCCATCTTTGCCACATCATCCATAACTAGAAATGGAGCGGAAAAATTAAACAATTATTGCATTGCACATAACCAAATACCAAAAGTATATTGAATTAGGTAAAGTTAAAAGAGTTATGCAAATTTGAAACTAGTTATGAAACTAGCATTCTAGTGCAACTTTTATTTTAGCACCAAAAACCACTTTTTGATGCTATTTATAGCGATACCTAATTACCTATAGCTATTTTGCATCTAGCACTGGACTTGGTCTAATCACTATTTTGTGCAATCAATAACACAAATCATACCTCCTCTCCATCACTTGAGATGAGATAATCACGTTGAGGGGAGGCCAGGAGGGCCTTCAAGGACGGCTTCTTAGCGATTGCTTCGTCTTCTGCCTTCAAAAAATTTATCCTTTCGTCGCTAAAAGGATAGCCCAAGGCTCCATATTTATCAAACATGTACCACACAGTTTGCAAAACCCTGCCAGTTGGATCAATGATAAACGTGACAGGTAATTTGTCTTGAGAGACACCAAAGCTTCTTTGCAGACACTTTCTGGATGTTATATCAGAGATTGGGATAGAGGGCCATGGCACGAGAGAAAATAAATCTTCAGGAGACTTTAGTGAGTGTCCGTCTCCAATCAAGCTAGGATCGACACCAACAGGAACAGAGACGACTTCAAAATTATTGTTGAGTTTACAATCACTGTATATTTCCATCAATGACAGTGTGAGCCATTGCAGGGAACTGCAACGACCAGATATTGGCACAAAAAATATTACTATAACCTTTCCTTCCAACTGCTTAGCTTTAACCTACAAAAAGAATGTTTGCCATTTTCTTACAGTTACTAGAAAGTACGCAACAAATTTCGAAGAAATAACAAAGGAGATCCAATAATAACTTGTACAACATAAGCAAACCGAATTGAGTCCAGATCTGTTTTAAGAGACTACCAGTACCTAAAACTTTACAGAGATTACTGTACAGCTTCTTCAAAACCCTTTGCGAACCTTGGTTGGCAGTGTTAGATTTTATTTGTCTAGATACATACAAGGGATTTCAGGATGTTATCCTGTTACGAAGTATAAAAAATTGTACATGTCCCCTCTTGATGATCAAAATCAGTTGCATAAGCATAAAAAAGTCATATAAGAATAATGGTTCATTTCACCAACCAGTCAAAAGAATCACTTGATCTAAAATATTGCCTTTTGTTGGATGCGTAGCCCATAATAGATTGTAGAGCTCATGGTACGATGCTGATTCCAATCTTTACGAAAAAGATCTTAAAAAGCGAAAGAGGATATATATATACCTGTTGACTGTTATTTTTGACTAGGTAATCCCGATGTTTGGTGAAGAGAATGCCTGGCAAATTAATAATATCCCCCTTTTTATAGCTCTGCTTCAGCATCTCCTTGTTATCATCAGTATTGAATCCTTCCTCTGTTCCTTGCTCCAATTTACTTTTTAAATACACTGTCAGGCAAAGTTTCAAAGACATTTATTTTTAGCAGATTCTAAATAAGAAAATATCAAACGGCAATGATATCATGAGAAAAAGAAAAGAGGAGGTATTAATTAATTATGCAAGCACTAACAAAGGATGGCTTACCAGTGTGAGGGGATGAATCCAAACAGCATGAAACAGATTGAATATTTGTGCTGCTTGATAAATTATAAGATGATAATCTCCTCCTCCTATATGTTGCAGCAGAGTAATAACAGCAGCAGGAGGGTTTGATGGACAAAACCCCCTTTCCACCCAAACTCATCTTCAACATAATTGCTGCCATGCATGAATTACAATTCCAAGCTCACGGACGTCTTTTCTCCTTACCCTTTTTTCTAGCTTTTATTCATTTTAATGAACAAATAATTTAAATACATATTTAAATTTTGAACTTCATAATTTAATTTTTTTAGCGAACGTACAACAGTTCACTCTTCTTGCTCGAGCTGGACCACAGGTACGTCATCTGGTCTTCCAACTCTGTCTATTTACCTGATACCTAAATATTTAAATCCTTGTTGGTGATACATTTTAGGAAAATTCTCAATTGTACCACCGTACTTTTGATTTTTCCAGTGGTACCATGTCCTTTTGACCTTACTTAACGTTTTTTTAACAGAATGGTATTCCTGTTAGAAAGTAAATTTGTTAAGGATACCGTTAAGAGGAGTAAAAAACGTAATGGTATCACTGACAAAAGCCAAAAGTACAGTGGTACCATTGAGAATTTCCCTTAGTTTTATAACAATGTACATATTACATAGTCTATCTACTGTATAGAACTAGCGTAAAAGCCCGTGCAATGCACGGGCATTGAACTAATTTCTTGTCCAAAATTGTATATATATTCAAATAATTTTGTAATTACAAATATGGTAAACAATTAAATTTCAATTTATCTAATGTTTTCTTAGTTATTTTATAATTTTGTATACTAATTTTTATACTCCCTCCGTCCCTCATGGTTCTTTACATGGGGATGGACACGGAGACCAAGAAAATGTGTAAAAAATGAGTAAAGTTAGATGAAAAGTGGGTAAAGTGGTGGGACCTATTAATATTTAATAATAGATTTGAGATAGTGGAGGAAAGTAGTGGGTGTAATAGTATTTTTTATTGTTTAATATATGAGATAGTGGGTGTAATAGTGGGAGAAACTTACTATTTTTGGAATGTAAAGAAATGAGAGGGACACCCCAAAATAGTAACTGTAAAGAAATGAGAGGGACAGAGGGAGTATTATATTTTGAATTATTTTTTAACTCAATTTTAAAATTTTCTAAATATAATAAAACGACTTTAGTGACCCGTGCATAAATATGAAATCTAAAATCAATTGTTTTGATTTTATCGTATACTGATCTAAGTATATTTTATAACTCAACCATTATATATAATATTGATCAATTTATCATATTATATAAAAATTCATATGTACCATACTTTATAATCGAGTGAGATAATGACCAAAATACCTCAAAATGAGGTACCCATGGCCCGAAATGCATGTTTTCAAAAGTTTGGCCCGCACTACACACGGGATACATGCCGTTACCAGTGGTGTATCCCACGTTACTGTAGCAAGCCAGCAGCCCAGCTCTCTCGCCTATTGCCGGCGATGAAATCAATTATGGGGGTTTCAAATCCGGCACACAAAATGGTATGAATTTGGTACAGGCGTGTAGAGAATGAAGAGCCGATTCAAATGGTATGTAGAAGATGACTGAAAAATTACGGAAGGGGGTGAACGGAGAGAGAGAAAAACAATCGCCAGAATCGCGATTTGATTGGAAGTCGCGAGATCTCGAATTCCAACATTAAAAAGAATAAAACTGGTATAGGATTGTAGAGGATAGGAAGACGATTTAATTGATGTGTAGATTGTGAAAAACGACGGGAGAGGGGTGAACGGAGAGAGAGAGCCGCCGGCGTCGCCACAGCGAGAGCTCGTCTCTCGTTTCTCTGCAAAATGAAGGAGACGGTGGATACGCCACTGCCAGTTACGTATCCCAAGATGTGTTGCTGACGGTGCGTATCTTAGGTGATACCCCTTTCCCAGTAACGTGTCCAAAACAAATACTTTACTACATGTAAGTGTGACCTAAGCAATAATCCACCATTAGTGGCGTGATCCAAGAAATGACACTCGTACTGGAGTATCCCGTGGATATTTGGGGCCGCCCGAGCTGGGCGTAGGTATAATAGTAGATCAACAAAAAATCTATAATATGACTCACATATTTAAAAAAATTTATACCTAAAAATTATGTGATTCAATTTTTAATTATGTTTGATTTGATTTTAAATAAGATTTACATATTTTTTGAAACCATATTTTATTTTAATAATGTAATATCTACTTGGAAACGAATGTAAGTAATGCATTTTTTTCGAACTCGGTTAAATTTTGTATAGTCTAAAATTTTATCTTAAAATTTTATTTTTAATTTCAGTCATTTAAAATAGCTGATAAGTGGATTTTCTATCCACTTGGAACGTTTCATTTCGGCTTAAATTGATGTTTTGGTCTCAAGTATGTTGTGTTTTTGATTCGTTTTAGTGAGTTTGTGCAGGGTTATTATCTTGAGGTTGGATGATAAAAAATGCATATTTTATGGTGGAATTGAGTTCTAGAAGTGAAAAGTTACAAGTTGCAAAAGAAACGAAGGAAAAAAGAGTTAAAACGAAGAAAATTAGCCAAAATCAGCTCCCTGCAGCGCACAAAGGAGCGCAGCCAGCGCTATGAACAGTGAAAGGAGCGCAGCCAGCGCAGCCACGGGCGCAGCCAGCGCTGCGGAGAAATCAGCCAGATTTTCGAATTTTGTTTTTGCCATATCTTGAGTTCTACAACTCCGTTTTGGGCGATCTTACTGTCCACGCGAAGATAACGGAATTCTCTATCATTCTAAAGTGGTCCAGAGATCCAATTACAACTGGAACGGCCCAGAAATATTGAAGAAAAGTCAGCTACGAATTTTTCTTAAAAACCGAATCAGTTTAGGAAACGTATTATGTGCCGAACTGCAGAAATTCAACTTTGACAAGGAAATTGTTACAATTCCTACTTCTGATAAGTATGGTAATTGCTCTGGGCAGCTGGTACTTTCTAGAATCAGATCTACACATGGAATTTGCAATTTTATTCTCATTCAAGAACGGAAATTGCCAATCTTCTATTCCAACTCTAAAAAGGCAATTGCTTGGTGGACAAGACTTCTAGAGCCTATATAAACACATCCAACCCTTGTAATCTGTATCATTAGGAGAGAACACCATTACATATCAATTACTTAGGTTTATTTGTATTTTTTTCATACTTGTTTTTATCATGGTTTCATCAGATCCCATGATGACGAGCGGTTCGATTATGAACTAATCGTTGTCATGGGATTCTAACGGATTTATTTATGGAGTTTAGTATCTTGATGCTTTAAAGATCTATGTGTGATGTATATCTGATATCCTCGTATGGTTGTGTTTCATGTATTTAGATGCGTAGCTAACATCTAATTTGTTAATCTCTTGTGAAGCGAGAGTGGATCTTGAGATTTAGAACTTGTCATGCTAGCATAGGATAGGTTGATGTTTTAACATCATGATTTGTGGCGTAAATAGAGATATTATGCTGCCCTATGTGATCAATGTGGATAACTTGTTCTTCAACCTTTATATTTTCAAATTCTATAGAGATATAGGGTCTAAGCATAATTGGTGTCTATTCATCTTCTATCTCTTTTGTGGATGTATGTTTAGTTTGGTATTCGTATACTGAGAAGTAGCGTATACTTGTTTCGTGTTGTCCGATCAGATATCATAACCATTGCATATAGTGATTAAAGGCGTCAGATCTAAACGAAGTATTTAATGAAGTTAGGATCCCATGTTTTCTCTTGCAGAAGTAATTCGATTCCAATTCTTGTTAGTTAGTTAATTCTTAGTTTGTTAATTTACTTCTTAGTTAATTTAGTTAATTTAAACCCAAAATTGTTATTTGTCTTAGCAGTGAATAATAATCATACATTGTTGCATAGGTACATCTACTGAATTAAAACCATAACCAGATCTCTGTGGGAACGAACTCGACTTATTCATATATTACTTGTGAACTCGACTTATTTAACTCAAAAATTAAAACAAAAAAAGGAAACTAAATAAAATAAGAGGAGAAGACGTGGTTTATCTATTAAGACTTTTGAAGTAAACACGAACGATTGAGTAGCACACTGGTTATGACATGAACTTCTTTAAAAAAAGGTTTGGGGTTCGATTCTTAGATAACACAAATTTATATATTTGTTGTATAAATAATAAAACAGTGGCATTTTTGAAATTTTTTAATATAAAAGGGTAAAATCGTAACTTCACTGCCATTAAAATGGCAAACTTTGCCCTTGTGTTCTCCTTTAATATATAGTAATAGAAGTATCTCTACCTCGTATATTTTTGAATCACTTGTGAATTTGTCGTAGTCCTTCTACCTGGAATGTATAGTGTTACAGCGTATCCTTCTCCAATTGTTTGAATCACTTGCATTCCTAATGCAAAGATTGTTCTGTCTTTTTTACCCTTTTTAATCTTGGAGAGAAGTTCAAATAATGTGTTTTTCTTCTTAAGATTCTTAAGAGTTTGAAAAATTGTAAGATACACATTCATGAAATAAAAAGTATTCTACTTGTATCTTTACTCAATTAATATCAAGTTTCCAAAAAATAAAATAATTTATGCTATGTACGTGGAACACTCCATATTTATGTCTAGGGTTGTTCACAAGTCGAGCCAAGGTTTAACCTTTAGCTGAGCTTAATATTTTTTCTTAACAAATCGAGTCGAGTCGAGCTCTCTTGTCCCACAAAAAATGTGTTCGAGCTCGAGCTCATTAATGAACCGAGCCGCACTCGAGCTTTTATCGAACATAAAAAAGCCGAGCGGAACTGGAGCCCTTAATGAATAGCTCGTGAACAACACAATTTTAAATGAAAAAAATGGTCCAGACCCACTTGACTCAACTAATTATCACTTTCAACTCAACCTAATGTCAAGTTTTAATCGATTATGCCCAAAGAATTCACGGATAAAATATTTGAATTGTAATTTTGAACTTAAAATGTTAGGAGTATTATGAAAAATCAGAATATATGTAATTTTTTTCGAGTTTTAACGAGCCGGGGATCTTGAACTGAGCTCGAGCCGCACATGCCAAAGCTCGACTCGAGCTCGTTTTCTTAGCGAATAGTTTTTTGTGTTCGAGCTCGAATTCTTAAAGAACCGAGCCGAATCTAGCCAAGCTGGAGCTTGTTCACCCGGTCGAGAACAGCTCTATTCATGTCCATGTGGTAATATATGAGACACTTTATCGAGTATAAAAAGAATTGTAATACATTATTATAATAATAAGTGTGAAAAAAATATCCTACATTTTGATCTCGTATTATTAAAATGATAATTATCGTTAGAATTTAAATAAATAGACGAGAAATTGAATGGGTGAAAAACCAAAATACCCACCATTTTATTCCTCCTCCCC
Source organism: Kitagawia praeruptora (assembly GCA_037693485.1). Lineage (NCBI taxonomy): Eukaryota > Viridiplantae > Streptophyta > Magnoliopsida > Apiales > Apiaceae > Kitagawia > Kitagawia praeruptora. The sequence continues at coordinate 38,687,867 of CM075346.1, read as the reverse complement.
GAAATACCCACCGACAAAACCTTCCGCCCTTTTTGTCCACACGTCACGCATCTTCAAGATGCGTAGATCCAATACGCATTTGCTTCTTGCATGCCCTTTGTAAAATGAAATATCCATCAGTGAACACTACCTTGAACACGCATGTTCAGGATGCGTGATTGAGAATACACATGTTGAACATGCGTATTCAAGGTACTGTTCACCACTCGTTCCCCAGCCGCTGCCGGAGGCAATTTTCCGTCCAAATTTTGACCATTCCGTTCGTCCTTCTCCGGCATCGAGCAATTGCATACTACCTACCAAACTGATTGTCTTTTCATCCTCTACATCCCTGTGTAAATCGTTTTCCATTTTGTTTGCCGGATTTAAAAGTCCAATTCAAACTCATTTTTCTCCGATTTGTTTCTCGATCAGTTCTTACACGCCCCTGCGGGGCCAAAAACCAACTAATTGAAGGATTAAAATGAAGAGGACGCTCTGGGCTTCGTTTTGATACCATAATCAGTACTGGAGGTTGCCGGATTTCCATGAACGAGGGAGATGACCGGAGAAGCGATTTTTCGCCTCAGAGAGGCGCCGGCAAGGCAAATAAAAAATGACGAATGCTGACGTCATTACGCATTCCAGTAATGCGTATCTCCGTATACGCATTAGCCTCATGCGTATCTCGCTATACGCATGAACAGTATGTGTACTTCGTAGTTAAAAATGACGGACTTTAAATATAGGCATTTTGGGCACCTTCCATAGAAATGTGGTATAGTTTGGACATTCTTTCAAATTGAATTTTAATTATAATAATATATATGATTGTAAGTAGAACTAAATTTAAATATTAAAAAAAGTTTAATTTAAAATTTTAAAGCAAATATAATAGATTTCCTATATTGAGTAAAATTATTAATATAAAAATTTATAATTTTTTTTTCTCTTCAATTTTATGATAATTTCAGTTAGATAATAATTGTTAAATTATGACTAAATTAAGGATGTATATTGTAAATTTAGTATGGACCGTAATTCGTTCAAGTTTAATTATTAAAACTTAAAGATAGTCTAAAGAATAAATTAATTGCTTAATGTTTAATTAATATAAAATTATATTTATTTTAACTCTAATTTGATTATTGTTTAATATGAAAGAACATAGTTTAATAATAAATTATTTTAAAAATTCAAAATCATTTTAATGGTATATTAAAAATTATTATTTATATTATTGAATTAAAAAAATTAAATAGTAACAAGAGTACATCACAATCAACCGTATTCCTTCTCTCTCCCTTCTAACCCTAGCCTCCATTAAAATGTTTTGAGGTGGCTTTCATCCATTTTCACCGATGGAAATCCTCAATTCCTTTTCATTTTTCTTGCTTTAATATCTTGTTTTTCATTCAATTATTTGGATTTCAATAAGTTTCCAATTTATTTGGGGTTGTATTGGTCTCTCATTGTGAAAGTTTGGTTGTTGTTTTGATTAAGTTTTGTGTTCCATGATCGAGGGTATAGATCGGCAAGATTTTCATGATTTTGGTTCAAAGATGAAGGTTCTTATGGGATAGCATCCATGGTCGATAGCTCAACAAAGCGAGTACATAAAAATATCCAGATGGATGCGGTGAAGAGGGTACTTGTAAATATATCATCTTCAACAAATCGCGTGATTATATCCCATAAAATGGATTAATCAGCTATTGTTCTTGTTTACATTTTTTCGACTCGATTATATTTGTAGATGTCGTATGATTTATCATTAATGAATTAATTTTTATTAAAAAAAATTTAAATAGTAACTAATAATAAAAGAATTTAAAAAATTGAAAATATTAGTAAATTAATATAATAATGAAGATGGGTATAGTCATATACTGCACTAGCTTAAATGGTAAAATATTTATCATTTGTTGTCCAATTCGACTATCGGGAATAAAACAATGGATATCATTATTATCTTATAAGTTAAATTACTCCTTCCGTTCCAAAATAAATATTATTTTTAAAAAATAAAATTTTCCTATCTTATATATTTCTTTTCTTTTTCCAATACAAATTTAAAAATAATTTTTCAACTAGCATTAGGCAAAGGCATATCGAAGTTGTCTTAAATGGGGAAAAAGCCATACTTTACCACTCTTTTAATATTACGACGCCTAGTTGTCTTGTTTGAAAAATATGATTGTTTTGACTTCACCTTTTTGTTAGAGTAATGGATTATATTTTGCATCCCTTATATTTTTACGTTTTTTCAATTTGGTTTTATATCTTGAACTTCGGTACTTTGCATCCCATATTTTATGTTTCGCTTTATTTTGCATTTTTCCATTAACAATTTTTAATCCCTTCAAATTTGAATATTTTTTCAAAATTTGATAGAGGTATTTTCGATATTTGAAAAATTATTTTTAAGAAAAATGTAAAAAAAAGTAAGAATATTATATTTGTATTAAAAAAATATAATTTTCTTATTCCATATATTTTTTAAAAACTGAATTTTTTTAAAACAAATATAATTTTTTGAATTTTTTCATTTTTTCTAAAAATATATTTTTTAAATACAGAAAATATCCTTCTCAAATTAAAAAAAAATTCAAACTTAACAAAATTAAAAATTATTAATAAAAAAAGTACAAAGTGAAGCAAAACATAAGTATGAGATACAAAGTACCGAAATTCATAATATAACACCAAATGAAAATATGTCAAAAAATAAAGGATGCAAAATGCAATTTCCTCAACAACTTACTTAACTAGCGCTTCTTGTCTCTTTGTTAAGCAGGCTACAACTTGTTTGATTTCATCAACAGTGCATTGAACTTGACTTGGGGTGTTTGTTTTTCTTCATCATACTCCAACCCTCCAAAAAGGTCAGCCTTTCTCCATCAATTTTAATATATTTGTGTTTGATATTTTAGATTTACATATACTGTATGTGTGCATATAGATATATTGTCATTTGCCATCCAGTGCTTAGTTAGTTTGATTTGCTTGACTTGCCTTACTGTAAAATTTCAATCTTGAGCTAATATAGTACTAGCAATTTAGCAGCTAGGATGGTCCTATATCTCCTTATTAAAAGGAGATTGGTGGGTAGTTTGAATTTTGTGTTATTTATATGTGTATTTTTATATTTGATTAGTTTCAGGTTTTGGGCAGGATGGTGCATGTTCTTGGCTTCACTTTCCTAGCAGTATTAGGGGTTATTGGGAGTTTACAAGGGGTGGCATCACATGGAGGTCATCCTCTATCAAGAATAGCAATTCACAAAGCAGTATTAGATATTAATGAGCTTGCTTATGTCAAAGCATCTCCTGCAGTTCTTGGATTGAAAGTAAGATTTAGTACATTGACTCATTTCACTTCGGTGCTAAGCTAAGACACTAACTTTTACATGAACATTGATCAAGACATTTAGTTTGGAATTCCAAATATCTTTGTCAATTTTCTGCTATGGGCAGTCTTAGATTCTGTACACTAGTGTTGAAATTATACAAATAACTGAATCATAATAACAAGAACAATAATGAAAATAAGCAAGAAAAAAACTGATTTGTACCAGACCCAAATACTCTAAAGACTACATTGTATTATGCTTCTGGCTTAATGATACATTAAATGAAAATGATTACATTGTTTAAATAGAAAAAAACTAACCATTACAAACTAAGGATAAGAACGATGATTTGATATCATCTTATCTCTTATCTTATTCTTATCTTACCTCTTATCATCTTATTTCTTATCTCTTAATTATGATTGACCAAATCATGTTTACATATCAACACTTTATTTCCATAACCGAACTACAAGTTTAGTTTAATTTTCCAACAATCTCTCCCTTAATCTAAACTTGTCTCTTGCAATCCTTCTAGCCCGTATGGCTTTTGAACTGAGCCTGTATGGCTATTGAACTTCTCTGCCCGTTTGGCACTTCAACTTGTTTGCCCGTCTGGCACTTTTCGTGTTTACCCATCTGGCAATCAACTTTGCCCATCCGGCAATCAGCCCGTATGGTTTTCGTCTTGTCCGTCTGACACTATTAACTTGCCCTTCTGGCTACTACTGTGCCCATCTCATTCTGCATGGCTTTCTGCCATTCTATCTCGTTTTCTGCCTTAAGTAAGTTTCTCCGGCATCGTATGGCTTTCGTCTTGTCCGTCTGACACTACTAACTTGCCCTTTTGGCTACTACTGTGCCCATCTCATTCTGCATGGCTTTCTGCCATTCTATCTCGTTTTCTGCCTTAAGTTTCTCCAGCATCGCCTCGTCTTTCTCGGCACCCCATCCTACACATGCATGATGCATCCCATACTACACATGCAGCTTTGCCACCATCCTTCTGCAACGCCTACCTGAAACTACCTCCTTCCAACAATCTGCACACCATCTGCTGCAACAAAAAAAAAACGCCTGTGGCCTTCTTAGCTCCTGGAGCTTCTTGTTTGAAATCATTTGCTACGCCCCAAGGAACGCCCGCTTTGATACCATGTTGAAATTATACAAATAACTGAATCATAATAACAAGAACAATAATGAAAATAAGCAAGAAAAAAGCTGATAAGTACAAGACCCAAATACTCTAAAGACTACATTGTATTATGCTTCTGGCTTAATGATACATTAAATGAAAATGATTACATTGTTTAAATAGAAAAAAACTAACCATTACAAACTAAGGATAAGAACGATGATTTGATATCATCTTATCTCTTATCTTATTCTTATCTTACCTCTTATCATCTTATTTCTTATCTCTTAATTACGATTGACCAAATCATGTTTACATATCAACACTTTATTTCCATAACCGAACTTGTTTCCTGATTTTCCTCCACGTTAATCTACAAGTTTAGATTAATTTTCCAACAATCTCTCCCTTAATCTAAACTTGTCTCGTGCAATCCTTCTAGCCCGTATGGCTTTTGAACTGAGCCCGTATGGCTATTGAACTTCTCTGCCCGTCTGGCACTTCAACTTGTTTGCCCGTCTGGCACTTTTCGTGTTTACCCATCTGGCAATCAACTTTGCCCATCTGGCAATCAGCCCGTATGGCTTTCGTCTTGTCCGTCTGACACTACTAACTTGCCCTTATGGCTACTACTGTGCCCATCTCATTCTGCATGGCTTTCTGCCATTCTATCTCGTTTTCTGCCTTAAGTAAGTTTCTCCGGCATCGTATGGCTTTCGTCTTGTCCGTCTGACACTACTAACTTGCCCTTCTGGCTACTACTGTGCCCATCTCATTCTGCATGGCTTTCTGCCATTCTATCTCGTTTTCTGCCTTAAGTAAGTTTCTCCGGCATCGCCTCGTCTTTCTCGGAAGCCCCATCCTACACATGCATGATGCATCCCATACTACACATGCAGCTTTGCCACCATCCTTCTGCAACGCCTACCTGAAACTACCTCCTTCCAACAATCTGCACACCATCTGCTGCAACAAAAAAAAAACGCCTGTGGCCTTCTTAGCTCCTGGAGCTTCTTGTTTGAAATCATTTGCTACGCCCCAAGGAACGCCCGCTTTGATACCATGTTGAAATTATACAAATAACTGAATCATAATAACAACAATAATGAAAATAAGCAAGAAAAAAACTGATATGTACAAGACCCAAATACTCTAAAAACTACATTGTATTATGCTTTTGGCTTAATGATACATTGAATGAAAATTATTACATTGTTTAAATAGAAAAAAACTAACCATTACAAACTAAGGATAAGAACGATGATTTGATATTATCTTATCTCTTATCTTATTCTTATCATCTTATTTCTTATCTCTTAATTACGATTGACCAAATCATGTTTACATATCAACACTTTATTTCCATAACCGAACTTGTTTCCTGATTTTCCTCCACGTTAAGATTAATTTTCCAACAACTAGCACTCAAATTTGGCATGATTGAAAGTCATTACAACTAATAAGAGTATTATTAGCCGTTTGATGCATATCTTTTTCCTATTCCAGGGTCAGAACTCAGAATGGGTTACGCTTGAATATAGCATTCCAAATCCTTCAATTGATGATTGGATTGGTGTGTTTTCCCCTGCCAATTTCAGGTATACCTTCCGTCGTTTACTGTTACTTGTTTTAATATACTTCAAATCTGTTCTACTTGAGCTAAATTGTGATTTTGATTCTAATTTTTCTCAGTGCTTCTCAATGCCCTCCTGAAAATGTTAGAAGTTATCCCCCGGCATTATGTACTGCTCCTGTTAAGGTTTGTGTTCAGCACTTCAATTTCTTTGCTGTAAATTTTTTAACGACTGTGAAGCCTTCTTCGTGTTTGAGGGGATGTAGAGGTGTTTGTTCTTATATAATCTTATTTTCTGTGCAGTACCAATATGCAAATTATAGCAGCCCAAAGTACAAAGATACTGGAAACGGATCTTTGAAGCTTCAAATGATCAATCAAAGATCAGACTTTTCTTTCGCAGTATTTAAAGGGGGATTGTTGAATGTATGTATATACAGCTGCCGCCTACCTTGATCTTAAATCTACATTTTCCCTACATGGTTCAAGTAAACAATGATCATTATGGGTTTTCTTGTCATATGGTTGATATTATTATTAATTTTATAAATTTGTACACTTTATATTACTACTAAGTGCTAGATAGATTGGTAGTCATTTTTTTTACTCTTTTCATTAAACATTATTTGAGCCCAATCCTCAAATCAGTTACAATTATGTAAACGCTTGTTCTTTTCTATTGACACTGCTTAAGTTTATGTTCAATAGCTGGATCACACTGTTCATTAGAATTTAGATACAATCAGGTGAACAACAGGATATTTAGCATGTGATGCTAATTGTAAGTTTATTATATGCTGATGGCCTATAGATATACTTGTTATCCCGTGTAACTTATTAGAGTAAATGATATTTTTGTGTTCTAGTTTGATTCGTTTATCTAGTTCATTCCTGTCATATGCATGTGTCAAACTTCTTTAATATTATGGCGATATGAGCTGTGAAGGAATGGAGACACCAAACTCTTATAAAAAATCATAATTACTTAATTTACATTCTTGCTTCATGAGTTTTGTCATCTTCTGAAATTATTGGTCAATTGTTTAAGATTTATTTTATTTCCAGGATATTGTCTTAAACAAGTGTTGTTTAGAGTGTAGTCCTCTGACCACCTTCTCTCCTCCTTCAGGAAAAGCCTATGCTAGTACTGTTAAGCGTTTCTATTGTATACTTTCTGTGTACATTTGATGCACACTTGCTCAATTTCACTATTCCGAACATTTATTGAGATCTAATTATGTTGATCTACTTAAACAGCCAAAGCTAGTAGCGGTGTCGAATATTGTTGCTTTTGCGAACCCAAATGTTCCTGTTTATCCACGCCTTGCTCAAGGAAAGGAGTGGAATGAAGTAAGTTCAACTATATCTCACTAAAATATTTGAGTGGCCCATTTATTATGAAACTAAAAAGAATTATCTAAAAAACCCCTCAAATGGTCCTCTTTTCCCTTTTCCTTTTAACATTTTAAATATCTTCTTTATATATACATCAATGTCAACCTATATTTCAGATGACAGTAACATGGACCAGCGGATATGGGATTAGTGATGCGGAACCATTTGTTGAATGGGGTCAGCAAGGAGAAGAACAGATACGCTCTCCAGCCGTAACACTGACTTTTGACCATAACACTATGTGTGGTGCGTAAAATATATCCTTGCTAATGTTGACATGTTGGCTTTGGTGCACTTAAAATTTGAGGTTTAACATTTCTTCAGACTACCAGTAGTGAATTCCTCACTACTTAACAAAAGAGATATGTAATTTGCTTTTATCATCCTTTGTCTTAATGATGAAAAGTTTGGTACATTTGTGGATACTACAAGCTATGCTGAGTCTTAATGATGTTTTTCCATGATGTTCTGCAATTAGTATTAATATCTTATTATGTTGTGTGAGACTGGTCAGCAGTTGATTAATGAAGAACCTTATTTTGTTTTGACTGATATACTTTCTTGGGATAGAGTTGTAACAAAAACTTATAGGCAGTATTGTTACACACTTGTTGCAAAGCTACTGATATATTATCAATAATTAGCGCACACCTTGGCACTTGGCAGTGTTGTCGTTAGTCGTTACTCGTTACTAGTGAATCACAATGGGTTGCGACTATTGGCAGAAAATCAATGAGTTGTCTCCGTGTTGAGATCAATCAAGAAACTATAGTGTTGATGGTTACCTAACAGTTTAAGGTATATCTTGATGCAGGTGCACCAGCAAGGACTGTTGGGTGGCGGGATCCTGGATTCATCCATACCAGCTTCCTGAAAGAATTGTGGCCCAATTTAATGTATGCCAATTTTTGCCTTGTTCAGAACTTGAGGATAATGATAAATCTATCTAATTCTTGGAATCCATACAGAACACTTGTGAAACTTTTCTATCCGACACCAATTTTTAGAGTTTCCTGCATGCATTTCAAGGACAGGAAACACAAATCAATTACTCATATAACTTTTATAGGCGAAGTCTACTTGTCATTCGCAATCTTGCTCACAGCTTATGTTGTTGTACAAATAATACTCAAAATTGACATGAAGGTACACTTACAAGCTGGGGCATAAATTATTCAATGGTACATATATCTGGAGCCATACTTACCGGTTCAAGTCATCTCCATATCCTGGCCAAAATTCTCTGCAACGAGTAGTCATTTTTGGTGATATGGGAAAGGTTGGAGCTCTCATATCTTCTAATATATGTACTGGTCATCTTTAAAATCAGAGTATGATCTAACAAGTAAAATGAGCATTTGATAAATCTGTTAATAGGTTTTTGGGTCTTATCCCGTCCTTGTATTTCACTTAGTCATGTCATGATGTGTGATGTATCCCGAGTACCTAGCATGACCGAAAGATATATTATCGTCAGTTTTATAAAGTGAATACTCAGGGATTTATGGTACATCATTTTTATTTACTAATCCAGTCACAAGTACTTATGTAGCTGCATCTTAAATTTACCAATGTTAACATGCAGGAAGAGGCTGATGGATCTAATGAATATAATGATTTCCAGCATGGGGCCCTTAAAACTACCAAGCAGCTTATAAAAGACCTGAAAGATACCGACATTGTCTTCCACATAGGGGATCTCAGTTATGCCAATGGTTATCTGTCGCAGTGGGATCAGTTTACGTCCCAGGTTGAACCAATTGCCTCTGCAGTACCCTATATGGTAGCAAGGTACACTACTTTATTTAAGCTCGGTAAAATTCTTTTATGGGATTTTTCTTGTCTAAAATGGTAGAATGACCTGACATTGCAGTGGAAACCATGAGCGTGACTGGCCAGATTCAGGATCCTTCTACAATACCATGGATTCCGGAGGAGAATGTGGTGTTCCAGCGGAGACTATGTTTTATGTTCCTGCTGAAAACAGAGCTAACTTCTGGTATCAGTGAATATATTTTGAATAGCCTAGCACTCTTGTCTTTTACTTTTCTGATTCTTTTCCCCTAATGTTAGGTCAGTAAGAACCATATTACTTTTTTTCCTTTTTTTATCAATAAAGTCAAATTTTAGTCCTGTTAGTTGTATCATGCAGAAATAGTATCGAAAAGAAGTCTGTGCAAATTTTTCCTAGAAAAATTTTATAGTTGTGAAACTAAAGAGAAAAAGCAGTACTCTCAACTCTGAAACATTAGGTTGGGGGGAATTTATAGTATATTCGTCTGGGGTTGACAGATCACTGTATGCTTATAAAGTTTTCCTCATTTAAACTCTTTTGGCTTTCCTTCAGACTGTTTCATTTGCATTAAGCTACTGGAAAGTGCTTTTAAATGAATTAACTGGCCCTCAACAGGTACTCAACAGACTATGGCATGTTCCGTTTCTGTATAGCTGATACAGAACATGATTGGAGAGAGGGGACAGAGCAGTATAAATTCATTGAACACTGCCTGGCTTCTGTGGATAGGCAGAAGCAACCATGGCTGATTTTCCTTGCCCATCGTGTATTAGGTTATTCCTCTTCGAAATTTTACGCTGTTGAAGGATCATTTGCAGAACCAATGGGGAGGGAGAGCCTTCAAAAACTCTGGCAGAAGTACAAGGTTGATATAGCCTTGTATGGCCATGCACATAATTACGAAAGAACTTGTCCAATCTACCAGGTACAGATATCACTATATGATCTGTGGAACTATATGGTGGATTAAGTCTTTTAATTTTTATGGATGAAAAGAGTAAAAGAAAAAGGAGAACAATGATGTTAACAAATAAAAAATGCTGCATACTCATCTTTTATATGTTGTAGGTATCAAGCCTGTATATAGGCTACAATGACAAGTAAAAATAAACCTAATCACTAATCCTAATTTATTTCTACTTATCCTAATTACCAGTAGATAACAATACTGATAGGTTATGAATAAGTATCTTCAACAAAGTCAAAAATTATGTTGAACTTTCCTGGGGACATCTAGCTTGCTCTTGACGAAAATTATATACGGAAGACAATAAAATCTTTGAAATTAAACTTAATTTATCATTTTTTATTTAGAAATCGTACGTTGAGAACATGAAGCCAGCAACAGCAGCAGCATCCTTGTTTTATTACAAAGTATGTTGATATAAGTGTTTGTTAAGTTACCAGCTCTCCTAAAACCTCTGTGTTAGAATGAGAATTGAATAGGATTATATTACATCTAAACAATCCCCACTTGAAAGCTCATTTTTTAGGTCGAGGAGGACTTAATAGGATTATATTATATCTTTAACACTCCCCCTCGGCCCTCAATTACCATTGTTCGAGAATGGATCACCGGGGTCCGTCTTGTAGATTTACACCGATGTCCGAAATTATTTATTGAGAATATTGGGGTATGAGGGGAATATTGGGTTAGGAGGGGAGAGACGACCTTGAGACCTCTACCAACCTGAGCATTGCTACCATATTAAGCTAACAGCTCTGTTGAAACCTTGGAGGACTTAAAAGGATCATATGATATCATTAACAATTTTGTTTACGTACTAAACATGTCATGTATTGGACTGAGCTATAAATTACATCTTGCAACTAATGATGGCCTTTTTTTTTTTAACAGAATATATGCACAAGCAAAGAGAAAAACAAATATAAGGGCTCCTTAAATGGAACAATACATGTGGTTGCTGGAGGTGCAGGAGCCAGTCTTACCGAATTTAGCTCTATTCAAACCCAGTGGAGTATTTTCAAGGATGTGGATTATGGATTTGTAAAACTTACGGCATTTGACCATCAGAACATGTTATTTGAATACAAAAAGAGCAGTGATGGGAGAGTTCATGATTCGTTTACAATATCCCGAGATTACAGAGACATCTTGGCCTGCACAAAGGATAGCTGCCCAGCTACTACGTCAGCATCTTGATCCTGGTACGGTCAGAGATTTCCTTAAGAATTTGAATCATTAGCATTATTCGCCATCCCTTCACTCTCTTCCTCTGACACGGAACTTTGTAGAGAAAAGAAAAGAATGGAAAAAGATTAATTTTCTTTTCTTCTCAAATCTTTCCAAAAGTGGGAAGAAGATTTTGAAGACAAATATAAAGAGAACTTCTTCTCTAATCTTTAGCTTTCTTTTCTCTTCTTTCCAAAAAAATCATTCTGGAACAAGGTGTGGAAATTACACATTACTTTTCTTTTCTTTTCTTTCCAAAATAATTTTCTGGAACACAGTGTTAAATAAGTGAAGAAAAAGAAACTGAAAAGAATATAAATTTTTTAACTTTAAACGTTTTTGTTGTTGCCATGGTAAAATCATCAAGAATGTAATATTCCAGACATATACTTGCTTACACGTATGAATGAATTTGATACTATCATACATACTACAATGTTAACTTTTTTGCGTTTCCTGGATACATGTAGAATTTTTTGGTGGGGTGACAGATATTTTTATCACATTTTTTGTTGTTGTTGTTGTTGCTAGTTTAGCTAAATAGACACACACCTATTTTAGGTCCCACCGGGGTCGAACCCTCGACCTCATGTAATCAGGAGGCGAGGGGTAACCATTGGGGCAACCCGCCTTGGTTAATCACATCATATATTTAATTTATTTAGGCTTATTTGTTACAAATTTTTATTGTTATATACGAAATAATCAGAGGGCTTTATTCCACAAGAAAACTTTGATCCCCCATGCTTTGGTCTCTTCCCCAGATTGGCATAATGGTAATGGCAGGTTTACATGGTAGAAGATAAGACTTCTTTGGGATCTTGATGGCTTGTAAATCAGTGGATATCATTTTTTTGATCAAGCAGTGAGAATGGGTTAAGAAAGACATGTGTCCGCAATGCAGGTCAAAGGGATAAGAAATTGCAATAGAGGTCAAAGGGATAAGAAATTCCGATGGTTTGGTAGTTTGGTTTATAAGTTAGTTAAATAAACAGCTTGTGAATTTAATTGAGAGTATTGCTGATTTGGTTTGCTCATCATCACATGAAGATGAAGTCTATTTAGTGACATGCAATGCAGTTGAGTCTGGTCGCAGATAAGTTATTTAGTTTTGGAGTTTTTAATGGTTACCACCCAAGATTGAGAAACCATAATTGTTTAGGGTACTAGTACTGAAACAAAACGATGATTTCCATGTTGTTTTGAATTTTCAACAACCAATCAACTGAGTATATATTATGAACAATACAGGTTAAAAGAAAAAAAAAAGGATTTGTACAAGAGTTATGCGATTTTGTATTCAGTCTGTTATGCAGAATTACGCGTAACAGTGTATCCAAGCTCATTTGCAAATACGTTGCATCCCATAAAATAACTCCCAAGTTTACCAGGTAAATCATAACAATTGATCAACACAAAAAGCGATTACTAATTTTAAGAAAATCATTCATACCTGCTGATTTCAGATTTCTGCATTATATGGTAAATGACGTTGAACTTTCCGGTGGACATCTAGATTGAAAAGAATTTATGGAAAGACAATAAAATCTCGGAAGTTAACTTAATTTATCATTCTTTCATGTCAGAAATCGTAAGTTGAGAACATGAAGCCACTGCAGCAACATCCTTGTTCTATTACAAAATATATGTGGATATAAATTTGTTTCCCATATATAAATTAATGAAACAGAACAAGTTGTGACACATTTTATAGATGTAACATATTTTTTCCCCTGCATATAAATTTTGGAAATATATTTAAAACACTGCATCACTTTGCACCTCTCAAATACTCAAGTAGTTAGAAGGGGTGGTGCCAACTAGTTTTACATTTGGAAGTTAAGAAAGGCTTATAGCCTAAAACAATGGTATGCCTTCAATGTATCATCTACTTTCTTATTAATATTTTTTTTCTCAGAAACCCTAATTTTTTTCACCTTTGGCATTTTTCTACCTTTTTTTTGTTTTTATTTTTCGCAAGATCTCATCCAAAATACTAAAAACAAGAATTTTCAGATAAGTAAAGGTAGACATGAATATGATATATATCTCTTTTTGTTTAATGGGGGCATGTATATATGTTTCTTCAATATGATTATATATATGCATGCAATTTGCAGGGGTGTGTGGCTGTGAGGCGGTCGTAGGGTGGCCACTGGTTGCCTGTGCCGCTGCATGAAATATTGGAAAGCTACAAGGTGAGATAATTTCCATGCTGTTGCAAACCATGAATTTCTAGTATTTGTGTTATTTTTTAAGAAAAAAAATTAATAGACAGAATGAAAATCTGGCTGACTGATATTTCTTCTTGTATTAATAGTACTACAGTGATCTTGTCTGAACATGATTATAATGCTTGCATATACAAATTAAAAGCTTGGCATACATATAAACCATATATACAAACTTGCAAAATTTTGAGTTGGGAAGTGAATTTGAATTCTAAGGTAGAGATAAGTAGGTAGAAGATATTTCGACAGCGCGAAATTTGACTTATAAATAAGAAAAATGTCACCCAATAAAATGGCGACAAATGACTTGAAGGTGGAAAAAAGAAGTTACACAAACAATGGCTCTTTGGGGTAAGATATTAGGCATTGGGTTATCTACTAGCTAGATCATGGTTCAAAGTTATTTATCGTTTCATTAATAACATGCCGAGCTTTTTCTATAGACTAGAAATTTAAGGATTGATGATGCATTGATCATCCGAACTTATCAGTCTAGTTTGAATTAATATCACCACATACTTATTAAGTCCTTTTTTTCATCTATATATATAGGGACTTTTAATACGTTTTTCTCTGTGGAGTGTTGTCAACGCATTAATCTCTTCAAATCATTGTGTTAACCACTATTACTCGAGGATTAACTAATCTTTCTGCTAATTACATCATGACTGCTCTTTGATTTTAAGATCACCCTTTATACTTTAAGCTAGTTTAAGCTCCTGAATTAAATGAGTTTCCCTATACCTTACTTTTAAGTTAACATGTCTCATGCTCCAAGTATTTTATTTATTTCATATACTTATCTTTCTAGTTTCTACATTGTATTGATTTGCAATTCTGTTTTATGTGTGATTAAAAAAGATGCAAGTTGGATATACTTAATTTACAATTTTGAAATGGAATGGTGGTTAAAATTTCAGTGATGGAGTCTGAACATGAAAGTGAAAGTAAGGATGCTGATAATTCTAGGAATGAGGATGAAGACCTTTCGCCTATAATTTCAGTTGAGAAGAAGTCTGACCATGACAATGAAAGCAAAGTAGAAAAAGATATTAATTTTAATGAGAAGACATCAGGCTCATCCGAAATGTCAAATTCGTCTCATTCTGCTTCTTCATCCTCGGAATCTTCATCAGAATTTTTCCAAATAGATGCCAAGCTGCCTCAGAAATCCATCACATTTCCTGTCGTCACCCCTGAAGCTCAGGAGGAGAGTCAAGCACCAGAGAAAAGGGAGAAAAATGATACACCGAGTGACCTGTCTTCTAAATCTGAAGATCTTGGCAAGAAGTCCCCATTTGGCCTCAGCTCACAAGTTTCTTGTGCCACCAATGAATCTACTTTGCAAACGGCATCGCCAATTCAATCACCTCCTATTCAAGTGATGGAGAAAATTGGAGGTTATGATCCTCATAGGATACCAGATTCTGTTTTTGGTAGATCCTCTTCAGCAGCAATGGACTGGAGTGTTGCTTCTAGTGAATCACTCTTCAGTTTACACCTCGGGAACAATAGTTTTTCCCCGGAGCAATTTCTCATTATGAGTGGAGAATTGTACAATTCTGGGGAATTGAATAAGCCTGATGAGACAGTTAAGTCTGGGCGACCTCCATTATTTCCTATAGGGAAGGTGCAAAAGGAAGAAGATATGAATTCGGACAAGCAACCCGAACAAACAAAAGCAGCAGATGAAAGTATGGAAGATTCTTCAGAACTAGATATTTCTGATGGATTGGAAGAGAAGGAGACTGAAGTAGAAGTGAATGGACATTCCTTAATGATTAGTGGCTCCTCTATGATTAGTCGCCCTTCTGACGCAAGTGGAACTAGTACCCAATCTTTCGCCTTTCCAATGCAAGTTCCTTTCTCTATGGCTAAATAGACCACACTAGTAATTTCTTAAAAATGTGATCAAAAGATACTTACTTTACATTTCAAGTTTTATGTATACTCATGTTTGTCTTGTCCATTCACACATCCATAATTGTTGCATAAGGAAAAAGGTCTTCATGGCCAGTTTCAATTGCTGACACCTTGTTACTCTGTTCAAGTTGCTCATGTTTTAGGCAGCCTAGCAGGCAAAGCCACTGTTCCTGTTCTTTCAGTACCACAAGCATGATTATTTTCCTACTTGTATTAATTTAACAAACATAACAGATTGTATCTTTTTATATACAACAGTTTGGTAGATACTGCAAAAAATGATTCAGTCAAGGGACCGTCTCCAAGGCAGCGGGATGTGAAGCCAGTCGTATACGTGGACAGTCCCAGAGTAAAGGCACACACGAATAGCTCTTTCAGCTGTTGGGGGTGCTGCTGCGGTTACAATTGTTGTTCCCTATCTCAGTGGTCATGGCCTTCATATCAGCATTGTTGGAGCTGGAACTGGTATAAGAAGTGGTCTTGTTGCTAAGTTAATGATCACTTGGCATCCAATATTTCGATGCAGAGCTGTCCCACAGCTACCTTCCTTTACTTTAGGACATTTGTACCTAAAAATTCTATTATATTTCTTTAACAAGGATGAGATCTTTGCAGTATTCTGACCATAGTCCAGTAGTTTTTAGTTTCTTGATATTTGTAGATAGGTTAGATTGAAATATAGGTTTGTTTGACTTAGCTTTTTTTCTTTTTTTAAAAAAGGTTGCTTTAATTTCGTTATGAAAATTCTTTTAATAACTTGCAAACTAGAATACTAACGCATGTATCATAACAACATGTATCATAACAGATAATAGAATTACAAGCAAAAAGCTTGGGCAAAAAAAAAAAAAAACTTTTCAATCATGAGTTTTTGTCAGTCTGAATGAGTTTTTATAATTTATATATTTATCAAAAATAAAGAATACAAGAGACTAGATGATAACCCGTGCGAAGCACGGGCATATATTGAACACGAGTCGATATTAAAAAATTAATATTAATACACTATTTAATTATGTAGTTATAAAGAATCGAATCTGAGATAAAGTTAAAAAAATTAAAGTAAATAAATCTTTATAATTATGTCAGGAATTGAACCCCTTATAGGAAATCGAACACGCGATGAAATTAAAGAAATTAAATACTCCCTCCGTCCCAAAAAGATTGACACACTTTCCTTTTTGGGACGTCCCAAAACTAATGAACCTACTTTACTTACTATTTTTTAACACTATTTTTCACTATTACACCCACTACTTCTCTATTTTATACTCTTTTTTACACTATTACACCCACTACTTTCCTCCACTATCTCAAATCTACAACTAAATATTAATAGGTCCCACTACTTTATCCACTTTTCAACTAACTTTACTCTTTTTCTACTACATTTTCTTAAGCTCCGTGAAAGTCAAACCAGTTCAGTCTTTTTGGGACGGAGGTAGTAATAAATCTTGTATAATTATGTAGTTTGAAAGAATGGAACCCAAACCCCGAGTTAAGTGATAATCGTCAAACCCCTTAATCGAACCCCTTATATGAAATCGAACATGGGGTGAAATTAAATTAAATAATAAATCTTGTATAATTATGTAGTTGGAAGGGATCGAACCCGAGTTAAGTGATAACCAAATTTGGTACTTTTGGTACTTTGGTACTATTGTGTACCATTAAAACATAGTTTTGCACATTAATATATTATTATATGAAATCGAACATGGGGTGAAATTAAATTAAATAATAAATCTTGTATAATTATGTAGTTGGAAGGGATCGAACCCGAGTTAAGTGATAACCAAATTTGGTACTTTTGGTACTTTGGTACTATTGTGTACCATTAAAACATAGTTTTGCACATTAATATAGAGTATAGATGACATTAACATACTGGTTGCAAACTAGTTGCTCCACTCGATTGAAATGTTCATCCGCTGTTAAGTCCTGAAATACTGACGTTTTACCATCATCCGACTCTGTGGCCCAATGGATAAGGCGCTGGTCTACGAAACCAGAGATTCTGGGTTCGATCCCCAGCAGAGTCGTGTTGTTCGCTTGTTTTGGTACAAGCAAAAAAAATTGATACTAGAACAGTAGAACTATTGCATAGTAGGCCACGTGTACTTGGAAAAATGGAGACTAGCTATGGATTGGTGACATGTTTTTTTTGTAACATTCATCTTCATTCTCACGAGTAAGCAAAGAGCACCCAACAACACTGTCGAATTTACCTCTACTTCCGGCGAACAACCATTGATTTTTGTAAGTTTGTCTTGCTCTTGTTAGGCTAATTTCTCATCATCTATTTATTTATTTATTTATTTGTATTTGTAAGTTTGGTTCAATCTTGGATTTTAGATGACTGATTGTTGTCGTTTTGTTTGGGATTTATACTATGCTGTTGTTAAAAATTATTCTTCTCATTCATGTGTTTGTATTATATAGATTAAACCCAATTGAGGTTTTGTGAAATAAGAGATACCCTTGTTTGGTCTGAACCAGTATTGAACTTGTTAGATAACTTATCGCTTATTTCATTTTGTTCTATCCATTTAAATTTGTTAGTATGTGTGTGCCATGTGGGTTTGTTAGTGTGTTGGAAAATTTTAGATCTGAGCCAGTAGTAATTTTTTCCTGTTCAAGTTGGGGCTATAAACCCCACTAGCCTCAGTGTGGCTTCGGCACTGCAAAATGGTGCACTAGGGGTTTATGTTCAGTCCTTTTTGTAAATCTTTATTATATTATGATGAGGGATTCAGGCATTACCACTTCTTCGTTATCTGGTATAGTAAGTGTCTGTTGATCTAATAAACTGTAATTTTGCTTGTGAACAGACTATGGATAACGATAAAGAGTTGTCTATGTGCCCTGGGCCGAATTGCAGTGTGTTGTATTCACATGTAGAGGCGAGGAAGAGGCCATTTGTTGTTTGGGTGGTCGGTGGCGGCAATACTTGGTGATCACGGCATCATTATCCCAACCAAGGTAGATTTCCTCAATTACATTAGACAATGATGGGATTTAGAGAAGGTATTTGAATCGGCTATAGTCTTATATTGTGTTGGTAGAGCGTTGAGACCCGAGACGCGTACATTTTATTTTCCGACCAAGGAGTGCACAATTATGTGGCAGGATTTTAGTGTACTTTTTGGTCTACGTGTTGATGGTGGTCGCACAGTTGGTGGTTCTATTGGATTCAATAGTTGGGCTGGAGCTAACCTTATTCAAAATATTTTAGGAGAAGTATGTGGAAAATGTCACTCGATTTCCCATATAATTCTCCAAACATATTTTGAATAAGGTTGCTCCATCCCAACCATTAAATCTAGTAGCATTAGTAACGGCGCCACCACAAATACCAAATACGCATACCAAGAAGTACACTAGCATCGTGCAACGTAATTTTGCAAACCATGGTCGATAGGTGGAATGTTTGCGTCTCGGGTCTCCACCGCTCTGCCAGGACCCTAATAAAACTCCAGTCAGCTTTCAAATCTCATATCAGTTAAGATAAAAATCATCCTCAGATGTAATGGAGGAAAATCTATCTTGGTTGGGGTTATGATGCTGCGATCTTTAAGTATGGATGCCACCAAACAACAGATGAACGTGTGAAATAGGTTTGCTATCTTAGTCATCCTTACTGATTCTTCATATTCATCATATTGCTTTACTGATTACTGATTCATATTCATATCTCAATACTTCAATATCTGAAAGCTTTAAATAGTAAGCTTAATAAACAGACACACATATATATCTGTACAAAGTATCAGGCTAATGCTTTATGGCACAGATCAATGTTGATATAAACGATACAGAAGCAGCTCCTATTACTCAGCCTTAAATGGATTCTTGGGGAAATTTATGGTTTAAAATTGTAAAAAAATTTCTCTTTTTTTGGGAATATTAAACTATTAATTATGATTGTATCTTGGTTATCTCTATTATTGTTATGGTTTTAGTCTTGTAACCTGTATGTTATTTCCAAGTTTAGGTTGGCTGGCTAGTTGTAAATCGTTTTTGATAATGTAATGTGCTATGCCAGTAGTAACTGCATAATACTTTAGCTTAAATAAGTTGTGTTTATTTTAGGATAATGATTTTTAATGATTAGTTAATGGAATACACAGTCTCAGTTTGGGTCTATCTTCCTTGTACTTTTACTTTATCTTATAAAGAAAAAAGAAACATTAGTATGAGATTTAGCTTCTAAAATCAGGTGTTATTCGACCATGAACAGTAAATCTTGAATATTTGTCCTAAAAAATAATAAAAAAATCCTTCCTCTTATCATCACAAAGTACAAGCATAAGAATAATGCAGTTCATTATTTTAAAACAGTCTGATTGCAGAACCTAAATTTTATAGTCTAATGGAGTTTGCTAATAGTTGTATCTAGATTCCCATTGCGAATCTACTGGAGTTGAAACAATATCCCTGAAAGTAAAGGATTCTGATGTTGCCTTCTCGATTTATGGTATTTACAAAGCAATAATGTATTTATCTGCCATGTGCATAAAGTCCTTGACTCCTTGCTTATAAAATACTTCCACTGCTGACTAATTCAATTTATTGTTGAACTGGAATGGTAGAGTTGATTCTTCTATATATATAGTCTCTTTGGAAACTGTAGAGACTTGGTTTGTTCCTTTTTAAATTTCGCACATTGTGATGAGTATGAAAATACAAGTAGTTGTGATTCTCAATGAAAATGAACTCACATGAGTTGGTAATGGTCACTTCTTGTAAACAGGTGATATTATTGGAGTTGAGGTTACTAGTGACATAAATGATGAAGAATTTACATGAGAATCATTGGAAATTGTTGCTCCTGTGAAAACGTAGCTGAGGAAACAATTTTTTGGTGAACTCTGACACCGGAAGCAGGTGCAATAGGCTGTCAGCTTTTTTGGTAAACATACCCGTGGACAGTTTAATTGATGCAGTAAAGCCGCAGGGGAAAGTCTATTTTGTACATCTGCTGCAATTGCATTCTAGTTCTGCTATTCTGACGATTTGTATTAGTCTTTGTTTGTGTATTATTCAGGGGTGTACAAAAAATACGTCAAACCATGAATCCGGACCGGACCACTACAATCTGAACCAACAAAAACCGAAACCCTAAAAACCGTTATTAGTGGTTCGGTTAACCGGACCATTTATACATAAATGGTTTGGTTATGGTTTTCAATATTTTAAAACCGGTTAAACCAAACCGGACCGTTATATAATAATACGTTAAAAATTCTAGTAGATAGTTATAAGATATAATTTATAGTATTTAATGTACAAACGTATATATAATAAAATGATTAATTTACTTAATAAATATAATATTGAGTTTATTGTCAATATGTTGTACTTCTACACTAAATTAATTTGTTTACTATTTATATAAATCTAATTGAATTATATAAACGTAATACGTAAATAGTAGAATAAACATTGATAAACATATATTGTAATACATATATGTAGTGTATAATATTAATGTGTATTAAATTTTACTTTATATTTATTTAAATTAGAATTTCATTTTAAGTTTAACTAAAATTAAAAAAATAATATGTTATAAAGTTCAAATCGTGGTTCGAAACCGAACCAATATGTTTTTCTATGGTCTGGTTTGGTCTGGTCTTGACATCTAACTGGTCTGGTTTGGTTTTGATTTTTGAAAAACCGTTTATATTGGTTTGGTTCGAAAAAAACAAGAATCTGGACCAAACCAATCCGTGAACAACCCTAGTATTATTTGAGATGGGAATTTGTGAAGTTCAAGGCCTTAGTTTCCTTTTGGTCATATCTATTTCTTTTATATTTTTGTACCTGATTAAACAATGTACAAATATTTGGCAGTTCTATTATAAACTTGTGGCAAGCTGTAGTGAAGTTTAATCCTTGTTTATTTGAATTATAAGTGTATAACCTTTTCTCTAGGCCAGCATTTGTCATTTTCGCAGTCAGTCTAACCTTCTCATTCGGCAAACAACCAAAAGCAATGAGAAGTTTTTTGCTAAAATATTATAAAGAAAAATTATTGTAGTAAATTCAATACCAGAAAACAGATTTCACTAAGATAAAAATGAAGACTTAATTGTATTGTAGTAAATTCTATACCCAAAAACAGATTTAGATACAGGAAATCTGGTCCAGGCCGGCCACAAAAGAGATGCGTACTATTGTATTATCTGTTTCAGTTGGGGGATGGTGTTATAATTGATATGTGGCTGTTTTTGCCATCCAAATTTCATCAAAGCTTGCATGTTGACTTTTTCGTTCAGGAAGACCACTTCTACAAAGCCAACTAACATATTCTCAACCAACCTCTAACTTGAACAATAGCATTGTGTGTAGTTGTCTCTGACCCCAGAGACTTTTACTGTCATAAATATTGGGAACACGTCCATTGCCAAACATAACTCTCTTGCTTGTAACTGGGGTTCGGAGAGATGAGATGTATACATGCTTCTCCCCTTGCTCCGAATCTGATGAAAAGGCTAAGCATCCGCTAGTGCATTGAGTGTAGCGCTTTTTAGGACATTTGATCTATAAGGAGATTCTGTATTTTTTGTCTTATATATCGACTAGCATTTCAAAGTACCTTTTCAAGTTTTCTTGATAGACTAGCCTAGCCACATGGGGAATTCAATGACATGTTATGGCTGCAAGGCTCGCAGAGGAAAGGCCTCAAAATGGTCTCAGAATTTTTCTTTTATAGATTCTAGTGGTCAGAAAATAAATACTGCACTAAGATCATTGTCATTATCATCATCAGTTGCAACGAAGAAAGAAGTCGTAGATGATGACCTTATTCGACAACATGCTCGCGCAGCAGTTATGCTTCTTAGGCAACATCAACAGAATGGCTCTGTACCTAGATTTGATCGGTCAAAATCTGTTCAGTATCCATTATCATCTTCAAAGAAACAGAATAAGCTGCCAAGAAGTTCAAGTTCAAGGCCAGGCTCATTGTTGGACCTTTCTCAAAATCAGCTAAACAAGAATCAGGTTATTATAATTAATGACCTGTATAATGAAGTTAGGTATTCTGTGTCCCTATACATTTAATGTAATATGTTTTTTTGTAGGATTTGAAGATAGAAGATCTTGAAGCGAAGCACTTTGTTCTAGTCCATGGAGGTGGATATGGGGCTTGGTGTTGGTATAAGAGCATGGCACTACTGAGAGAAGCTGGATTTGATGTTGATGCTGTAGATTTAGCCGGCTCTGGCGTTGATGCTACCGATTCGAACAACATTACTTCTTTCTCTCAATATGTAAAACCTTTAATTGATTTTCTTGATAATGTCCGCGAAGGCCAAAAGGTGATCTCTCTTCCTTGTAGTTCATAACTTTAATCATCTTCTCGTTGAAGCAATTTTTTAAGTCGTTATTCTTGAAGGATGAAATTACAAGTAACAAGTTCATTTTTTGTAGGTGATTCTGGTTGGACATGATTTTGGCGGTGTTTGTGTTTCTTACGTGATGGAAATGTTTCCTTCCAAAGTCTCAAAAGCCATTTATATTGCTGCAGCGATGCTGACTAGTGGAAAAAGTACCCTTGCTACTTATCAAGAACAGGTTTGTTTCTTAACTCAAGTTTTTAGTTACATGATATAATTTTTCACTGGAGTACCTAATTTTTCATGCAATTATGCAGCCCTCAAGTGATTTGATGCAACAAGCTCAACATTTCATATATGCTAATGGGAAAGATAATCCTCCAACTTCGATTTTCTTTGACAAAACATTACTAACAGACTTGTTATATAATCGGAGTCCTTCTCGGGTATAACACAAAAATAACATTCTGTAAGTTTCAAGTTTTCTGTTTCATAGAACTATTTTTTGATCTACCTGTATTACAGGATTCTATATTAGCATCAGTATCAATGAGGCCAATGCCATTTGCACCAATTATGCACAACCTCTCCCTTTCTGAAGCAAACTATGGCTCCATTCAGCGGTTTTACATAAAGACAGATGAAGATTTTGCAGTCCCTGTAACTCTCCAGGATTTCATGATCGATTCAAGCCCTCCTGAAGACGTTTTCCTTGTTAAAGGCTCTGATCATTCGCCTTTTTTCTCCAAGCCTCAGGCTCTTCACAAGATTTTAGTAGAAATATCTGTTAGACATGAAACAAAGCTACAGATGACTAATGTAAAAGAAAAACATATTTTGAATGTTGGAGATATATTTTATTGATAAACAAGGACTTATTTATACTGCATAGCAGCAACATCATTGCAGGAAATCATGCTTAATTTTACAAGAAAATCTGCTAACATATAGGTGCCTAATAATCAGCCAAAGAGAGATATTTCTGGTCCTTAATTATAGGATAAGATTTAACTCCTGATTATCAGCTTCAAGAATCATATCAGTTAACACTCCTCCTTGACTCTGGAGCTGCAAACACCAAGCTTATTCCTCAAGAATTCATATCTAATTTTTGGAAGTGCCTTTGTGAGAATGTCAGCACTTTGATCTTCTGAACTGCAGTGAACCAGTTGCACCTCCCCTTCCCTCTGGACTTCTCTTAGGAAATAGAACTTAATTTTGAAATGCTTTGTCTTGTCATGAAACATTGGTTTATCCGCAATCGAAATTGCAGCTTGGCTGTCCACAAATATTGTTGTGCCTTCTTGTTGTTCCATGTGTAGATCCATCATGAGTTTCCTTAACCATAAGGCTTGATTTACAGCAGCAATAGCGGCTACAAATTCTGCCTCTGCTATGGATTGAACTGTTGTTTCTTGTTTTTTTGAACTCCAGGAGAACATTCCAGATCCAAAACTAAAACAATAACCTAATGTGCTTTTCATATCATCTTCACAGCCACCCAAATCACTATCAGCATAACCATGGAGTCTAAAATTCTCAACTTTACTCCATAATCAGTTGTACCTTTAACATATCGCAAAATTCTTTTTCCTGCTTGAAAATGAATTTCACTAGCACAATGCATATACCTTGAGAGGATACTAGTTGTGGTTAGATACATCAAGCATCCAATTAAGCTTCTGTAGAGTCCTTCATCCACTTTAGGAGCACCATCTTCTTCGCAAAATTTCTCTTTGTTGTTCATGGGGGTTGCAGTAGGGTTGCACTCATCCATGCTAAACTTCATCAGAATCTCCTTGGCATATTTTTCCTGACATGTTATTATTTTGCTGCACTTCCATGCCAAGAAAAAATGTCATTTTTCCGAGACCTGTCATCTCGAACACATCTTTCATTTCTTTTTAAAACTTGATAATCTGGTTCAAGCTGCTACCTGTTACAAGTAAATCATCAACGTATAATGATACAACAAGGATTTCATTTTCAACTTTTTTGACATAAAGTGTGGCTTCACTTAGACTTTTAGTAAAGCCTAAGTTTAACAAATGAGTGTCAATCCTGCTGTACCAGGTCCTTGGCGCTTGTCTATAACCAGACAAAGCCTTTATTAGCCGATATACCTTATCCTCTTGGCCTTGACAAACAAACCCTTCAGGTTGCTCGACAAAAATTTCTTCCTCCAAGAAACCATTCAAAAACGCTGATTTGACGTCCATTTGGTGGACTATCCAGCCATTTTGTGCAGCAAGAGCCAACAACATCCTTATAGTTTCCATCCTCGCAACCGGGGCAAAAGTTTCAGAAAAATCCACCCCATATATCTGAGCATACCCCTTGACAACAAGTCTTGCCTTGTATTTGTTTATAGAACCATCAAGATTTAACTTGGTTCTATAAACCCACTTTACTCCTATAGCTTTCTTGTGTTTAGGCCTGTCCACCAACTCCCATGTGTGGTTTTTTTCAATCATTTTTATCTCCTCCTTCATTGCAGCTATCCAATTCTGATCATTTGCAGCTGCTTCATACCCCGCTGGTTCCATTAAAGCGACATTGCATCTTTGATAAATCTCGAAAAGTGGCCTGGTTCCTCTAACAGGTTCATCATCCACATCATCATTTTCCTGTTGGATCTGAATTTGCTCGTCATTTTCCCAATTCCATTTTTCAGCCTCAAGAAAATGAACATCTCTGCTGATTGTAATTTTATTATTTTGTGGTTGATAAATCCTGTAGGCATTTGAGGTGTAGCCAATAAATATTCCAGATTCTGATTTCTTGTCCAATTTGTCTCTCTTAACCTGAGGGATGTGAGAGAAACATACACAACCAAATGTTTTCAAATTATTTAACTTGGGTTTGTAATCATACCAAACTTCATATGGAGTCATTTTTTTCAAAGATTTTGTTGGCAATCTGTTCAGTAAGAAGACGGCTATATTTGCAGCCTCGGCCCAAAATTTCTTTGGCAGCCCTTTGTCATGAAGTAAAACACCTCGACATCTCCATAATTGTCCGATTTTTTCTCTCCACAACACCATTCTGTTGAGGGGTGTAAGGCGCTGTCAGCTGATGCTCAATGCCTGCATCTCTGCAAATCTTGTTAAATTTTTCAGAAGTATATTCAGTTCCGTTATCGGATCTAATCACCATGATATTGCACTTGCCTTGAGTCTCAACCAAATTTTTAAACGTACCAAAGATTTCAGCAACTTCAGACTTTTGTTTCATAAAATAAATCCAGCACATTCTCGAGTAATCATCAATAAACGTAAGATAGTACTTACTGCCATTTAATGATGATGTGCTCATTGGTCCTGCCACATCAGTATGTACCAACTGCAATTTCTCTGTGGCCCTCCAAGCATTATTCTGTTGGAAAGTAAGTCTATTTTGCTTTCCATACCGACAAGCAACACATTTGGGTGGCTCCTCCTCTAATGCAAGCAACCCTCTCACCAAATTATTCTTCTTCATAAAAAGTATAGCACCATGATGGAAGTGCCCTAATCTTTTGTGTCACAACATTGTGTTGTTATCCTCCTTGTGTACAGCAGCCTGCTCTTCTTTCGTCAAATCCAAAGCAAAGCTTTTATCTTTCATCTGAACTTTGAAAATATCAACTCCTCTTGCATCTTTAATAACACAGTGGTTGTCATCAAACAACACCTTGTAACCTTTTTCTATCAACTGAGAAACACTCAATAGGTTCTGATTAATTTCTGGAACATATAAGACATCAGAAATCAGTTTCAAACCTGTATGACATTGAATTTCAATTGTTCCTTTCCCTTTTACTCCAATATAGGCTCCATTTCCAACTCTGACCTTAGAAACAGCAGCCTCATCAAGATCTCTGAAGAGTTCTCGATCATATGTCATGTGATTTGTACCACCACTATCTATAAGCCAGCTTTTTGTAGAATTATGAGCAGAGAAACATGATGCTACAAATAGCTGTTCTTCACCTTCATATTGAATTTCAGCGGCCTTGGCTTCTTGTTGTGACTTGCATATCCTTTCTATGTGTCCAAGCTGACCGCATTTGTGGCATTTCACATCTGGTCTCCACCAACATTTGTTTGGAGGATGATTAGTTTTTTTGTAGTAGGAGCAAGGTGGAAAGACTTGAGTGTCATCGTTTTTGTTTCTTTCTAAACCTCCAGGTTTGTTGTTTCTGTTGAGACATTTTCTGTTTTTTTTCTCCAGTGTTGCTCTGTAATTTGGCTTGATAGGCACCTTCCACCGATCCTTCTTTCCTCATAAGTCTCCTTTGTTCTTGTGCCTTTAATGCATTTAACAGTTCTGCCAAGGTAATGCCTGATAGATCTTTCGAGTTTTCTAGCGATGAAATCGTAACTTCAAATTTCTCAGGAAGTGTAACTAGTATCTTTTGAACAATTCTAGAATCTAGAAAATCAGTACCAATGAGCTTAACTTTGTTAGCAATTCCAAGAAGTCTATCAGAGTATACCTTGATTGTTTCTGTCTCTTTCATTCTTTGCATCTCAAATTCTCTGACCAGATTTAGCACTTGCATTCCTTTAATTCTTTCATCTCCTTCGTATTCACTTTTGAGAAAATTCCAGATTTCAAATGCAGTCTTCATGGTCATTATTCTTGTGAATATATCCGATGAGACAGCAGCAAACAAAGTAGCTCTAGCCTTCGCCTTTTTTGTCTTTCTTTCCTTATAATATTTTATCTGAGCCATTGTAGGATTATTAGCCAAAACAGGAAGATCGTAATCCTCTTCAACTGGTTCCCATAGATCATTTGCTTCCAGGTACGCTTCCATTCTAGCCGCCCAAATGTGAAAGTTTTCAACATCAAACGCAGGTGGTGCAATGCTAGTGAATATATGTTCTGAATCCATTCTGAATCAGAGGTTTTTTGTGTATGCGTGTGTGTTTTTTGAGGTGTGTATATAGGATGTGTGTTTAAGGGTTTTTCTTTAATCTCACAGGTCCCTTAAGATTGTAGCTCTGATACCAAAATGTTAGACATGAAACAAAGCTACAGATGACTAATGTAAAAGAAAAACATATTTTGAATGTTGGAGATATATTTTATTGATAAACAAGGAATTATTTATACTGCATAGCAGCGCAGCAACATCATTGCAGGAAATCTTGCTTAATTTTACAAGAAAATATGCTAACATATAGGTGCCTAATAATCAGCCAAAGAGAGATATTTCTGGTCCTTAATTATAGGATAAGATTTTGTTAGAAAATGGAAAGGTTGAGGCATATTTATAATATGTTCTTGATATCATTTCCGGAAACTAACAAGTGGAGTTTGTTCCTTGTAATGAGGACTTAAACTTTCATGTTTGGATCTAAGATATTTTCTTACTGGAATCCATAGATAAATTGAGTTTAAAGAAGGTGATTTTTAAATTAGATATTGATTTATTTTAACAAGTTTCAGATTTATCTGTTACAACAGTACTGGAAATTGGATCAGTATTTGGATTAAATCCTGATGCAAATTTGGATCAGTACTTGGAGTAAAATCCCGATGGACTTGGTCAGACATCAGATACTGATGGATTAAATCCTGATGGATATCAGTTCCTGACAAGCACTGAATCCTGATCCTGATGGACACCAAATCCTGATATTACTGATGACCAAATCCTGATGCTTATGTAACTGAAAATAATTCCTGATGCAGTTAATGAAATTAAATCAGAATATTTACTTTTCTTTTATGGAGTATCAGTTACGTTTATTTTTGGTATTATATACAATACAGAATAGAATAAACGTATGTAGTAGAGATACGTCCTAAGGATAGAAACCCTATCTCTTTTCTTTCTTCTCTGTTCTCTCTCGACACATACAGATAATACATAATTCTCAGGCGAACTGAGGTGCTGGTCGCTGTTGATCACTGGAGTATTTGTGAACCCTTTGATCGGTGCTGTTTTATCCTGGAAGTGATATTGCCACAACCCAATCACAACGTAAGTGGGGCAATATTCTCTTCAAGAACAACCAAGTCTTCTCGAAGGGCTTGGTGACTCAGCTGTTCTTCTCTCTCTGATCAGTAGTTGCTAAATCTTCTGTGAGAGATAAGTATTCTTGCCTTTCTTGTTAAATTACAGTCTCTGATTATCTTCTTGTTTTGCCTTCGTGATTTGTTTTGTTAATTGGTTAATTGCCTGTTCTTGTTTAATATATATCACTGCCTCATTGTTGCGTTGTTTAGTTAATTATACCCAACAATCTTGAAGAGAATATTTGTGTTATATATTGTTAATTAACAAGATGGTTAACGAAACTGAAACTCCCGTTGTTGAGACTGGCTCTAGGTCTACTGTTACTGTACCCATCATGAAAATGCACCCTAGAAGGGGGTTGAATAGGTGTAAATGGCTAACTATATTCAACTAAGTCCGATTTTAAAAATTAACAGAAACAGCTTACTGATTTCGTTTTATGCAGAGACATATGGTAAGCTGAATGCAAACAGTAAGCAAAATACAAGCAGAAAATAAAGAGCAGAAAATAAAGAACACAGAGACTTTTAGCCAGGTTCGACCCCTAACCCCTATGGTCTACGTCCTGGTCCCTTACCAACTTGGTAAGAGAATATATTATTGATCAACGAAATAAACCAATTACAAGATACAATAATATATCTCCCTTTTATCCCAGCTGCTGACAAATGGCTTGCTGAACACCTGTTTCTGAACTTGCTCTCTAAGCTATACTTCCCAAGTATACTTCTCTAGCAACGTTCACCAAACCCTTGTTCCCTAGCCAATATGCCCAGCAACTAATCCTTACCAATCCTGCTGACAAATGGCTTGCTGTTTGCTGTGCTGAACCAACTCTCTAAGCAATACTTCCAAAGTATCCTTCTCTAGTCTAGTTCGACCCACCCAAAACTTTAAGCCAAACTTGTACAGCAAATATTCAATACAAATTGAACAATACAATGTTTGAATCAATACAACTCAACCTAATTAACTCTCTAAGATATAACACGTATATGATATATTAAGAGCTCGAGAGAATCAAATGGATATAGCAATGAAAAACTGAGTTGTGTATTCTTTGTGTGCTTCTCTGATTTATTAAAAACGAATTGAGCACAAGAGCAACCTTATAAAGCTTCACAACCAACGTTCTAAAATCAATCAATCAATTTCAAACGTTTAGAAATCAATTTCTAACGTTCAATTGGTTAGAGAGATTTTGCAACGTTCTTGTGACCGTTTTGACAGAAGGTTTGGAAGAGATGAATCGTAGAAAACATAACCCTTCTGTTTGTATAGATAGAAAACGTGTATAGGAGATTTTGTAGAAAGAAAATCTTTTAAATAAGGAAACTCCTATAAGTTGTATGATTTGTTTTAAAGAAAGATATTTAAAAAGATTTGAGCTCTAGAATATATTGTATACGTATTATATAATAAATAGTCCTCACAATATATTTCTTGAATTACATCCATGAAAATTTGTCTTGAAAAGTCTTCAGGATTTCTGGCAGTTTGCAAATGGCTTGCTGTTTGTGTCTGTCAGTGCAGATGGCTTGCCAAACTGTCTCTGTTGTAACTCCAAATGGCTTGCTGTTTATATATTCTCTGTAAACTTAATATACCCTGCAAAACCAAGTTAGTACAACCATAACACAATGTTTTATATCAAACTACAAGCAAATAGCTTGCTGAATGTGATCATCAAAACCATAGGAGTATCAATCTCCCCCTTTTTGATGATTACACAATATTTAGGAGAATAAGAAAGCTCCCCCTAAATCCCTGCATATTAGTACATTTTGATATAAAACAGATTTAAGATAAACAAGCTTAATCAATCATATCCAAATCGAATATCTTGACCAAACAAGCAATTAAGTTCTCCTAAATTTCTCCCCCTTAATCCATCAAAAAGAAACATTAGTTCAGGTCTGGAATAAGCATAGAGAACAAACAAATCATGATAGTAGCATATGAACAGTTCAGATACAAACGGTAAGCCAACGTTACCCATTTTGTGCTTGTCAGCTTGCTGTTTTGGTTCTAGCGAGCTGAACAGATAGATAGCTTTAAATCTTTGACTTTCCATAACATCAACCAAGTTACCTTTGTATTCATCATCAAAACATCACGTTACATTCTCCCCCTTTTTGATGATGACATACTTGAATACATCGGAGAGACTATGTTGCTCCCCCTAAAACAATGCTCCCCCTGATTAACATAATATCTCATCATATAATCAGGTTAGCATAAGTCATCATATGCAATAAGATATAAACGCGGATCATCCCTGCATGAAACATTAGTGAAATATCCAACATATAACATTATAACCATTTTTATCCTCATGTATTCATGTTCTTCTCCCCCTATGACATCATCAGAAAAGGGTCAAGAAGATAATCATATACGAATAAAACATGTGGTAAAACATTTAACAAGCATAAGGCTAGTTAATTATAAAGTTTGAATAAATCAAACCAGCATGCTGAAAACACATTTCCAGGATATTCATCGATAACAATTGTTCTTCTGGACTGGAAAATAGCTTGCTGATTAGACAATATACATTCCAACTGATCATAATAGTATTCTTCTTTCTTGTTTCCTACATAATACAATACATATACATATATTTGTCCCATCTATGTACTAGAGGAATCTCGTTAGTACCACAAGAATAATATAATCATATTCAAAGAAATGTACGAGGACAAATAACATACTTACTACTTGAGTACCCAAATCTTATTGGATCCACCATGGTTTGTTGATAGGACATAAAGAACATGTAGATCAGATTTCTTGATCCACTATTGTATCACTTTTGGTGCTTGATTTGTAGTCCTTTGTGTTCTGCCAGACTGATAATGGTAAGCTGTTTGTCTTCTGCCAGAAGCATTCTAGTATGCTGATTGCTGTCTGACTGGTCCATTCTGGTATGCTGTTTTCTGTCTGATTGATCCATTCTGGTATGCTGTTTTCGTCTTATGATATACTTGAACCACACAATTCTTTTCCAGATGTCCTTTTCCACCACATTTGTTGCATGTCTTCCAAGGCATAGCATAATCATAGGGTATGCCATTCCTTCCATCATATTTGAGCACTTTATCTTTCTTGTTAAAGTTTAGACCAACACCTTCTCTGACCAAAGGTACATTTGCCTTCTTCATCATTGTTTTTAAAGTGTCTTCACCTTGAACAAAAGTTTCCATGCCCTTCTTGAGATCTTTAACTTCTGTTTCTAGGAGGGTGATCACTTCAGCTTGCTGTTTGATGAGTTCAGCTTGTTGAACTCTCTTTTCAACAGTTTTTGAGGATTCGGCTTGACTAGATTCCTTCATTTTGTATGATTCCAATGATTTAGCTTTAGTTTTGACATCAGACCTTAGCTCTTTGATTTCTTCAGTCAAGGTCTTGTTTCTCTTTTCAAGTAACTTGACATTAGCCTCTAAATGTCTGTTCTTAGTATTTAGTTCCTTGATCTCTGTAGCTTTACTGAATGAAGTTGAATCCCATTCTTCCATTTTTGGCAACAAATCTTTTACCATTTTGGATAAATAGGCATTCTTATCAGTCAGCTTGCTGATTTCAGCCTTTAGTGCCATGTGTTCTTCAATTGTAACACTATTTTGTTCCTGCATGGTTAGTGAGTCTAACAATGTATCATCTGAAGAAATGTAATCATTAGAAGAGTTTACCTCACTAGAATCCTCTTCAGAATCAGACACATCACTATTTACAAGAACTTCTTTCGTGTTTCCTATATCATCAATGCCAACAAATGCAGAGTTTATTATCTCTTCACTTGGTACTTCACCAGAAATAGATTTTCCATCATTCCAAGTCAATGGAGCCTTTGACTTCCTTTTATCTTTCAAATCAGCACGCTGTTTTGTTGTTGTAGCTTTATAATGCATTTTTAAGGTATCCCATATGTCTTTTGCAGTGCTACATGAGGAGACCATGTCATAATCTGACTCTGAAAGACCACATATTAATGTATACTTTGTTCTTCCATTATAGCCTGATTTTATCAATTCTGATTCTGAGAAATCGTCAATGTCTTTTGGCTTGCCGTCTTTGTCAAGAAAAGTGAAAGGACCCTTTTTAACGACTCTCCATTCAATTGCATCATCTCTGTTGAGAAGCACCTTCATTCTCTGTTTCCAAGCATCATAATTTTCAATCCCATTGAGAAGTGGTGGCATGTCTAAATAATCTCCTTCTACATAAGCGGGTGACATAGGATCTGTACTTTCCTGTTACAGAAATGTTAGTACACCAAAGCTCTGATACCAAATGAAAATGCACCCTAGAAGGGGGTTGAATAGGTGTAAATGGCTAACTATATTCAACTAAGTCCGATTTTAAAAATTAACAGAAACAGCTTACTGATTTCGTTTTATGCAGAGACAGATGGTAAGCTGAATGCAAACAGTAAGCAAAATAAAGAGCAGAAAATAAAGAACACAGAGACTTTTAGCCAGGTTCGACCCCTAACCCCTATGGTCTACGTCCTGGTCCCTTACCAACTTGGTAAGAGAATATATTATTGATCAACGAAATAAACCAATTACAAGATACAATAATATATCTCCCTTTTATCCCAGCTGCTGACAAATGGCTTGCTGAACACCTGTTTCTGAACTTGCTCTCTAAGCTATACTTCCCAAGTATACTTCTCTAGCAACGTTCACCAAACCCTTGTTCCCTAGCCAATATGCCCAGCAACTAATCCTTACCAATCCTGCTGACAAATGGCTTGCTGTTTGCTGTGCTGAACTAACTCTCTAAGCAATACTTCCAAAGTATCCTTCTCTAGTCTAGTTCGACCCACCCAAAACTTTGAGCCAAACTTGTACAGCAAATATTCAATACAAATTGAACAATACAATGTTTGAATCAATACAACTCAACCTAATGAACTCTATAAGATATAGCACGTATATGATATATTAAGAGCTCGAGAGAATCAAATGGATATAGCAATGAAAAACTGAGTTGTGTATTCTTTGTGTGCTTCTCTGATTTATTAAAAACGAATTGAGCACAAGAGCAACCTTATAAAGCTTCACAACCAACGTTCTAAAATCAATCAATCAATTTCAAACGTTTAGAAATCAATTTCTAACGTTCAATTGGTTAGAGAGATTTTGCAACGTTCTTGTGACCGTTTTGACAGAAGGTTTGGAAGAGATGAATCGTAGAAAACATAACCCTTCTGTTTGTATAGATAGAAAACGTGTATAGGAGATTTTGTAGAAAGAAAATCTTTTAAATAAGGAAACTCCTATAAGTTGTATGATTTGTTTTAAAGAAAGATATTTAAAAAGATTTGAGCTCTAGAATATATTGTATACGTATTATATAATAAATAGTCCTCACAATATATTTCCTGAATTACATCCATGAAAATTTGTCTTGAAAAGTCTTCAGGATTTCTGGCAGTTTGCAAATGGCTTGCTGTTTGTGTCTGTCAGTGCAGATGGCTTGCCAAACTGTCTCTGTTGTAACACCAAATGGCTTGCTGTTTATATATTCTCTGTAAACTTAATATACCCTGCAAAACCAAGTTAGTACAACCATAACACAATGTTTTATATCAAACTACAAGCAAATAGCTTGCTGAATGTGATCATCAAAACCATAGGAGTATCACATCATTGATTGGACCACGTACCGTTTCCCACAGCCTATCGATTTGTCAGGAATGCTTGATAAATTCGGCGGGGGTGTTGGTTTTTCTCGTTGGCAGAAAAAGATGAAACTATGGTTAACGGTAAAGGGTCTATGGCCAGTGGTGCAGTATGAGAAACCAGTTGTGGTTAAAGAGAAAGTCGAAATTGTTAAGGCTTATACCATGTGGGAGGAAAAAGATGGGGTGGCTAGGGCTACAATTTTGGCAGCTTTAGCGAACACTCTGTTCGATGTTTATTCATCTGACTCCTACACTGCTAAGCTCTTATGGGAGAAGCTTGACCAGACACATAATACTGACTCGCAAGGGTTGGAAAAGTATTATGTGGCTAGGTTCCTTGACTTTAAACTGGTGGATACTAAATCCATGACTGAGCAGGTGCATGAGTTTGAGATGTTGGTACATGCTTTGAAGGAGTCTGGTATGAACCTTCCTGAAAAATTTCAGGTTATGTCTGTGATTGAAAAGCTCCCTAAGTCTTGGGAAGAGTTTGCACTCTCCCTGAAAAGACAGAAAGGAGAGATCACTTGGACAAACCTAATGTTGGATATCTCTGTGCAGGAGCAACACAAGTCCAAGCAAGGACATATGATGCCTACCGAACATGCTGGGAGTTTGAAGGTGAATGTAGTGACTGTAGGACAGAAAATAAAGTCTGTCACTAAGAAGGAAAACACCAAGTCTAAGGACAAGAACAAGGCTAAGAAACTAAAGGCAAACAAACCATGTTGGTCTTGTGGACAGGTTGGTCATTGGAGCAAGGACTGTCCTGTTGTAACACCCCCAGATCCAGGGTCAGGGATCTGGTCGTTACGGTCTCAATAACCATCCATAAAACCAACATAATTTAAATTACAACCTTGTGACCCAAAACAACAACATAAAACACACCCGTTATAGTCCCAGAGATGAAATCAGAGTAACCAACAATATTATTAATCACAAGTTTGAGTTCTTACAACCCAAAGAATTACAATTGTACAATTACATACTCTTTGCCATCCATTAATAGATACCATAATATAAATACATTTGAGGCTCAATTGCTAACAACTAGCCTACCAGTAGTTGCATCCTCAACAAAGGTAGCCAAGACCTTAGCGGTAAACCTCTGACGGTTGACACCTGCTTACGCTGTGTGCGCCTTGCGCGACCATCTGATCTAGCTGTTGTTGTGATATAAATAAATAAATCAAGGGTGAGCAATAGCCCACCAGAAATGTAATTGAACAGTGATAATATATAACAGTCCAAAATATCTTTGAAATCATATGCCATG
The DNA here is from genome assembly GCA_037693485.1 of Kitagawia praeruptora. Classification (NCBI taxonomy): domain Eukaryota; kingdom Viridiplantae; phylum Streptophyta; class Magnoliopsida; order Apiales; family Apiaceae; genus Kitagawia; species Kitagawia praeruptora. The sequence goes on along the minus strand of CM075346.1, from coordinate 38,651,966 downwards.
CATTAACGATGTAGTACCAATATAAGGTATGAGATGAAGTTACAAGGTAACTCAAAAATATATTTGTTTTGAATAAATATCTGCTATGCAAAAGATAAGCAAGATATTCTCAATTATCATAAAAGAGGAACTTGCAGGAAAAATATTGCAATTCCGGTTTCAACACTTTTTCACCTTGCCAACACCAACAGTGTTGCAGAAATTTCTCACTTTTAGAAGATGAACTAATACGGGAGCATTGCCGCGCCAGATGCCCTGACGTTTACGATGATCAATCGTATGTCATGCATCTCATCAGTCGTTCTCTACCTGTAGAAGGTAGCTCCGACGGAATTACTTATCTACCGCCCTCTGGAACTCCTCAGCCAACGGTGGGGCTATTGCTGGACCGGCGCCACTCGGCCACTTACGCGTCTCCTAGTTCGAATATCATCCATGACTCTGAAACGTAAAGTTCGTTCCCCTTTTTCCCCAAGTGTAACACTTGTTGATAGGACTCCACAAAGTAGTCGTATCTAATTGGAAAGGAAAATTCACCAATATTTCCCAAGCTGATGCTTGTTAATGGATATAAACTTGTTACATCAATCATACCCCTCGAGCGTTGAGGAGGTAACCAAAAGACTCATATCGATGCTTGAAAGAGTCAAGATGTGAGTGACAAGATAGTTTTAGCAAGTATAGGACCGGGCAGTCCAATAAATAACATCGCTCAAGTGAGGTCCCCTTATATACGTTTGGAAGTTGAGCGAGTATTTAAATCTTCTTTAAGATAGATTTAAATGAAATTAAAGTTTAGGAACCTCCCCTTGATATAAATAGTCATAAGATATTCCGAAATATTTTACACCATATCTGAAGGTAAAAGATAATCTTTGTATGATATAAATCATTATAAAGAGAATTTAAAAGAATTTACATAAATATTCCAAGAATATTTATTAAATCAATAATAATTAAGGACTATTTTTAAATCATAATATTACTCGTAAGTAATCCTCGAATGAATATATAAAATTATTTATTAATAAATCTCTTTTTAAATGAATATTCAAAATAATATTCATTAAATAAATAAAACTTCCAATGAATATTCAAGATGATATTCGATAAATAGATAAACTCAAATAAATATTTAAAATAATGATTATTAAGTAAATCAAACCTTAAATGAATATTTGAAAATAATATTCATTAAATAAATAGTATTCTAAATGAATATCCAATTAATATTCATTTAGTAATCAAACCTTTAAAGAAATATTCAAAACAATATTCCATAAGTAATTAGAACTTCAACTGAATATTTTAAAATAATATTCATTAAGTAAATAAAACCTTAAATGAATATCCAAATAATATTCATTTAATAAATACTATTCTAAATGAATATCCAATTAATATTCATTTAGTAATCAATACTCTCAAGGAATATTTGAAATAATGTTCCTTAAGTAATTAGAATTTCAAAGAAATATCTTAAAGTAATATTCATTGAATAGATAAAACCTTAAATGAATATTCGAAAGTAATATTCATTTAATAAACAATATTCTAAATGAATCTTGAAATAATATTCATGAAATAATCAAACTATAAATGAATATTCGAAATAATATTCATTTAATATTTCTCGACTGAGATAATACTCAATTAACATTTCTCGAAAGATTTCCAAGTAAATAATACTTTATGGAAATATAATTAATGTTTAATAATAACATTCCTCAAAAGGAATACTAATCTGTCGTTGGAATCCCTCCGGGTTTCCAAGACTACATCTATATCTCAAAATACCGACTCCCGGTCTACATTTAAAGAATGAATATCACATGCCCTTCACTAAGGGTCTTAACCAAAAATCCGGCTTATACTGATATATCGTATCTAGTCTATAAGCCAATATCAATTCAGGGAACAAGTATTGCAATATAACTTGAAAGTAGACATGCATGCTATGGCATATGTATACAACAATCATCATATATATATTATCACAACAACAGTTCCAAGTATTGGAAACTTGCCTGAGAATCGAGTGCGGGTAGGGGTAATGTGTCCCGGGTCAGCTCGACAATCTATAAACAATCAGAATATTTAAGATTAACCACTTAACGCTTATTAAAAGGCTAAGTATAAACTCCACTTAAATCGAAACATGCTTTCGAGTTATCTCGTTACGTCTCTTTTAGTGTAACCCTTTTTATCACCGATACGATCCGACATTCGTTCGTTATCAAGACATGTCATCATGCTTATACTTGGTATATACTTAAGTCGTATAAGTCCTAAGGTCGGTCGTTTACGAATCAAGATTATACCTCGAGTGTTATCGCCCGTTTTCTAAGTTATAACCAAAGTCATACTTTTAAGGGGTTCGTTCGCGTTTAATCTCGATTCGAACATTTTTATAAAATCGAAAAATGATCCATTCGACATGTGGTTTTCTCCCACACCTTCCTTTTTACCTCTAATATTTAATTAATAAGATTCGCCACTGATTAAACGACAGTTAAGGGAATCAATTTCAATTACAAACTTTCGTTTACGGTTTGGAACCACTTTTACGAATTTAATCATAACTCCTAAACCGTAAGTCCATTTCATACGAACTTTATATCAAAACGAAGCTTATAACATAATCTAGCTTATCATGGCAGAAATCGAAGCTTAACAGTGAGTTAAAGCTACTGTGATGCATGGTTACTTAAGGTTAAACGAAAATCGGGCATTACGACGGCTATAAATCGAATCTTTCTAAAATCATAACACACCAACCAAGCCACACCGGGCATCCACACAATTTCTACACTTCATATACATCTCAATCTGTCCAAGTACATCATGCTTCACCATAATAATCATCATTCTATTTGAATCACTAAATCACTAACTAAGCATGGTTATAACATTATCATGAACATACTACTCTAAAATCATCAAGAACAATCATAATCTCAAAGTAAGATCTAGGGTTTCAAGTGTGTTATACCTTCCTTGGGGTGTGTATACACTTAGTAATCCTTGTATAGTCCTTGTATAGCCTCCATGAAGCTTGGATCATCAACCAAAATCAAGATCCAAAAGTTTTGTTCTTGAGGTTACTATTCACCCTAGACTTTGAGGATTTTATTGAAAATGGAAAAAGTGGTGTTTGAGGCTAAGATTTCTAGGGTATCATTTTTATGAAATATAGGATTTATGGTAAAAATTTGGAGGTCAAACAATGGTGGGAAGGATGATTTCTTCCTTTGAATTTTGAAGAAAGCCGAATGGCTTCTTCTTGGGAGAGAAATGTGTTGGTTGATCTTTTGCTTGTTGGTTCTCTTGAATTATTGTGATGCTTTGAAAATATCTTGCCTAAAGCTACTTTAATAAAGTGATGTGGTCATGGATGATGGAAATTGCTTGGACAAGTGTTGATGTTTTGTGGTTTAAGATGAGATAAAGCTAAGTACTTGGTTAATTCTTTAAGTATGCTAGTTGCTTATGTAACTACTTGGTTACTTGCCCTTATCCACTAGCACATGGTTTCCATTTGGCTCTCTGCTTAATTCTTTGACCGTTTATTGCTCAATTCGTTGATCGTTCGAGGGAATAGCTCATTCGTTTCTAGTTAGGGTTTTACCGAAAACCTTCTTAATATTTCTAATACTATTCTCCATCTTTCTTAATACTTCTCGAATTTAATTTCCTTAAATCCCTTTAATAATTCCTCATGTCTTGCAGTGTTCAGGGAATTCTCGGAGAAAATAAAAGTGCTATTTTTCAGAATCCGACAGCCTTTACATACACTTATTTTCCTCCTGGATCACTAATACGAACTCAGAAATCCGTTCCGAATACCGGGTATAACATTATTATAATAATATTCCAAATTTCACCAAAATCACTATTCATCACTTATTTTTATTTAATTCCTATAATTAGGAAAATGAACCTGGTTCACCCTCGAGTGTTCCTTAACCTTCTTACGGAATCGCTGGACTTATATAGATATTGATTTGGATGACACGAGGGTATCTATTTCTCTCTAGGGAATCTTATCTAAACTTTCTAGGAGATAGATTATTCTAATCTAAGTTGTCAACCAAAGGTATTCTGCATGACATATAATAATTGAATCCAAATCCATTCCATTCATTAAATAGACAGTCGTTATATCGCAGTCATAACCACTATTCATTCCTTAAGGCCAGTATTACATTGTAGTTGTAACCACTGTTCACTCTTACATCAATACATAATAAAAAGTTTTAATTCTACCCAAAAATCTGGGTTCTTACAGTCTCCCCTCCTTAAAAGGATTCCGTCCCGGAATCAGGTAGAAGACAATTGGGTATTTGTTGGTTATTTCACTTTCCAATTCTCTGGTCGATCCTTACACACTCCAATCTTTCTAAAGCATCTCATACTGGTGTTACAATACACCCTTATCCGTTCTACCAATTCTTTGATACTTTCGCACAACACATCATCCGGTATACGCTCTTGTCCGGTATTATACTATTAACCTTATTGGTACGTGCAGTGACTTCGGTATCACTAAGGTGCTACGAATTCCGGAGATAACCTCACTCGTAATTTTTGCAATTCCTGATCGCTTTAATCTTCGCAATCTCGCTCAATATATAGAATTAGAAGAATTCATTGAGAGATCACTATGATCAATGAACATTTGTTATATTGCATAACTAGTACAGAAGGGGGCCAGCCTTTAGTACTTGACAAACAATTAAACAATTAATGGCATTCCACTTAGACTCCTATCACACAGACAGAGAGTCACGTAGTAGTACCTCCCCTCCTTAAAGGGTTGTTCTTCTCAATTTAGAAGAAAATAAATAAGGGATATTAAAAGGAAAGAATTTCAGAGAATTATATAAGAAGATTTTCATGATTGTCAAAATATCATACTCAGAATTTACCTCTGAACTATAGAGGTTTATTAGGGAAGAAAGTAATCGTATTCGTATCAAATACTACTTTATCGTAATCTCGCATATCTCATGTCCTTGTTTCTCTGTCCATCATTCTATGGACCTATACTCTTGTTTGATATTAGCATTACTTACTTTTGGAAAATCCTTCAACCTCTCAGGTTAAACTCATGGATTTCTCGCTTGACATTATTATTTCTGTCATTTCACGCCACGACACTGGCCATTTCATATTCATAATTCTAACACCATCAGGTTGTCATTCCGATAGCTCGTTAGGAAAACCCATTCATCAATCCATTCATAGCATTCCTCGCTTCACTTCCATCCTTATTTCCCAATCTTTTCTTTATCAATCACATCCTTCGTATTATCTAATTCTTATTTACTTTTATTGTACTCCACCGTCGCCTTATTAGGGAAACGCGTGTTACCTTTATTCAATATACGTGGCACGTTTGCGGTCAAACTTTCCTTTGTTCGACCATCTAGATTTCACTTTCTCATTCCATGAGTCTCTTTATTACTCAATCAATCTATTTCCTATTTCCTCAAATTTTCCAAACTTACTAAGGAGTCAATTTGTATGTCATTCGTGCTCCTAATTCCAACTTTCCGTTTTGGCCAATATCCTTACCTTGCCAATTCCATACTTTTCTCGCTTCATTACTGGAGATTCTCATGAGTCCGCCTATCTGACTCTCTCATTAATTCCCAATTCTATTTCCATCTCTATCAGTCTCTTGTCTTTACTTCTACTATAATCATTTTATGAACCATCATAACCTAATTCTTCATTTCAAATATCCCGTCGATCCAGAAATTACACCATCCGAAATAAACTTGGATGATTTCTCTAACTTAGATTCACTTTGACATTTCCACAGTCGTTACCACCTAATTTCTCAGAAGGATCACCATCGTTTATCGTTTACTTAGTGCTTTAACAACTAAGCATCATAATTGTCAATTCAAGATCCTCTAGGAAAACAAAATAATCACTATTCCCTATCCATAGGGGATGCTTCCCGAACTTGACGTAGATATTACATGAAGCAGATAAAATTGCAGGAAAGCTTCCAGCATCGCAGCTGGAACAGGCTGGTGAGATTATTAATCATATATCTCCGGTAGAAGACTAAAAGCTTAGCGGTTGGCTTAATCGCTTGCCAATCTCATAATTCTCTATCTGGTTTGCACAGAAATACACCAACATAAACTTGCTTGTCATTCATCATCGTGCCATTTGGCTTATCAGTATTTGTACCCTCTCTATTTCTGGTCATTTACTACTAATTCATTGTTACTTAACCTCCCCTCTCTCTTTCCAAAGAAAAGGCGAGTCTCTTGGGGAATTTGGTCTGGTATGTCGTAGAGCCTCCTAATGTCGGTAATGTGCTACTGGCAACATCAGGAATCGAATCTTTACTTAAACTATTCTTATAGTTGATCCTGGCAAAATCATTAGACGGAATGTAACTTCCTCTACCACATTATGACCATCAAGGTCCTTACATTATCATTCTATTTCTTTGGTCTGAGCATTTATGCTTACTCCCCTATATTTAAAGTGTCGGCCACCTCGTTGGCCTTTCCTGATTATAATAATTTCTTGAGATCAATGTTTTCTGGATCTATTCCAACTCAGGGTGGAAGCATTCTCCCTTAAATTCTGCTGAATGAGAGAAAACATCTATCAGTCTTTTCCAAAAGTCATTGCTTCCACCTTTCTAGTGTGAGCTTTACTACCAGTACTCCCAATCATACCTAGGATATTTCCTTACTTAAATCCCTTCTTGTTTTAGGATAATCTCAACCTTATTGGTTCAATCCATACTTTCTCATGGTTTCACACATACTTCCTCTGGCCTTATTGTTACTATGTCATACATTCCTTACCAAACTTCCCTTTCTGAAGTTCAGAACATTACCTCTTCCCTTATAGGGTTCCTTAGGTCATCCTCATCATTCATCCTATATCTTCTGGGTACAGGGTATATCAAACATCATTACCCAATTCTATAACGATTCTGTCTATGTACTTTTAGAGACTCCTTTCAACAAATCCTTACAGGTTATTGATACCTTGGTCGATTCAACTTATATCGTCTGATTTTACAATGTCTATATTAGGGGTAATGCTATCCTTTGTGCATCCCCCAGGGTTCGTATTAATCTATGGACATTCTATCCTCAATTCCATTTTCAAGGAATACTTACATCCTGTACTTGGCAATTTAATCATATATCCATAATAAGGGTCTCTTTTCAATCATTCCCATCTTGATAATCTATAGGTAGCCTAATGCTAACCTCTTCTTTTAAACGAATGTTAGTCTTTATAACCTTCCAAAAGACAACATATGTCTACCTGTCTTCCTTACAGAGCTTGGTAATGGTAGCAAAGATGTTCTGGAAGATATTAGTCGTGTTCAACGTGAATCTCTCAGCATTTATTGCTTTTCTTGAGGATACTAAGTTTCAGATAACATTTTTTTTTTTTTTGCATCATACTGCACCATCTCTGACAATCCTCATAACCTTTACTGGTCACCATCCTCATTCCTAACACATCCATGGTATTTATAAAATCCATTATCATGTATCTCAATTCATTTTATATCAAAAGTCCTTGCGGTTGGCACTTTGTTAGAAGCACCCCGCTTTGTCCTTACATTGCTGGATTAGTCACTTGACAATCCTTAGTGACTTGGCCCCAACTGGCCACACTAAAATATGTGAATTTAGGGGTTGGCTAATAGCATTACTTTTCTAGCAATTGCTGGCATAGTGCCTTCTACTTTGATACCTTTTGATCTTTTCAAAACTTCACTCCATATAAGTCTCAATCGACTTCTCGGTGCCATCTCCGGTCACCTTTCCTTTTCTTTTATTCTTCTAGTTACTCTTATCAATTCCACGTACCACAAAAGCTTAACACTTCTGGCATAACAACCTTTTCATTTAAGTCAATCCCAAAATTTCTCAGTCCGGCTTGTTTCTTAATTACATTCAACTTCATAATTTTATCCCTACATTTAACTGTAATAATCGGGGTATGTCTACCCACCTGTATAGCGGCTACTTTACCCAATCCACAGGGTTCGCTCCAGTTTTCACTCTCTTCAATGACGTCTTTTGATAATCAGAAAGACAAGGTTTGCCAAATTTTGTCCAATTCCTTTCCAGAATTTGGGAAAATTTCAGTTAATCTATTCACCCACTAGTAACATGCCACATCTTCCTGATACATATTCGTCCTATTAGTCGATACTACCAAATACCAGTCTTCTTAACAACTAGTCTCAGAAGGAACACTACCGTCGGGGTTAGTTGTTCCTCAACATTGGCACTACCAAGGCCATCCGAATCCGATGAACTGCGCTGTCTAAATGTATTCGAAATTACGCTGTCATGCTGCATAAGCGCAGACCTATACCTGTATGAGTTGCATCATAATATCTCCCAAAGTTTCCTTCTTCCATTAGGCAACGCCAACCCTGGTCATCACCAACTTTATCTTTAGCTCCAGGAAGATCTTCTCACGTTTATCTTGTCCATTCAAACTTTTATTCTTATAATAAGTCGGGTTACGGGACTACAATTTCTGTAAAGTCCTGAGCAAATCTTTGGTAATACCTTGTGAATTTTATGAAATTTCTCACCTTTGCCATTGTGGTTGGCCAATCTTCATTTGAAACTGTCTTTAACTTGGTAGGGCCGACCAACACTACTCTTATTGATCATGTGTCCTATTGCTGGACTTCATTTTGCCAAAACTCTTATTTCGAGAACATGTCCTACATCTGTTCTATCAGGTTGCACCTAGAAGAATTCTCAATTACATCTCGACCACTGCTCGCCTTGCCTAATCCATTTATGATTCAGTGTCAGAATAAACTTAAGGTAACTACCATAATCCATTCAAGGAAAAGAAAGAATTTAATATTCTTCTGAATCACATGCAACTAATGTTTCTGGTTCATCATTTCACTGAATTGAACTGAACTTATAATTGGTTCCTGACGATAGCCTCATTACTAGTTTATCACAGACTCACTGGCCTTCCCTCTTGTAGGTTCTGAGATCATTGTCTCGCTTACTATTTCCTTATATACTTTATCCGTTCAGGCCATCACTTCCCAATGTCTTTTCTTTCTAAGTTGATCCATTCATAAAATGGACATTTCCTTGACCCCAACCACCTCATCAATCTAAGTTTGACTTTACAAATTATCACTTATGAAATCTGCCTTCTCATGGCGAATTATCCTTAACCACATTCACACTAATTCATTTATCTGAAGATGTGGCACTTGCCACCTATGTCTTAACTGTTCCTAGGGACTCTGCTCCCCGTCCTCTATCTGTGTCTTTGATAACCATGTGCCACTCTAACTCTTTTCTCATTAATCTGTAGGTCTCTAAGGATTTTGGTTTTTATCCATCCCCATATAAGATCTCAAGTAATTCCTCAAATCCATCTTACTTGCTGGCACTTTATCCGGCAGTCCAGCTATAGATCCAATATACCTCTTTAATTCTCTTCATAATATATCAGTTCTTTACGCTCACTTCTCTGAGCACTATATCTAGATTCTTACAATCTCTCTAGTTGTAGCCCTTATTTCCTTAAGGGTAAACTCCTTATCCTTATCAGGATTCTCCTCCTTTGCTGGAACCTCTTCCGGGTCCTCAGTAGGGTACTCTATCGAATCCACCATCCGATCTTCAACATCAAACCAAGCATCATTGTGTTATTGCTCGTAATCCCCAAGGTCTATCGCCTTACTAGTCGATACAAGAACGAGCTAAGTCACTATCATGATACTTAATAGTTCCCATAAGGGTTTTATACGTCAGTACTACATTAAGTAGTCCGACCATGAACTTGGCAAGAGTTCTTATTATCTTAATGAATTTATTGTTTTAACGTCGCATCATCTCTGGGATATATAACGCTCTCTCTGATACCATTTCTGTAACACCCCCAGATCCAGGGTCAGGGATCTGGTCGTTACGGTCTCAATAACCATCCATAAAACCAACATAATTTAAATTACAACCTTGTGACCCAAAACAACAACATAAAACACACCCGTTATAGTCCCAGAGATGAAATCAGAGTAACCAACAATATTATTAATCACAAGTTTGAGTTCTTACAACCCAAAGAATTACAATTGTACAATTACATACTCTTTGCCATCCATTAATAGATACCATAATATAAATACATTTGAGGCTCAATTGCTAACAACTAGCCTACCAGTAGTTGCATCCTCAACAAAGGTAGCCAAGACCTTAGCGGTAAACCTCTGACGGTTGACACCTGCTTACGCTGTGTGCGCCTTGCGCGACCATCTGATCTAGCTGTTGTTGTGATATATATAAATAAAGCAAGGGTGAGCAATAGCCCACCAGAAATGTAATTGAACAGTGATAATATATAACAGTCCAAAATATCTTTGAAATCATATGCCATGCATTAACGATGTAGTACCAATATAAGGTATGAGATGAAGTTACAAGGTAACTCAAAAATATATTTGTTTTGAATAAATATCTGCTATGCAAAAGATAAGCAAGATATTCTCAATTATCATAAAAGAGGAACTTGCAGGAAAAATATTGCAATTCCGGTTTCAACACTTTTTCACCTTGCCAACACCAACAGTGTTGCAGAAATTTCTCACTTTTAGAAGATGAACTAATACGGGAGCATTGCCGCGCCAGATGCCCTGACGTTTACGATGATCAGTCGTATGTCATGCATCTCATCAGTCGTTCTCTACATGTAGAAGGTAGCTCCGACGGAATTACTTATCTACCGCCCTCTGGAACTCCTCAGCCAACGGTGGGGCTATTGCTGGACCGGCGCCACTCGGCCACTTACGCGTCTCCTAGTTCGAATATCATCCATGACTCTGAAACGTAAAGTTCGTTCCCCTTTTTCCCCAAGTGTAACACTTGTTGATAGGACTCCACAAAGTAGTCGTATCTAATTGGAAAGGAAAATTCACCAATATTTCCCAAGCTGATGCTTGTTAATGGATATAAACTTGTTACATCAATCATACCCCTCGAGCGTTGAGGAGGTAACCAAAAGACTCATATCGATGCTTGAAAGAGTCAAGATGTGAGTGACAAGATAGTTTTAGCAAGTATAGGACCGGACAGTCCAATAAATAACATCGCTCAAGTGAGGTCCCCTTATATACGTTTGGAAGTTGAGCGAGTATTTAAATCTTCTTTAAGATAGATTTAAATGAAATTAAAGTTTAGGAACCTCCCCTTGATATAAATAGTCATAAGATATTCCGAAATATTTTACACCATATCTGAAGGTAAAAGATAATCTTTGTATGATATAAATCATTATAAAGAGAATTTAAAAGAATTTACATAAATATTCCAAGAATATTTATTAAATCAATAATAATTAAGGACTATTTTTAAATCATAATATTACTCGTAAGTAATCCTCGAATGAATATATAAAATTATTTATTAATAAATCTCTTTTTAAATGAATATTCAAAATAATATTCATTAAATAAATAAAACTTCCAATGAATATTCAAGATGATATTCGATAAATAGATAAACTCAAATAAATATTTAAAATAATGATTATTAAGTAAATCAAACCTTAAATGAATATTTGAAAATAATATTCATTAAATAAATAGTATTCTAAATGAATATCCAATTAATATTCATTTAGTAATCAAACCTTTAAAGAAATATTCAAAACAATATTCCATAAGTAATTAGAACTTCAACTGAATATTTTAAAATAATATTCATTAAGTAAATAAAACCTTAAATGAATATCCAAATAATATTCATTTAATAAATACTATTCTAAATGAATATCCAATTAATATTCATTTAGTAATCAATACTCTCAAGAAATATTTGAAATAATGTTCCTTAAGTAATTAGAATTTCAAAGAAATATCTTAAAGTAATATTCATTGAATAGATAAAACCTTAAATGAATATTCGAAAGTAATATTCATTTAATAAACAATATTCTAAATGAATCTTGAAATAATATTCATGAAATAATCAAACTATAAATGAATATTCGAAATAATATTCATTTAATATTTGTCGACTGAGATAATACTCAATTAACATTTCTCGAAAGATTTCCAAGTAAATAATACTTTATGGAAATATAATTAATGTTTAATAATAACATTCCTCAAAAGGAATACTAATCTGTCGTTGGAATCCCTCCGGGTTTCCAAGACTACATCTATATCTCAAAATACCGACTCCCGGTCTACATTTAAAGAATGAATATCACATGCCCTTCACTAAGGGTCTTAACCAAAAATCCGGCTTATACTGATATATCGTATCTAGTCTATAAGCCAATATCAATTCAGGGAACAAGTATTGCAATATAACTTGAAAGTAGACATGCATGCTATGGCATATGTATACAACAATCATCATATATATATTATCACAACAACAATTCCAAGTATTGGAAACTTGCCTGAGAATCGAGTGCGGGTAGGGGTAATGTGTCCCGGGTCAGCTCGACAATCTATAAACAATCAAAATATTTAAGATTAACCACTTAACGCTTATTAAAAGGCTAAGTATAAACTCCACTTAAATCGAAACATGCTTTCGAGTTATCTCGTTACGTCTCTTTTAGTGTAACCCTTTTTATCACCGATACGATCCGACATTCGTTCGTTATCAAGACATGTCATCATGCTTATACTTGGTATATACTTAAGTCGTATAAGTCCTAAGGTCGGTCGTTTACGAATCAAGATTATACCTCGAGTGTTATCGCCCGTTTTCTAAGTTATAACCAAAGTCATACTTTTAAGGGGTTCGTTCGCGTTTAATCTCGATTCGAACATTTTTATAAAATCGAAAAATGATCCATTCGACATGTGGTTTTCTCCCACACCTTCCTTTTTACCTCTAATATTTAATTAATAAGATTCGCCACTGATTAAACGAAATTTAAGGGAATCAATTTCAATTACGAACTTTCGTTTACGGTTTCGAACCACTTTTACGAATTTAATCATAACTCCTAAACCGTAAGTCCATTTCATACGAACTTTATATCAAAACGAAGCTTATAACATAATCTAGCTTATCATGGCAGAAATCGAAGCTTAACAGTGAGTTAAAGCTACTGTGATGCATGGTTACTTAAGGTTAAACGAAAATCGGGCATTACGACGGCTATAAATCGAATCTTTCTAAAATCATAACACACCAACCAAGCCACACCGGGCATCCACACAATTTCTACACTTCATATACATCTCAATCTGTCCAAGTACATCATGCTTCACCATAATAATCATCATTCTATTTGAATCACTAAATCACTAACTAAGCATGGTTATAACATTATCATGAACATACTACTCTAAAATCATCAAGAACAATCATAATCTCAAAGTAAGATCTAGGGTTTCAAGTGTGTTATACCTTCCTTGGGGTGTGTATACACTTAGTAATCCTTGTATAGTCCTTGTATAGCCTCCATGAAGCTTGGATCATCAACCAAAATCAAGATCCAAAAGTTTTGTTCTTGAGGTTACTATTCACCCTAGACTTTGAGGATTTTATTGAAAATGGAAAAAGTGGTGTTTGAGGCTAAGATTTCTAGGGTATCATTTTTATGAAATATAGGATTTATGGTAAAAATTTGGAGGTCAAACAATGGTGGGAAGGATGATTTCTTCCTTTGAATTTTGAAGAAAGCCGAATGGCTTCTTCTTGGGAGAGAAATGTGTTGGTTGATCTTTTGCTTGTTGGTTCTCTTGAATTATTGTGATGCTTTGAAAATATCTTGCCTAAAGCTACTTTAATAAAGTGATGTGGTCATGGATGATGGAAATTGCTTGGACAAGTGTTGATGTTTTGTGGTTTAAGATGAGATAAAGCTAAGTACTTGGTTAATTCTTTAAGTATGCTAGTTGCTTATGTAACTACTTGGTTACTTGCCCTTATCCACTAGCACATGGTTTCCATTTGGCTCTCTGCTTAATTCTTTGACCGTTTATTGCTCAATTCGTTGATCGTTCGAGGGAATAGCTCATTCGTTTCTAGTTAGGGTTTTACCGAAAACCTTCTTAATATTTCTAATACTATTCTCCATCTTTCTTAATACTTCTCGAATTTAATTTCCTTAAATCCCTTTAATAATTCCTTATGTCTTGCAGTGTTCAGGGAATTCTCGGAGAAAATAAAAGTGCTATTTTTCAGAATCCGACAGCCTTTACATACACTTATTTTCCTCCTGGATCACTAATACGAACTCAGAAATCCGTTCCGAATACCGGGTATAACATTATTATAATAATATTCCAAATTTCACCAAAATCACTATTCATCACTTATTTTTATTTAATTCCTATAATTAGGAAAATGAACCTGGTTCACCCTCGAGTGTTCCTTAACCTTCTTACGGAATCGCTGGACTTATATAGATATTGATTTGGATGACACGAGGGTATCTATTTCTCTCTAGGGAATCTTATCTAAACTTTCTAGGAGATAGATTATTCTAATCTAAGTTGTCAACCAAAGGTATTCTGCATGACATATAATAATTGAATCCAAATCCATTCCATTCATTAAATAGACAGTCGTTATATCGCAGTCATAACCACTATTCATTCCTTAAGGCCAGTATTACATTGTAGTTGTAACCACTGTTCACTCTTACATCAATACATAATAAAAAGTTTTAATTCTACCCAAAAATCTGGGTTCTTACACCTGTAAAGAAAGCTAAGAAACCTGTTGTGGGAGCACAAGCTAACACTGTGCTTGGTACCACTGGTGGGCCTACGGTTAACATGGTTGTTGGTGAGGCTATTGCTTCTGAAACTGACAACGGGTATATAACCTACAACCCTGTACTTCTTTCTACTTATTCGTCTCATGAATGGTTGATTGATACTGGAGCTAATGTACATATTTGTACTGATATTACTCTATTTGTATCTTATCAACAGACTCATGGAATGACGGTGAAGATGGGGAATGCTAGTGCAGCTCAAGTACTTGGAATAGGAAACGTGGACCTGAAGTTCGCTTCTGGGCGTGTTCTATCCCTCACTAGAGTGCATCATGTTCCTGACATCCGTAGAAATATAATAAGTGGAAGTTGTTTAGTTAAGAATGGTTTTGAAGTTTCTTTGAAATGTAATAAAGTAGTTATTACAGATACTGGTGTATTTTTTGGCAAAGGTTACTTGTCGGATGGATTATTTTTAATAAATGTTGAGCATGTTTTGGGCAGTTTTATTAATAATAATGTTGTTCCTTCTGTTAATTCTGTTGAATCTTCTGATTTGTGGCACGCACGTCTTGGTCACTTGAATTTTGGTGCTCTAAAGAATATGATGAACTTAGAGTTCATTCCAAATCATGCCATTGATAAGAAATCTAAATGTCAAGTATGTGTGACTGCTAAACAAACTAGGAAACCCTTTTCATAATGTGGTTAGGGATTCAAATGTGTTAGATTTAGTGCACACGGACATATGTGAATTTGGTGGTGTTTTGACTAAGGAACATAATAGATATTTCATTACCTTTATAGATGATTGTAGTAGATATTGTTATGTTTATTTGCTTAAACATAAAGATGAAGCACTAGATAAATTCATTATGTTCAAAACTGAAGCTGAAACATAAACTGGTAAAGTACTTAAATGTTTGAGATCAGATAGAGGTGGTGAGTATACGAGTAACTCGTTTAATGAATTTTGCAAGAGCAATGGTATAGTTCATGAGATAACTCCACCATACACACCTGAGTCTAATGGGGTGGCAGAACGAAAGAACAGAACCTTTAAGGATATGATCAATAGTATGTTGATTAATTCTGGGTTGCCTAAGTACATATGGGGAGAAGCTCTGAATACTGCTTGCCATATTCTGAATAGAGTTCCTCTGAAACACATGGACAAGACACCTTATGAATTATGGACAGAGAAAAGGACTAGTTTAAAATATCTTCGTGTGTGGGGGTGCCTTGCAAAGGTACTTGTCCCTGAACATAAGAGAAAGAAACTAGGACCGAAAACTGTTGTGTTAGAAATGATTGATGAAAACAGTGTTTGGAAGCTAAAGTCAGAAAACAGAGTTTAGCTGGAAGCAGTCAGAGTTTGATTAAACACTGACTGGAAGCGCAAACAGAGTTTGTTAAACTCTGTAGCGGTATTGTCTGAAGAGTCAACAGTGTTTGAAGATTGATAAATATGGAAGCAATATCTTTGAAGATTGGAAAGCTGTCAAAGAGATTGAGTTGACTTGGAAGACTGGAGCAATCGTGATTGATATCAATTGTATAGCTTAATTATAGGAGAATCAATTACTGATTGTACGAAGCTGTATGTTCTATAAATACAGTTAGGTTAACCCTAGAAGGGTAATCGAACATTGAGATATTCATCCATTGTAACCTAAGCAGCTCTCTGTGATATTTACATCACCGAGAGAGGAATTATTAATTCCAAACAGTTTTTAATTGTTAAACAGTGTGTTCTTGTTAAGTTACTCATACAGTATTTGATTACTTATTGTGTATTCGACCTAACAAGTGGTATCAGAGCCTAATCTGTTACTTTATTACAGTTAAAGATCCAAACACAAGAGTAATCAATGGCAGAGATACCTCCACCAAATGAGAAAGCCCCTACTACTGTTAGTAGGTATGAAACAATAAGGGTTCCTATACTTAGGCCATCAGAGTATGCAATTTGGAAGGTGAAAATGACCATGTTTCTGGAGGCTACAGATCCAGAATACCTTGATAGAATATATGAAGGTCCTCACAAACCAACAAAATTATCTGCTGCTGCTGCTGGTGAGGAGGCAAAGGTCATTCCAAAGGAAAAGAAAGATCTAACTGCTGAGGATCTTTCATCTATTGCAAAGGATGCAAAAGTGAGACATTTACTTCACAGTGCATTAGATAATGTTATGTCTAATAAAGTGATTAATTGCACAACTGCAAAGGAAATATGGGATGCACTTGAGGTTAGGTGTCAAGGAACTCCTGCAATCAAGAAAAACAGAAGAAACATACTCACTCAGGAGTATGAGCACTTTGAGGCAAAGTCTGATGAAACCATGACAGAAACATTTGACAGATTCTGTAAACTGCTCAATGATTTGTCATTGGTTAACAAAGAGTATGATTTAGAAGACTCAAATCTCAAGTTTCTTCTTTCTCTACCTGAAAAGTGGGATGTGAAAACAACCACTATAAGAGATAATTATGAACTTGGTGAAACAGAGATTGATGAAATCTATGGACTGCTCAAAACCCATGAATTGGAGTTGGAGCAAAGAAACAAAAGATCAAGTAGAAAGTCAAAGTCTGTTGCACTCAAGGTTGAGGAGAAGCCATCAAAGAAGGAGGCATCAAGGAGAAAGGCAAAAGGAAAAGCCTTAGTCATACATTCAGAGAATGAGTCATCAAACACTGATGTTGACTCAAACACTGATGGATCATCTGATTCTGAAGATGATGAAGAGATGATGCAAATGGCTGCATTGATGGTAAAGACCTTCAAGAAGATGGGATACAAGAACTTCAAGAAGGGAAAGAGATTCTCAAGGGACTATTCAAAGTCTGACAAGAAGAATTTCAAGAAAGCTGAGGGAAAGGACTTCAAATCTGGAAAGAAAGATAAGTCTGAGATTCAATGCTACAAGTGTAAGGAGATGGGACACTATGCTCCAGAGTGCAAGAAGGGTAAAACTGAAAAGGCACTCTACACCAAAGGCAGAGATTGGGCAGACACTTCAGATTCAGATGAGGAAGTCAACTATGCTCTCATGGCTACTACTCAGACTGAAAATGATGATCTCAAGGTACCTCCAACCACTTATGCTTATAACACTGATAATATAACTGAATTAAGAATTTATCTTAAAGCATTGCATATCAGTTATAGAGATCAGACCTTAGAAAATGAGAGGATAAAGTCTGAGTGTTCTCAACTCAAAGAAAGAAATAAACTTGTTGAGGAACAGTTAGAGAACATGAATAAAATTCAAAAAGAGAGAGATGATGCAGTGTTTATAGAACAGGAGTTGCTAGGTAAGTATAAGCAACTAGAATCTGAATTGGAGGATAGTAAACACATCATTAAAACTTGGACACACTCTGGCAAAGACACTCAAGAAGTGTTTCAGTCAGATACAGTAGGTCTAGGTTACTCTGTAGGAGATGAACTTAGATTTGAAAATCAGGTAAAGGTTAGACCACATTGTTCATCTGAGGGTAATGTCATGGGAAAAGGTGGACCTAAGACTGAGGCACAGAAAAAGGCTGTTAAGGAGTCATATGCTAAAACTTTTGTTAAAGAGGCTAACATTGGTTTAATGACAGATAAACAACTCAAGCATAAGCTTAAGGAGATAAAATCTGTCAACAAACAGAGATTGCCTAAGAAAAACAAAAATGGAAAAGTAGGCATCACATCAGGAATTAAGCCAATGCTTGCTTCATTAGCCCCTAGAAAAACATGCTTTAATTGTGGTAGCACTAATCATCTTGCTAGTTTCTGCAGTAAGAATAAGAACATTAATTCTTTGCCTTCTAAAACTGCAGTAAAGAATGATTATGTGAGAACTCGACCACAGACTTTATGCAAACACTGTGGAAGTACTTGGCATTCCATTTACACTTGCAGAGATTATCACGCTATTTACTATAATTACTATGAACCCAAGCCAAATTTGAAATGGGTTAAAGTAAACTCTGCAAATGTAAACTCTGAAAAAGTTAGCTTAAACTCTGTTAATGAAAATTCCGCTGCAAAAGCTAACAGATTTAAGAAAGCCAAAGGATCCAAGCAAGTCTGGATCCTTAAAACTAATAATCAGTGATTGTTTGTGATTGCAGGGCACAAGGGTCAGTACCCTAGTCGTGGACAGTGGATGTTCAGGACACATGACAGGAAATAAAGCCCTGCTATCAGAGTTTGAGGAGAAGGCTGGCCCAGAAGTTTCCTATGGAGATGGCAACATAGGACATACACTGGGATATGGCAATATTAATCTTGGAAATGTCATCATCATAAATGTAGCTCTTGTTCCAGGACTCAAGCATGATTTGCTATCTGTGAGTCAAATCTGTGACAGAGGATATCATGTAGATTTTCAGCCTGAATATTGTCAAGTGATCAGTAAATCTACAGGGAAAGTTGCTCTAGTTGGAAACAGACACAATAACATCTATGAAATCAAATTGTCAACAAACACTGATGGCAAAGCAGTGTGTCTGTCTACAAGGATGTCCAGTGAAGAGAGTTGGAAATGTCACAAGAAACTCTCTCATTTGAATCTGAACAACATCAATGAGCTAATCAAGAATGATCTTGTAAGAGGTCTACCAAAGTCCTTGTTGAATGTAGAAGGACTGTGTGATTCTTGTCAAAAGGCCAAACAGAGAAAAACATCTTTCAAAAGTAAATCTGAGTCTTCAATTGCTGATCCTTATCATCTACTACATGTTGATCTTTTTGGTCCAGTGAATGTGATGTCTCTTGGAAAGAAGAAATATGCATTAGTCATTGTTGATGAATATACCAGATTCACATGGGTATATTTTCTTGCAAAGAAGGATGAAACTGCATTAACACTGACAGAACATGTAATTCAACTGGAAAAAGGGTCAGAGCATCAAGTGAAGATAATCAGAAGTGACAATGGAACTGAATTCAGGAATTCATCTATGGAAGAATTTTGCAAGAGTAAAGGGATAAAACAAGAGTTTTCTGCACCTGGTACTCCACAACAAAATGGTGTAGTGGAGAGGAAGAACAGAACCTTGATAGAAGCTGCCAGAACCATGCTAGATGAAGCAAAGTTACCAACATATTTCTGGGCAGAAGCAGTTCAAACTGCTTGTTTTACTCAAAATGCAACACTGATCAACAAGCATGGTAAAACACCATATGAAATGGTGAAGAAGAAAAAGCCAAATCTAAAATATTTTCATATTTTTGGATGCAAGTGCTTTGTGTTGAAGACTCATCCTGAACAGTTGACCAAGTTTGACCTAAAGGCAGATGAAGGTATTTTTGTTGGCTATCCACTGTCAACTAAGGCATTCAGAGTTTATAATCTGAGAACCAGAGTGATCATGGAATCAATTCATGTGTCATTTGATGACAAGAAGATAACTGGACTTGAAGATGTAGATGAACATGATCAACTGCATTTTGAAAATGAAGATTTATTCTCTGAAAAAGTAAACTCTGATCAGACTGATGTGTCAAACTCTGTTGATCTAAACTCTGAACCTCTACTGGTAAATACTGAAGAAACTCTTCAATCAGAAACAAGGGAAGAACCAGTTGAGGGGGAGCATGAAGAATCACATCAAAGTGATGATTCAAACACTGATGGTGACTCAGTTGATAATTCTGAATCAAACTCTGTTGATTCAAACTCTGTTGATAATTCTGAGAAGTCACATTCAGGGGGAGCATCAGAAAATGAAGAAAGACACCAAGAAAATCAGGAGAGCATGGATCAAGGGGGAGGATCACATGATGACAGAAGCAATCTGCCTTCTGCAAGAAAATGGACTAAATCTCACACACCTGATTTGATTATTGGTGATCCAGATGCAAAAGTAAGGACAAGAAGTGCAACAACAAATGAATGTCTGTTTCATGCATTCTTGTCACAATCTGAGCCAAAGAAAGTGGAAGAAGCTCTTAAAGATGCTGACTGGATAACAGCAATGCAAGAAGAGCTAAATGAATTTGAAAGAAATGAAGTGTGGACCCTTGTACCAAGGCCCAAGAACAGATCCATTGTTGGTACTAAATGGGTCTTCAGGAATAAAACTGACAGTGAGGGTGTTATCACAAGGAACAAGGCAAGACTAGTTGCAAAAGGCTACTCACAACAGGAAGGAATTGACTATGATGAAACATTTGCACCAGTGGCTAGATTGGAGGCAATCAGAATCTTTCTTGCATATGCCTCTCACATGAAATTCAAAGTATTTCAAATGGATGTAAAAAGTGCATTTTTGAATGGAAAACTTGAAGAAGAAGTGTTTGTGGAACAACCACCAGGGTTTGTAGATCCAAAATATCCAGACTATGTCTACAGGTTAGACAAGGCACTCTATGGACTTAAGCAGGCACCAAGGGCATGGTATGAAACCCTTGCCAAATTTCTACTAGAAAGTGGATTTCACAGAGGTACTATTGACAAAACTCTGTTTTATTTCCAAAATGGTAGTGACTTGCTTTTAGTTCAGATATATGTGGATGACATCATTTTTGGGTCTACTAATGATAAACTCTGTAAGAAGTTTGCCAAACTCATGCATTCAAGATATCAAATGAGTATGATGGGAGAGCTTAGTTATTTTCTAGGCCTACAGGTGAAGCAAACAGATGATGGAATTTTTATAAATCAAGCAAAATATACCAGAAACCTTCTCAAGAAATTTGGTATGCTTGACTGTTCATCTGCAACAACTCCCATGGCAACTGCAACAAAATTGGACAAAGATGCAGGGTCATCAGTAGATATGACAGGTTACAGAGGAATGATTGGTTCTTTGCTCTATTTGACAGCTAGCAGACCTGATATCATGTATGCAACTTGCTTGTGTGCAAGGTTCCAGGCTGATCCAAGAGAACCACATTTAACAGCAGTAAAGAGAATATTCAAGTACCTGAAGGGCACTATAACTTTGGGGCTGTGGTATCCAAGAGAATCAGAGTTTAAACTTCTTGGTTACTCTGATGCAGACTTTGCTGGATGTAAGATAGACAGAAAAAGCACCAGTGGAAGTTGTCAATTTCTGGGTGACAGACTTGTTTCCTGGTACAGCAAGAAACAAAAGTCAATATCTACATCTACAGCTGAAGCAGAGTATATTGCTGCTGGTAGCTGCTGTGCACAGATTTTATGGATGAAGAATCAACTGCTGGATTATGGATTAAGGTATACCAAGATACCTATTTACTATGATAATCAAAGTGCTATTGCAATGACAGGTAATCCAGTGCAACATTCAATGACAAAGCACATCAGCATAAGGTATCACTTCATCAGGGAGCATGTAGAGGAAGGCAACATTGAACTTCACTTTGTGTCTACAGAACAACAACTTGCAGATATCTTCACCAAGCCATTGAGTGAAGCTACATTTACAAGACTGGTCAATGAACTAGGAATGGTCTCTAGTTTTGACTAGAGATGTTGGTTAGACTCAAAAACTTATTTCTAAAATATGTTGCTCATGTTTCTGCAAATTGTTAAGTGCTATGTGAACCTTAGTATTAAACTCTGTTATGCATGCTTATGTTTAAAACTTTTTAAACTCTGTTAAGCATGTCTGTCTGTTAAACACTGTTAACATGTTAGATACACTCAGTGAATTCAGAATTGATTATTGTCTGAATGAAAACACCAATGAAGAAAAATGTATGAAGCATGATTCTCAGCAAATAAATCATGATTCTTTCTGAGTCACTGTAATCTAATCAGACTTTGTGCAGTAAATCAACACAGCATGATACTGTTTCATATTTATAGCATCTCTTAGTTTATTCAGTCCTAAACTCTGAGTCTATGAATATTGTGTGCATTGCCTCTCATAAATAATTTTGGTTATTGATGAACTCTAAACTCTGATAAGTGACATTCTGTTTCCAAAGGTATGGTTCATGATGATTCCTTGTTTGTACTTGTGAAAACCATAAAACTTGAGATGTGTCAGTGATTAGTTTGGTGAGTTCAGATTCATGTCTACAACCTGTGAGAGTTTGAGCCAAATCAGTGATTGATATATTTTCTATCAATCAGTATTTATTGTTGTGTGATATTCATCAGGTAGTATGTTTCTCTAGAACTTGAATTAGACCATTTTGAGACTACAGGATATGTGTGTGCATGAAAATGATAAAGGCAATAGGATTTACCATTCTTTCAAACACTGTTCGAAATTCTTTTGAACATTGTACAAACACTGTATAAACACTGTTCATAAATTCCATCCTTAGTAAACCCCTTTGAGCCTTATTAACTGCTCATTTTTCTTATACTCTGAAGTATTAAGAGCAGTTAAATATTTTTTTTCTCAAACAGATGAGTGTTTCTCAAGAAAAGAAAAAGTTTACTCAGTATATATGCTAAATAAAAAAAATGAAAAAAGGATAAATAAAAAAAAAAAAAAAAAAAAAAACATATATACTGATCTTGTACAAATATATACTGTGAATGAACACTTTGTTCTCTTAAGATTCTCAGCTTGAAGTCACTCTTGAATAAAAATATCTCTTTTCATCTGTTTGATCTTACTCCATTTAAACCCTGAATAAAGTCCTTTTGATTTGTGAATACATGTACTCAAAGTAGTGTAGAATTGGTGGACATTCAAGCATATGGTAGATTCTGCTATTTCTGATTGAATGTGAGTGTAAACACTTCACCCAAACACTTGTGTGCATTGAGAGTTTGTGAGAATATCCAGTTCATGACTGTTATTCACTGAATGAAACTCTGATTTCTATCTCTTGATATTTTTGTCTTTAAAGACTGTGTGCTCACTTGGATAGTCATGGACATCAAAGGAAATGGAAGTTTTCAGATTTCTGTATAACAGTAACTACAGAGTTTAGCATTCATCAAACAATCAGTGTTTAATATGAGAGTTTGTGCATTCCGTGTTTATTAACTGTTTGTTATGGATTTTATGAAATATTAGATGCTCTAAAAATTGATTTCAGTAAACTCTGCTTCACACACACTCATATTCACAACTGTGCAATTTTTGAAAGGATTTTAGTGATAAAGTTGGAAAATTGATAAACACTGTTGAGTTGTGTTAAGTACTCTGAGGTAAAGTCTTATTGAGATGATTTGAATATTTTGAAGTAATTGGGGTAGTTGACAACTGTTAATTAGTGTTAATGTGTCTAAGTGTCGTGATTATAGGAATAACAGCGGTAATTATTAAGTGATCCATTGGCTGTTTGACACGTGTCCCATGATTGTGTCCCACTCACACACTACTCTACAACAGTTGCGCGCTTTTACTAAATAAACGATTGAGTTTTAATTTTACTCTAATCGTCTTTAGTCTCTCACTCCTTATCGATTCACATTCACCCACTCACAGTTACTTACATACTTATTCATTTTCACACTTCTCTTATTCTCTCCTTCACTTTTTGATAAACACTTACAGTGCATTCAAATCTTTTCTCTGAATATCTTCGTATCTTGTTACTAATGGCAACTAAAGCGTTTGATGCAGCAGGGTTAGTTTTTCTCCCTAGTAACTATGCAGCACCATTGGAGAATGAAAATGCTCCACAGGCGTTTCACTTGTTCCAAAACTTCTTGAACGATTCTGAGATAGGGACGGCTCTAACTGCACCACGAACATTATCTGCTTCACAGATTGCTACTTTCTGGACAAACTCTGAATATGATGATGGAGGAGAGGCTGGCACTCCAACAATCATTTTCACTCATGAAGAATCAGAGTATATCATTACTCCAACTACTGTTAGGGATGCTTTGGACTTTGAGACACACACTTCTTACAGTGTTGTTGGTCATGATAGATTGAGGACAATGTTGGAACAAATTGGATGTGCAGGAAACTTGAACAAGATAGGGTCTTTGAGACGGCCAAGTTTGAGAAAGGAATGGAGTTTCTTCTTTGATTGTATAACAAGGGCTTTTGGAAAGAAGACAACAAACTGGGATGCACTACCTCTGGATACTCTCCAAATTGGTCATGCTCTACTATATGGAGGTAACTTCGATTTTGGTAGACTAGTACTAATGAACTTGGGAGAGCGATTGTCTGAGTCTACTACTGTTTATTTTGCTCGTTTTTGTCAATTGCTATTTACTGCATGTGTGCCTAACATTCCAATTGATGAAGCTGATGTAATTCAGCCTTTTCAAGTTGCTAAGAGAATGTTCACTGATTTGACAAACAAAGATGTCACTAAACAGCAAATACCTGAGTTGTTTATGCCTTTAGCCTTACAAAACTATGTGAACCAACCACAAGACCCTCAATCACCACAACAAATGCCTGAACCATCAGAAACCATAAACTCTGAACCAACACCTCCAACACCCACAACTACTGTACCTACTACATCTCATCAACCACAACCAGAAACCTTAAACTCTCCACCAATAAACTCTCCACCCTCAAACACTGAACCATTAAACACTGAAGCTTTAAACACTGATACCTTACACTCTGAGCCAGCACCTACTGAACCAGCCAAAACCAAGCCAAAGAGAAAGAAACACACTGCCCAAAACACTAAACATTCAAAGGCTAAACAGACATTACCTGGAGCTATTTATACTAGAAGAATGAAGCAACATGCAAACAGACCTTCACTTTCATCACCAAAATAAAGCTCAAGTGAAGATGAAGAGGAGATTGTTGTGCCACTCAAGAAAAGGAGACTAATTCTTTCTGATTCAGATGCAGAGAATGTTGTTGAAGCTCCAGAGGTGGTTTCACAGCAAACACCTACTGTTGAGGATACAGAGAATGTTGAAGTACCTGCAAAAGTTGACATGCCTGCAGAGAATATTGTGGATGACAAAGTACAAATACCTGCAGAGGTTGAAATGCCTGCAGAGGATAATGTTACTGTTGAAATACCTACAGAGGATAAAATGCCTGTAGAAGAGGATCAAAGAGATGGTTTGTCACCAGTACATGTTCCTGAAGCTGTGGCATCACACACAGAGCTGGTATCTTCTCAAATTCAAGACAAAGGAGATGAAGCTACTAAGGCAAACTCTGTTGCAGAGCCTGTGCAACATGAGGTGATTATTGAAAAGGTTGCAGAAGTTATTGCAGAAACTGTGGCTGACACTGCTCAGCACAGTGGTTCTTTCAAAGATGGTCAAGCTCAAGGTGCAAGTGATGAAGATAAATCTGACAGTGATGCAAACTCTGATTCTTTTGTGAGTGCACCTGCACAGACAGATAGTAAACATACACCTTTTGCTCAGCCTTGTCCATCACATGCTGTTGAAGTAGAGCATCTTGCTAAATCTGCTGAAAATTGGTATAAACAAGATTGCATTTTTCCAAAAGGGAGAGCATCTGAGTTTGTTAAGCAAACTGCAAAGCAAATTTCAAATCCAGAAATCTTATCCTGTTTAAAGGCAACTGTGGTACAAGTCAAGACTCTGGAAGGAAATTTTGCTGACACTAAACACGAAATTGCTTCCTTGAAGACTGAGATTCAGTCAAGAGAATTGAAGATGGATAGAGAGTCTAAAATAAAAGCTGTTCAGCTGTCTAAAGTTCAAGACACTCTCTATGCCAGGCTAGGAAAGGTTGAAGAAAATCAGACTGCTTTATCTGCTAAAGTGGATTCAATTGCAAATTCTTTAGAGCTCATTACATCAATACTAATTCCTGATGATGTCAAAAAGGGGGAGAGAGTTACTAAGTCAAAATGCAAAGTTTCTCAAACTCTGACTAAAAAGGATGATGCTGGAGATGGAGGGGCAAGTGATAAAAGCAAGGTTTTAAACTCTGAAAGGCAAACTCTGAGATCTGGCAAATCTTTTAAATCACAGTCTGTTGGAACAAACACTGAAACTCAAGGTACCTCAAAGACCAAGAGTTTGGAATTAACATCAAACCCAAAGACTGATGAGGAGTTAGCTGTTAAGCTTTTCATGGAAGAGAATGCAGAAGGAGTGACCATAGAAGATGCTAAAGCTGAAGAGAAGAGTTTACAAGAAAAACATCTGAAAGCTTTAAAGTCTGAAAAAGGAAAGAAGAATGTGAAAGTTGCTAAAGCTGCAAAGCCTGTTCTTAAAGGTATTCAAATCAAAGAACCAGTTGGTACAGATCAAAGAATGCAAGTATTCAGAAAACCAACAGATGCAGAAGCTAAGCAAAAACTGAAAAGTATAGTTACAACCTCTGTTGATACACATGTTGTACAGAAGAATGAAAACACAACCTCTGTTGCTGCACAAGTTGTGACCACACCATTATTGTCTTCTCAGTTGAAATCAACATTTAAAAGAGGTGCTCCTCATGATCCAAGACTAGAAGCTACAATTCCAATGGATTTTTCTGATGGTAGAGCTTTATCTGGTAAAGTTGGATACAACAAAGAAGGCATAGGTTCACACAGAGATAAAAGACAATATGTTGGTCCTAGAGATCCTTCTTCACTGTCTGTTCCAGGAGGTGGTGTCACTCAAGAGAGTTTAGACAAACTGGAGTCAGTACAGCTTGTATATCAGAAGAGTCTAGAAAAGGATTTCTTGTTATATTTCATGGCTGATGGAACAGTATTTAAAGTCTCTGAAAAGGATATCGAATTAAAATATGCTGAAGAACTTGAATATGTCCTGTACATTTTCAGAGTGAGAAATCAAAGAGCTCAGTCAGTTGCAAATGTGCTTCAACAAAGAATGATTCAAAACCTTGCAAGAAGGCAAATGAAATTCAACAGCAAGTATGTTCCTAAATACAGAGATTGGAATGGCAATCTGATTGAAATGGAGAAGGGAACTACAAAACTGAAGACTGATCTTGGGATTACTGTTCTGGATTTCAATGTAAAATCTGAAGAGGTGAAATATATCAGGTTGGGAAATGAGATGAGAAGAAACAAAATCTATGATCTTAGAGCTGCTATCTATCAAACTGATGAGAATGATCCTCAGTTGAGAGAAATCAAAGAAGCTATGCAGATAGAGCTTGAAAATGCTGAAAGAAGGTTGCTTATAGACTATCTCAGAACAGTGCCTGATCTTCAAGAGATTAGAGATTAAAGTCTGTAAGAATTTTCTTATTTCATGTAGAATTTGTTAAGTAATAGCTTAAACTCTGTTTGTATGTTAAACACTGTAAACTTTGTATTTGTTTTGACATCATCATTTACTGTAAAACTTGTACATTCTTGCTAATGAACAAGTTGGGGGAGATTTTTAGAAATGATTGATGAAAACAGTGTTTGGAAGCTAAAGTCAGAAAACAGAGTTTAGCTGGAAGCAGTCAGAGTTTGATTAAACACTGACTGGAAGCGCAAACAGAGTTTGTTAAACTCTGTAGCGGTATTGTCTGAAGAGTCAACAGTGTTTGAAGATTGATAAATATGGAAGCAATATCTTTGAAGATTGGAAAGCTGTCAAAGAGATTGAGTTGACTTGGAAGACTGGAGCAATCGTGATTGATATCAATTGTATAGCTTAATTATAGGAGAATCAATTACTGATTGTACGAAGCTGTATGTTCTATAAATACAGTTAGGTTAACCCTAGAAGGGTAATCGAACATTGAGATATTCATCCATTGTAACCTAAGCAGCTCTCTGTGATATTTACATCACCGAGAGAGGAATTATTAATTCCAAACAGTTTTTAATTGTTAAACAGTGTGTTCTTGTTAAGTTACTCATACAGTATTTGATTACTTATTGTGTATTCGACCTAACATGTTGATTGCATCTTTCTGGGCTATATTGAAACCACTACGGCTATGAGATTTTTAGTGTTAAAATCTGACATAGACGGAATAGTGGCTAACACTATAGTTGAATTTCGTGATGCAACATTCTTTGAGGATGTGTTCCCTATGAAGACTGGTATACCTCAGGGTATTCCTGATGATAATCCCACTCACACATCGAGGTCCATTCCTGATCATGTGGAAAAGATGACAAATGTGGGGGCAGATCCTGATAGTAGCTCTATTCCTGATGAAGTAGAGGAACCTAGAAGGAGTAAGCGTACTAAGGTATTCAAGGATTTTGGAAGTGATTTTATCACTTAAAATATCGAGGATGAACCTTTAACTTTTCGACAGGCCATGGATTCTTTAGAATCTAGGTACTGGAAAGGTGTTGTAAATAGTGAAATTGACTCTATTGTTTCTAATGGAACATGGGAGTTGGTTGATCTACCTCCTGGGTGTTCTAATATAGGATGTAAATGGGTCTTCAAAAGGAAGATGAACCCTGATGGCTCAATAGATAAGTATAAGGCTAGGCTGGTAGCTAAGGGATTTAAGCAAAAGGAAGGCATTGATTACTTTGACACATACTCTCCAGTTGCTAGAATGACCACAATCCGAATGCTTATAGCATTGGCTTCTGTACATGGTCATATCATCCATCAAATGGATGTAAAGACAGCTTTTCTTCATGGTGAACTTGAAGAAGAGATTTATATGGATCAGCCTGAGGGATTTGTTGCCTCTGGTAATGAGAGGAAAGTATGTAAGTTAATCAAGTCTATATATGGCTTAAAACAAGCTCCAAGGGACTGGCATAAAAAGTTTGATGAAACTGTTTTAGAATCAGAATTTGTAGTTAATGAAAGTGATAAGTGTGTCTATTACATGATTAAAGGAAATGAATGCATTATTGTGTGCCTATATGTGGATGATATTTTATTGTTTGGAACTAATATTGATATTATTAACGAGACAAAAGTTTCTTGAAAAGGCATTTTGAAATGAAGGATATGGGAGAGGCTAGTGTGATTCTTGGTATCAAGTTGACTCAGTCAACTGATGGAATAACCTTGTCACAATCTCATTATATAGAGAAATCTATACTTGAGAGGTATGGTTATTCAAATTGTAGAATCGCAAGTACTCCGTATGATCCTAAAATTGCCCTTGTCAAGAATAGTTCAGGAGTACCTGTGTCTCAGTTAAGGTATTCTCAGATTATTGGGAGTTTGCAGTATCTTGCTAATGGAACTAGGCCGGATATTTCATATTCAGTGTCTAAGTTAGCAAGATATACAAGCTGTCCAAACAAGACTCATTGGGATGCTCTTGATAGAGTGCTTAGATATCTAAAAGGCACCATATATCTTGGTTTGCATTACAGGAGGTTTCCTGGAGTGCTAGAGGGATATAGTGATGCAAGTTGGATAGCTAAGAAGTCTGGTTCCAATGGAGTGACTGGATATCTGTTTACCCTTGCGGGTGGAGCAGTATCTTGGAAGTCTTCTAGATAGACTGTTATAACTCGATCTACTTTTGAGGCTGAGTTGTGTGCATTAGATGCCACGGGGATTGAGGCTGAGTGGTTACATGGACTTATGTCAATGTTACCTGTAGTAAGTCATCACTTCCTGCTTTTGCTGTTCATTGTGATAGCCGTACAACTATCGACAAAATAAACAGCAAGAAGTATAATGTGAAAACAAAGAGACATATCCAAGTTAGACTAAAGTCTATAAGGGGTCGAATGTCTGACAGGATCATAGCTGTTGAGTTTATTGGAACTCAAGAAAACCTAGCTGATCCTTTGACTAAGGGACTTGAGCATGCTGTTGTCCTTAAGTCTAGGTTGGGGATGGGACTGATAGCCCATAATAATTCATCTACAGCGGGAACCCAATACACATGAGAGGAGATCCCTCGAAAGTGTATTCAATATGGTAATAACAAGTTGTAAGGGTGAATTGGTTGTACCTTTAACTACATAGATTGATACTTACGTATCTGGATTCTATCCCCTGTAAACCTAAAAAAGGTACTGTAACTGCCAGAATAGCAAGAGTCATTTGAACTCTGAATGGGGTCAAGTCATATGACGAGATGCTAACAGTACATCTCTGGAGATGCCCAGCTAAGCGAATGTAATTGTGTGGTCGCAATTAGAGGAAAGGGTTATTCCTTGAAGCATTCGACGAACAGGATCGAGACATGACCATTAACGTCTCAAAGCCATAGATTAGCACCATAGCCTTTGACTTGTCGTCGTCTATGGAGTGTGGTTAGACCAAACGGATAAAGATTTAAGGTGAAACATTCCATCTGAATCCGGTAGCCATCGAAGTAGAGGACTTAGGAGGGTTCAAACCTGGAAGGGTACCTACTCTGAAAAACAAGTCATGATGAGGATAGATATGTATTTGCATTTTTGTATGGATTCGTGGGGGATTGTTAGAAAATGGAAAGGTTGAGGCATATTTATAATATGTTCTTGATGTCATTTCCGGAAACTAACAAGTGGAGTTTGTTCCTTGTAATGAGGACTTAAACTTTCATATTTGGATCTAAGACATTTTCTTAGTGGAATCCATAGATAAATTGAGTTGAAAGAAGGTGATTTTTAAATTAGATATTGATTTATTTTAACAAGTTTCAGATTTATCTGTTACAACAGTACTGGAAATTGGATCAGTATTTGGATTAAATCCTGATGGAAATTTGGATCAGTACTTGGAGTAAAATCCTGATGGACTTGGTCAGACATCAGATACTGATGGGTTAAATCCTGATGGATATCAGTTCCTGACAAGCACTGAATCCTGATCCTGATGGACACCAAATCCTGATATTACTGATGACCAAATCCTGATGCTTATGTAACTGAAAATAATTCCTGATGCAGTTAATGAAATTAAATCAGAATATTTACTTTCCTTTTATGGAGTATCAGTTACATTTATTTTTGGTATTATATACAATACAGAATAGAATAAACGTATGTAGTAGAGATACGTCCTAAGGATAGAAACCCTATCTCTTTTCTTTCTTCTCTGTTCTCTCTCGACACATACAGATAATACATAATTCTCAGGCGAACTGAGGTGCTGGTCGCTGTTAATCACTGGAGTATTTGTGAACCCTTTGATCGGTGCTGTTTTATCCTGGAAGTGATATTGCTGCAACCCAATCACAACGTAAGTGGGGCAATATTCTCTTCAAGAACAACCAAGTCTTCTCGAAGGGCTTGGTGACTCAGCTGTTCTTCTCTCTCTGATCAGTAGTTGCTAAATCTTCTGTGAGAGATAAGTATTCTTGCCTTTCTTGTTAAATTACAGTCTTTGATTATATTCTTGTTTTGCCTTCGTGATTTGTTTTGTTAATTGGTTAATTGCCTGTTCTTGTTTAATATATATCACTGCCTCATTGTTGCGTTGTTTAGTTAATTATACCCAACAGATTTAACTCCTGATTATCAGCTTCAAGAGTCATATCAGTTAACAAATATCAAAGCTCCAAACAAAATGTGAAGTCCTGAAAACGTTGAATGGATTTTGTACCCATGAATTTTAAGTGTATAGTTATTGGTACACATTAATGTACTGGAATTTGTTTGTTTAAATATAATCTGTTTCATGGAAAGAAGTTAGATGCATACCAGTGTCTTGCAGTTGTTCCACTACTATTCTTACGAGTTGAAGTCGTGGGAATGTGGAATCGATCACTTTGTGCATTAATGTTTAAATTTCAACAATGTCCAAAATTATTAAGGAATAAGATATGAGGGTATTTTAGTCATTGTAGTGATAGGTTATTGGGCTATATATAAAGCCCCACTTAGCTTTATTTCAGTAAGATCAATACAATGTAGTCACTTTAATATATTCAGCTCTTTAATATATTCAGCTTTTGTACATATTCATCTTCATTGTTCATCTTTATTCCTAAATAATTACACACATAAACAAACATATATATAATTATATGTTTGTTATCATGGTATCAGAGCGTCCGGTTCTTGAGGCCTAACAGTTAACACACACGGTCTTTTCATCTATCATTTCTCCAAGAAAAAGCAAGAACCATAAATCAGGGGAACGGTATGTAGCAACACAAAAGCTACGTAGAACAAGGTCAAGAAATTCCAGCAACTCCCAAGGATCGAAAAGAACCATAAACCAGCAATCACTGCAAGAAACTTCTTCAAGTCCTTCCCTACTACAATGTCACGAAGGATTGCAAGAGCTCTGTTGACTTCAATTCTAAGGCCCACGTGCTCATAGTTCGTTAGATGCGGGTTCAGAACCCAAGCTTCGTCCAGTTCCAAAGACAGTTATGAAACAAATTCGTGATGTACTAAACTCATTCCTTGAAGGCATCTCCATCACAGATCTTCATTCAGAGTTGGAAAAGACTAACGTGAGTTTGGATAAGGATTGGTAAATCCAGGCATAACTACACGGACTATTTTCAATGATGGGGACCTAAAGCAAGACATTCAGGGGAAGAAAAATTGTAGAGAAAACTCTTGTTTAGGCATGGAAGACAAGACATCAATTCTAGTGTCATCAAAAGCCAATGTCAAAGAGCCTACAAGAAACTTGCCAAGCTTATGGGCATGAGATTTCGTGATAATAGCAGGGTTCTTCAAATCTATTTCAGAAATCTTACGCAAGTTTGGTAGGTGTTTTACTAATATTGACTGGTGGGTCAGAACTTGATGCTTGGTCTAATCTTGTGGTTGAATTATTTTGAGAAGAGTATCACGATTAATTTCATAAATGGGGTCAGTATGGTATGTGTTTTGTGTATTGCTCTGCTCTGTGGTACAGAAAGGTGGTTTTTATGTAGTTTTTTTGTGACTACTCAAGCAGGTGTCTATGATTACTACAACCAGCAGCCAGCTCCGCCGCAGTAGGTTCCTGGTGCTCCTGGCTCCGTAGATATGGCTAGCTATGCTTATAGTCAACAAGCAGTCCCTGGATACAATCAGCACAAGCAGAGAAGTCCCAGTATACCAACTAATGAAGAGTGCTTTTTGGCACTTGGAATTTTGGACTTGCAAGTTAATGAAGCTGCTGGTATGAGAATATGAATGGAAAAGATGCGGAGTGCTTTTGAATTATATCCGTACTGTCATTTCTTCTTCACTGGATTTTTAATGGAAAAGGCAGCAGAGGGTGGTGGAAGAGAGCATTGGGCAGAGAATGAGTAGGAGGAGGTGGCTGAGTAAAATTGGGAGGAAGCTATTGGTGAGGAGCAGATGCTTCCTGCCTTGCTGTTGCTTTGATGGTAAGTTCTGTTGCTTTTAGCTGTTGGTGTTGGTTTATGAATTAGGAAGCTGTTGAAATCCCAAATAATTCATGTGAAACAATTCAATTCGATTCTGTTGTGCTTGATGTTGTCATGAATTGTGTTCTGATTATGTGGGTGTTGGTTTTGACAATGGAGAAGTAGAAAACCTGATTGAAGGCCATAGTGTTTCTGATGTTGTTTCTGTAATGCTTGCCTTGTTGAAATTTTGATGGAAGTCATTGCCATCATTTATATGGAAGTAATTTCCATTGTTTGTTAAGATGGAAGTCATTGCCATCATTTACATGGAAGTAATTGCCATTGATTTGTTTATTGTTGAAGCTGAGAGGTTAATCCATTGAAGTGATCGAGTACTCAAGCTTATTTGAAATTAAAATAGCGCTTGCATAACCAAGTTGCTTTATTGTGCCTCGACTCTACTTTTGAAGTTCACCAAATTCTGTTGAGGTGGGCCATTGAGCTCTTGAAAAACCGCTTGGAGATAGAAATTACTGGGGACGAAGAAGAAGAGAGATTTAGAGCGAAAAAGTCCAGAGCAAGAAGTCAGTGCCTGAAGCCCGAGCCAAATCCAAGAAGCCCGAGCCAGAGCCAGAGCCCGAAGCCAAAGCTAGAGACAGAAACAGTCCTCAAATGGCAGGGAATTGGAGTCCCTTGTCAGGACATTGACGTGCTCCAACAAGTCCTCGAATGGCAGGGAATTGGAGTCCCCTATCAGGACATTGATGTGCTCCTACTGGCCGGATTTGGAGTCCCTGTCAGGAATTGATGTGCTCCACTTGTTCAAGGAAAACAGTCTCAGAAGTGTGGTTTTGTGACTGCAAAGGATTATGAGTTTTTTTTATTGATATCGTTGGAGTTCAAGCCAAGAGCTTCACTATGTTCCCGCTCTTAGCTTGAGGGGGAGTATTAAGGAATAAGATATGAGGGTATTTTAGTCATTGTAATGATAGGATATTGGGCTATATATAAAGCCCCACTTAGCTTTATTTCAGTAAGATCAATACAATGTAGTCACTTTAATATATTCAGCTTTTGTACATATTCATCTTTATTCCTAAATAATTACACACATAAACAAACATATATATAATTATATGTTTGTTATCAAAAATATTATAGTTCGAAGTATATGAAGTAAAAATGCAATCTGAAGGACCCAAAGTAACAATGCAACATGAGATATGCGAGACTGGTGATTTTAGTCAGTTATGCAACATGAGAGATGCGAGACTGGTGATTTTAATCGTAACACATGATACATACTAAGTTTTTTCCTCATTGTGTACGGCATTGCTCAAAAGTATGGCAAACAAAATTTTCTTATCTGTGCATTTCTCCGATATGCCTGGACGCGTTCAATTCGTATGATTTATCAAACATGCTGAAAATTTTCAATCGCGATTCTTTCCAGATGAAAAATCCGGAAAGGAAAATAGCAAATGCAAAAATTCCATGCATCCTACATTTACTTATCAGTTGTAATATGGCGTTATAATTTATGGCCTTCTTTACCGTGGGTGCGGTTACACTTACATCTCCAGCCCTTGATCTGGTATATAGCAGTTGTCAGTTGTCACTTGTCACATTGCTTAGCAGAACAAGAGCTTGTTATCGTTAAATCCAGATTATGATAGCTTAATTTAACATTATTGACTTTGATAACTCCAAGACCCGATCTAGTGTCTCCTCCACCTTTCCCACGCCTGGTCAGAGGTGAAGCTGGTGGTTGGGTATCTGCAAAACAACACCGGAGGGGGGTTTGAGCCCCGCGGCGCCTCCGGCGTGAGAATAAGTGACGGCTTTGGAGAGTAAAAGATAAGGACTAGAGTATCTAATTATGGAGGGTGTGTGTATATGAGTGTGCAAAAAGGAGAATCTAACCTCTACACCTTAGTCTCCTAGTCTATTTATAGGCCAAGGATTAGGGCTTAGGGGTGAGTACCTGCAATCATGAGCGTTGAATCCGAGATAAATGGGACACTTGTTCCTTTCCGATAGCTCCCACGTATCCAGGTGATATTCGTGGTGGCGTGCGCCTTTAGCATGTCAGCACGTGGCTCGATAGGGACATGACTGTGCCCATCTTAGGATTCCCTTATCTGTCACTGTCATGTAGGACCATAATCATGACTCATGTCCCGTCATAACTCCATGTGTACTGGGCTTGGGTCATGGGTCTGCAACGTCTGGCCCAGTCCGGACTGAGTTCTCCCGAGCGGTTCTGGGCGGGGTCCGATCCGGATTGGATGCGGCCTATCATTTGCCCCCCCACTCCCTTATGCGGATTTTCCGGATAGGGGAGTAGAGATTAGAGTTCGATCCCAAAGAGTCCTCTTGAAGCCTTGAGAAAATTTTGGTCGGATATTGCCTCCTAATCCGAATTGCTGACAGGTGGAGGTAATTTGGATTGATGTGTTCCGGAAAAAATTTTCGGTTGGATATTGCCTCCTAATCCGAATTGCTGACAGGTGGAGGTAATTCGGATTGAAGTGTTCCGGAAAAATTTTGGTTGGATATTTTATTCCATGACAGGTGCGTTATGGAATTCTATTCGATTTTTTGGGTTTTCCCTCTACTGATTTTGAAAACATGTTACTCCAATTCTCCTAAAAAGGCGTGCAACAACTGTCCACCATTACTTTGCTTGCCTCTCCACGTCTCTAATTATTTGCCAGCCAATCAAAACTTGCCACGTGTCTCACCCAAACGTTTCTTTTCCGAAGTTATATATAACTTCTTTTTTGTTTCAATTGTACTTTCGCACTCTTTGTCTTCTGAAAGCCAAAAACCTGTCTCCTTTCTCTGCACTTCAAGTTCTTTCAGACTGTGCTTCTTTCTCCTTGTATCGCTCGACGGCTTTTCAGATCTTGCTTGGGGATACTTCTTGGGCCACGCCTCTTTGTAAGTTTCTCTTCTTCTCTATCTTTGATCTCTCCTTTTGCATGTGACTTGAGAAGTGATTTTCAATTCTCGACTTCCGACTCGAACTATGTGCATCGTTTTTGTACTTTTGTTTTGGGTTTTTTTTATCATTTATGCGTATATGGGGCATTAGTTTGATTGTTTTCAAGTTTAATACTTGAGGTTTTGGTTGTTTCTGGGTTTGCCTTGATACGATTTCTTTGTTTTTGGATTTCTGGGTTTATATGCTTGTGTGTATAGGCGTATGTATAGTCTAGATCTTGTTTTGATGCTTCGAATTTCTGCATTTGTGTTTTTGGGTTCATGGATGGTCCGGATTAGCGGCTCGGTATCCCCATGGATGAGGTACCTCATCCGGATTCTTGGTTACATAGCCGCTAATCCGGATTCTTGGTCAAGAGGCAGAGCTTAGGTTTATCCAGACTGGGAACTGTAATCTTACTTTGACTTGCCACGCTAACCCGGACTATATAGGAAAAATCCTTGCCCGGATTAGACTAAAATACGAATTCGGATTTCTCAAATCAGAATTTTATGAACTGATGCGAATTATGGGTTGAAGAGAGAGAGAGCTTAACCTTGTCTATTTCTTCAGGTTTTATGGTTACCAAACAACGGGCAAGGAGACAAAAGACCCCCTCTGACTGTATTGTCATTAGCTCCGACAGTAGTACCGGTAGCTCTAAATCTGTTAATCAACCCATCTCTACAGTAGATTCTGATTGGTGTTTGATGGCCCGGAAGAAGAAGAGGAATACTCAGGAAGTCGTAGTTCAACTCTTTACCAAGGACCGGGGTGGTGGTCAGAGTGTCGTGGGTCCGGACGGACTTTGGGTAGATAGCCAGTATTTGTTTGTTAGGAAGTATGATGTCGACGAAAGTTTTTTCTACGGCAACCTCAGTTTCCAGTATAGGCATCGATAGCCCCGCAGGGTCCCTGGTCCTTATGACCAGGCCAGATTGGACGCAGCCTCTTCTAAAACTGTGCTGAGCGAAGTCCCATATCGTCTTGCATCTAAGTTTGCGTCGTATAATGATTCGGATATGGATGCTGCAGTCCGATCTACTTTTCATCTGGATTCGGACATTGAGTGGCGGTGGCCCCGTCATGGGGAAAAGATTTACCATCGTCCGGCTGATGGCTATGTCGGGGTTTGGTTAGAGCATCTTCGTTCCGGGTAGACCCCGAAGTGTCACATCTTTGTGAAACACCTTTGCAAGTATGAGTACGAGATTTGTTTGATGCAACTGACTCCTAACGCAGTCAAGTGGATCTCCTGGTTTCTTGCCGATTGCAATTGCTCCAAAATTTTTCCGAACTTTAAGCTTTTTCACAAAATCTTTGCTCTTATAAAGTCCAGTAAAGATCCATTTTATGAGCTCAAGTTTCGCGGGGAGGAGTTAGGGTTTGGTTCCGGAGATGCGAAACCGGTGGTAATGGAAGGTTCTCTGAAAGGGTGGAATCGATCTTGGATGTTTTTGAAAGGTGTGGACATCGAATTCAGGCCCCTTTTTTGTAAACGAATGCAAGATCTCCCGGAATGGGAGACCTTCAAATTTGAAGGTGAAGATTTAAAAAAGCTTCATACTTTCTGTTTGAGTGTTGGGTTTCAACTTACCCGGGATACCTTTATGGATCATCAGCGAATGT
The DNA here is from genome assembly GCA_037693485.1 of Kitagawia praeruptora. Lineage (NCBI taxonomy): Eukaryota > Viridiplantae > Streptophyta > Magnoliopsida > Apiales > Apiaceae > Kitagawia > Kitagawia praeruptora. The sequence goes on along the minus strand of CM075346.1, from coordinate 38,613,619 downwards.
ATGAACTTGGGTGTATGTTTTTCTTTTCTCCTATCATATTTGAACTTCAGTTTGCGCTTAGTCATCATCATCTTGCTCATAATACTTGCACACTTGTCCCACTCTGCTATACACTCATTTGTCATGTTGTTGTTTTCAGGTTTGCCGCATTATGACCCAGATTTGGTTGAGAGGATGAAGAAGAATTCAGCCACCGCACTCCTTGCCTCAAAGATGAAGTCGCTTACGGGCATTCATCAAGTTAAGATTGCCGCGAACCGGGTTCTGGATTCATCCGAGACTGGGACCGGCATTGGTGACGGTTCCAGCGTCCAGAAGGAGGGTGGCGGGGAATCCATGGTACCTCCCTCTAAGCTTCAAGTTCCTCCACTTGATGTGGAGCATGCTGCCCAGACTGAGGGGGTGGAGTCCCCTCCGTCGATGAGCCCCCCCTCCAAACGTCAGAGGTTGCTCCAGGATGATCAGAATTTCAGTCCGGATTCTAACCGGGAGTTGGGTGTTGTGGCCACACCATCCGGAACCGGTACTAGCAGGAGAGGTCCTCCCTACCATGTTGGGAAGCGCACCCTGAAAGAGATTGCCGAATTCGCCACTTCTATTCCTGAAGAGTTTGATTGGGCCGCCATGAGACGTCTCAAGAACTATCATGTACTCAAAAATAGCTTTGCCATCTGGGCTCAGGTAATCTTGACCTCGATTACCTTCTGTGGTACTTCCCTCACACTTATCTCTGTTTACCCTCTAGTACTATTGTTATGTTTTTCTTTTTTGTCTCGCAACAAGGGTTGACGTTGGTCGGGGCTGTTGCTAACGCTGAACTAAAAGAACGGGAAGCCGAAGAGTTAAACAAAAAGCTTTCTGAGAAAGAGAAGGAGCTCTGTGACAAGGACTTGAAAATTTCAGAGCTTGAGAAGGCATTGGCTGATAGTTCCCGAAAAGATGTGAGAATTCACGAACTGGAAGAGCAGGTTTCCGAATTGAAGGATGCTGCTAAGGTTGCTTCAGACCGCGTCACTGCCGCCGAGGCTGAGTCCGAAAAGGTTAAGAAGCAGGCTGAAGATCTGAAGGCACAGCTCCTCACAGTCCGGTCTGATGAAGTAATTATAGTCGAGTACAAGGCCTCAGAGGCTTTTAGTGACGCAGTCACCGAAGATGTTGCCGCCAAGCTTCTGCGTTGTTGGTTGGTTGCCGAACGGTTGATTAAAATAGATCCAGAGTCTTCATGGGAAAAATTTACGGAAGCCTATGTTGCTGCTGAAGAAGCTTTTGATGCTGACGGAACTGAACCTCAGCCCTATGACGGACCTGGATTGATCATTGCCCCTACTGCAGAACCGACTGATCATGGCCGAAGTTGATTTTTCATTATTCTCTGAAACATTGTTTTGTAATTCGAATATTTAGCTTTCGTGAACTTGTTTTCTTAATCTTGTCTATGGTATTTTTGGACTTGTCTTATTCTCATTTCTCTTTTTGGTTACACGTATATATTATGGTGCTTATGTGTTGCTCCCCCATCCGGATTTCCTTGAAAGAATGGAATCCGAATTGTGGTACAAGGGTGGATATTCCCTCTTAAGTCCGAAGTTCAAAAACGTTGGGCGACTTATGGGAAATTTGTAGCATTTGCCCCTAATCCGGATGTATTCGAAAGAATTAAATCCGGATTGCGGTAAAAGGTTGAATCTTCTCTCCTAATTCCAACATTTAAAAACATTGGGTAATTTAGAAGAAATTTGTAACTTTTTGGCTCCCAGTCCTGATGTATTCGAAAGAATTAAATCCGGATTGCGGTAAAAGGTTGAATCTTTTCTCGTAAGTCCAACATTTTAAAAACATTGGGTAACTTAGAGGAAATTTGGAGCCTTTTCGGATTTTCTCTGAAAGCTTGAATCCGGATGATTGAGAAAACAGATATTTTTCTTTTCTGTATTTTCCCTTGTTTTCATAAAACTTCGTAGACTGTGAGTTCAACAGTCAAACTCTTTGGCCTTCGTGTTGTCAATCAATGTCAATCAGCCTCAATATCAACCAACCCCAATCCCCATCAATGTTCCAATGATTCCCGAGGTCCTTGAAGACTGAAATCGCTTGACCTCTTTTGCATTCCCTCTCTATAAATACTCCTTCATATGCATTTTCTGCACTTCACTTTTCTTTCCCAGGCCATCTTCTCCTTTCTTCCTTTGAATCTTCTTGTCAATGGATCCAAAAAATGTGGTGTATGACTACGAAAACAATAAGATCATCGTCGATGGCATAGTTTTCGACGGGCCTACAACCACTGTCGAGATCGATGTCGTCTTGAAGAGGATCGACGATGCTCTAGCCTTGCGTAGGATGGTTGCAGATCAAGCTGAGAGGGGGCTCCGCGGACCTGGCAACGGTGGAGGAGGTGCTGGTGGTTCTGGCGCTGCCGCCGTTTAAATATAATCTCTTTTACGTTTTGATGAAAGTTGTATCCCCCCTTCCCCTTGTTTAATAAAAATGGCTTGAAAAACAGCCATAAACATTTGTTTCCGTTTCTTCTTCGTCCGTTTTGAGTTTGTTGCGTTTTGTGTTTGATTTTATTGTTTCGACTCGAATACTTTCGATAGTATCCCAGTAGTTTTTTCTTAATTTATATCCCGTTTGCTTCTAGCTCGGAATCTGTAGTAGTGAAACGTTCGAACTAGAGTGGTTTTTTAGCTTTTTTATATAAGTGCCAAGCTTGATAGCTTTGAATTACTTAGAAAAGTGGTTTCGTAGGAACGTATCCGGACTAGGGTAGTTGTTTTTGGCTAAGTCCAAAGCTTTATAGCTTTGGGTTACTTAGAAGAAGTTTTTCGTTTTCGCCCCCAGTCCGGATCGTTTTGTAGGAACGGGTCCGGACTAGAGTAGTTGTTTTTTAGTTGAGTCCAAAGCTTATAGCTTTGGGTTACTTAGAAGAAGTTTTTCGTTTTCGCCCCCAGTCCGGATCGTTTTGAGGAACTGGTCCGGACTAGAGTAGTTGTTTTTTAGCTGAGTCCAAAGCTTATAGCTTTGGGTTACTTAGAAGAAGTTTTTCGTTTTCGCCCCCAGTCCGGATCGTTTCATAGGAACAAATCCGGACTAGAGTGGTTGTTTTTTAGCTAAGTCCAAAGCTTTATAGCTTTGGGTTACTTAGAGAAATTTTTCTTTTTCGCCCCCAGTCCGGATCGTTTTGAGGAACTGGTCCGGACTAGAGTAGTTGTTTTTTAGCTGAGTCCAAAGCTTATAGCTTTGGGTTACTTAGAAGAAGTTTTTCGTTTTCGCCCCCAGTCTGGATCGTTTCATAGGAACAAATCCGGACTAGAATGGTTGTTTTTTAGCTAAGTCCAAAGCTTTATAGCTTTGGGTTACTTAGAGAAATTTTCGTTTTCGCCCCCAGTCCGGGTTGTTTCATAGGAACAAATCCGGACTAGAGTGGTTGTTGCATACTGCTTTTGCCCTGGTTCCAATTTTGCCTATGGTTCCGGACCAGGGACTTGTGTTTGTGAGTTATACAATAAACTTACAACGAAATATAAATAGCACAAGGCAAGGCCTATTTTCATTAATCATAACATTCCTACTACAAATAACTTATTCTTGCTTCATTACAGAGGCTAATCTATCTGTTGAAGACTTTTCTGGGCTTAGAGGTAGCTCCTTGATTGATTACTCGGGCCTTGACCTTCTTTTTACTGGTAGAATTTCCTTAGCCGGAGACCATGCCAAGTGTTGGGGACCTCGGACTCATCCATATTGACCAGCTTGTATGTTCCTGGGCAAAGCACTTCTTTGACTTTGTACGGACCCTCCCATTTTGGCTTGAGCTTTCCGGTGTTGGTTGGGTCCGAAGCCTCGGTATCTCACAAAACTAGATCTCCGACTTGAAAATTTTTGACTCTTGCCTTTTTTCCAAAGTACTCTCTTGTTTTCTCCTTATATTTTTCCATCCTCGCAACTGCTTCGTCCCTAACCTCGTCAACCAGATCTAGATTGATTCGGAGCCCTTCCTCATTTACGATTTCTTCAAAGTTAATAGCCCTGTGAGAGGGGGAACCCACTTCTATCGGGAGCATCGCTTCGGTCCCATAAGCCAGCTTGAAGGGTATTTCGCCAGTACTTGTTCGGGGACTAGTCCTGTATGCCCAGAGCACATTAGGAAGTTCTTCGGGCCACTTGTTTTTGCACTCTTGAAGTCTCTTTTCTATCCCCCTTAGCAAAATTCAGTTTGTTACTTCCACTTGTCCATTACCTTGGGGATATGCCACTGATGACTTCTTATGTTTGATGCCCCTTTCCTTTAGGTAGTTCTCAAAATCTGAACCGACAAATTGAGGTCCATTATCTGAGACCAAAACTTGAGGAAGCCCGAACCTCATCAGTATGTTATCCATAAACTGAATGCAGTCTTGCTGATTTATAGTTCTCATGGCTTTGGCTTCTGCCCACTTAGTCATGTAATCGATGGCTACCAATAAATACCTGAGATCTCCCTTAGCCCGAGGAAATGGACCAACAATGTCGATACCCCAGATAGCGAAAGGCACCGGAGACAAGACTGATGAAGGCATAACCGGACTCTGTCTTTGCACGTTGCTGAACAACTGACAATTCTTGCATTTTTTGATGAACTCCACCGCATCATTGTGAATCGTGGGCCAGTAATAGCCTTGCCTTATTATTTTGTAAGCCAGGGCCTTTGCAGATAAATGATCTCCACAAATCCCTTCATGAACCTCTTGTAGACAGTATTCTGCTTCGGCTGGACCAATACATTTCAGGACCGGACTGGAGAACGTTCTGCGATAGAGTTGTCCTTCTTCTAGGAAAAACTTAGCAGCTTTGGCCTTGAGTCTCTGAGCCTTATTCTTGTCATCGGGCAATTCTCCTTTATCCAAATACGAAATCAGAGGGGGTCATCCAATTAGGTTGATCATCTATTTCCATCACTTCGACATTTTCAATGGTGGGTTTCTCAATCTCCTCAAAGTATACCGAGCTATCCAATTCGGCATCATTCTGCACTAGCTTTGACAAAGCATCGGCCTTTGTATTTTCTTCTCTATTTATCTGAATCATTTCAAACTTTGGGATCACAGTCAGGTAACTTTTGACCAGGGCCTGGTACTGAGCTAGTCTTGGATCCTTGGCAATATATTCTCCCTTGGTCTGCTTCACCACAATCTGGGAGTCACTATAAACGTTCAGGCTCTGTACCTTCAAGGATCTGGCCAAACGGAGTCCGGCCAAGAGTGCCTCGTATTCTGACTGGTTATTTGTTGCTAAAAATTTGAAGGATATGGCTTGTTGTATCTGAAATCCATGAGGATTTTTCAGAACTAACCCTGCCCCGGATCTCTCGCTTGTTGAGGATCCGTCAACATACAAAGACCAAGCCTCCGGGTCTGAATCATTTTCCTCTTTTCCTGGATCCACAATCATGGGACTAGTTCGGAGTTCAGGGAAAGAACATTCCACAATGAAATCAGCTAACACCTGAGCTTGGATTGCCATTCGCGGTACGAACGTGAGTTGGAACTGGCTTAACTCGATAGCCCAATTTACAAGTCTGCTGGACACATCTGGCTTATGAATTATCCTTCTCAGAGGCTGGTCAGTTACGACTTTGATTTCTCTTCCTTGGAAATAATGCCTTAGCTTTCTTGAAGTTGTTACTAGAGTAAAAGCAAATTTTTCCAAGTTCGGGTACCTGGTCTCTGCATCTTTCAGTACTTGACTGACATAATATACTGGTTTCTGTTGCCCTTCATGTTCCCTGATCAGGGCTGCCCCCACAGCCTGTGGTCCTACAGCTAAGTAAAGAAACAATGCTTCCCCTGACTCAGTTTTTGATAGAATTGGTGGTGATGACAGGAATTGCTTTATAGATTTGAAGGCTTTCTGGCAGTCCGGACTCCAGTTAATTTCTCTTTTGTATTTAGCCCCTTTAAGCAGCTCGAAGAAGGGAAAGCATCGTTCGGCCAGCTTTGGGATGAATCGCCTCAGAGCCGCTAAAGAGCCCGCCAGCTTCTGGATTTCTTTCTGAGTCCGGGGCGGCTCCATCTTCATTATTGCCTTAATCTTTTCCGGATTGGCTTCGATTCCCCTTTGACTGATCATGAATCCCAAAAATTTTCCAGCTACTACTCCGAAGGTGCACTTCTCCGGATTCAATTTCATCTCATGCTTCCTCAAATTTTCAAAACACTCTTGTAAGTCCGGAACATGTTCCTCCACCGTTTTCGACTTAGCTATCATATCATCCACATAAGACTCCAAGTTTCGGCCCAGCTGATCTTTGAAAATCTCCACCATTGCCTTTTGGTAGGATGACCCGGCGTTCATTAATCCGAACGGCATATACCTGTATGCGTAAACAGCTCTGTGAGTTATGAAGGCGGTTTTGGCTATGTCGGCCGGATTCATCTTGATTTGGTTGTATCCGGAGAACGCGTCCATGGAGCTAAACATCACATGCCCCGTAGTAGCGTCGATGAGTTGATCTATGCTGGGAAGAGGATATGGATCTTTGGGGCACGCGGCATTCAAATCTGTATAGTCGAAACACATTCTCCATTTGCCGTTGGGTTTTTTAACCAAGACTACGTTGGCCAGCCAGTCCGGATACTTTATTTCACAAATTATTCCTGCCTTAAGGAGCTTTTCAACCTCTTCATCAATCGCCTTTTGCCGATCCAGAGCAAAGTTCCTCCTTTTCTGTTTTACTGGCTTCCTGTTAGGATTGACATCCAGGCTGTGCATGGCCACCGATTCATCGAGTCCGGGCATTTCCTCCGGACTCCAGGCAATGACATCCGCATAATCCCTGAGGAGTTGCACCAGATTTTTCCTGAATGTAGGGTTCTGCCTGGATCCTATCTTTATCTTTCGATCCGGGTTGCCTTCTTCCAATTCGACCATCTCGATTTCGACTACCGATTTGACTTTACCCAAATCTTTCTTCGCCATAAATTGCTGAACCCGGGCCTGGGTGTTTGTTTCTAGATAATCTCTGGCTTTGGCAATCAGCTCTTCTTTTGTCTGGGCTTCTATACTTTCAATATTTTGGACTTCATGTCCGGACTCCTTTTTGAAGTAAGCTCTGTGCTTCTTTCTGCTTAAGTTCTTGTGGTACAAGGACGCTTTTCGTTTGTTCTTCGGATCAGTTTCAGCCATGACCAGTGCCTGGCCATAACAACGACTAGCGGTTTCGGAGTCCCCTTTGACCTCCCCAACTCCTGAGGGAGTGGGAAATTTAAACTTTAGATGAGAGGTAGAGGTTATTGCCCGGAGTTTTGTTAGCGTTGGACGGCCAAGGATCATGTTGTAAGAAGATGGGGTATTGATGACGTAGAACTTTACCATATGAGTGACTTGCTTCGGGAAGGTTCCAAACTGAACAGGCAGGTATAGTGTCCCTTGAATCGGCACCAAGTTGTTTCCGAACCAGAAGAGAGGGTCTTCTCTGCATTCATTCATTCTTACGCTGCCCAGATGCATTCTATCAAATGTATGTTTGAAGATAATGTTTGCTGAGGATCCATTATCAATCAGGATTCTTTTGACTTCGTTCTCAGCCACATCTAGGCTAACCACCAAGGCTTCATTATGGTTGGGATCAATTCCTTCAAAGTCGGCATTGCTGAAAGTGATCACTTGTTCGGGAAAGGACTGGACCATCATTACCTCTCCGCCTGAGTCCGGACTTGGGGGAGGAGAGTTGGACCCCCCATTACCACGTTGACCATATGTTTCTTTCCCGTTTCCTTTTCCGTATTTTTCCGAGCTATGTACTGCCCCATGTTTCCTCTTTTGATTTGATCTTCGATGAAGTACTTAAGAGACAAGCAGTTTTCTGTTGTATGACCATGAGTCCCGTGATAATCACATTGCTTGTGTGCCGGACGCTTCTCCGGGGCCGTGATCATCGGCTTGGGCAGATAAAAGTATGGTTTGTCCCGGACTTCCTTCAGAATATCAGCCCGTGCTTGGCTGAGCGGAGTCCACTCAGGCTCTGGCTTTGGTTCAGCTTTGGGTGGCATAGTGGGCTTGGAGTCCGGACTAACAATTACTGTAGTGGGTTCTGAGATTCTTTCGAAGACCGATGGTTGCGAATTTTGGATATAATTGGTTTGTCTGTTAAGCTTGAATCACTTGTCAGGTTGATAACCACCCCGAGAGCGGTCATCGCTGGTAGTTCGGTGTGAAGATTTCCCTTGGTGGGTCATTCTCATTGCCTGCAGAACATCACTTTCTTTGATAAATCGTGCAGCCATGGAGTATGCTGCAACCAAACTTTCAGGTTCCTTGTTAATCAACTCATAGACGTATCTTTCGTTTTGGTCCGGGTCCAGATTCCTCCGGAAGATGCTAAGAGCTTCACGCTCATCCAAGCACGAGACTTAGTTTATCGCTTCCTGGAATCATTTCATATAATCTGCGAGTGATTCATTATCATTTTAACGGATAGTCTCCAAATGGCACATATGTAATTCATGAGTCCGGTTTGCTCTGAACCTCTTTAGAAAGGACTCACGAAATTCTTTCCATGAGTGAATGCTTCGGGAAGGGATTCGACTGAACCACCTCTGAGCCCCTCCTTTTAAGGTTGACGCGAAGAACCTGCATTTGGTTATGTCGTTGTAGTAGTAGATGAGAGCAATCTGCTCAAAGTAATTAACATGCTCTTCTGGGTCCCCCAGCCCGTCGAAGGAGTCAAAGTTGTAATGCTTCAGGTTCTTTTGTCTGGGGATAGCTTCTAGAGATCGGCTAAATGGAGTCAGATTCCCCTCTATTTCGAGTCTGGAGTCTTGCCCCACTTTCTTTTGTAGCTCATAAATCATTTGCATCAAATTGTCTTCGGGCTCGTCTTCGTCTGAGATTACCTCCGGACTGACTTCTCTCAGAATTCTTTTAGATCCGGACCTCCTGAAGACCCGGTCCTCTTCTTCCTGTATCCTTTTCTGGATTTTGAGTTCAAGTTTTGCTTCTTCCTCCTGTCTGATTTGTTCCTTTAATTCGGCCAGCTTTTTGAGTTTCTCAACTTCCTGGTTTTTGCTCTGAGCTTTATTAGCTGCTTGTTTCTCTTTGCCTTTGTTCCCAATCCGGTCAAAGACTGATCTCCTGGACTGATGAGAGTGTTGGGAGCCCTGAGAGTTTTCTGCCTGCTCTGGTTCGGGAGGTGGCGGTGCCCGGGTTGTTCGAAATGTCCGGATTGCCTCCGCCAACTCCTCCCGGGTTAGATCTTGGATGTGCATTCCAGCTAGAGGCACATCCGTGTATTTGTACTGATTGACCTCAATGTCAATTCGGGCATCGCCCGGTCCGATCTCTGCTCTCTGTACGACTGGAGGTACCTCAACCGGAACTAAGGTCGGGTCTGGGGTTGTATTATGATCCTGTGCCCGAGTGTTGGGTCTTTGCGTAGATTTGCTTCCTCTTACCATGATTCGAAATTTCAAAGCAAGATGATTCACAAAGCAACAATTATAACAAATCTAAACTGGGCTCTGTATAAAATAGCTTGAGTACGAACTCGATATTCAAATAAAATCACAAGGTGGTAGATACGAGTATTTAACTGGCGATTAAGAGCACAGATCTAGATTTCAGCTAAGTTTAAAAGCTAAAAGTTGCAACTTTATCACAGATCTGGGTTCGGAGAGCTAAATAACTTCGAATATGCGCACATATAGCAAACATTTTTGTTAGATATAATTGATGTGATTTAATGTCAGTGTTTAAGTGTTACAGGTAAAAAGAGTTTAACTTGTTAATGAAAGCAATCATAGCAGAGTTTGAGTATACGCTGACAGCTGGAAGCGCAAACGCTGATAGAAGAAAGTATAAACACTGCTAGCTGAACACAAGGAAGCGCAAACACTACTGGCTAGGAGAGCAACAGAGTTTGCTAAAGTCTGTCTACTGGAAGCGTCTACAAGTCAACAGAGTTTGAAGATTGATTTAAGATAAATATAGAAGCAATATCTTTGAAGATTGGATAGCTGTCAAAGAGATTAAGTTGACTTAGGAGACGTGTAGCAATCGTAATTGATATCAATTGTATAGCTTAATTTTAGGAGAATCAATTAACGATTGTACGTAGCTGTATATCTTATAAATATAGTTAGGTTAACCCTAGAAGGGTATCCATCGAAAACGAATATCATTCATTGTAACCTAAGCAGCTCTCTGTGATATTTTACATCACTGAGAGAGGAATTATTAATTCCAAACAGTTTTAAGTACTAAAACGTGTGTTCTTGTTATTTACTCATACAGTACTTGATTATATATTGTGTATTCGGCCTAACAAGTGGTATCAGAGCCAATCTGTTACTTTATTACAGTTTAAGATCCAAAACACAATAGTAATCAATGGCAGAGATTCCTCCTCCATCAGGTTCTGAGAAAGCCCCTACTATTGTTAGTAGGTATGAAACGATTAGGGTTCCTATACTCAAGTCATCAGAGTATGCAATCTGGAAGGTAAAGATGACCATGTTTCTGGAAGCCACAGATCCAGAATATCTTGATAGAATTTATGAAGGTCCTCATAAACCTACAAAGTTAACTGCTGCTGTTGCTGGTGAGGAATCGAAGGTGATTCCTAAGGAAAAGAAAGATCTAACTGCTGAGGATCTTTCATCTATTGCTAAGGATGCCAAAGTAAGGCATTTACTTCACAGTGCTCTAGACAATGTTATGTCTAACAAAGTGATTAACTGCACAACTGCAAAGGAAATTTGGGATGCACTTGAGGTTAGATGTCAAGGAACTGCTACAATCAAGAAGAATAGAAGGAACATACTCACACAGGAGTATGAGCATTTTGAGGCAAAGTCTGAAGAAACCATGACAGAAACATTTGACAGATTCTGTAAACTGCTCAATGATCTGTCATTGGTTAACAAAGAGTATGATTTAGAAGACTCAAATCTAAAGTTTCTTCTCTCTCTACCTGAAAAGTGGGATGTGAAAACAACCACTATAAGAGATAACTATGATCTTGATAATACTGAGATTGATGAAATCTATGGATTGCTCAAGACTCATGAGTTAGAAATGGAGCAAAGAAACAGAAGATCAAGCAAGAAATCAAAGTCTGTTGCTCTGAAAGTTGAAGAAAAATCTTCAAAGAGAGAGGCATCAAGGAAGAAGGCAAAAGGAAAAGCCTTGGTCACTCATTCTAAAAGTGAGTCATCAAACACTGATGTTGACTCAAACACAGATGAATCATCTGATTCTGAAGATGATGAAGAGATGATGCAAATGGCTGCATTGATGGTAAAGACCTTCAAGAAGATGGGATTCAAGAACTTCAAGAAGGGAAAGAGATTCTCCAAAGATTACTCAAAGTCTGACAGGAAAAATCTTAGCAAATCTGAGGGAAAGGACTCCAAATCTGGGAAGAAAGATAAGTCTGAAATTCAATGCTACAAGTGTAAGGAGATGGGTCACTATGCTCCTGAGTGCAAAAAGGGTAAAACTGAAAAGGCACTCTACACCAAAGGCAGAGATTGGGCAGACACCTCAGATTCAGATGAGGAGGTAAACTATGCACTCATGGCCTCTACTCAGAATGAAGATTCTGAACTTAAGGTACCTCCAACTACCTATGCTTATAATACTGATAATATAACTGAATTGAGAATTTATCTTAAAGCATTACATATCAGTTATAGGGATCAGACTTTAGAGAATGAGAGAATCAAGAATGAGTGTTCTCAACTCAAAGAAAGAAATAAACTTGTTGAAGAACAACTTGAAAACATGAATAAAATTCAGAAAGAAAGAGATGATGCTGTTTTTATAGAACAGGAGTTGCTAGGTAAGTATAAGCAACTAGAATCTGAATTGGAGGATGCAAAGAACATTATTAAAACTTGGACACACTCTGGAAAAGACACTCAAGAGGTTTTTCAATCAGACACAGTAGGTCTAGGTTATTCTGAGGATGATGTACTTAGATTTCAGAATACAGTAAGATTAGACCACCACTTTCTACTAAGAAATTTGGAACATTTGTTCATGGTACTGTTAAAACTGAACATGGAGCTGTTGAAAGTGAGCTAGTAAAAACCTGTGTCAAACAGGTTAATATTGGTTCAATGACAGATAAACAACTCAAGCATAAGCTTAAAGAAATAAAATCTGTCAATAAACAGAAAATGCCTAGGAAAAATAGAAATGGAAAGGTAGGCATTACATCAGGAAATAGGCCAATGCTTGCTACACTTGCACCTAGAAAAACTTGTCATAACTGTGGTAGCACTAATCATCTTGCTAGTTTTTGCAGGAAGAATAAAGACATTAATTCTTTACCCTCCAAATCTGGAGTGAAAAAGGATAATGTCAAACCTAGACCACAAACTCTGTGCAAACATTGTGGAAGTACTTGGCACTCAATTTATACTTGCAAGAATTATCATGCTATTTATCATAATTACTATGAACTGAAACCTAATTTGAAATGGGTTAAAGTTGATTCTGCAAGTGCTAAGACTGAAAATGTTAGTTTAAACCCTGATAATGACAAATCCGCTGCAAAAACTAACAGATTCATTAAAGCAAAAGGATCCAAGCAAGTCTGGATCCTTAAATCTAACAATCAGTGATTGTTTGTGATTGCAGGGCACCAGGGAAAGTACCCTAGTCGTGGACAGTGGATGTTCAGGACACATGATTGGAAATAAAGCCCTGCTATCAGAGTATGTGGAGAAGGCTGGCCCAAAAGTTTCCTATGGAGATGGCAACATAGGACATACTCTGGGATATGGCAATATTAATCTTGGAAGTGTCATCATCACAAATGTAGCTCTTGTTCCAGGACTCAAGCATGATCTGTTATCTGTGAGTCAAATCTGTGACAGAGGATATCATGTAGATTTTCAGCCTGAATATTGTCAAGTCATCAGTAAATCTACAGGGAAAGTTGCTCTAGTTGGAAACAGACACAATAACATCTATGAAATAAAATTGTCAACAAACTCTGATGGCAAAGCAGTGTGTCTGTCAACAAGGATGTCCAGTAAAGAGAGTTGGAAGTGGCATAAGAAACTCTCTCATTTGAATCTGAACAACATCAATTAGCTAATAAAGAATGATCTTGTAAGAGGACTACCAAAGTCTTTGTTGAATGCAGAAGGCCTGTGTGATTCTTGTCAAAAGGCCAAATAGAGAAAAGCCTCTTTCAAAAGCAAGTCTGAGTCTTCAATTATTGATCCTTATCATCTTCTACATGTTGATCTGTTTGGACCAGTGAATGTTATGTCTCTTGGAAAGAAGAAATATGCTCTAGTCATTGTTGATTAATACACCAGATACACTTGGGTGTATTTTCTAGCAAATAAGGACGAAACTGCATTAACACTGATAGAACATATAATGCAATTGGACAAAGGGTCAAAGAATCAAGTGAAGATTATAAGAAGTGACAATGGAACTGAATTCAGGAATTCAACAATGGAAGAATTTTGCAAGAACAAAGGAATTAAACAAGAGTTTTCTGCACCTGGCACTCCACAACAGAATGGTGTAGTTGAAAGGAAGAACAGAACTTTGATAGAAGCTACCAGAACTATGCTTGATGAAGCAAAATTACCAACCTATTTCTGGGCAGAAGCTGTTCAAACTGCTTGTTTTACTCAGAATGCCACTCTAATAAATAAGCATGGAAAAACCCCATATGAAATGGTGAGAGAAAAGAAGCCAAACCTGAAATATTTTCATATTTTTGGGTGCAAATGCTTTGTGCTGAAAACTCATCCTGAACAGCTGACCAAATTTGATCTGAAGGCAGATGAAGGAATTTTTGTTGGCTATCCACTGTCAACTAAGGCGTTCAGAGTTTATAATCTGAGAACCAGAGTGATATTGGAATCTATTCATGTGTCTTTTGATGACAAGAAAATAACTGGACTTGAAGATGTAAATGGACATGATCAACTACACTTCGAAAATGAAGATTTAATCTCTGATGAATTAAACTCTGATGAGTCTGATCTGACAAACTCTGAACCTCTACTGGTAAATACTGAAGAGACCTTTCAGCCAGAATCAAGAGAAGAACCAGTTGAGGGGGAGCATGAAGAAAATCATCACAGTGATAACTCAAATTCTGATAATGACTCAGCTGAAAATTCTGAATCAAACTCTGGTGACTCAAACTCTGGAAGTTCAAAATCAGACAGTTCACACACTGAGTAGTCACATTCAGGGGGAGCCTCAGAGAATGAAGAAAGATATCAAGAAAATCAGGATAACATGGATCGAGGGGGAGGATCCAACTTTGAAAGAAGTCAATTGCCTTCAGCTAGGAAATGGACCAAATCTCACACACCTGATTTGATCATTGGTGATCCAGATGCAAGAGTAAGGACAAGAAGCAATGTTTGTTTCATGCATTCTTGTCACAAAATGAACCAAAGAAAGTTGAAGAAGCTCTTAAAGATGCTGACTGGATAACAGCAATGCAAGAAGAGTTAAATGAATTTGAGAGAAATAAAGTGTGGACACTAGTACCAAGACCAAAGAACAGGTCTATTGTTAGTACTAAGTGGGTTTTCAGAAACAAAACTAATAGTGAAGGGGTTGTTACAAGAAACAAAGCCAGACTAGTGGCAAAAGGCTATTCACAGCAAGAGGGGATAGATTATGATGAGACTTTTGCACCAGTTGCCAGGTTGGAGGCAATAAGGATGTTTCTTGCTTATGCTTCTCACAAGAAATTCAAGGTGTTTCAAATGGATGTGAAAAGTGCTTTTTTGAATGGAAAACTGTAAGAAGAAGTGTTTGTTGAACAACCACCTGGTTTTGTAGATCCAAAATATCCAGACCATGTCTACAGGCTAGACAAGGCACTCTACGGACTTAAGCAGGCACTAAGAGCATGGTATGAAATTTTGGCTCAATTTCTTTTAGAAAGTGGGTTCAACAGAGGTACAATTGATAAAACTCTGTTTTATTTCAAATCTGGAAGTGACTTGCTTTTAGTTCAGATATATGTTGATGACATCATTTTTGGATCTACTAATGATAAACTCTGTAAGAAGTTTGCCAAGCTCATGCAGTCCAGATATCAAATGAGTATGATGGGAGAGCTAAGTTATTTTCTAGGCTTACAGGTAAAGCAAACAGATGATGGAATTTTTATCAATCAAGCAAAATGTACCAGAAATCTTCTCAAGAAATTTGGCATGCTTGACTGTTCATCTGCAACAACTCCCATGACAACTGCAACTAAACTGGACAAAGAAACAGGGTCATCAGTAGATATGACTAGTTACAGAGGAATGATTGGCTCTCTTCTCTATCTAACAGCAAGTAGACCTGATATCATGTATGCAACATGTCTATGTGCAAGGTTTCAGGCAGATCCAAGGGAACCACATTTAACAGCTGTGAAGAGGATTTTCAAGTATCTCAAGGGCACTGTAACTTTAAGGCTGTGGTACCCAAGAGAATCAGATTTCAAACTACTTGGTTACTCTGATGTAGACTTTGCAGGCTGTAAGATTGACAGAAAAAGCACAAGTGGAAGTTGTCAATTTCTTGGTGACAGACTTGTTTCTTGGTACAGCAAGAAACAGAAATCAATATCCACATCTACAGCTGAAGCAGAGTATATTGCTGCTGGTAGCTGTTGTGCACAGATTCTATGGATGAAGAATCAATTGCTGGATTATGGATTGCGGTATAGCAAAATACCTATTTTCTGTGATAACCAAAGTGCTATTGCAATGACAGGTAATCCAGTACAACACTCAATGACCAAGCACATCAGCATAAGGTATCACTTTATCAGAGAGCATGTAGAGGAAGGCAACATTGAGCTCCACTTTGTGTCTACAGATCAACAACTTGCAGATGTCTTCACCAAGCCCTTGAGTGAAGCAGCATTTACAAGGCTGGTCAATGAACTAGGAATGGTCTCTGGTTTTGACTAAAAATGTTGGTTAGACTCAAAACTTTGTTATAAAATGTGTTGCTTATTTTTCTGTGAATTGTTAAGTGCTATGTGAACCTTGTTGATTAAACTCTGTTCACATGTTTTTGTTCTCACACTGTTAAACTCTGTTAGCATGTCTGTCTGTCATACACTGTTAATATGTTTGATAAACTCTGTGAATTCTGAATTGATCCTTGTCTGGATGAAAACACCAATGAAGAAATATGTATGAAGCATGATTCTCAGTGAATAAATCAAGACTTTTTCTGAGTCACTGTGATCTAATCAGAAACTGTGCAGTAAGTTAACACAGCATGATACTGTTTCATATTTAGAGCATCTCTTAGTTTATTTGATCCCAAACTCTGAGTCTATGAATACTGTGTGCATTGTCTCTCATGAATAACTTCTGATATTGATGAACTCTAAACTCTGATTAGTGACACTCTGTTCCCAAGACATATACATAGTTCTTGATGATTCCTTGTTTGTACTTGTGAAAATTTTAAAACTTGAGATGTGTCATTGTTTAGTTTGGTGAGAAACAATTCATGTCTACACCCTGTGAGATTTTGAGCCAAATAAGTGATTGATACATTTTATATCAATCAGATTTTATTGATGTGTGATGTTCATCAGTGAGTATGTTGCTCTAGAACTTGTATTAAACCATTTTGAGACTACATGATATGTGTGTGCATGAAAATGATAAAGGCACTAGGATTTACCATCTTTCTCCAAACACTGTTCATAAATTCCGCCCGTAGTAAACCCTTTTGAGCCTCATTAACTGCTCCTTTTAAACTCTAAAGTATTAAGAGCAACTATATTTTTTTTTGGAAAAGCAAATGCAAGCAGGTGAAACTTTCTCTACAAAAGAAAAGTTTACTCAGTATATATATACATAAAAAAAATGTATATATACTGATCATCTTGTACAAATATGTACTAATAGTGTGACTGAACACTTTGGTCTATTAAATTGTTCAGTTCGCAATTTATTCAGTTAATACATCTCTTCTCACCTGTTTGATCTTACTAAATTACAACCCTGATAAAGTCCTTTTGATTTGTGCATATATGTACTCAAAGTAGTGTAGATTTGGTGGAAATTCAAGCCTATGGAAGTATCTGCTTTTTACTGATTGAATTTGAGTGAAAACACTTCACCTAAACACTTGTGTGCTTTGAGAGTTTGTGAGTTTATCAAATCCCTGACATGTTACTCACTGAATGATGCTTTGATACCTATCTCTTGATCTTTTTGTCTATAATGACTGTGTGCTTACGTGGATAATCATGAACATCAATGGGAATAGGGTTATTCAGATTTCTATATTTAAGGAACTACGGAGTTTAGCATTCATCACATAATCAGTGTTTAATATTAGAGTTTGTGCATTCGGTGTTTATTGATTCATTTTATGGATTTTATGAAATATTAGATGCTATAAAAATTGATTTGGTAACCTCTGCTACACACACACATATATTCACGACTGTGCAATTTTTGAAAGGATTTTAGTGATAAAGTTAGAAAATTTGACAAACACTGATGGATTGTGCTCCGTACTCTAAGGTAAATTTTCATTAAGATAATTTGAAATTTTTGAGTAAATAGAGTGTCTGACAACTGTTAATGAGTGTAAATGTGGTAAAGTGTCTTGATAATAGGAAAGACAGCGGTAATAATTACTTTTTACTGCGCGTGATTGATTGTTTCGCTGCATGTTTGACACGTGTCCCACTCACCCATTATTGTGTCCCACTTTCACACTACTCTAGGAACGGTTGCGTGTTTTCAATATAAAAACGATTGAGTTTTAATTTTTAATTACTACTCAAATCACTTTTTGTTACTATCACTTCACATCCACTCATTTTCACTTTACCAAAACACAGAACTCCTTTATTTTTCACTTCGACATTTTCACAAACACCTTTCCTACATATCATTCTCACTGTCATTTCTTGCTTATTTCTTGATCTAATGGCAACAAAACCTTTTACTTCGTTTGGTCTTCGTTTTGTACCTAACAATTTTGCAGCTCTACTTGAGAACGACCGTGCTCCCGAAGCGTTTCACCTTATACAAAATTTTCTCCGTGACTCTGAGATTGGGCAGGCATTGATTGAACCTGCTATTCTATCTGCATCTCAGATTGTCACTTTCTGGCAAAACTCAAGGTATATAGATGGAGGAGAGAATGGGACTCCAACTATAATCTTCACTCATGATGAACAAGAGTTTGTGATTACTCCACAAACTGTTCGAGAGACCATGGACTTTGACACACATACCTCATATGCTATTGTCTCTGAGCAAAATCTGCGGGACATGTTAATAGAAATTGGTTACATGGATTCTCTGGCAAAGCTTGGGAGTGTCAAACGGCCAAATCTTAGAAAGGAATGGAATTTTTTCTTTGACTGTATCACCAGAACATTCCAGAAGAAAGTCACCAACTGGGATGCCATTCCTATGGATAGTCTGCAAATTGGGTATTCTCTACTCTATGGCAGTAATTTTGATTTTGGTCGATATGTGTTAATGAATTTAGGCGATAAATTGTCAGAGTCTACTACAGTCTATTTTGCTAGATTTTGTCAACTTTTGTTCAATGCTTGTGTACCTGGTTTAGAAATTGATGCAGCTGATGTGATTCAACCTTTTCGAGTCAATAAGAGAATATTCTCTGATATGACAAATAAAGATGCTGGTAAAGATCTACCTGAACTTGTTTTGCCACTTGCCCTGCAAAACTTTCTAAATCAACCCCAAGATACCCAATCACCACCACAAGAACCACAACAGCCACAACAACCAGAAACACACCAAATGCCTGAGCCTTTAGCCACTGATCACACTGAAACCATACACTCTCATCCTATACCATCACCTGAGCCAACACCAAGAAACACTGTACCTACTACATCCCATCAACCACAACCTGAACCAATCATTAAACCAACAAACCCTGAGCCTGTCACTACTACTCAACCTCAACCAACATCTAAACCAAAAAGGCAAAAGCATACTGCCCTTAACACAAAGCATTCCAAGGCTAAACAGACATCTCCTAGAGCTGTTTATACCAGAAGAGTCATTAAAAGGGCAAATAGGCCTTCATCACCACCAGTTGAGGACAGTTCTAGTGAAGAAGAAGAGGTGATTGAAGTGCCTCAAGCAAAGAGGAGGAGGCTGATTCTTACAGACTCTGATGATGGGCAAGTTGTTGAAGCTCAAGAGAATATTTCTAAGGATATTCCTACTGTTGAGACAGAGGTTATCATAGAACCTACTGTAGAAGAATCAGGTTTCAAGGTTGATGAACCAGAACTTGCTAAGGTTCAGACTGATAAAGATGACAGAGATGCTTTACCTACAATGGAAGAGTTTGATTAAACTCTCACTCCATTTTCTTTTGACAATGAAGCATCTACTCCAACACCCATGGTAGTTACAAACTCTGTTGATACTGGTGTTGCAGATGGGCCTACTGTTGTCTTAGAAGACACTGAGGTTGCATCTCACATAGAGTTATACTCTGATGCACATCATGTTTCTGATCATGGTGAAGAGATTGATCAACCACCAAAGGTTGTTTCTTCAGAGCATGCACAAGGTGATAAAGGAAAACAAGTTGCTCCAGAAACAGTTGCTGCTCCAAATGAAGACATTGCTTCAGTTGCACCTACTGATGTGTCAGTTAGTGATTCGTTTGAAGACAAGAGTACAGAAGCTAATAAAGAAAAATTTCAAACTGATGGACAGAAAACAGGAGAAAAACCAGATTTTGCTGGACCTTCTGTTCATGAAATTGATGATAATTATTTGACCAAGCAAACTGCAGATTGGTACAAATCAGATTGTATTTTTCCTCCTGGCAGAGCAGCTACATTTCTCAAGGCAAATTCGTCAAAAATTTCAAATCCTTATATTTTCACTTGTCTACAAGGAACAGTGATTCAGATTAAGTCTTTAAATCACAGGTTTGATGATAATCAGAAGGCAATTGTTGATCTTAGAACAGAGGTTGCTACTCATGAGGAGAAATCTCAACGAGCTAATTCTAAGCTATTTCAACAATTTTCCAAAGCTCAGGAGACTCTTAATGATAGATTGAGAAAAGTTGAACAGAATCAGCTTTTGCTGACTGAGAAGGTTGATTCTATTGCAAACTCTCTTGAGTTAATCACCTCTATTCTGATTCCAGATGGTGATGATGTCAAAAAAGGGGAGAGAATTGCTAAAACTAAGTGTAAGCAAACTCAAACTCTGTCAAAGAAGGATCATCTGGATGAAGAAGGTGCAAATGCTGATAAGGGGTTAAGAAGTGCAAATCCAAGACATGGACATGGAAGGTCTACAAGGTCAAAGTCGAATTTGGTGGTGGCAGATACAAATCTTCAGAGTACTTCTACTTCTAGGCAAAAGGATTTGTCATTCACTGACAATCCACAAACAGATGAAGAGTTAGCTGCTAAGATTTTTCGTGAGGAAAATGCTGAGGCTACACTTGAAGATATACATGCTGAAGAAAAATTGTTGCAAAAAGAACATTTAAAGGCACTGAAGTCCAAGAAAGGAAAGAAGATTGTCAAAGCTTCAAGGCCTGCAAGGAAAGGGATTGAAATTAAAGAGAATTTATCTGGTATTCAAGAAGAGGAAGAAGAAGAAGAAGAAGAAGAAGAAGAAGGAAAGTTGGTAAGAAAGTCTTCTCTTGATGCTAAGTTAAAACTGAAAGGGGTGATGGGTGAAGAAAGCAAAGACAAAAAGACAGTCACAACCTCTGTTGCCACACAAGTTGTACAGATTCAAAGCAAACCTTTACCTGGATTTTCAAGACCAAAGATTCCAGTTCAAGCACAAATAGAAGGAATTGGTGGTTATCAACATAATGTTGCTTGTTCAGGAAAGCCACCAGGCAGGAATACTTCTGGCTTAGGTTCAAGAAGAGATTTGAGAGTTAGTAACAGTCCAAGAGATCCATCTGCACTTGTCTCTCTTGGTTCTGGTATTACTCGAGAAAATCTGGACAAATTAGAATCAGTTCAACTAGTTCACCAAAGGAGCTTAGATATTCATTTTCTGTTATACTTCATGATAGATGGAACAGTGTATAGAGTAAATGAAGAAGCAATCAAGCTAAAGTTGTTTGAAGAACTTCAGTATGTTCTGCATATATTCAAAGTTAGAAACCGACGAACAGAGCTTATTGCTAATTCTATAAGAGAATATATGCTGAGAGCCAAAGCCTTTACAGGATCAAAAACTACTGAAGAGTATGTTCCTAAATACAGAGATTGGAATGGAAATTTTGTTGAAATGAAGAAGGGAACTGCAAAGTTAAAGACTGATCTGGGTATTACAGTTCTTGATTTTAATTCTCAATCAGAGGAAGTCAAGTTCATAAGACTGGGTAATGAGATAAGACGAAATAAAATCTACGATCTAAGAGCTGCTATCTATCAAACTGATGAGAGTGATCCAGAGTTAAAAGAGATCAAGGAAGCTATGCAGAGAGAACTTGAAAATGCTGAGAGAAGACTGTTGATAGATTATCTCAGAACAACTCCAGATCTTGAGGAGGTTAGGTAGACAGAATTTGTAAGTAATTTGAATTTTCTGTAGATTTTGTTAAGTCAAGATTAAACTCTGGTTATATGTTAAACACTGTGTTTTTATTTGATTGTTTTGACATCATCAATTACTGTGAACTTGTACATTTTTCTAATGAACAAGTTGGGGGAGATTGTTAGATATAATTGATGTGATTTAATGTCAGTGTTTAAGTGTTACAGGTAAAAAGAGTTTAACTTGTTAATGAAAGCAATCATAGCAGAGTTTGAGTATACGCTGACAGCTGGAAGCGCAAACGCTGATAGAAGAAAGTATAAACACTGCTAGCTGAACACAAGGAAGCGCAAACACTACTGGCTAGGAGAGCAACAGAGTTTGCTAAAGTCTGTCTACTGGAAGCGTCTACAAGTCAACAGAGTTTGAAGATTGATTTAAGATAAATATAGAAGCAATATCTTTGAAGATTGGATAGCTGTCAAAGAGATTGAGTTGACTTAGGAGACGTGTAGCAATCGTAATTGATATCAATTGTATAGCTTAATTTTAGGAGAATCAATTAACGATTGTACGTAGCTGTATATCTTATAAATACAGTTAGGTTAACCCTAGAAGGGTATCCATCGAAAACGAATATCATTCATTGTAACCTAAGTAGCTCTCTGTGATATTTTACATCACTGAGAGAGGAATTATTAATTCCAAACAGTTTTAAGTACTAAAACGTGTGTTCTTGTTATTTACTCATACAGTACTTGATTATATATTGTGTATTCGGCCTAACAATTTTTACTAAAGGTTTCACAGTGGTTTTGTAGATCTTACAGCTTGATCTCAGACTCTTTTTTAAAGAGTTTGTTGATGTCGTCGAGTCCTGTGGCATCGAGACCAAAGGACCCCCTCCTTCTAGCGCCAATGATAACTCCAAGACCCGATCTAGTGTCTCCTCCACCTTTCCCACGCCTGGTCAGAGGTGAAGCTGGTGGTTGGGTGTCTGCAAAACAACACCGGAGGGGGGTTTGAGCCCCGCGGCGCCTCCGGCGTGAGAATAAGTGACGGCTTTGGAGAGTAAAAGATAAGGACTAGAGTATCTAATTATGGAGGGTGTGTGTATATGACTGTGCAAAAAGGAGAATCTAACCTCTACACCTTAGTCTCCTGGTCTATTTATAGGCCAAGGATTAGGGTTTAGGGGCGAGTACCTGCAATCATGAGCGTTGAATCCGAGATAAACGGGACATTTATTCCTTTCCGATAGCTCCCACGTATCCAGGTGATATTCGTGGTGGCGTGCGCCTTTAGCATGTCAGCACGTGGCTCGATAGGGACATGACTGTGCCCATCTTAGGATTCCCTTATTTGTCACTGTCATGTAGGACCATAATCATGACTCATGCCCCGTCATAACTCCATGTGTACTGGTCTTGGGTCATGGGTCTGCAACGTCTGGCCCAGTCCGGACTGAGGTCTCCCGAGCGGTTCTGGGCGGGGTCCGATCCGGATTGGATGCGGCCTATCAGACTTAATTACATTGGTTAATAACCTTCTAGTTCCTACCCATCAAACATTCAAGCACAATAATAGTTTGAAAACTGATATATTTAATTAACAAAATGTCCGGATAAAAGTTCTATTCCGGCCCTAAAGAGGCTTTTTTTCAAGAAAACTCGGTATAGTTTGATTTAGCAAAAAAAAAAAACAACCCGACCTGATACGAAGCAATCTTAAAATTCAGATAAAATGCGGTTTGATCAGTGTTGTAAAAAGAGGAAATCGGACTTAATCGGTAGAGGCACCGAACAATGATTAATCGGTGATTAATACCGACTAATT
Source organism: Kitagawia praeruptora (assembly GCA_037693485.1). Taxonomy (NCBI): domain Eukaryota; kingdom Viridiplantae; phylum Streptophyta; class Magnoliopsida; order Apiales; family Apiaceae; genus Kitagawia; species Kitagawia praeruptora. The sequence continues at coordinate 38,590,268 of CM075346.1, read as the reverse complement.
CCAATTAATCCCGATTCGGAGAGACACCGAACAGCGATTAATCGGCGATTATTAGAACAGAGGTTTGATGAATAAAAAAAAAGTAATTTTTTTGTATTTTACTACATTATAAAGCTTAACAGCAATACTTGAGACAAGACACAGTCCATTTCTAGTGTCTCCTCCAGCACTGAGCTAAGCAGATCTGATTACAGGTTAGTTAAAGGTTACTTAACTCCAGATCTCTTTCTTTTATGTAACATACACAAATTATATATGTATGTATAGTTAAATACAGTTTTTGTTGGGATTATTAACTAATATAGTAAAATAGAGGCAGTCATATATCGTATTTAACAAGCCAAGGCCAAGCAAACAATTAACGAAACAAAACACGAAGGTATATAACATGCATATCAGTAACTGAAAGAACAAAGGAAGAACAGAAGACATACCAGTAGCCATAGCTAAAGCAGTATATCAAACAAATATGAGAACAGCTGAGTCGTCAGGATTTGCTTGAAAACCTGACTGCTCTTGAAGAGATAATTGCCCCCACTTACACTGTGTTGGGATGCTTGCAACACCTCTCCCAGGATAAAACAGCTCCGAGCTAAATGATCACAGTAATCAGAAAGCTCAACTTCGACTAGCACCTCAATCGCCGAAAAAACCCACAAGCGAAGCTACGACAGGAAGGGAAAAGAGAATGTAGAGAGGAGAAGAGAATGTAGGGTGTGGTCTGGCGTAAATAAAATCAGTAGCTTAGCTCTCTATTTATAGGAGAGGCCAAACGTAACTGATACCACCATCATCAATATTGTAACTCCCATTCGATTTAATAAAAATGAAACGGTCGATTTAATATAATCAAAACGCCTGTAACAGCTGATTTCCAATTAAGTAAATCGTAACAGTTACGTATACATTATCCACACATATCAGTTTTATTTTAAGTCCAGAACAGGACACAACATCAGGATCTGATCCATCAGGATTTTAGTCCGTCAGGATCTGATGTACGTCCATCAGTATTTGATCATCAGGATCTGGTACCGTCATGACTTAAGGTCCATCAGTATTTGATCAAGTCATCAGGATCTGGTAGTACCTTCAGGATTTCATCAGGACTAGGACTTGGCCCATCAGTATTAGATGTCTGACCAGTTCCTGATTTATTCCAAGTACTGATCCCAATCGATATATATATATATATTTATTTATTTTAATTAAAATATATTTAAGCACATAAATAAAATCCCTCGCCCAGGTCGCCTCGCGTACGCGAGACGCCGAGACATTCGCCCAAATCGCCCTTCGACCGAGCCGAGTCGAGACGTGACGTGACGTGACGTGTCGTGGCGTGGCGAGGCGGGCGGCGGCGGCGCGTGTGTGTGTGCGCGTGGAGCACACAGTAACACCATGCACCATCATACACCTTAGTAGTTGTACACTACCCATGTGTGTGATTCTATATAAAGCCAACAACCCCCTTTATTTATTTCAATGTGGGACAAATACACATTCTCATTTCAAGCTCTTTCAAGCTACCCACTTCAACTCTATTTCTCTATGGGTTTCACTAAGAAAATCACTTAGACCCACATATGAAAATTTAAGTCCTCATAGCAAGGAACAATTTCCAATCGTTAAAATCCGGAATTAACATCAAGAACATAAAATACTTATGCTCCAAAACTCCATTTTCTAACAATCCCCCACAAATCCATAAAGAAATGCTTCAGGTTTCTCATCATGACTTGTTTTTCAGAGTCGGTACCCTTCCGGGTTTGAACCCTCCTAAGTCCCCTACTTCGATGACTACCGGATTCAGATGGAATGTTTCACCTTGAATCTTAATCCGTTTGATGTAATCATGTTCCATAGATGACGACAAGTCAAAGGCTATGGTGCCAATCTACGGCTTTGAGACATTAATGGTCTTGTCTCGATCCTGTTCGTCGAATGTTTCAAGGAATGACCCTTTCCTCTAATTGCGACCACACAATTACATTCGCTTAGCTGGGCATCTCCAGAGATGTACTGCTACCATCTCGTCGAATGACTTGACCCCATTCAGAGTTACAATAACTCTTGCTATCTAGCAGTATCAGTACCTTCTAGGTTTACAGGGGATAGACTCAGATACAAACAGTATCATCTATGTAGCAAAGGTACTACCAATTCATCCTTACAGCTTGTTATTACCACATTGAATACACTTCAAGGGATCTCCTCTCATGTGTATTGGGTTCCCACTGATGATGAACTATGATGGGTTGACAGCCCCATCCCCAACCTCGACTTAAGGACCACTGCAGGTTCCAGTCCTTTAGTTAAAGGATCAGCTATATTATTCTGAGTTCCTATGAACTCTACAGCAATAATCCTATCAGATACTAAACCCCTAATAGACTTTAGTCTAACTTGGATGTGCCTCTTTGTTTTATCATTATACTTTTTACTGCTAATCTTGTCGATAGTTGTTTTACTATCATAATGAATAGCAAACGCAGGAAGCGGTCTGCTTACTACAGGTATCGTGGACATAAGTCCATGTAACCATTCAGCCTCCGTCCCCATGGCATCAAGCGCACACAACTCAGCCTCAAAAGTAGACCGAGTTACTATAGTCTGTTTTGTCGACTTCCAGGATATTGCTCCACCGGCTAAGGTGAACACATATCCAGTCACTCCATTGGAACCAGACTTCTTAGCTATCCAACTTGCATCACTGTACCCCTCAAGTACACCAGGAAATCTCCTATAGTGTAAACTTAGGTACATTGTGCCTTTCAGATATCTAAGTACTCTATCAAGAGCATCCCAATGAGTTCTGTTTGGATAGCTTGTATATCTAGCCAACTTAGACACAGAGTATGAAATATCTGGTCTAGTACAGTTAGCAAGATATTGCAAACTCCCTATAATCTGAGAATACCTTAACTGAGACACAGGTACTCCTGAAGTATTCTTAACAAGGGCAACTTTAGGATCATAGGGTATACTAGCGATTCTACACTGTGAATAACCATATTTCTCAGGTATAGATTTCTCTATATAATGAGACTGCGATAAAGTTATTCCCTCAGCTGACTGCGTCAGCTTGAGACCAAGAATCACACTAGCCTCACCCATATCCTTTATTTCAAAATGCCTTTTCAAGAAAGCTTTTGTCTCGTTAATAATCTCTATATTGGTTCCAAATAGTAAAATGTCATCTACATATAGGCACATGATGACACACTCACTACCTTTAACTTTGGTGTAGACACACTTATCACTTTCATTAATATCATAACTGAACGGCAATATAGTTTCATCAAACTTTTTATGCCAATCCCTAGGAGATTGTTTCAAGCCATAGATGGATTTGATCAACTTACATACTTTCCTTTCGTTACCAGATGCAACAAATCCCTCAGGCTGATCCATATAAATCTCTTCTTCAAGTTCACCATGAAGAAAAGCTGTCTTTACATCCATTTGATGGATGATAAGACCATGTACGGAAGCCAATGCTACAAGCATTCGGATTATTGTCATTCTAGCTACTGGAGAGTATGTATCAAAGTAATCAATGCCCTCTTTTTGCTTAAAACCCTTAGCTACCAGTCTAGCTTTGTACTTATCTATTGAGCCGTCAGGGTTCAACTTCCTTTTAAAGATCCATCTGCACCCGATAGTAGAACACCCAGGAGGGAGATCAACTAACTCCCATGTTCCATTAGAAATAATAGAGTCAATTTCACTCTTTACAGCGCCCTTCCAGTGCCTAGACTCTGAAGAATCCATAGCTTGTCGGAAAGTTAAAGGTTCGTCCTCGACATTGTAAGTGATATAATCACTTCCAAAATCTTTGACTACCTTGGCACGCTTACTCCTTCGTGGTTCATCTACCTCCTTAGGAGTAGAGCTACTACTAGGTTCCACCCCCACATTTGTCATCTTTTCCACATGATCAGGAATAGAACTTGATGTGTGAGTAGGATCTTCAGTAGAAGTATCTTGAGGCATACCAGTCTTCATAGGGTAAACATCCTCAAAGAATGTAGCATCACGAAACTCAACTATCGTATTTGCCACTATACCATCTATGTCAGATTTTAATACTAAAAATCTCATAGCTGTAGTGGTCTCAAGATAGCCTAGAAAGATACAATCAATAGTCTTCGGACCTAGTTTCTTTCTCTTGTGTTCAGGGACAAGTACCTTAGCAAGGCACCCCCACACACGAAGATACTTAAGACTAGTCTTCTTGCTCTTCCATAACTCATAGGGTGTCTTATCCATGTGTTTCAGAGGAACTCTATTCAGAATATGGCAAGCCGTATTCAGAGCTTCTCCCCACATGTATTTAGGCAACCCAGAATTAATAAGCATACTATTAATCATATCTTTAAATGTTCTGTTCTTTCGCTCAGCAACCCCATTAGACTCAGGTGTGTATGGTGGGGTAACTTCATGAACTATTCCATTGTTTGCATAAAATTCATTAAAAGCGTTACTCGTATACTCACCACCTCTATCAGATCTCAACCTCTTAAGTACCTTACTAGTTTGTTTTTCTACTTCAGTTTTATATATAATGAATTTACTAAGTGCTTCATCCTTATGCCTAAGTAAATAAACATAACAGTATCTACTACTATCATCTATAAAGGTAATGAAGTATCTAAACTGGTCCTTAGTCAACACACCACCAAATTCACAAATATCAGTGTGTACTAAATCTAACAAGTCTGAATCCCTAACAATATTATGAAAAGGTTTCCCTATTTGTTTAGCAGACACACATACTTGACATTTAGAATTCTTTTCTATGGTATGTCTTGGAATCAACTCTAAGTTCATCATATTTTTAAGAGCACCAAAATTTAAGTGACCAAGTCTAGCATGCCATAAAGTTGAAGATTCAACACAGTTAACAGAAGGAGTAATTTTATTCAAAGCACCCAAAACGGGCTCAGCATTTATTACAAATAAACCATTTGACAAGTAACCCTTGCCAAAGAAAGTACCAGTACGAATAAGAACTACTTTATTACATTTGAGAGAGACTTCAAAACCATTAGCTACTAAACAGCTTCCACTTATTATATTTCTACGCATGTTGGGAACATGATGCACTCTCGTCAGGGATAGAATACGACCCGAAGGAAACTTCAAGTCCACGTTTCCTATTCCATGTACTTGAGCGGCACTTGCGTTCCCCATCGTCACTGTCAAGCTATGACTCTGTTGATAAGATACAAATAAACTAATGTCAGCACAAATATGCACATTAGCTCCAGTATCAATCAACCATTCATTTGACAGATAAGTGGAAAATAGTACAGGGTTGTAGGTAACATACCGGTCAACGCTGGTTTCAGAAGCCAAAGCCTCACCAACAACCATGTTCGCTACAGGCCCACTTGAGGTTCCGAGCACAGCATTCGCTTGAGCTACCCCCTCGGCTTTCTTTGCTTTCTTTGTAGGGCAGTCCTTACTCCAGTGCCCAACCTGCCCACAAGACCAACATGGTTTGTTTGCCTTTGGTTTCTTGGCTTTATCCTTGTCATTCTTAGGTTTACTACTATTACCCTTCTTAGAGACAGCCTTCCTTTTCTGTCCTACAGTTGCTACATTTACCTTCGAACTTCCATGCTCAGTTGGCATCACATGTCCCTGTTTGGACTTGTGTTGTTCTTGTACCGAGATGTCCAGCATAAGGTTGGTCCAGGTGATCTCTCCTTTCTGTCTTTTCATGGAGAGGGAGAACTCTTCCCAAGACTTTGGAAGCTTTTCAATCACACTCATCACCTTAAACTTTTCGGGGAGGTCCATTCCTGACTCCTTCAAAGCATGCACTATCATCTCGAATTCATGCACTTGCTCAATCATGGACTTATTGTCCACCAGCTTGAAATCAAGGAACCTAGTCACAGAATACTTTTCCAGACCTTGTGATTCAGTATTATGTGTCTGGTCCAGCTTCTCCCATAAGAGTTTTGCGGTGTAGGCATCAGAGGAGTACACATCAAACAATGTGTTTGTGAGAGCAGCCAGAATGGCCGCCCTAGCCACCCCATCCTTCTCAGCCCACTTCGCAAAACCCTTAACTGATTCAGCCTTCTCTTGATCCACAACTGGCTTCTCATATTCCACAATAGGCCATAGACCCTTTACAGTTAACCACAACTTCATCCTTTTCTGCCAACGAGAAAAGCCAACACCCCCATTGAATTTCTCTGGTAAGCCAGTTAATTCAACGGGTTGTGGAAAACTGTAAGTGGTCCAATCAATGACCCCAGCAGATGCAACCGAACTACCACTAGCAGGAATTTCACTCTCGTTAACCATTATGCTAAATACTATATAACAAATTATCTCTTCAAGAATGTTGGGATTATTAACTAATATAGTAAAATAGAGGCAGTCATATATCGTATTTAACAAGCCAAGGCCAAGCAAACAATTAACGAAACAAAACACGAAGGTATATAACATGCATATCAGTAACTGAAAGAACAAAGGAAGAACAGAAGACATACCAGTAGCCATAGCTAAAGCAGTATATCAAACAAATATGAGAACAGCTGAATCGTCAGGATTTGCTTGAAAACCTGACTGCTCTTGAAGAGATAATTGCCCCCACTTACACTGTGTTGGGATGCTTGCAACACCTCTCCCAGGATAAAACAGCTCCGAGCTAAATGATCACAGTAATCAGAAAGCTCAACTACTGATACCACCCTCATCAATATTGTAACTCCCATTCCATTTAATAAAAATGAAACGGTCGATTTAATATAATCAAAATGGCTGTAACAGCTGATTTCCAATTAAGTAAATCGTAACAGTTACGTATACATTATCCACACATATCAGTTTTATTTTAATTAATCTGAATGTATATATATATTATCAAATTCTGTCCAGGACAGGACACAACATCAGGATCTGATCCATCAGGATTTTAGTCCGTCAGGATCTGATGTACGTCCATCAGTATTTGATCATCAGGATCTGGTACCGTCAGGACTTAAGGTCCATCAGTATTTGATCAAGTCATCAGGATCTGGTAGTACCTTCAGGATTTCATCAGGACTAGGACTTGGCCCATCATTATTAGATGTCTGACCAGTTCCTGATTTATTCCAAGTACTGATCCCAATCGATATATATATATATATATTAATTAAAATATATTTAAACACATAAATAAAATCCCTCGCCCAGGTCGCCTCGCGTACGCGAGACGCCGAGACATTCGCCCAAATCGCCCTTCGACCGAGCCGACCCGAGCCGAGACGTGACGTGTCGTGGCGTGGCGAGGCGGGCGGCGGCGGCGCGTGTGTGTGTATGTGTGCGCGTGGAGCACACAGTAACACCATGCACCATCATACACCTTAGTAGTTGTACACTACCCATGTGTGTGATTCTATATAAAGCCAACAACCCCCAAGTCCTCATAGCAAGGAACAATTTCCAATCGTTAAAATCCGGAATTAACATCAAGAACATAAAATACTTATGCTCCAAAACTCCATTTTCTAACAGTTTTAGCTACTTCAGCATTTCTTACCTCAAGTGTAATTATATGTACATTATTTGTATGTTTGCTACGTTTATGCAGTGTGGATCTGTCATGATCTAGACAGTTAGAATTTAAGAATTAAGCTACTAAAACAAAGAAAAATGCAGGAAAGTAAATGCAGGGAAATAAAAGATAAAAGTTAAACATTCATTCTCATTCATACCTTAATTCTTCAGTTACAGGCTTATATATAAAGACTATGGTGGACCAAGACACGTGGCCACACTTCATTTGCTTACATATAACCAAAACTACTACTACCATAATAAAATGAGGATAAGAACAATAATCAAATAATAACCCATACAAGGACTTACTTTTCCACCGAAAGCAAAGTTTTGCTCTCTACCTTCCCTTCTTCTTCTTCGTCTTCTTCAGGCCCTCCTCCTCCGGCGGTGGTTTATCCACCGACTGGAGGCCCCTTTTCTTGTTCAGTTTTTTATATCTTTCAATAATCATCATCCTTCTGAGAGGATTGTGAGTTTTTCGTTTGGTTACCCATTAATTGGGTTTATATGTCTCTCCTTGTGAGAGTTTGTTTGTCTCTCCTTGTGAGAGTTTGTTTGATTTGTTTGGTTTGTGTTATGATCTATAACAGATCAGATCTGCTAAGAATGATTTTGATGATGTTTTGGGGGATCTGGAAAGTCCGCATCGATGCTGGGAAGCTGATGATTATTGCAAAAGCTCACCACTCACAACCAAAGATTGTTCTTCATCTATTGGGGGGGTTTTACTTTCGGCATGTCTATAGCTATTAACCGGCATGTAGATAGCTGGGGTATTACCCATCCTTGGGAGGTTCCTATTTTCGGCATGTCTATAGCTGGTATCCGGCATGTAGATAGCTGGAGTGGAATTCCAACTTAGGCTTCTGAACACTGGGGTATCAACGGATCTTACGTGACGTGGTCAATTGTAACACCGCTGCTCTCAGGGATGTTGGCACAGTTTGGATCATTTCGGATGTCTTCGAATTCATTTTTAGATTCAAGAACTTTTAAGTTCAATTTGTTAAACGATGAGAAAACAATTTATTTGTTTTTCAACCTCGTCGTATCGACAGTCGGGGTTTGTCCCATTGTTTTATGTTGTATTGGTTTGATTTATGAATATATCCTCCTGCATTTCGTCAAAAACTAAAAAATAATAATAATAATAATAATAATAATAATAATAATAATAATAACCCATTTTACCCTCAAGACGACATCGTATTAGCCATGGCCCAATTCAAGTACTTCCGCCCAATTGATAATTAGCCCATGGCCCAATTCAAGTACTTCCGCCCAATTGATAATTAGCTCAAATCGTAACAATACCCTCTCCTTCACAACATCCTTGTCCCCAAGGATGTAACTTAAAAAAACCTGGTACTTAGCTTTCGCCCATGTAATATTGTAATAGTTTGTGAATACTGTAGGAGAGGTATGTTTTGGCCAGTTATTTTTCAAAGGAATCATTGCCTGTGTCCTTTCAGGGATAACTAAAGCTGGAGTTGCAGCAAAAGGCCCATCTGCCACTTCTTTGGTAGGAAACCCAGCCTCTGCCCTCTTCCTCAACTCCTCTATGATTCCATTGTCAGGATTTATCTCCATGGTCTTCTTGCTAGACATGTAAGATCCCCTGCTGCTATCCCTCCTAAAGTTCTAATCTCAGTTGTGCTATTCAAATTGCAATAATTTTATATTAGGTGCTAATTATATTTAATTATGTGAATGAATGTATGATTACCTAAGTAAATTAGTATACTTCTTTGTTTTTACTTTTTTGTTGCTTATGTCGGTTGATGCGAAACTGGGTTATTACACAGACTTAAATCTGTTAATGTGGACTAGTAGTAGTCCATAACGGCCTGCACCTATACTCCAAAATTGGTATGATATTATCCGATTTTAAGCCAAATTCGGACTAATGATGGGTCTCATGCTAATAGACTGAGTGAACACTTGTAATTATGGTAATTATTTTTCCAATGTGATACTTGGGTCGACAGCCCCAACACCAACACCTCTAGTACAACCTATATCAGGTGTTAGATAATGTTGGAGTCGTATAACATTTTTCTTGGTCTTTACTTTTTTCTTATTAATATTTAACTTAGTATGTAATCTTTGTTATACAAAGTTTTTCCCAGTAATAAACTTTATATAATGGGAACTTGATACATTCATTAGACAAGAATTTGGAATGATAGAAAGATTGTCCTGAAAATGGTTTTGTGTAAAATATTTTGCTCGTCTTTAGCAGTATATAGCTTTTAGATCTAAGTAAGAGTAGAAGGAAAAAGTATTAATGTAGGAATAAGTAGATTTTTCTATCTCAGGTAAATAAAGACAGCAATCACTTGATTTATAGCTTTCTTAGATTTGTGCGTGAAAATGTGAAAATGGGGTACAATCGTATCTTTAATTAGTAACTGTAATACATATTTGACTGTGAACTGTTCTGTGGGTAATTGTTTTCATTTACCGGTGACGACTGTAAACTGTTCTGTGGGTTATCCGTTTTCATTTACGTCCGGTGACACATGCTAATTTTTTATTTTATTTTTCAGGTTGCAAAAGGTTTATATCTATAGCCCATATGCTATTTTTATATATCATTTGACTCTTAGTATCTTTTGATTATTAACTACCCCAATGCTTCCTATTTTCATCTGCTTTGGTATATGGGCAGGGTAGAATTCCTCGTACAGAATGAAGTTGGGAAATATGAATCGTGGTGGTAGCAGTGGTGGGGGTCAGAGTTCATTGGGATACTTGTTTGGAAGTGGAGAGGCTCCAAAGCCCTCTAGAAATAATGCACCAGTAACTCCAGATGAGGTCCAAACTGTAACTCATTCCCCAAAACCTAATACCCCTCCAGAACCGGTAGATATTACCAAGCAGATTCCTGCTGGAATAAATAGACTGCTTTAAACAGTACTGCTGCAAACAATTACTTCAGAGCAGATGGTCAGAATACTGGTAACTTCCTCACGGTATGTTGCTACTACAAATGTCTTTTCTTTCTAATACTGGATCAGTATAGTTAAATTTGCTCTTCTGCATATTATGTTTATTAAATAATAGAACTCGCATTATGAATCCTCAAACCCAATAGTTATGTCTCTTTATAGTATGATATGGCCAGTAACCCGTCTGGAAAATGTGTACTTTCTTATATACAGTACAGTGGGGAACCCGTGATGCAATGAAAACTTCATTAGAAGTGTCAACGAATTTGCATTTCAATTTCAAAATTCAGAGTGTTTCCTTTAGCTTCCAACAATGTGGACTAACACTGCTGGCCGATTAAGACGTAATCTAAGTTCTGTAGTAGGGGTCTCTTTCAACTTTATACCCCTTGTTCAAAACTAGACTTGAAGTGATAGCAAATCGGTTATCTGTAGTCTGTTGCCCATGTAAACAAGTCAGGTACCTGGCAATTTGTTGTTCCCTCTTTTTGTCATGGAGGAAAAACATGTTTCTTGAATCCTTTTCTCTGTAAATTCTGCTTTACCATTACGCAAACCTTTATCAGTTATGATGTCTGCAGCAACATATTTAATTATGGTGATCTCTTCTTTCCTTCCTTTTTATACAATACGACATGCGGTGCTGTCTTAGTCACAATAACAGTAAATACAATGCTGGCCATTCTACTGTGCATGTCGATCAGATTCTATTCATTTCCTTTTACCATGATGGGATATATTTAATAAAGCTGAAACTTGTTATAAGAAAGAAAAGAGAGAAGAATGGTGTATACAATCCGGATTTTTATATTCAGGAATAACTAAAACAGTTGTTTTTATCATGATTTCTTCTTTGGTTGGTGCAGGAAAGGCCCTCAACCAAGGTGCATGCAGCCCCTGGCGGTGGATCATCTCTTGGTTACCTCTTTGGTGGAGCTAAGAAATAGTTTTGTTTCAATTGTAGTCAATTGTGGTGTAGCAAAATTGCAGCAGGCCAAAGATTTTTATCTTGCAAGTCTCTGGATTGCCTATAATGTATTGCAATACATAAATTTGTAACATTACTATCCGGTGTCTTTGATGTGAAGGTCTATCACACAGTTGTGATGTTTCTGCGGGCTTATGATATGGCATTCATCGTATAATTCACTTTTCCATGATTACACTCAGAATTCTGAACTTGCATTTGTACTTTTGAAACTACCATCATTGTATACTTTGAAAGTACCATCACTAGCAAAGATTGGAACTTATAATAATCTCTCACAAATAAAACAGCTTTCAAAACTTCTAATTTGCTATAACTGAGATTTCGAAATTTGGTGTCCAATAGGTCATTGTTTTAATTTATTTTTTGGGCATATCAATTCCCATTTTTTAGAAAATTATAGTTTTGCAATGAATGAAGTCGAGCCCATTTTGCAAAAGGATAAAATGAAGCTACACATATTCTCGTGCTAAAAAATATGAGCTGGACAATAGATATGCAACATAGAGAATTAGAGATTCTAGAGAGACCTTTATTTCTTCTGGTAGCGAACTTCAAAGTGAGAAGAAAAATAATCCAGAATGTTGCAAGGTTACACCTGAATAAATATACATTCTAGTACAAAAGGAAAGTCAAGTCAAGTCTAACCATATGTTTCCATGGTTTCCACCAAAAAATTAAGTAGACGCACTTAGCTCTTAGCAGCATGGGGCTGAGGAGCAGGAATTATCCCCCATCTCTTCCGAACATCCTCCAAATCCTCATCAAAGTGTTTCTCATAGTATATACACATCAGATCTGTGCTTTTCACACCAGCACGCATGGCCCATGGAAAATAGTCCTGATAAAACAATGATCTCTGCTTCTCGCTGAATCTTGCTGTTCCTCCCAAGACAGACATCAGGCACATTGGAAGTAGCATTTGCTCAAACTCTATTACCTTTAGCGCTGTCTCACCAATCAAATTGGTGGGAAGACCAAACAGGGTGTGCCAAAAGTCATGCACCTCACGTGCACGCATAGCTACGTACGCTAACTCTTCTGTTTCCATGAACCGAACCGGTGGCCTGTCATCTGGAGAGAAATTCCTGGATCCCATAAAGCTTGCATATGCAGCACCAAAAGTGTTGGGTGGTAAATCCCATGCATGTCCCACTTTCTCAGAGATGACACGGGGACGATCCAGTAGCACTTCCTGAGAATGCCACGCCGAGAGAGAATTCAGATATTTTTTAACAATACTAGACAAAGGTATCCTCAGTAAACACAAATCAGCAAGATAATTGTCTCTGTAAGAATGATTTTGCTATATTTGGTGCTTCATAATGATTTTATGGGTGACAAAATTGTATATCTGAGGCAAGATGGGAAAATCAATTTTTTTCACGAATATATATATATATATGTAAAATAAAACATATGAAATGCACAGATCAAGGTTGGAAGAATTCATTTAAAACAAAAAGTGTTTGTCCTCAGATATGCAATCTCTTAAATGAGCAGCATAGACAATAACTCATTTGCTTGACATAAATTTGGGAATGAAGTATAAAAAGTTTTGCAAAACTATACAATAAATCTTTTACAATTCATTAAAATTACAATATGCAGTAATACATAACTACAGAAGCAATAAAGCATTACCCTGCCCTCAGGACTTGTCTTCATTCTTTCAAGAACCCTTTCAAAAGCAGGCTTCCCAGTGGTCTCCCCTAAAGCAGCTATCAGATCTGCTCTTCGTGGGTCTAATAATGCCCCAACTGCAGAGCCAACTGCAACAGCAGCCTGCTGCCACCTATTAAGGTGGATTCGAGCTCGGCTGCCTAACATGTACGAGGAACTAGCTGAATGCTACTATCTAGAAGCACACAACATGATTAAAATTTTTAGTACCAGAAGCATAACAAAAACTCCATGACACAGTCCCGTAACAGCACTAAAGCTACTAAAAGGTTTTACGAACTAACGAAAATATATATATTTACACGGGAAGTGGGAACAAATTAACCGGAAAAAAAAATACACGTGGAACAAAAAAACTAGTCAGCCTAACAATGTGCAGCGTTGAGTAATCTAAAACTTGCAGGTTCCACCAGAAATAGTAATTCGCGAGTCCTATTCCATAGAACCTCTACCACATAAATTTACAGCATTCCAATTAGATCTCGTGTGACTACACCTAGTTTGTAAAGTTGTAGCATGTACATCATTCTTTCGGGGATAATAATTCATTTGATATACGAACTCCATAATTCAGTAATAGTATTTACTAGTACCATTTACTCTAAAATCCAAGTAGAATATTTGGGATTTTGAACCCTAGCGCACTACATAAATCAAAAAATCCCCTTGAACATTAATTAAGTTAGAAACGAATTGTGCGCAAAAGCGATAAGTAAAATCATCCTACAAGTTGCCAAACCAAAAGGCGATACGAAATATATAACACCTCCCTGAAACACAACTTACAAATTCACAACCCCAACCGCATAACAAGTAAATTGTATGCAAAAAATATTCACTTACGTAATATTACAAAAATCACATAATTAATTAATTAATTAATTAGAATTGCCACAATTGAAGCTGATTTGAAGAAAGAGAGAAGATACCGGGTGGGAGGACAACGACTGGTGGTGGCGAGTTAACTCCGTCTCTCTAGCAGGCTTCTCCTCTCCTTCCCAGTTCCCAGCCCACCACACCATATAAGAGCGTGTTTGGCTGAAGTTATTTTTCAGAATAAATTAGCTTATTTAAGATAAAGTTAATATTTTTAATTTTTCTTTTAAAAAATTATTTTTTTGCAATTTATGAAATTTTAAATATATATTAAATATTTGTATAAAAAATTATTAAAATATGAAATTTTTACTCAAAAATAAGTTTATAAAAAATTATTTTAAGTCATAGGCAAATAGACCAATAATTAGGATCCATGGTTCTAAAAATCCCTGATTTAGCTGACCCGATCAATTCTTTGTAAAGTAATTAATCTATTAGATTTTTGAAATCCGATTAATTCTATATATTTATTTCAAATGATATGTTTAATTATAAATTAGACTAATATATTAAATATTATTATAATATCGGAATAATACTTCGATTAATTCCCGATTACCCTATACCCGATTATCGATTTTTACAACCATGTTATGATTACATTAAATTAAATAACTTTTTAACATCTCAACATAAAATCAAAATTATATTTTTTATTCATTAAATTCATGATTATAGTCAATTTCAAAATTGATGATTGTTAAGTTTTGTAATACGCCTATATTACTTTCGAATCACATTTTGTATATTGCTAAATGCGTATTAAAAAGAGAAAATGCCAAAAATGCTTAGATTTGGAAAGTAAATGCCCGAAATACTGATTTCCCAAAACGTGGCCCAAAATACCCACGGCTCACACATCTTTCAAATGCGCGTCCTGGGATACGCATGTCTGGAATGCGTATCACAGATAACGCATCTGCAAGATGCGTGATGACGTCATCACTTCAGAAAACTCTTGTTAGCTCCGGCGACCAAAATCGCCCAACTTCGTTGTTGACAATCCGACAAGCTCTATAAACACTGAGAACAAAAAAATGATTCCCACGATTTTCTCTTCATTTTACCATATCCATTTGTTAATTTCTGGTCGCAGGGGCGTACATGAACAGATCGGAAAAGAAATCGGAAGGTTGAGCTCGAATTGGGTGTTTTCAATTCGGTGGAACAAACTAAAATCTACAATTACTGGGTTGTAGAGGGTGGAGAGACGATCATTTTGATATGTAAAACGTGTGTGGTCGTTGCCTGTAGAGAACGTACGAATCGATTGAAAAAACGAGCAAAACACGACGGCGATGGCTGGAGAAGACGATGAACAGTACTTGAGACACGTATGTTGAACATGCGCATCTCCAGATACGCATTTTCAACATGCGTCTCTCAAGTACTGTTCAAGACTACAGAATTGAGTTTTGTGAAGGACACGCATGTGTCAAATGAGTATCCGGATACTACTTTCCCACATGCGTGTCCCGTGGGTATTTAGGGTCATTCCTTTCGAAAATAGGTATTTTAGACCAAATGTTTTGGGAGGTGGGTATTTAGGACCATCACCCTATTAAAAATAACTCAATTACGAATAATAATTGTTTAAGAGCAAACAAAATTCTATTTATGGAATTACGATATAATTTTAAGTAATTTGATTTGTTTAAATAAATTGGACCCAACCTAATTCTTTATGTATCAACTTGTTATGAATTTGTTCAATTAGAATTTTTATGGATTTAGGTCAATTTTAACCTATATTATATAAAATAAATAAAATTATTATTTTATAAATTTTGATTAATTTTAATTTATAAGATATCTAACTATCAATGAAATATCTACTTTTATATGAGATACCAATTATAAACGAAGTATTCGGTATATGTGATACTCAATTATCAATGAAATATTCGTATCTAATATATTGGATATGGTATACCCAATTATCAATGAAATATTCGTAGCCAATATATGGGATACCCAATATCTTATACAAATTACGATACCAACTATCAGTGAAGTATTCAAAATGCTATAATTGCCCACCATTTCTCAAATGATTATTTTTGTCAATTTTATTAAAAATAGTTGTTTTGTAATTTTTTCAATTTTTATTTAGCCAATATTTTTGTTTGTGTATTAAATCATAAGAAAAATGTCGTTCGTAAATATGTTTGTAAACAAGGGAGCTAAGTGAGAATCTCTTAGAATGAGAACTTAGTTCCCAAAGCAAATCACCAAAATCCAGCAGAATCACCAAATAAAAAAAAAAAATTATTTTCCAGCGCCAAGTCACTGTTGACGTCAGCATGACATCACCAATTTCCCAAATCACCAATTTTTGAGCGGGAATTTTTGTCAAATCACCAATTTTTGGTGGGAAAATTTGTAAAATCACCATTTTTTGGCGGGAAAAATTGCCAAAATACCATTTTTTGGCGGAAAAACCTACAAAATTACCATTTTTTTGGTAGGAAAAAACGTGCCCAAAAATATTTTTTATTTTTTTGGTGGGAAATCTTTTTTGGGAACAAATTTTGGCGGGAAAAATTCTGTCACGTCAGCAGTGACGTCATCATGCTGATATAGCACTGACTTGATTTTTTATTTTCTTTATTAATTTTAATCATTTGGTGATTCTGCTGGATTTTGGTAATATATTTTATGGAGTAAATTCTCATTTTAAGAGTGATTCTTATTTGAGTACTTTCATATTTATAAATATGTCTCATAAGTTATTATTAAGGAACTTCTCACGAAAATTTCTTTAATACTGTTCATGACCACCTAGTCATGAACTCCTATATTTTTTTCCGCTAAATTTGTTTTTAATACATTAAAATAAAAAAATGGAGAAATTAAATTTCAAAAACTAGAGAATGCTTATAGTCTAGACTCTAGACTTATCAATGGTCGCATTCAGATTAGATTTAGTATATATAGCAAACTAATATTATAATTTACAATATATCATATATTCTAATTTAATTACTTATGATGAAAATAATATATAGATTTACTGTTGATACAAAAAATATATTAATTTTGTATCCAAAGCATGGACCTCTATGTTCGTATCCGAAGGTTATTTTTATATGGGCTTGTTTGAATCTAACGAGTCCGATCCTCTGGAACAGCCCCTGAAATCGAGCCCGATGCTTAAGGCGATGGAAAGAAATTATATGATCGAAGACCAAATTCTAGAAGGATCCAGATACTTAGAATATCATCTCAAATATGGAAATTACTTGCCGCCAAAGACAAAAGACATGGACTGGACCTAATATTGTCAGAAATACAATCTTAAATCGAATAGAACTACGTGGACTTGATCCCTATAAATAGGGTACGTAGGCACTTTGAGAGGGATTCAAAAATCACACACCCGATCACAAACTCTTAAGAGCAGTCCCAAATATCTCAAAAACCCTAATTGTATTCTTATATTTACATTTTTATTCTTATTATCTCTATCCGAATACCCAAATATAAATTTAATCTTGAAGCTTTTTCCTTGACGAAAATCGGCTTCAACATTTGGCGCCGTCTGTGGGAATCGTTTAGAGAAAAAAGAAGACGATAAATCGATATTAAGTCAGTCACCGATGGCTCGTCAAACATCCTACCAAACTCCTATTCGTACCTACAATCCATTCGGCAACTTTACTGTCGGCGAGACGTCTCAACATGTTAGATCTACCATCACCCGAATCGTTGTTGACAATGATGGTCGTGCAATCCCTCTGAACACAGCTTCCGATGATGGGCATCGTCAACAAGGTGAACAACAACCCCCTATTAGGGATGCAAGAAATATCCTCTTGGCATTAAGAGGCAGATCCAATACTCAAGACAGGAGAGGAGATACACCCGAAAGGGGAAGAAACCTAGAAGCATAGTTTAATCGTACGTCGGACGACGTGAATCGAGAAGCAATCGGAAGCAAGGCAGCGTGAAATTGTAAGGCTCCGTGATGATGAAATCCAGAGGAGAATTAGAGAACTAGAAGATCGTGAAAACGAACTAGCTGATGAACGACGCCGACTTCGAGAGAACCTAGGCGGAAGAACAACCCCACGTGGTCGATCAAATAATCGACGATCTCCTGCAGGTGACCGATCACCAAGGAGGAGAAGATCTAGATCAAGGGATCGGCATCAGATAGCACCTGGCGGATCACCACCCCGTAGAGGTACTCCACCCCATGATAATGATGATCGTAGAAATAGTGGTAGGGGGAATAATGGAGGCCATGGTGGGGGGACATGGTAATAATGGTGGAGGTCGTGGAATTAACAATAATGGTGACTATGGGGACAATGATGATGATTACCATCGTCGGCATGATGATTACCAAAGGAATGGGTATGATGTTGATGGTAGAGGCCATAATAACAACCAATCTGATGAAGTAGCTCTTTTACGAGAGCAATTGGAAAAGTTGGAAAGAAAGATGCGAGGAGGAGGAAACGAAGATTACTCACCAGTATCACCATTGATAAAAAATATCAGAGACTATGTTCCAAGGGTGGTCAGCTATTCCAAAGATGACTTATTACAATGGAAAAACTGATCCTTATGAGCATGTGACCCAATATGAGAGGCATATGAAGTGTGCTGGACATGATGAAATTACCATGTGTAACATGTTCGAAGTTTACTTGAAAGATGGTGCCCAAGGATGGTACCGGACTCTTCTCCCCAACTCAATCTATTTCTATCAACAACTAAGGTCTAAGTTCCTGAAGCATTATGACTACAACAGAAGGATCGGCCAGATGACTACTTCTCTCAACAATGTGAAACAAAGATCCGATGAGTCTTTAACATCTTATATGAAGCGTTACAAACAAGGATGTGAAAAAGTGTCATCGTTGGATGAAAATCAAGCTATGGGATTTTTTTATAGTGGCCTAGACAACAAGAGAAGCAGAAAGTTGTTGAAATCGCTATTTGATTTTCCTCCTACAAGCTTGAACGACATGTACACCAGGGCAGAAAACATACGTCGAAGAGAAGAAGCCCTTGGCACGGGAAGCCCAAAAAGTAGTGATAATTTATCAAAGAATGATAGATCTCCAAACCGCAAGAGGAACTCATCACCCGATCGTTCAAAGATTGACCGATCCAAAGATAAATTCTATGCAAATTGATCAGCGGAGACGAAAAAGAATAGGGACGAGACTGTTTTCATGTTGCTCAACACAAACGAGTAATTCATCATCATCGTCAACATCAGATAAGCTTAAATAAAATGATGTTGATGAACCAATATTCTATTTATCTTAGTAAGATATTTATTTGGATTTCCATTTTGTTATGTGCTATGTGCTAAGCATGCTATGTGTTATAGATCAGTAAAATTTTAATTTCTTTCATATATGTTATGCATGTGTGATTTTTATTATTATGATAGAACTTAGTGGCTTAACTTTATTATTATTGACAAGCCATTGGGGACAACAAATAATCCAACCCAAACAAGTGTTCACCGATGGTCACTGGGGGCAACGAATTTGATGGACTCCCGAATAAGTGACCAATCATCAAACACTTGGGGGGCATCAAATTGATCTAATCCTAAACTTGTGACCTCTCGACAATCAACTAGGGACAAAAATTTGACCAAGTCCCGACTTATGATCTATCGACACTCACAAGACTCGTGACCCATCGGCAATCAATTGGGAACAAATATCAATTCATTGTCCCAACTTTGATTTGTCGACACTCACTTGGGGACAAGAGAATCTTCGGTCCCAGACTAGTGATACACCACTTCAAAATAGAAGTACTGCATCACTTGGGGGGGAAAGGAGATATAGGGCCGGATATACGCTTCAGTGCGAAGCTATGATGGTCCACCTGCCAACTTTTAAAGTTGGGAGATGAGAAAGTGGTGATCTACAGTTTTTTAGATTTAACATTTTATAGATCACAGAGTATATCTCATCGCTACACAATCCGAACCAAGGGTACTCGTATGGACTTTTGAGGATTGGATGCAGAAGTTGAATTGAAAAATTGCGTTTAGTGCTATGATGGTTCCAAGCAACACAAAAGAATCTGATGGAACGTGAAATGATCACTTAAACATTGGATTAAAGATGATAGCAAACGGATCCAATTACACTCGATCCGATGCAAACACAAAGAAGATTATATCCCATCTTGCTCGATCCGTTGCAAACAGAAAGAAGTTTATAACGCAAATGCTTGGAGTAATTTTGAAAAATTTTAAAGTATCAAAGAAAGAATTGGATCTGGCTATGTAAATGTTGCATCGGCAACAATTGTCATTCAAAAACACCAAACTACATGAACGACATGACATTGATATTGAGACACTACAAATATATTACTTCCAATTACAAAATCATGGAGAATCTTCTTCTACAGAAAGCAACTGAACGAGGATAAAAATAAAGATTATTCGAAATTTTAAGTATTTATTGAAGTCATCCTCTTCAAAAAATACTGGGGGCCTGTTGATACAAAAAATATATTAATTTTGTATCCAAAGCATGGACCTCTATGTTTGCATCCGAAGATTATTTTTATATGGGCTTGTTTGAATCTAACGTGTCCGATCCATTGGAACAACCCCTGAAATCGAGCCCGATGCTTAAGGCGGTGGAAAAAAATTATATGATCGGAGACCAAATTCTAGAAGGATCTAGATACTTAGAATATCATCTCAAATATGGAAATTACTTGCCGCCAAAGACAAAAGACATGGACCGAGCCTAATATTGTCAGAAATACAATCTTAAATCAAATAGAACTACGTGGACTTGATCCCTATAAATAGGGTACGTAGGCACTTTGAGAGGGATCCAAAAATCACACACCCGATCACAAACTCTTAAGAGCAGTCCCAAATATCTCAAAAACCCTAATTGTATTCTTATATTTACATTTTTATTCTTATTATCTCTATCCGAATACCCAAATATAAATTTAATCTTGAAACTTTGTTCTTGACGAAAATCGACTTCAACATTCACCAAAATTAAATAATAAATATACAAACATGAATTATATAATCGAATTTGTTCGCAAACTTTTGAGTTGTATTATATCTTGCTCAAGTTCAATTTAATTATGAGAAAAATCTTAAAATCATGTTCATGTTAATTGAACTTAATTTAATTTTTTTAAAATTGAAAACCATATTATTCGTGAACATATCGATTTATTTATATCCCGGCATCCAGGAGAAAGAAACTCAAATATTATTGGTTAGGTTCAAGTATATTACTCCTTTTAAAAATAATTGTGTAGCTTTGACTTTTTTCACTCAAATTAATCAAATTTTAATTAAAAGTTACATATAATATATAATTCAAAAAAATTAGAAAATATTAATGTAATTCCCTTCAAAATGTAAGTATTTTTCAGCTTTTTAAAATTGTTAAAGAATGATTTTTTTTAATATTCAGTTTCAAAATTTCATATCCAGACTTCTTGCCTAGTTAGTAAATTTGGCCAGCACAATAAAAGGTCATCTAAACTGAAACATAGACCAGAATTTTCATCTCTCAAAAACATGGGCCTGAATGAAGGGGAGAAAATCTTATGGAAGTTTGTTAAAATAAACTCAAGAGGCAAGATAACCAAACGAAAAACAATTATCTTCTGTATTAAAATCACGGAAAACATCTAATTCGATCTACAACAGTGAATATAATCCATTTCATATTTGGTATTGCACTAAACATCTATGGTCTTCCTCTATGCAAAAAGGGATGCTGGAAAAAGATAAAACACTCGAATTCTACCAACTGATAATTTTACATAGTGCTGAAGCATTATATTCAACTAATAATGTTGGTGCATCAACTCGTGGAACTAACAGGCACTAATGTGCGATACTGTCTTTCTGTTATAGACATTAGGCCATTGGTATCTGGAACTATGTCACCTTCCATCCCTTCTTTAGGAGGAAAGCCACGGATTCGTGCCTGAAGCCATTGGTCTGTTACTCCACAATTAATGGCATACTTGATGGTGTGCTCCAAATAGCCTTTATCAGTGATGAGATTTGGTTGAATTGTCAGCTTTCTCATCAGAGCTGTACAGAGATCAAGCAGCAGGAGTAAGCACTATTTCAGTAGCCTCTATATTTTGGATGAAGAAAGTAAGTTCACTAATGAACATAAATAGAATAAGTCAGTATATTATCATGAATGGATATAGATACAGTAGTTTTTAGTTAGGGTTACACATAATATTACTGTAAAATTAGTAAACGCTTATTAAGGTCTATATAGAATCCAAAAGCTGAACATCTTTATTCAGGTCTGATATACAAATAATCAATTATAGTGACATAATTTTGATTTCTCAGTACAGCTATATTCTATTGGTTGCTTCGCCTCTAGCTTTGATTCCATCTATAAATCTATAGATTTATTAATTTATTAAATACATGGTACTTATGTGTCATGTGTACATATCTCCATTGCAAAATACAAACCAACAGCCCACAAACTGACAAAAGTGATGATCAAAATACAAGTTTACAAGCTAAACAAATTAACTGAACAAGATAGTTAAAATGAAGCATGCAGATGAGACCATAGAAAGCTACACGTGATAAGCATTATGTGAAAAAAAGTTTGCATCTTTTGAGCACATGAACCGTTGAAATCTCACATAATACATCTCACAAACGATCTTCCCCCTGAGTAGGCAAGTAAAAAATGATACATGCTGATGTTACATACATTTTTTATTGTATTATTTGTATCATCCTTTATCTTGGCCTTGTTTTGGTAAATATTTCAGCAGCTAGGCCCAAATTTAGAAGCTTAAAATATTGCTACTTAAAGACGCGTTTTCATTAATTGTAGGAAAACTAATGATGTAGGACAAGGGTGAAGGGAAGGGTTAAACGAGTTACTGGAAGATTTACAAACCCTCTTCAAGTCGTGAGCACGAATAAATAGAAAATGAATATCTAACGAAGCTTTGATGTGAATACAGATGAGGATAAAGGCCTATCTCCACAGAGAATCAGCAAGAAACATAAAAAATCCTATCACAATGTCAATATAGTTGGTAGCATAGTTTGGCACCGTATAGACTTTGGTGCCATTTCTTGTTCTATATATAGCATCTAAATATACATGTAATGATGTAATACACATCTCTGAATATACAAATTCTCCTCTATCTCTATTGCTCATATTTTAACATGGTATCAGAGAAGGTATAATCCAAAAGCTCTGCCCCAGTTTTCAGTTGGTTCTTAAGGGAATAAACTGCAAACCCAGAAAATACTCCTCTGTTGAAAAACTCAAAATTCAAAACACACCCAAACACAAATACAAACATACCACAGTATAGTGCACTACCAGAGGAGCTCCCAGAAATTTTCAGATCTCCAAAACAAGCAGCCACGCGCCACCACGCGCCAACCCACGCGCGGCGCGCGTGAGGCCAGTTCCGGGAAGTTTTTCGACTTTTTTCTTCAAGGACTCTTAATCTCCTCCTAATTCCGAATCTATGTGTGGTAACATCTTCTCCATTTAGTACAGTTGATACAAATCATATATATACCCGTATATATATATCTATATTGTTTCACAGGAAAAAAAAAGGGGAGACAGAGAAAAAAAAGGGGGGGAGAAATCTTGTTTTATACATACACGATTGTGTGGTTATACAACTGGTGCTTCTTGTTATTGGGCTAGTATGCTATTATTTGTGGGCTTCTTTGTTATTGGGTCTTATATACATTAACTGGACCAAGGATTAAAACACAATTGGTGCTTCCAAATTTAGCATAATTTGCTAAATTGATATTAATTTTGTTCAAGTTAAGACTTAACTATAATTGTTGGATAATTACCTTTCGAGTATTTTATTCCGGATTTATTTAGCATGATGAAAGAGGATTTTTCTGGAACTCACTCCGGCCTAACTGTTCCGGAACTCAAGTTTTTTCGACAGTTGGTTTCTGATATAAAGTTGAAGACTGCAGCCTCATTTGTACCGACAAATACTTTTCATTCGAGTATTTCTTGTCATTCTGTCTCTCACAGTTCACCTAATTCATGGATTATTGACTCGGGAGCGTCAGAACATATGACTTGCAATTCCAGTTTACTGCAATCATATCACTACATCAATAAAACAGAGAGTGTTCGTGTTGCCAATGGAACTCATGTACCCGTTCACGGATGGGGAACTTCCAACTGTCTCCCTTCACTACCACTATCATCTGTCTTACATGTTCCTTCCTTATCAGTGAATTTATTATCGGTTCATCAAATTACTGAAAATCTTAATTGTTCAGTAACTTTTTTCCCTTCTCACTGTGTGTTTCAGGATCTGGCGACAGGCAAGGTCCTTGGCAGTGGTAAAGTGATAAATGGCCTCTATATTATGGAAGGGAATTCTGTTTCGCCATCGGCAAGTTATCAGGTTTCATCTAAATCTAATCCCAGTTTAGAGTCCTTGTATCAATGGCATAGACGGTTAGGTCATCCTTCATTTGGTGTTCTGTCGCATCTCTTTCCGAATTTAGCATCAAAATGTAAAAAGGAAGAATTTTTTTTGTGAACCATGTGAATTAGCCAAACATAAAAGGTCATCGTATCCATCTAGAAATAAGAGAAGTCCTACACTTTTTTCTACTATTCATACTGATGTTTGGGGTCCATTTAGTCATCCTACACATGATGGGTATAGGTGGTTTGTTGTCTTTGTTGATTGTCATTCTCGACTTTCTTTTGTATACCTTCTTAAACACAAAAGTGAAGTATTCGAATGTTTTAAATCTTTCCACCACATGATACAAACACAGTTCAATGCCTCTGTTAAAATTTTGCGAAGTGATAATGGTACCGAGTATGCCGGAATGTTTACATCCTATTTGGACACATGGGGTATTATTCATCAAACTACATGTGTTAAAACCTCTCAGCAAAATGGAGTTGCTGAAAGGAAAATTGGTCACTTACAACAGGTAGCACGGTCCCTCATTTTAACTATGCATGTCCCTAAATATCTATGGGGTGAGGCAGTCATGACTGCTGCATATCTGATCAACCGTCTCCCTTCAAGTGTACTACAATTCAGAACACCATTGTCCTTTATTCCTGCACCTTCGTCTCATCCATTGCCTCTTCGGTTATTTGGGAGTGTATGCTTTGTTCATAATCATTCTCCCTCTCGGGATAAACTTGATTCTCGTACTCTCCGTTGTGTTTTCATTGGTTATACACCAACTCAAAAGGGGTATAAGTGCTATCATCCTCCCTCACATCGCACATATGTCAGTCACGATGTTACTTTCTGGGAGTCTATTTCTTACTTCTCTCCCGGATCCTCCTCCTTGCTTCAGGGGGAGATTAACCGACACAGTCTTGATAGTAAAGCGACAGAGGAGTCTCAATTCCTTCCATTCATCAATGTGCCAAACACTAGCCCAAACACATCATCCATCCCTCCACTTATGAGTAAAGAGGTGGATGATCTAAATAGATTAAAGGGACTGGATTTGATCACATATTCTAGACGGAAAAATAATGATATAACCACTTTACCACCTCCAGAGACTTCTGACCTCGAGGCAGATCCTACAGCTCCTACAATTGAGCCTGATAATGGTAACACTCTTGATCCTACTCTTAATCTTCCTATTGCTGTTAGAAAGGGTGTACGTTCTTGTACTAACCACCCGATCTCAAACTGTGTGTCCTATAATGCATTATCTCCTTCTTCACTTGCTTTTGTGTCATCCTTGTCTAGTGTTTCTGTCCCTCATACTTGGCAGGAAGCTTTATGTGATCCTAAATGGAAAGATGCTATGATTGAGGAAATGAATGCATTAAAACATAATAACACTTGGGAGTTGACTCATCTTCCTGCTGAAAGGAAGGTAGTAGGATGCAAATGGGTGTTCACTGTGAAGCAAAAACCTAATGGGCTGGTTGATAGGTACAAAGCAAGACTTGTGGCAAAAGGGTATACTCAATCTTACGGGATTGATAATCAGGAAACTTTTGCTCCAGTAGCAAAGATGGCGTCTATTCGAATCTTAATATCATGTGCAGCAAATCTTGGTTGGGAACTTCAACAGTTGGATGTGAAAAATGCATTCTTACACGGAGACCTGAAAGAAGAAATCTACATGGATATTCCACCTGGTTTTTCTACAGATGTGACCATTGGGAAAGTATGCAAGTTAAAGAAGACTATTTATGGATTAAAACAGTCTCCAAGGGATTGGTTTGGCAAATTTCAGAGAACAGTAGTTAAATTTGGCTACAAACAGAGCAACTCGGATAACACCATGTTCGTGAAAAGACAAGGTGTAAAGATCACAGTGTTGATTGTTTACGTCGATGATATTGTGATCACCGGCAACGACACATGTGAGATTACGAATGTTAAACAGAGACTTGCCTCTGAATTTGAGATAAAAGACTTGGGAAAACTACGGTATTTCCTTGGCATTGAAGTCTCCAGAAGTCCAGGTGGTATCTTCCTTTCACAACGAAAGTATACACTTGATCTTTTAAATGAAACAGGGATGTTGGGATGCAGACCGGCAGATTCTCCTATAGAAGCAAATCATAAGCTTTGTGGAGATGCTGGTGAAATTGTTGATAGATCCCAATATCAAAGATTAGTTGGACGACTAATCTACCTCGCACACACAAGGCCAGATATATCATATGCAGTGGGAGTTGTGAGCAGGTACATGCATGATCCACGCCAACCTCATTTGGATGCAGTTTATATGATATTAAGGTATCTTAAAGCTGCTCCCGGAAAAAGAGTGATGTTTACTAAAAACAATCATCTTGAGGTTGAAAGCTATACAGATGCAGATTGGGCTGGATGTCTAGATGATAGACGTTCCACTTCAGGATATTGTACATTTGTGGGAGGTAACCTAGTTACTTGGCGAAGTAAGAAGCAACCAGTAATTGCATTATCTAGTGCTGAAGCAGAATACAGAGCTATGGCTCGAGGAGTGCGGGAACTACTATGGGTTAGATTGTTGCTTATAGAATTAGGACTTGCATTACCCACTCCGATGAAGCTGCATTGTGATAACAAAGCAGCAATTGCCATTGCACATGATCCAGTTCAACATGATCGAACCAAACATATCGAGATTGATCGGCACTTTATTAAAGAGAAGATCAATAATGATATCATTAATATTCAATTTGTAAGATCAGAAGATCAAGTAGCTGATGTGTTCACCAAGGGATTTGGAAGAAAGATGCTACATCCACTTATTGGCAAGTTGGGCATGAGTGATATATATGCATCAACTTGAGGGGGAGTGTCACAATGTCAATATAGTTGGTAGCATAGTTTGGCACCGTATAGACTTTGGTGCCATTTCTTGTTCTATATATAGCATCTAAATATACATGTAATACACATCTCTGAATATACAAATTCTCCTCTATCTCTATTGCTCATATTTTAACAAATCCGCAGATTTAATTCATCTTTATTCATTAAAAAAGATTAGAATTGTTTATATAGAACTCCTAAGACTTGGTGAACAAGTAACTTGGAGACTAAGTAAAATCAAAGATAAAAGGAAACAAATCCTTTTAATATTAACTCATACCTATTACTTTTCTACTACCATATATCTATTAATCATATATTTGTTTTCTACAATAAAGGTAAATAATATATTTACTAACCACAAAACATGCATATATCTAAATAATAATATAAAGTATTTAACAACTAATAATAATTATTTTATTCGCAGGACAGCCTTAATTGGAATGAGACTTCTAATCAAGGTCAGGAGGTTACAGTGGCAACAGCACCACCATCTGTCCATCCCATGTTGCACAATGGCCATTAATGGTCTGACCAGATTTTCCTATGGGTTTCTTAATCCATTTTGGACTCCAATCTAAGCTACCATAAGCACCGTAGAAAGCTTGTTTCCCAGGGATATAAATAAGATATGTAGGACATGAAGGTGGGGAAGCTACTCTCCACATGGCATATAGGTTTTAGAGAGAATTAATTGAGAGATACACTTGTATTTAAGAGGGAAACTAAATGAAGGCTTAAAGGGATTAAACTGGCCCTCTCACTCTAAACTCTTTTACGACTATTCACTGTAAATTCTCCTAAGTAACTAATTTCTTTGATCCGGAGATTAGGTTGTAATCAATTGTTCATCATCTTTATTTTGCATTTTCTTAGTTAGCTAATTTATGTCCAGCGAAGTAGTTATGTTCTAATTAAACTAACATAAATTTTAAGATATCGAGAGATAAGTTATATATTTAACAGGTGATGTGATTGACACAATTCAGCTGTCTAATCGAAAGATGATCAAAATTAATATTTTTTGCAGCTTCATAGCCTGAAATTCAAGCATAATTGATAACAGGAGTGACTTGTGTAAGTTGTTGACCGATAAAATTTAACTCATGAGATCTTTATAAAAACAAGTTATATGAATCCTACTATTATAGTTCTGGATTAATTCTTCTCATAGTTAAATCAAAATTTAATTTGCTCATCAGTATACTTGGTAGTTCATTACAAAGAAAATCATACAATCATTTAACCTATTTTGTTGGGAATAAGAACTTGATGTTATCAAATTGCCCTTCATGTATCACTCTACTTGCCATTATACTATTAACTAATAAGTGCTACCTGACGTGTCCGATTGTACTTGCATTCAGAGAAGTTTATTTGAATACCAGTAATACATAGTATTAAGATGAACTTACCTGCAACAATGCCATCTCCTGCTGCAGACATGTCGCAACTGAAAGGAGTAAGAGGTGGATCCTCCATCCCAAGGACAGCTCCATCGTGTTCCTTGGTATAGTAATGAATCTTCGACGTCCCATTTGTTACAAACAAGAGTTTAAGATTTTCATGCCAAAGTGGAGCTAAAACTTCTCGTGCATAATGAGGAAACTTTGATTTTTTGTTATTTTTGGTGTCAAAATTTTCAGAGGGCTTTATTCCACAAAGAAATTCAAGCTCTTGTGTGGTAACCTCAATAACATCTGCAAGATTCCATGCTTTTTGTATGAACAATTTGGTCTCTTCCCCTGATTTCCATAATGGTAATGGAAGGTTTACATCATAGAAAATCAGACTTCCTAACTTCTTTGAGATCTTGATGGCTTGTAAAGCAGTGGATCTCATTTTTTGATCAAGCAGTGCGAATGTGTTAAAGTAAAACATCTTTGCCTGCAATAGAGATCAATGAGATAAGAAAACTCGAGGCTTAAAGTAAGCTAACCAGCTTGTACACTAAGATTTCAAGCAAACAGAGATTTAAATTTAAAGTATTTCTGATTTAACTTATCTTTACATGTCAAGGGTACGATTACATAATCCATATAACTAATATGCAATACAGTTGAGTCTCATCATAAACAAGTTACTAATAATTCTCTCGGTATAGTATTGGAGAATTCAATGGTTACCACCAAAGATTCAGAAACCATAAATTTAGGGTACTAGGTCCTGTTATAAGCATAACATGCACACAGAATGAAGAAATGGAATTAGCTAAAATTGCTTATTCTGGTCAGAACAATAAAATCCATTGGCATTTTTATTTTACGACAAGTCACCACAAAACAGATGGTGTGCATGTTAAGAGGATACTCATACAACTACTTCCAAGCAGTCGAGTGAAAGCACTTCAGACCAGGTATCTAATTTAACAAGCAAAAACAATGTGCTCCATGTTGCTGAATTTTCAAATCTTCATCCAAACTCATATGCAAATAAGTAGTATTTCATAATTCTGACTCCGAAATTAATGTGTATATCATTAGAATACATCAACACAAAAGATATACTGGGATACTAATTTGTGAAAATCATCCATACCTCCTTTAAAACATCTATGTTGATTTCAGACTTTGACAATGAATCCTCTGCACATGGTTTCACACAAGTCATTCTCAAGCCACCTCTTTTGCCAATTTTCATTTGTGAAATTGCTGTAACTCTTCTACTATCAATTCGAACTGATCGGGTCTGAACTCTGTTTTCATTCAGATACAATAACAATGCCTGACCATAGTCATCGTCCCCAATTTTTCCCATGAAGGCAACTTTACCACCTAAGTTGGCTAGAGCCAATGCAACATTGCTTGAACAACTCCCTGGAGCCCTAATGAACTTTTCAGGGGCCCATAAAGCATCCTTCATTCTTTCATGCATTTCATAGTCAAGAAGCCTGTGTGCAGGCCTCCCTGAGGGCACAAACGAATGCTGAGCAGATCCGAAGCAACAGACAAGAGGAGGCCATCCATAAGTAAAGCTAATATCATCTTCTCCATCATCATATTCGAAATTGAGCCCTTTCTCATTATCATCATCATTGTCATCTTCCACATCTGTATCGACTGTCTCCCCCTCACTCTCCCCCTCACTATCACTAAGTTCTGTTTCACTAACTTGATCTACTGGGTCCTCGATCTTCTTTTTAGTCCTCCTCCGCCTGGTTACCTTTTTTACAGGCTCTTCCTCCACTAGGCTGCCAGAGGTAGACTCAGCTACCACCGAAGCTGCAAATCATGTATGTTCAATCAAAAATTGAGATAGATAGCATCAAAGCAATATGCATAAATAACACCTGAAGACAAAATTTTAAAATAAAAATATTTATTTCAGCTGTAGGTGCTAAAAAGATACCTTTCTTTCGAGTTCGCCTCCGAGGTTTTTCGTTATCCTCGGTTGATTCAGAAGGCAATACTGCTCCCTCATCTGTAATATCACCGGCCTTCTCGGATGTAAGGCTATCCTCGGGGATTTGTACTTTAGCTTTTCTACAACTTCTAGCTGGAGCCCGTTTCAAAGTTTTTCGCACCTTTTTTTCTACAACTTCCCCTTCTCCATCAGAAGCATCACCATCTAATGATTCTGACATTTTCTTTTTAGATAAGGCTGTCGGTATACATCTACTGCGCAATCTAATATCCTGAGGTTTTACGAACTGAATCAACGGAAAGAAAGGCAAATTTGATTGCCACCTTCATAAATTAAAACAACATAATCTTGTAAGCACTTAAACTATCAATTCTCTGCCCAATCCTCAATTGGGTCAGACCAAACACAAGTTTTAAGACAAGAAGTGCCCTATTCATGATTCAAGAAAGCATCAAACAAACAAAGTTCACATCTTTCTTGGTTTTTTCATTCATATGACAAACCAAATTAACTTACAACAGTATAACAGCAACACAAACACACACAAAAGATATACATGAAATGTAAGAAGACATCTGAAAAATGAAAGTTAGGGGGGGGGGAGAGAACCTGGGCAGCACATAGAACTGTGTGAAACACAGAGAAGCCATTAAAAAGCTTCCTAAAAACCCACTGGGTTTAAGGGGTTATATTCACACTCAACACAACTCAACTCAACTCAACATATCCTAGTAAACAAACAAGATGAGGCTTTGGTCTTAAAAGTTAAAGGCCCTGTTTGGCAAATAGTTGATAGTTGTTCGTTGATAGCGGATTGAATTAGCTGTTTTGACTAGCGGTTAGCTGTTTTGACTAGTGGATTGAAATTAGCTGTTTTAAATAAAAGTGTTTGGTAAATAACTTTTTGAATAACTTTTTGTTACACATAGCAAACCTCTAATTGAAAAAGCTTCTAAAATGAGCTTTTTCAAAATTAGCTTTTTGATCCCAAACCTCTAATTCAAACCTCTAACAACCAAACACTAACATTAGAGGTTTCATTTGGTCAAACCTCTAATCTACCCCCAAACCTCTAATCTTATCCCAAACCTCTAACTTCCAAACACCCCCAAAATATTCTTTTTAACTGAAAAATTTAAGGCCGGGCTTTAATTTAAGCCCGGGCTTTTATCAACCCCGACCAGGATAAAAATCGGGGCTTTTTAAGATATTCGAATAAAAATTCTATTTTTTATCGAAAAATCTAAAAATATGTAATAATTTTAATAAATTTCAAGAATATTAAACTTAGCAATAGAGGAAATGTGATTGATCATGAAGCTAGGAAGAATCAATAATATACAAGACAAACTCTTCTTTAAAAAAGACTAATTAAGTTTAGAGGATGTGCTTCTCAAAATGATCATATACGAGAAGATTTATATGGCTAACGGTCACCTTAAGTCATAACGCAGATTATGAGTAAAAAGTTCTTGAATTGCAGTGATGTTTTATGATAAAACAAGTATTATGCAAGTAATTTTTTAGTATTAGATTTCGTGATGTCTTTTTTCATGTATTATAGATTATAGAAGTTTAAGGGCATAAGTCTTTAGAGATTGTTTCTTTTGCAAGAATTTTTTTTTTGTATATTAATACATTAGCTTTGCAAAAAAAGATAAAAATTACATATATATAAATTAAAAAAAACCCGCCTGATCCGGCTCGGCCCGAGGGCCTAAAATGGACCTCATATTTTAGAGAAAGCCCGGCCCGGTTTGGCCCGATTTTTTAAAAAAACCCGGCTCAACTCGATTCTTAAAAGGCCCGGGTTTTTAAACGGATAAAACCCGACCCGAAAGGTTTTTTATGTATCTCTAGTTGGTTGTGCGCTTAAACTATTATTCATTTCATCTCATTTTAAGGGATGAATGCTCAAATATCTAAATTTTAAAAAAAGTATCAGGGATATATATTTCAACACTGATGTAGTATCAGGAAGAATACTTCAATGATGGTAAACTATTAGGTCGGATACTTCACACGTAATGGCTGAACATTCGATATTCTAGTGGTAATGGAGTATCATTCCTGACGTTCTACTGGGTGAGTAGTATCATCTTTTATACTCCAATGTAAATAGAGTATCTGACTAAAACGGATATATTGGTTATTGTTTCGGAAAATAGCTACTTTGGGCAAATAAACATCAAAAATGAAATATTTTGGTCATATTCTCCACTTTAAGTGGCTAATTTAATTTTTTTTAATTATTTTATTCAAAATTTGATTAAAAATAAAAGTTATTTAATCATAATTTTAAAAATTGAAAAAGAGTCACATTTTTTCTCGTTTTGAAAAAGAGTCTTATCTATAGATATGGTGAGTTAGTTTTGCTCTCATTTTGTCGTTAACAACTTTTAGTCATAGTCTAATCTCTCAGTCACATTTCTCAAATCAGTCATGGAGTCCATAAACAATATCACTAGAACAATGATGAAATCATCTTAGAGGATGATGTAACACCCCCAAATTCCTACAGGAATCCAGGTCATCATATCTCTTGAGGAATATTCAATCACCTTCTCACAATATAATCTACAACAAGATTCATAACAATTCCATATTCTACTCCACGAGTTATAGCCTTAGAACAAGCACTCAATAATTCCAAAAGTTATTACATCTCGAGTTCACTTCCCAGAATCTCTAAAATACTATTACAACTCCAAAGTACTAGATAATAAAACATTATACAAACACCTTCACAGCCTGCACCCTCCTCAAATGCTATAAGGTTAACACGCTGGATCAGTTGTCTTTCCCCTTCCCTTAATCACGGTTCGTCGTACTACTGCCAGCTCTGATTGCCACTGTTTTATAATATTTAAATAGCAAGTATGAGCCAAAAAATGCCCAGCAAGTATATAGATACCAGATTAAACAACAACAACTCGTTAAAAATGCTTTTACCACTTTATAAAAAGAAACTTCTCCACTTATAAAGATATATAGTTTTTTAAAATAAATCATCTCGAAAGTTTTTATAAATCTTGAAATACTACTCATATGAAGGAATAAATACATCTCAATAACTTCTCAGAGTACTACTCGAATATAATTTAATAACTTTTCGGATCAACACCCTCTTCCATTAACAGAACCACAAAGGCATCCATTAACAGTCTAAGGCATCTATGATTGGACTTCTTCTCGAAACGCCTTCTCAAGTAATGGATGATCAATCCATTGTCACATTTCATTTTCTATCGATAGAAAGGATGATCGACATCTCGACCACCCTAAACTTCTTAGGTTGGGTGAGCCGACTTGCTCGGACCATCACCTTAGGATGAGCCGGCTTGCTTGGACCATCATCCTAAAAACTTTTCAATTGGACCGGTGCATTACTCCGGTCACTTACGTCACCTCTAGTCCAGAATATAAGGTGTTGGAATCTTCGATCACCTTCAACAATGAATCTCTTAGGCGTCACGGTAAAATAACACGTGCACCTTTATTTACTTTGCAATAAAAGATTACTCCAATATCGTTCAGAAACAATGAACGATAAACACCTCCAATAATTGGTTTTCCTCTCGAATGAGTAGAGGAAATATTTATGAAGAACTGTTCTGATCATAGATTCGGAATAAAGTAACCCATATCAGTAGTCTCAACTTACTATGTATATATAACTCCACTTATAATATCAGTTAATA
Organism: Kitagawia praeruptora; assembly: GCA_037693485.1. NCBI lineage: Eukaryota > Viridiplantae > Streptophyta > Magnoliopsida > Apiales > Apiaceae > Kitagawia > Kitagawia praeruptora. Next base: position 38,555,811 of record CM075346.1, on the reverse strand, counting down.
TATAGTATGAAGATATTGTTTAATATATCTCTGTTATCTCCTCGGCTAGTACGAAAAAAGTATCTCGATAAATGTCCCCTCAATATGAACCAACTCATAAAATAATTTTATAATATCCGGATAACAAGCTCAACAATAATATATATATATATATATGCACGTAAATTGTATGAATAAAAATCCGGTATAAACAACTAGATAGAATACTTACATTTGTGTTTTGAAAACTTGATTAGCATACTTATGCATTTAAAAATATATAAATACTCTAAACGATAGAGTATGAATTAGTAAACTTACCTGGTGCTCCGGATGTAGTAGGGGCTCGTAGCGGGATCCGATAATCTAAAGTCTAAACAAAGTCAAGAAAATACGTGATTAATCCCTTATACGATCCACTTATAACTCAATGCTCAGACACTTAAGTCAATCACAAACAAGGCACTAAGGGGTCCCTCTAGACTCGTACTAAGTCCATATTAATCGACAAACACCTTAGTCTTAAGTTTAGTCCGAAACCGTTCCTCAATTTCAAGGTATACTTAACCATTTATAACCTAGCTCTTTACACCAATATGTTGCCTTGATAATCCTTAAAAAGTTTCGTGTTTTAGTCGACTCGAAATTCCTCTTTTATCTTAGCCAAAACGGATGGTCAAAGTAGCACCTCTAGAGTTGACTTTCCTGAAAATTATTATTCCTCGACTCGCACTCCAACACTTTTAATAAATCACTGGAAGCGTATTTAAATACGAAACCACTTCTAAAATCTTCTTTGGTATTTGTAATATTTATATAAAAACCTTGATTCGAAAACACGTGTCTAGATAGGTGAAATGTATTTTCGAAGTTGAGTCCACTGCGGATTTTTACTATTTGCACCACTTTTACTAAAACGTTCATAACTCGATAACCGTTAACTCAAATGACGCACCGTTTTCGCGTGCACGATCTAGAGAATGTCTAGAAGGTAACTAACTCAATATTTGGCTCTGGTCAGAAGATCCATTTTTCGTATTTTACAAAATAGGGCAGTGGGTTGTTTAGTGAATAGTATAAGCTCCTAAAAGGGCTTTTCCACTTGCGCAACCTAGGCTTACGTATTTTTATAAAATCAAAAATTAATCATTTTAACTCGAAACCTTCGCACAAACCTTTCTAACTGACCTTAGTATTCATTCTCAAAATTTCATATTATAAATCGACTATTAAGGGTCTCAATCATAGCCACAAATTTGGTACATTTCTACAGTTCCATACCTCAAACAACTTTCACTAAAATGATCATATCTCCTAAACCGTAAACTCTTTTAACACGATTCTTGCTGCCAAATAAACTAGACAACAATATCTACACAATATGGGCAGTGGTTACCATTTAAACAAGGTTATGGTCTTGGATGGTTACTGTCAAAGTGGTATGAAAACTTTGGGCATTAATTACGACGGCTCTAAATCGAGCATTTCCATTTCTGTAACTCCTCAATCAAGCCATACAAGACAACCCAAACTCTAATATTACAAACCAACACTCATAATAGGCCTCTAAGGGTAGTGGTAAGGTCCAATGACCACCACTCAACATATACACCTTAAAACAAAGCTAAACAATCATATAAACTCTTAACATGAACTCATCTTTACACTAACATCAATACTCCACCAAAAATCATATAAATAAAAGGTAAATTTGAGGTTTATACCTTCTTTGATACTCTCACAACACAAACAAATCTTTGTACACCTTATAATAGCCTTGGGTAGTCTTAACAAAGCCTAAAAGCCATGAACAAAACATGAAAACAACTTAAAATACTATTCATCATCAACTTTGTAAAATCTATATAAAATCGAAAGATTAGAGATTGATTCTCAAATTTTTACTGCACCTTCTCTACTCTTCAACGGCTTTCTTTTGAGCTATAGATCACAAGATTTGGTACTCGGTTGCTAGGGTTTTGAGCCTCTTCTTTCTGCTGGTCAGAATCTGGACACGTTTTGTCTTCTTGGTTGTTCTTGATATTTCTCTCTTTTTGATCCTTGTTTGACTTATTAAATTATGGTTGGATGATATTACAAGATATTATCAGATGTTAAAAGATGCTCTAATTCCCTAGGTTCTTGTGCAAGGTGTGCTTGAGAAGCTTGGTTGATATTTGTTTTGTTTTGGATTTTATTTAAGTGATTTAAATCACTTAAATCCTAATTTGTTTTGATTTAATCCTTGAATTAAATCTTTTTATCCACTTGATATAATTCTCTTGATGATCATGTAGGATAGTTGTTGAGTATTGAACACAAAGAAAGAATACAGAGGGGGGGTGAATGGATTCTTGAACTTTTCGTGCCTTGAGTCTGTGTAGCAAACAAGTATTGTGTGTGCAGAGATGTATATGCGGATAAAGAACAACACAGAACACAATATCACTTTAATCTAATTTATTATTAGATAAAGATTGTTACAATCTGTGAATACAAATGATAGTATTCTCAGCTTCGTTTTTCTCAGGGAGATATAGCTTACAGTGTATGAAAAACTCGACTCACACAAAGTTACTAAGTTATGAAGTGAGGCTGTGTCCTTATAGAACATGGATACAGCCTACTTACTGCAAATAAGGTAGCTAAACAAATTACTTTCTAGTCTGTCTATCCTTTTTGAGTAAGTGTCCAAACGGTTACAGATTTGACTTTGCAAAGCCTGTTTAGATCCACTTCTTTAGCTCCTTGTCTCTTCTATATCTCTCCAAGCTTCCTTGTAGGCTTTCCAAAGCACGTTACAGATTGTGGTCCATAAAGTGCATTGGCTTGTTGCAGGTTTCTAACTTGTACAATTTCTTCAGTATTTTTGTCTCCAAGAATGTATTCGAGAAGTGACTAAGTAAGTGATTCGAGAACTAGAATTGACTTGATCGATAACTCTGAGTTCTCGAACACTGTTGTATTGACATATCGAACCACTTCTCGAATAGCTCTTTTCCATCAGGATTCCTTGAGTTGTCGAATAGAACATTTGACTTATCGAATCCTCGAGATATCGAATAGCTTTCTGAGTCCTTGAGATATCGAATGGAACTTTGACTTGTTGACTCTTTGAGAACTCGAATACCATCTTGACTTGTTGACTTCTTGAGTTCTCGAATAGAGTAGTAGACATATCGAATCCCTGAGATATCGAATGAGATATCGAACAGTGTATTCAGAGATATCGAATAGTGTCTTGAGATATCGAATCCCTGACTTCTCGAATGCTGGACTTCTCGAATAGACAAATATACTTCTCGAATTGGTACTTAGGCAAATTCTTCATTTCTTCAAATCCCAACTTTGATTATTTGACAGTCTTTAACTCCTTGCTTGAGGCATGAACCTTGGAACTTCTTTCAAGCATTATTCTAGACTCTATAAGTACAATTACACAACTAGGATTTGATGCCTACTACAAGTACAATACAAACAGAAACTCTACAACTAGAGGTTCCCTCAGTTAAGAGGTCATGTAAGTAATGCAAAGCATTACAAACAATTAGGCTTGTTATTAGATGTGTACAGGCATGCCTCTGTTACTAACAATCTCCCCCAAATTGTGAGTGAGACCCTTAGTCACAATTTCATGTCTGATAACAAGCCTAACATACATAAGGATAAGACTTTAAAAGTACAGGTATGTATATTGATTAAACACATAAATGGAACTACAAGATAAATACTCTTACAGTATGATGAGGTACTAGCCATTTTCATTTTGATTGCATCTCCATTGCTTTGGCTTGTAGATCATCATATGCTTTCTGTTTCCTTTCTTTCTCCTTTCTTGCATTCTCATCTATTGCTCTTATGATTTCTGCCATAGCATCCAATTCTTCAATCATGATAGAGTTTTTGAAATCTTGAAGCACTGGCTTCAGAATGTTGGCAGGATAGTGACTGAGTAGGTTCATTCTTATATTGACATTGTCTCCATTTCTTCTCCTATACTTCACCACATAGGGATCAAACTGAACTCTACACAATCCCTTTGCCCTTAGCTTTTCTGCTTCAATCTCCAGTCTGTCAATTTCTTTCTCCCTTTCTAACCACTTCTCATAGCAGCCCTTTCTCATCTTTTCAGCATAATCTCTATTCATTTTCACAAAGTCAATCAAATCCAGCTTCTATACTTTCTCCACCTTGTCTTTAGAGTCCAGCAATGCAATGATTCTTTCTATCTCATACAATTTACCCCAATTTTGACAACCCCCTTGTTTGAATTTCATTTCTCTCCCATCAGTGTACTTGATTTCAAGGTGGTCATTCACAATTGCAGCATAGCATATCTTTTGAGCTCTCAGAAATTGCAGTTGCTCTTCATTAAAATCTTCATCTAGTGGTTGGATTTTCAATCCTGGAATGATTGTTAGAGCTCTTGATTTGGATAGCTTCACTCTTCTTGCAGCATGTTTGACTTTAATCTTCTTTACATGGTTGCCAGGCAGTAACTTGTGACCCTTGCTAGAAGACCATTGTAGTACTCCACTAGCAGTTTGCTTATGGATACATACACCTGGTTTCTTGATTTGAATCCTCTTCACTTCTTGAGGTGCCAAAACAGTTGCAGAAGCCAGAGATGTAGATTTTGATGAATCATTACTAGTGACATCCACCCTAGACATTGAGCCTTGTGTAGTGGTAGGAGTGTCATCAGTAATGTTCATGGCTTGCTGTTTTCCAATCTTCCTCTCATAGATTTTGCCTTGGTCATCATCATTCTTCTTATCCTTGTCACCCTTCTTCTTCTTCTTGTCTTTATCACCCTTATCTCTCCTGTGATGTCTTCTCCTCCCATCACTTTTGTCTTCAGAATCATCATCCTTATTTCTCCTAGGTTGAGCACTCTCTGGAGGTTCACCAGTTGCTATAAAAGATCTGAGAATGTGCAGAGCTTCAATTTCTTCAGCATTTCTGGCTCCAACCTTCTTCTGTAGTTGATCAATGATAGCAATGACCAGTCTGTGATTTCGAGAAGTGAGATCATGGGGAATGACCAATTGCTTGATGTCTTCAATTCTGGTGCCAGACTGATAGATGATTGTCCATGGCTTCTTGATCACTTCTGGTAGCCTTGAAGGTTGGCCATTCCTCAAATCATCAAACAGGCTTTTGTTGTTCTCATTCTTCTTCTCAATAAGCTCAAGTATGGCATCTATCTCTGAGTGTTTTAGGTCTTGTAGAGTCTTGTATGTTAGATGTCATATCTTTAATTTGGATATCATCACTATCTCCTTGACCCATAGGTTATTGACTTTCTTGGGGATGACAGTGATGTAGTCAATCTGCTTCTTCAACTCCCTCAGATAGAACTGAGTGTCACCAACCTGTTCCCTTGTGGCTTTCAGAAACTCCAAGAAGGCTTTATCATGATAAACATTTGAGTTAGCAACTTCTTGTAGCTTGGCCTCAGTAACAACTTTAACTTCTATAGGCTTGGCACTCTCAGGTATGGAGGATGGAAGTTTGTCAGAAGGCATACTCCCTGCAACCACTGTGGTAGTTATGGATTGCTTTTGACCACCAGGAGTAGTAATGTGCACAGTTGGTAGAGTAACAACTGGCAGTGAGGTAGAAGGCTCATCAAATTTGGATTTGCCTTTGCCTGGCAGACTGGTTGTAGATTGTGCTCTGTGATGGCCACCCTCATTTATCTGTATGCCCTTCTCTTTAGGTTTCTCCCCCTTTGTATTTGAGTTTCTAGACCTCTTCTCCCCCTTAGGCTTGTTGTCAGGCACAGAGGCTGTAGAAATCACCTGTGGGTTGAAAGATTCTTCAGGTAGAGGGAGACCCATGTGCTTCATCATTGCAGCCAACATGGATTGCTGATGCAGGAGGACATTAGCTGTGGTGGTTGCTTGAGTGTCCAACTGATCATGGAGAAGGGCAACCTTGTCTGTAAGGTGAGCATTTGACTGAGTGAGAGTAGCCACTGAAAGTATGCACCTAGAGGGGGGGTGAATAGGTGTATTAGGTTAACTATAGTCTATTTTTATTTTTACAAAATTCTTCCAGAAAAATATCAGCTTGCTGAAATAATTATACCAGAATGTTTCAGCTTGCTGATATTAACTAATGCAATGCAGAAATAAACTGAACAGAATAGAAAAACTTGACACACAAGATTTTAGCTAGGTTCGACCCCTAATCTCTATGGTCTACGTCCTAGTCCCTTACCAAACACGGTAAGAGAATATATTATTAATCACTATAAACCCGATTACAAGATTCAATAATATATCTCCCTTTTTCCCTAGCTACTGTCAAAATGGCTTGCTGAAATCCCCGTTTCTAAACCTGCTCTCTAAGAACTATACCACTCCCCGTAGTACAATCTTTTCTAGCTTCGTGTTTACCAAACCCTTGTTCCACAAGCCACTGCCCAGCAACTATGCTTTTACAATAAGAACAATACAAATGAGAAGGATTGAAATTACAACTCAAAGATATAGACTCTTATATATATATATATATAACGTGTAATATATCTTAGAGCTTGTGTGTGTGTTGTTTGTGAATATGGCAATGTTTAAACAACTGTTTTGAGGTGATTGGAAGTATAAAACGATTTGATGAATATTCAAGAGAGTGTGTATACGTTTTTTTTCTGTGTATATCTTGTTTATACAGGAGATGTGTATATATATATCAAGGTCCAACGTTAGGATATTCAAAGAAGGAGCCGTTGGTTGATTTTCAACTGTGAAGAAATTCTCATTCAAAGAAATCTGAGTAGGTGAGCTGAAATCGTGGGATTGTGTTTCAAGAATGATTCCCATGCAGAGAAGTCTAAGTTGGGTGCTGAGAAACGTGGGGGGGGGGGTTTTGTGAAGTCAATGTGATGGAGACATGTCAAATTACATTGTTTAGTGTATCTCCATGCTTGAGTGTTTTGAGATGTATCTGAGCTCTTTAGTATATATTAGACACGTAATATATATATGTAAGATTCCTTACATTTTAATCTATCTAGCAGCTCACGTGAATATCTGGACTGTTCTTGATAGTTTCTGCATTCCCAGAAACGGCTTGCTGAAAGTTGAAATCAGCTTGCTGATTTCGTATAACTCCTGTGTTGATACTTTCCTGAAACGTCTTGCTGAATGTCAAATAAACATAATTAACAGCTCTTTGTATTTCTGGACCTTTCTTGAAAGTTTCTGTATTCCCAGAAACAGCTTGCTGAATGTCAAATCAGCTTGCTGATTTCATATAGCTCCTGTGTCATTATTTCCAGAAACAGCTTGCTGAATGTCCTGTTACAGCATGTTAGTATAGCAAAATATATGTAAACAATTAACCATCAAAATCAAATAGGCTTTCAATCTCCCCCTTTTTGATGATTAACAACATATATTTTTGGGAGGGAATTTCTCCCCCTCAACATATGCTTCCCTGTATAGACATTATAAATAAGAGAAAATAGTTTTCTCCCCCTAAGTTCGTGCATCTAAAAACATTCATATAGACATGGCATATTTGAGCAATCCAACAACACTTAACTTAATCAACAACATTTTAACCCAGAAATTAACTTAACCCCAAAAGTTCCCAAAAGTTTTCTCCCCCTTAATCATTAAAAAGGAGTAAATAATGGCATAAGTGCAATAAAAACAAAGTGGTGAACACATAATCACATTGGTAGAATACAACAAATAAACAAATAGGTTGCATTTAACTGGAAGGCACGAAACATATTAGAGCAACAAAAATCGATGTTACCCATTTCAGCTTGCCGTTTTCCAATTCAGCTTGCTGTTTCCACTTCACACATGCCTAATTCTCTTCTTAGAACAATAAATCTTTCTTCTGCAAGAGGCTTAGTGAATATATCAGCGAGCTGATATTCGGTTGGCACAAAGATAAGTTCAACATTTCCCTTAGCAACATTATCTCTTAGGAAATGATGACGGACATCGATGTGCTTTGTTCTCGAGTGATTTACTGGATTCTTTGATATGTTGATGGCACTTGTACTATCACAACGAATTGGAGTTTTGCCACATTTGATTCCATAATCTCTTAATGTTTGCCTCATCCAAAGTAGTTGAGTGCAACAACTACCCGCAGCCAAATATTCTCCTTCTGCAGTAGAGAGAGCAACAGAGGTTTGCTTCTTGCTTTGCCAAGAGACTAAGCTTTGACCTAAAAAAGTTCCGACACCACTTGTGCTTTTACGATCAGTTTGACTACCTGCATAATCTGCATCACTATATCCCACAAGATCAAATGTATTTGTAATAGGATAAAATAATCCAAGATTTTGAGTACCACTTAAATATTTGAATATTCGTTTAATAGCATTTAAGTGAGATTCTTTGGGATTAGCTTGAAAACGAGCACACACACATACACTATACATAATATCAGGTCTAGATGCAGTAAGGTATAGTAAACTACCAATCATACCTCTGTATTTTCGAATATCAACACTAATACCTGTTTCATCAGAATTCAGCTTGCTGATTGGAGTCATTGGTGTTGATTTTGCCTTTAAGTTCTCAAAACCAAATTTAGTGAGTAGATTCTTGACATATTTGGTCTGATGAACATAAATTCCAGCAGAGGTTTGTTTGACTTGAAGACCCAAGAAGTAATTTAGCTCACCCATCATGCTCATGTCAAATTCATTATGCATGCATTTCGAAAACCACTTGCACATAGAATTATTAGTTGATCCAAAGATAATATCATCTACATAGACTTGAATAACTAATAAATCTTTACCTTTATGCATGGTAAACAAAGTAGGATCAATATTACCTCGAGTGAAGCCATGTTCGATTAAGAATTCACTTAATCTTTCATACCATGATCTAGGAGCTTGCCGTAGACCATACAAGGCCTTTTTCAGCTTGTAAACATGGTTTGGAAACTCCTGACTTTCGAATCCAGGAGGTTGTTTGACGTATACTTCTTCTTTTAGCACCCCATTTAGGAATGCGCTCTTGACGTCCATTTGATAAAGCTTTATTTTCTTGAAGCATGCAAATGATAACAACATTCTAATTGATTCCAACCTTGCTACAGGAGCATAGGTTTCATCGAAGTCAATCCCTTCTTGTTGGTTGTAACCTTGAGCTACAAGTCTTGCCTTATTTCGAATGATTGTACCAAATTCATCAACTTTGTTCTTGAAGACCCATTTAGTGCCAATGATTGATACATCCTTTGGTGGTTCTACAAGTTCCCACACATCACATCTTTTAAATTGGTTGAGTTCTTCTTGCATTTCCACAATCCAATTTTCATCTTGAAGTGCTTCGGTTATGTTCTTTGGTTCTTCTTGAGCTACGAAAGCCGCATATCCACATATATTTGCTTGAGCCCTTCTTGTCTTGATTCCATCAGTTTTGTTGCCAATGATTAGCTCTGGAGGATGATCCTTGACTGTCCTTGGTGCTGTAGGCAATGAATGTGGTATTATCTCTTCATATTCCTGCATTTCTTTAACTGCAGTAGAGGTTTCAGCTTGCTGTTTTGAAGGTTCAGCTTGCTGATTTGCAGTCTGTTGAGTTTCTGGAGATATCAGCTCGTCATTATCTCTTGTTCCTGCAAAATCTTCCTCATTTTCTGGTAGATCAAGCTTAGATTCTCGAAATGAAACATCAATAGATTCTTCAACAGTTAATTTAGATAAATTATAAACTCTATAGGCTCTACTAGTTAATGAATAACCAAGAAATATTGCCTCGTAGGATTTAGCATCGAATTTACCATCCTTGTCGATTGTTTTAAGTACAAAACACCTTGATCCAAAGACCTTGAAGTAGCCAATGTTTGGAGTTTTATTCCTTAACAGTTCGTATGGAGTCTTGTTGAGAATAGGCCTTATCAAGACTCTATTGAGAATATAGCTTGCTGAATTTACTGCTTCTGCCCAGAAACTTCTTGGTAGCTTGCTCTCTTGCAATAAAGTTCTTGCTGTTTCTTGCAGAGATCGATTCTTTCTTTCAACTACTCCATTTTGTTGAGGAGTTCTTGGAGCTGAGAATTCATGAGTGATACCTCTTTCTTCACAATACGAAACAAACTCCTTTTGGAATTCTCCACCTCGATCACTTCTTATTCTTATAAGATTTGTATTGAGCTTTTTCTCAAGACGTTTTATCAAAGACTCAAATTCTCTGAAAGCACAATCTTTAGTTTGCAGAAATAAAGTCCATGTATATCTAGAATAATCATCTACTATAACAAAACAATATTGTTTACCTCCCAAACTTTTGTATGCTTCCGGACCAAATAAATCTAAATGCAAAAGTTCTAGGGGTTTAGAAGTTGATACCATAGTTTTTGACTTATGTGGAGTTCTAATTTGCTTGCCTAGTTGACATGCTCCACAAGTTTCCATCTTGATATACTTGAGTTTCGTCAATCCTCTAACAAGCTTTTGCGAAGACAGCTTGCTGATTTGTTCCATGTTAACGTGACCAAGCCTTCTATGCCAAATCTCGGGGGTTGAGTCCATAACAGCTAAACAGCATGCTGTTTTCTGAGAATCAAAATCTAATATATATATATTTCCTTCCCTTCTAGCAACTAGGGGGACTTTGTTAGTGCCAATAGTAACAATACATTTATCAAGACCAAAGTTAACTAAATGACCATCATCATACAACTGACTAATACTAAGTAAGTTATATGAAAGACCTTGAACATATTGTACCTTATCAATTGATATAAAATCGTTACCAATTGAGCCTTTGCCAAGAATCTGAAGGGTTTTGCTATTTCCAATTGTTACTCTCCCACCCTTTTTCAACTTGAGACTTTTGAATAGAGTTTTATCTCCACTCATGTGTCTAGTGCAACCACTATCCAAGATCCATTGTCTAGACTTTAAATTGGCGGTAAGACACATCTACAAAACAAACATAAAAACAAAACTCAACCTTTTGGTACCCATGTTATGTTGGGTCCAACATGGTTAGCATCAGGAATATATAAAACATTCAAGTCAGTTTTCTTGATCCACATTTGGATCATTTTTGATGCTGTTTTTCTGGTTTCCTTAGTTCTGCCAGAATGATATCGGCAAGCTGATTCTGTTTTGCAGTACTTTGGTAGGTGTCCCTTCTTTCCACATTTTGGGCAGATTTTCCAAGGCATGGCATATTCATATGGAGCTCCATCTTTGCCTTCGTATTTCAACTTATTTTTCTTCTGTGTTGAAATAAATCCAAGTCCTTCTTTACTCAATGATGATCTTGTTTGCTTCATAATTGTTTTTAGGATTTCTTCGCCTTGGACAAATTTTCCCATTCCTTCTTGACAACCCTTTAATTCTTCTTCTAATTTCTGTATCTTGTCAGATTGTTATGTCTGCTTAGCCTCTTCTTCTTTGGAGGTTGAATGCTTTTGTAGTGACTCAATTTGTATATCTTTTGCTGTGAGTTTAGCATTCAGCACGCTGAATTCTTTCAGCATGGTGTCATTTCTCTTCAGCAATACTTTATTGAACTCTTCGACTTGAACAAGCTTAGCTTTGAGATCAGTAACTTCATTATGATTCTTAACGTGATCTCCTTCATCCGTCAAGTCAGAAATGATCTCTCTTAGGTAGCCAATCTTCTTTTTCAGCTTGCTGATTTCTTCTTTTAGTTCCACGGTATCATCCATAGAATTGCTATTTGTATCCTGCATGGTTATGCTATCTACTACATATTCTATAGGGGAATCAAAAGAAGAGTTAGACGAGTTTACCTCACTATTTTCTTCATCAAGACCTACGAGAGCAAGATTCACTATCTCATCGTCGTCATTGGATTCCTCATCATCATCACTCCATGTTAGGAATGCTTTCCCTTTCTTCCTATTTTTGAAGTCATCTTGCTGTTTTGTTTTATTTTTGAGTTTGAAGCAATCTCTTTTAAAGTGGCCTTTCTTTCCGCATTCAAAACAGCCTTCATCATTTGTTTCCTTCTTAGCTTCTGAATACATGCCTCTCTTCTTGAAGTTTCTCTTTTGAATTATCTTCTGGAGTTTTCTTGTGAGGAGTGCAATTTCTTCATCAGAATCTGAATCTTCTTCATCTTTCAGCTTGCTGTTATTTTCCAGCTTGCTGTTATCCGAATGTAAAGCTAGATTCTTCATTTTGGCTGCTGGAACTTGAGTCATCCTTGATGTGTTAGCCCTGATTTTTGACTCAAACTGCTCTAACTCAGAGAATAGAGCCAAGCTATCCATAGTGTCAATTTGGGGATGAGATTCCAACGCCGTGACTTTAGGGGCGAAGCTCCATGGGACGGATCCTAAGATGATCATATTGATTTCTTCTTGGGGTATCTTTTTGCCAAGCACTTGAAGACTGTTTAAAGTTGTTTGAAACCTAGCTTGAGCTTCTTTAATGGTTTCATTCTCATTGATTGTGAAACCGTTTAGTTCTCTTACTAGAGTACCAAGCTTCACTTTCTTCACTCCCTTAGAGCCTTCATGATACGATTCCAAGGTGTCCCACATTTCTTTAGCCGTTTTGCATGATGAAACTTTGTCACTTTCAGCTGGACAAAGGCCATTTAAGATAGTATTCTTTGCACGGTTGTTGTAGCTTATTTTCTTTATTTCAGCATCAGTGAGATCATCAATATCCTTTGAAATGCCTTTGTCATCTTTGAAGTCGTATGGTCCTTTGCTTACAACTCTCCATTCCAGTGGTTCTCTGGCCAGATGATTCTCCATTCGACTTTTCCACCAGTTGTAGTTTTCAGTACCTAGAAGAAGAGGTGCCCTAGAGTCTGAGTTTCCGAGCGGATAATGGTCAGCCATTTAGATCGATACTTTTCCTGTTACAGAAATGATTAGTATAGCAAGGCTCTGATACCAAATGAAAGTATGCACCTAGAGGGGGGGTGAATAGGTGTATTAGGTTAACTATAGTCTATTTTTATTTTTACAAAATTCTTCCAGAAAAATATTAGCTTGCTGAAATAATTATACCAGAATGTTTCAGCTTGCTGATATTAACTAATGCAATGCAGAAATAAACTGAACAGAATAGAAAAACTTGACACACAAGATTTTAGCTAGGTTCGACCCCTAATCTCTATGGTCTACGTCCTAGTCCCTTACCAAACACGGTAAGAGAATATATTATTAATCACTATAAACCCGATTACAAGATTCAATAATATATCTCCCTTTTTCCCTAGCTACTGTCAAAATGGCTTGCTGAAATCCCCGTTTCTAAACCTGCTCTCTAAGAACTATACCACTCCCCGTAGTACAATCTTTTCTAGCTTCGTGTTTACCAAACCCTTGTTCCACAAGCCACTGCCCAGCAACTATGCTTTTACAATAAGAACAATACAAATGAGAAGGATTGAAATTACAACTCAAAGATATAGACTCTTATATATATATATATAACGTGTAATATATCTTAGAGCTTGTGTGTGTGTTGTTTGTGAATATGGCAATGTTTAAACAACTGTTTTGAGGTGATTGGAAGTATAAAACGATTTGATGAATATTCAAGAGAGTGTGTATACGTTTTTTTTCTGTGTATATCTTGTTTATACAGGAGATGTGTATATATATATCAAGGTCCAACGTTAGGATATTCAAAGAAGGAGCCGTTGGTTGATTTTCAACTGTGAAGAAATTCTCATTCAAAGAAATCTGAGTAGGTGAGCTGAAATCGTGGGATTGTGTTTCAAGAATGATTCCCATGCAGAGAAGTCTAAGTTGGGTGCTGAGAAACGTGGGGGGGGGTTTTGTGAAGTCAATGTGATGGAGACATGTCAAATTACATTGTTTAGTGTATCTCCATGCTTGAGTGTTTTGAGATGTATCTGAGCTCTTTAGTATATATTAGACACGTAATATATATATGTAAGATTCCTTACATTTTAATCTATCTAGCAGCTCACGTGAATATCTGGACTGTTCTTGATAGTTTCTGCATTCCCAGAAACGGCTTGCTGAAAGTTGAAATCAGCTTGCTGATTTCGTATAACTCCTGTGTTGATACTTTCCTGAAACGTCTTGCTGAATGTCAAATAAACATAATTAACAGCTCTTTGTATTTCTGGACCTTTCTTGAAAGTTTCTGTATTCCCAGAAACAGCTTGCTGAATGTCAAATCAGCTTGCTGATTTCATATAGCTCCTGTGTCATTATTTCCAGAAACAGCTTGCTGAATGTCCTGTTACAGCATGTTAGTATAGCAAAATATATGTAAACAATTAACCATCAAAATCAAATAGGCTTTCAGCCACCTCATTTTCAAGAGTGTTCACCTTAGTGAATAGCTCATTGGCCTTGAAACCAGACAAAGATTGATCCTACAGCCTCTTCACTTCATACTTAGACAGTTCATGCACAGGGACTTCAGTCACTAGCCTATCTCCATAAAGATTCTTGAACATTGTCCTCAGCATGGCATTTGCCTCTGTAGTCTGGTCAGATAGATTTTGAAATCTGCTTCCTAGGCCTGTGACTGTATCTTTGAGGAGGGCTAGGCCATTGTCCATCTTTGTGCAGGTGGTGTTGCAGTGTTTGAGATCTTTGACCACACTGTCCAGCTGAGGAAATTTAGCATCAAAGGCCCTCTTGACTTCTGCTACTGAAGTGGCTGTCTTGTCACACACCCTGTTGACTTCAGTTTTGACCCCCTTTCCAAGATAGTGTGCAGCCTTGAGGAAACCCTTGTAGGAATCATTGACAACTTCATACACTTCACCAGGAGATAGGGATTTTGCATTGGAGCCCAGTGAAGTGATGTATTCCTCTCTAAGATATTGAAGTGCTTCACTGAGAGTTACATCATTCTTTCCTTGCAGCCAGGCATCTACATTGCCATCTCTCTCAGCATCGTCAATAATCTTGGCCTTCTGCATCTCCACATCACCCCTATGGCATAGTAGGATGGCCTCATAGTCTGGATTAGGGATATTGGAGGTGACAAGGTTCTGAGCTATCTTTACAAACTCAGGAATCTGATCCACAATTAAGCTTTGAAGTGCTTCAACCGTCAATGTTTGTAGAACAGACCCTGATCCTGAAGCACTGTCATGTTGCACAGGCTTCAGCCATTGTGACATAAAGTCAGAGCTAGAGCTAGGCAAGCTAGACTCCTCAGTTACAGATGCAACTTCTGTAACCGGATGGATTGACTCTACTACTGGTGTCTCCACAGGAGTGGGATGAGTTATACCAGTAGTTGACACAGGCACAGAGTCTCTAGTAAAAACTAGTGAAGCCTCTATGGTTGTGATGGTGTCATTAGGATATGCCCCAGCATGCATTCCCTCACCATCTAAATGTGGGTTCTGGGTGGTGAGCAAAGTGTCATGCACTAAGTCACTTGAAATTATTGGCTCATCAAGAGAAAAGAATTCTTGATGATCAAAGCCTTGCATCTCAGGTGCCTGAGTTGCAGGTTCCAAAGAAATTTCAGTGTTAGATTCTGGAAGAGAAGTGTGTTGTAGAGTAGATTTTGGCAACTCCCCCTGAGAGATAGAGGGAGTTTCAAGTGTGATGTGCTCTCTACTCAGTGTAGTGCCAGCCTTATCACTCCCATGTGATGACTCTGTACAAGAAGGTGCATTGAGGAGGATGCTTGATTCTATAGGTGCACCCTGTTGAGAGGATACACCTAGTGAGCTGTGTGCCCCTGATTTTACAACTTCAGCCATTTGTGTGACTAAAGAGGTGGTCTTAGTTTTCTTCTTCTTTGGCTTTTGTAAGGGTGACTCAGGTTCCTCACTTTCTAGCCCTAGTTCCACAGCCAATGCTGCTTCAGATAATATATTCAGTGGTGCAGACATTACTTCCTTTCTCTTCTTTTTACTAACATCACCCTTTTGAGAGGATGATGCAGTTGGCTCAGTGTGTGGTAGAGTGTTTGGTTGAGAGGGTTGGTTAGCAGGCCCTGGGTTATCATTTTGTTCTACTTGCTTGGGCTGTGCTAACTTAGATTTTGCATCAAATGTTGGCATGTTGTGGGGATAAGTTCTAAACAAACTCTCCATATGGGGAGTTATGTTTAGTCTTACATCCACATCGTTCCTAGTCTCCAAATTACCAAAAATGAGTTTGGTCATGGACTTAGGATAGCCTATTCTATTTTTATCAATCCCAGGCAATTCAATCAATGAAGCATTCTTAAAATTAAGTACAGATTGAATAAAGCGAGGGAAGAAAATATCAGTACCTCTCTTGGTTGTGTTCTTACCAAGTCTTCCATATAGTTCTTGGAGGATGATTTGGCCAACATCTATCTTCTTTCCATAGGCCAATGCATAGCCAATTTGCTGCACAGGTGCACTGATTTGATCAAAGCTTGATTTCCTGGCAGTGAAGACTTGAAGAAGAGTTGCAAACACATAGCTCCACTCCTTTCTCAGATTCTTTCTGTTTAGCTTTCCAAGATTGATCCCATCTGAGTAGTTGATGAACTCAAAGAATTCCTCTAACTCTGCATTAGTGGCCAGTCTGTCAAATGACTATTGTTGTAGGCCCAGTGCTTTATTCATGTCTGCAGGAGTGATAGTGATGTCCTTATCTTGAATCTTGCAGTAGATGATGTATGAGGTGATTGCGTTTTCCAGGGCTACAACCTCCACAATAGCAGTACCCCAAAACTGTTCCAGGATATCTAGATACATAGTTGGCAGAGAGTGCATCCTTGATGTATGACTCAGCCATCCATTTCACAAAGCACTTGAAATTGACATTGGGTGCTTCAACATCACTAGTGAGAGCGATGAAGTTGGTGTTGAACTTTACTGTTGCCATGTGTGTAGAAGAGAGGAAAGAAATTGAAGGTTGAAGAAGAAATTTGGCTTTTCGTAGATAGGGTTTCAGGGGTTTTGGGAGTTTAGGTGCTTGAGAAATCGAATGAAATGAATCGAATAGATGTGGAATTGTATAAGTATGAAGTACTTGAATTGTCGATTAGATGAAAGTTTTGTATCGACAAGTCAGGCATTCGAGAAGTAGAAAACAACTATTCGAGAAGTCAAGAAAGGCTTAATCGATAACTCAAGCAGATAGAAACTCACAGCTAGCGGTTATCTAACTCAGAAATAATTCTAAATTAAATAAAATGTGTTTTTATGAGTGAATTAAACTTTTAGACAAGAGTCCAAAATCGGTTAAAATTCAGCGAGAATTCAGCCTTTTCAAATGATTCGAGAACTCAAATATAGTGTTCGAGAGCTCAATCATTCGAGAACTCAGTTACTATATTCGAGAAGTCAAGAATACCTCTATTCGATATCTCAGAAAGGCTCTATTCGAGAACTCAAGAGTACTCTAATGAGACTTATTAAAGATGTCGAATAGTGAATCATTCGAGAAGTCTGACTTATCGAACTATACCCATCACTCATAAAAATTTGATTTTCACTATCTTTTAAAATTTACCAGTCATATTCATTGAAGAATATCCTAGCAAATTAAATAGTGATTTTCTCAAAATTTCATAGAAATTTTAAGTTAATAGAAATATGATTTTCAACATATGCAACAGATTTGAAATATTTATAAATCATATTTCAGCCAACACTTACTCCAAAAATATTAAGAATTTAGATAAAGTAAGTGTTTACTGCTGCAACAATCTAGATGTTGTATTCACTTAGCCAGAATCTGAAGAATTCAGCATTCCAATCTCACTTACCAACCTTGTGAAGGTGGCTTCATCTAATGGCTTAGTGAATATATCAGCTAGTTGTTTATCTGTAGAGACATAATGCAACTCAATGGTTCCATTAGTTGCATGTTCTCTTATGAAATGATATCTGATGTCAATGTGCTTTGTTCTAGAATAATTGACAGGATTGACAACTATAGAGATTGCACTTGTGTTATCACACATGATTGGAATTCTTTCCAACACAAGTCCATAATCTCTAAGTTGATTTCTAATCCAAAGCACTTGAGCACAGCAACTTCCAGCAGCTATGTATTCAGCCTCAGCTGTAGAAGTTGACACAGATTGTTGCTTCTTGCTATACCAAGAAACTAACCTTTGTCCAAGAAACTGGCAGCTTCCTGAGGTGCTTTTTCTATCCACTCTGCATCCAGCATAATCAGCATCAGAATAACCAACCAGATTGAACCCTGTGTCCTTGGGATACCATAAGCCCAAGTTTGGAGTGCCCTTCAGATATCTAAAGATCCTTTTTATTGCAATCAAATGTGATTCCTTTGGATTTGATTGAAATCTAGCACATAGACATGTAGCAAACATGATGTCTGGCCTACTTGCAGTGAGGTAGAGTAGAGAACCAACCATGCCTCTGTAGACTGAGATATCTACTTTCTTGCCTTTAGCATCTTCATCCAACTTAGTTGCAGTGGCCATGGGTGTCTTTGCAGGTGAGCAGTCTTCCAAGTCAAACTTCTTCAATAGATCCTTGATGTATTTGGTCTGACTGATAAAGATACCATCCTTCCTTTGACTGACTTGCAACCCAAGAAAGAATGTCAACTCTCCCATCATACTCATCTCATATCTGCTCTGCATGAGTTTGGAAAATTTCTCACATAGCTTCTCATTTGTAGACCCAAAAATGATATCATCCACATAAATTTGGACTAGGATAATATCATCACCATGCTTCTTGTAAAACAGTGTCTTGTCCAATGTGCCTCTAGTGAATTGATTTTCAAGAAGGAATTGTGATAAAGTATCATACCATGCTCTTGGAGCTTGCTTAAGTCCATACAGTGCCTTAAGCAATCTATAGACAAACTCTGGGAAATGTGGATCCTCAAAGCCAGGTGGTTGTTGCACATAAACCTCTTCTTCCAACTCTCCATTTAGAAATGCACTCTTGACATCCATTTGATAAACTTTAAAGTTTGAATGAGCAGCAAATGCCAAGAATATTCTGATGGCTTCCAATCTAGAAACAGGGGCAAATGTTTCATCATAATCAATGCCTTCCTGTTGAGAGTATCCTTTTGCAACCAGCCTTGCTTTGTTTCTTATTATTACACCATCTTCATCCATCTTATTCTTCAGAACCCATTTTGTTCCAACAATGGTTCTATTCTTTGGTGCAGGCACAAGTTCCCATACTTTGTTCCTTTCAAATTGATTCAACTCTTCTTGCATGGCAATAATCCAATCTGGATCCAACAGTGCATCATCAAGTTTCTTAGGCTCAACTTGTGATAGAAAACATCCATAGAGGTACTCATTTTGAGTTGCTCTCCTAGTCCTTACTCCTGCATTAGGATCTCCAATGATTTGCTCTGCAGTGTGTGATCTATCCCATTTCCTCGAGTGTTCAGCCTGATTTCTCATTCTTGATGTTGCTACATCATCAACATCATGGTCATCCTCATTTCCTCCCCCTGTGAAGTTGCCATTACTCACAGGTGTGTCTTGGATGCTTGTTTCTCCACTATCGATTGGCACAAATTCTTCTCTTGTATCATTATTCACTTGAGTTTGTTGAACTTGAGTTTCAACTCCAGTTTCAATCTCTTCATCAGAATCATCTAGATTATCAAACCTCAATGGATCTTTGTCTTCATCATTGGCTTCTTCTAGTCCAGGTAGTTTGCTGTCATCAAATGTTACATTGGTGCTTTCCATAACTTTCTTTTGACTGATGACATAAACCTTGTATGCAATTCTTTCCATAGAATAGCCAAGAAAAATTTCTTCAAATGCTTTTGCATCAAATTTTCCAACATATTCAGAGTTATCCTTTAGTACAAAGCATTTGCTTCCAAAAGTATGAACATACTTTAGAGTAGGCTTCTTTCCAGTCATCAAGTTGTAAGGTGTCTTTCCAGTGTTTTTGTTGATGAGGGTTCTGTTATGAATGTAGCATGCAGTACTCACAGCCTCAGCCCAAAAACATGTAGGCATTTTTGCATCAAGTAACATTGTTCTAGCAGCCTCAATTAGAGTTCTATTCTTTCTCTCAACAACTTCATTTTGTTGTGGAGTCCTTGGAGCTGAGAATTGCTAAGAAATACCATTCTCTTTACAGAATGCTTCGAGTATGGCATTTCTGAACTCTGTTCCATTATCACTTCTCAGTGCAATCACACTTGCATTATTTGCCTTTGCTTCCTTGTCAACTTTCTTTATATGCTCAATAATTACTTGTGGAGCCTCATCTTTTGATGCCAGAAATTCCACCCATGTATACCTTGAAAAATCATCAACCATTACCAGGGCATACTTCTTTCTTCCAAGTGACATAATGTTGACAGGCCCAAACAAATCCATATGAATAAGTTGTAATGGCTTGGTTATTGATGTCACTATCTTTGACTTGTGGCTTGATCTTTTCATTTTTCCTTTTTGACAAGCCTCACACACTCCTTCTTGGCAGAATTCAAGTGTGGGCATGCCTCTCACTAACTCTCTTTTGACTAGAGAATTAATGGCCTTGAAGTTCAGGTGTGATAGTTTCTTGTGCCACAGCCAACAATCTTCATTTGATGCTTTTGAGTAAAAGCAACAAATTTTGTCCTTGTTTGCAGAGTCCATATTGGCTACAAACAGGCTTCCCTTCCTCACTCCAGATAGAGCAAAATCACCAGTCTTCTTGTGGGTGATCAATCATTCATCTTTGTCAAAATTCACTTCGAATCCTCTATCAGTAAACTGACCAACACTTAGCAGATTATGCTTGAGCCCCTTGACTAGTGCTACATCTTCAATGATGACATTACCAACTTTCAGCTTGCCATATCCCAATGTGTTACCCATGCTGTCATCTCCAAAAGCAACCATTGGGCCAGCCTTTTCCTCATACTGTGATAGCAGGGCCATATCACCAGTCATATGATTTGAGCATCCACTGTCCAAAATCCACATGACCTTCTTTTCACTTTCTTTGCCCTGCAAACACAAAGGTATTACTTTTCCTTTGGTACCCAAACAAGTTTGGGTCCATGTGACTTAGATACAGTTTTATCATAAACACCATGCTTGTCAACTTTCTTAGTGTTAGTCTTCTTGTCACTGTTGGAAGTCTTAGAACCTGAAGTTTCAGACTTAGGTGACAGAGGTACCTTCCTATCTTTAGGAGGACTTGAAGACTTTGACCTTGTGTAGTGTTTGTGAGAATTGTGACTGATACAACCATCAATGAATTGCCTTCTTAAATTAAAACAACTAGTCATAACATTCATATTGCATGGCATACAGTCAAATTTATCACAAAAAGGTGCATCTCTATGACTTAGAGACACAGAACAATCATAGAAAGGTTTAGACACACTACCAACAGGTTTCTTGCATGCATGAGCTAAATGATTGGTACTGAAATAGTTCTGACAAGTTTTCCTAGGGGCATTAGGCATATAAGCATAGTTGTTATCCTTGTTAATCCCTAACTTGCCATTTCTGTTCTGTTTCTTCTTAGTCACTTTCTTTTCTGATTCACTCTTTGATAAGTGGATTTATATCCACTTGGAGCATTCTAAATCGGCTTAAATTGATTGTCTTGGACTCAAGTTTCTTGTAGTTTTGATGTGTTTTGCTTAGTTGTGCAGGTTTATGAGAATGTTGATTAAGGTGGATGCTTCTACAATTTTTTGGGAATTAAATGATTAAAATTCGGATTTTCTGGGAAGGCTGCGCAGCTTACACTGTTTTGGCCATATCTGGAGTTCTGTAAGTCCGTTTTTAGCGATCTTACTGCCCACGCGAAGCTTGAGAGATTTTCTACAACCTGGGATAGGAATCACGTGCAAGTAAAGTACTGAGTTAATTCGCGCAGGCAGACTTTGTGAAGCATGGCTGGGAAATTCCTGTTTTGCCCTTTTCGAGTTCTAATTATATTCCGGGCAGGATTTAGCACCTTAATTAAATTCTAATTGTAATAGAATATTAAATATTTTTATTAGGCAAGAGGGAGAAACGTTTTTTATGTATAAACGTCCTACCCTTGTAATCAGACAGATACATACGTTCATATTGTAACCTAGTTTTATACAGAGGAGAGAGAGGAGAAGGAATTCTTCCAAGCTAGTGACAAGCAAGGATTATTCTTGAAACCTTTGTATTCTTCTATTGTGGGGATTTAATTCTAAACCTTATTCTTCTTCTTAATTTTTACTTGTTGATTTTAGAATTATGTTTTCCAAAGAACCCATGATGACAATTAGGTCAATTATGGGCTAATTCGTTATCATGGGGTTTTAATGGATTTTGCTATGGATTCTAGTTATTGAGTGTTTTTATGCCTTGGTGTGTGATTGTATGTATTGATTGCCTAGTATGTTTATGCTTATTCGTTATAAGTGCGTCGCGAACACTTGTAATTGGTTGTTTAATCCTAGTGAATGCGAAAGTGGATCTAGGGTTTAGAACAATTCATGCTAGCATAGGTTTTTGCATGTGAAGAACATGTATTAATTTGTGATGTGATTCTAACCGTCTTGCATCGACTATGTGGTTTAATGGGTGCTTGATTTTCAACCGGTATGTGTTCAATTGCTATAGACATATAGGGACTACACATATTTGGTGACTACTTGACTTCTATCATTTGTGGATGATCAGTAGGATGGTATATGCACAACGAAAGTTGGTATGTATCAGTTTAGTGCATCTAATCAGTAATCAACTCGGTCACATGCTAGGCTAAAGGGCATAAGATTCTAGATGAAGTAGTAATTGAAGTTGAAATCCCATGTTTGTTTATTATAAGGTTAAAGTTAAGTTATTTTCTCGTAATTGGCTTAGTTAGTAATCAATCATTAGTTAAATCAACCCAATATTGTGATTGTCTTAGCAGTGAGTGTAAATCATTAGCTGGTGCATAAGTGAACATAACGAACAATTTGAGTCTCTGTGGGAACGAATCTTATTTACTCTGTATTACTTGTTGACCACGTTCTCTTGCGTGAATAAGTGTGAACAAGTTTTTGGCGCCGCTGCCGGGGACTCGGTTCATTGTTTGTTTAGTTTATGATCTTGTCATCAATTTGGATTAAATTCACTGACTTAGACGTTTTCTCACTCATTTACTTTGTGGTTTCTCAGGTACTATCTTGAGCGTGTATGCTTACTCGATCTCAGGCTCGTAAAGAAAATCTGGAAGAAAGGAAGCACGAAGAGGAATTAGTGGAGGAAATTGAAGAAGAGTTGGAAGTTACTGGAGAAATGGCAGATAACAAGGCGCTGAAGGATTATTCTCAGCCCAAGATTAATGATATTCAGTCGAGTATTGTGCGGCCGGCTATTGCTGCAAATAATTTCGAGATCAAGCCGGGCACAATCCAAATGGTCCAGAACTCAGTCCAGTTTGGGGGTTCATCTGTTGAGGATCCCAACATGCATATCAGGGACTTCATTGAGATCTGTGACACGTTCAAAACCAACGGAGTTTCTGAGGACGCTATCAAGCTAAGGTTGTTTCCCTTCTCTTTGAGAGACAAAGCAAAAAGCTGGTTGCATTCACTTCCAGCAGGTTCCATCACTACATGGGAAGATCTGGCACAAAAGTTCTTGACTAAATTCTTTCCTATGGCAAAGACTGCTGCCATGAGGAATGCTCTTACACAATTTAGTCAGCATTCTGGTGAATCACTGTGTGAAGCTTGGGAAAGGTACAAAGAGATGCTCCGTAAATGTCCCCATCATGGGATGCCCAATTGGATGGTCATCAATAGCTTCTACAATGGGTTAAGTCATTCTCGAGCAATGCTTGATGCAGCATCTGGAGGAGCTCTGTGGGCCAAAAGCTATGAAGAGGCCTATGACTTGATTGAAATGATGGCTGCAAATGAGTATCAGAATCCGACACAGCGTATTCCACAAGGTAAGGTTGCAGGTGTACTTGAAATGGATGCCACAACAGCTATAGCAGCTCAGCTACAGGCTCTAACCATGAAAGTGGACTCTTTGGCTAAGGTGGGGGTTCAACAAGTCGCCATGGTCTGTGAATTGTGTGCGGGGGCTCATGACACTAATCAATGTGCAATTTCTAGTGAGTCGGCACAGTTTGTCAGCAATTATCAGAGGCCTTCACAACCTGCTCCCAATACATATCATCCCAACAATAGGAATCATCCTAACTTCAGTTGGAGCAACAATCAGAATGCTGTGCAACAACCATCTCAGGGTCAGCAGTATAGTGCAAGGCAGTTCAACAATTCGGGTTATCAACAACCCTATGCCCAAAGGCCACCATACAATCCACCTGGATTTCATCAACAGCAACCTGGAAGTCATGTGCAATCTAATGAGAAGTCAGAAATGGAAGAATTGCGAATGATGTACAAGAGTCAAGCAGCATCTCTCAAAACTCTTGAAACTCAAATGGGCCAACTGGCCAATGCTCTTCTGAACAGACCTCAAGGGCAATTACCTAGTGACACGGAAGCTAATCCGGGTAAAAAGGAGGTCAAGGAACAGATTCATGCTGTTACGTTACGTTCTGGAAAGGTTACAGGTGATCTGGGAGTCAACCAGCAGTTAAATGAAGAACTTGAAAATGCTGTGAACAGTGATGTGGACGCGGGCGCGTCTGAGGGGTCTATCCGGTCTTCTAATTCAGATCTCCCGGTCATTCAGAAGGCATCAGGTGAGGAAGAAAAGGAGAAGTCAGATGGGAAAACAGGTTCAAAAATTACGGAAGCTAGCAAAGAAGTTTATCCGCCTCCGCCATTCCTTAAAAGGCTTCAGAAACAGAAGTTTGATAAGCAATTCGCAAAGTTCTTGGAAGTGTTCAAAAAGTTGCACATAAATCTACCATTTGCTGAAGCGCTTGAACAAATGCCAAGTTATGCCAAGTTCATGAAGGGCATACTTTCGAGGAAATTGAAGCTCGAGGAGTTAGAGACCGTCGCTTTGACGGAGGAGTGCAGTGCTGTCTTGCAACAAAAGTTGCCACCTAAGTTGAAGGATCCGGGGAGTTTTACCATACCGTGCATCATTGGAAATTTGTCGTTTGACAAGTGTTTGTGTGATTTAGGGGCAAGCATCAACCTCATGCCCTATTCGGTTTTCTTGCAACTTGGTCTTCCGGAGCCTAAGCCTACCAACATGTCACTCCAGTTAGCTGATCGTTCAGTTACTTACCCTCGAGGAATTGTAGAAGATGTTCTGGTAAAAGTGGACAAACTCATCTTTCCAGCGGATTTCGTCATACTTGATTTTGAAGAAGACAAGAAAATCCCTATCATTCTTGGGAGACCATTCTTGGCCACGGGGCAAACCTTAATTGACGTGCAAAAAGGGGAACTTACGATGAGGGTGCATGACCAAAATGTCACCTTCAATGTTTTCAAGGCTATGAAGTTTCCAACTGAAGAAGAACAATGTTTGAAGATAGATTTGGTGGAGTCAGCAGTGCAATCTAAAATTGAGCATCTGCTCTTGAATGACACATTGGAAAAAGCACTCATTAGTGATTCTTTATTGGAAGAAGATGAGATAGATGAGCAACTGCTACTTCTTGATGCTACTCCATGGCAAAGGAAATTCGAGAGACCAGTGGAATCGTTAGGTCTATCTGAATTGAAGGGGTCACATCAGCGGTTGAAACCATCCATTGAAGAAGCTCCAACTCTAGAGCTCAAACCACTACCTGATCACTTAAGGTATGCTTCTCTTGGTGAGTCATCTACTTTACCTGTGATTATTGCTGCTAACTTGTCAGATTCTGAGGAAGACAAGCTCTTGAGAGTTCTTAGAGAATTCAAATCAGCTATTGGATGGACCATAGCAGACATCAAGGGAATTAGTCCAGCTTACTGTCAACATAAAATTCCTTTAGAAGAAGGGAGTAAACCAACAGTGGAAAATCAGAGACGTCTAAATCCAATCATGAAAGAAGTTGTGAAGAAAGAAATCATCAAATGGCTGGATGCAGGGATCATCTATCCCATTTCTGATAGTTCATGGGTAAGCCCAGTTCAATGTGTGCCGAAGAAAGGTGGCATGACGGTAATCACCAATGAGAAGAATGAACTTATCTCTACTCGCACAGTCACTGGTTGGAGAATCTGTATGGACTACCGGAAATTGAACAAGGCCACTAGGAAGGATCATTTTCCTTTGCCCTTTATTGATCAGATGTTGGACAGGCTTGCAGGTCAGGAGTACTATTGCCTATTGGATGGATATTCTGGGTACAATCAAATCTGTATTGCTCCTGAAGATCAGGAGAAGACGACGTTCACATGTCCATTTGGTACATTTGCTTTTCGGCGAGTCTCTTTTGGTTTGTGTGGTGCACCTGCTACTTTTCAGAGGTGTATGATGGCTATCTTTTCAGACATGATTGGCAAGACCGTAGAAGTTTTCATGGATGACTTTTCTGTAATCGGTCTCTCTTTCGATGAATGTTTGAATAATCTGGGTGCGGTTCTGAGAAGATGTGTGGAGACTAATCTAGTGCTTAACTGGGAGAAATGCCACTTCATGGTTCAGGAGGGAACTATTCTTGGGCACAAGGTGTCACGGAGAGGTCTAGAGGTGGACAGGGCAAAAATAGAGACAATTGAAAATCTTCCACCACCTATTTCAGTGAGAGGGATTCGTAGTTTCCTTGGTCATGCAGGTTTCTACAGGCGTTTTATCAAAGACTTCTCAAAAATCTCCAAACCGTTGTGTAAGCTCTTGGAAAAGGATGTTCCTTTTAAATTTGATGAAGAATGTTTGACCGCTTTCGAGAC
Source organism: Kitagawia praeruptora (assembly GCA_037693485.1). Lineage (NCBI taxonomy): Eukaryota > Viridiplantae > Streptophyta > Magnoliopsida > Apiales > Apiaceae > Kitagawia > Kitagawia praeruptora. The sequence continues at coordinate 38,529,180 of CM075346.1, read as the reverse complement.
TCTGAAAAAGAAATTGGTTTCAGCACCAGTGATTATTGCTCCCGATTGAAGTGAACCTTTCGCTATGATGTGCGATGCTAGCGATTATGCAGTGGGGGCTGTTCTCGGTCAAAAGAAAGACAAAGTGTTTCATGTGATCTATTATGCAAGCAAGACTCTTAATGATGCTCAGTTGAACTACACTACCACTGAAAAGGAGCTGTTGGCCATAGTCTATGGTTTTGAAAAATTTCGTTCTTACTTGCTTGGTACAAAGGTAATGGTGTTCACGGATCACGCGGCTATTAGATATCTGCTCTCTAAAAAGGACTCCAAACCTCGTTTAATTCGTTGGGTACTTCTGTTACAAGAATTTGATGTGGAGATTAAGGACAGGAAAGGGACAGAGAATCAAGTAGCTGACCATCTTTCTCATCTGGAGGACTTGGGTAAATCTTCTCGAGACAGTACCATCATTAATGAATTCTTCCCGGATGAGCAATTGTTTAGGGTGCAAGAAGAGGAGCCATGGTACGCAGATATTGTGAACTTTCTGGTTAGTCAAGTCATTCCATCTGAATTTTCTTATGCACAAAGGAAGAAGTTCTTGCATGAAGTTAAATGGTATCGTTGGGACGAACCATATCTGTTTAAACAGGGAGCTGATCAGATTCTTAGAAGATGTGTGCCGTATAGTGAAACAGAGGCTATTCTGAGGGATTATCACGCCACGACATATGGGGGCCACTATGGAGGTGAAAAGACTGCTACTCGTATTCTTCAAGCAGGGTTCTATTGGCCTTCTCTTTTTAAGGATGCTCATCAGTACGTCTTAAGGTGTGATCGTTGTCAGCGTGTTGGTAACATATCGAGGAGGGATGAGATGCCCCTTAATGTAATGTTGGAAGTGGAAATTTTCGATGTTTGGGGAATTGACTTCATGGGACCCTTTATCTCTTCATGCAACAATCAATATATCTTGCTAGCAGTGGATTACGTCTCTAAATGGGTTGAGGTCAAAGCACTTCCGACAAATGATGCCCAAGTCGTGCTTAATTTCCTTCAGAAGAACATCTTCACCAGATTTGGTACTCCTCGCGTCATTATCAGTGATGAAGGCACTCATTTTTGCAATCGCAAGTTCACTAATCTTATGGCCAGATACAATATCAATCATCGGGTAGCTACAACATATCATCCTCAGACCAATGGCCAAGCTGAAGTGTCTAATCGGGAAATCAAGCGTATTTTAGAAAAGGTGGTGAGTCCTTCAAGAAAGGATTGGTCTTTGAAACTCGATGAAGCCGTCTGGGCTTATCGAACGGCATATAAAACACCTTTGGGAATGTCACCATATCAGCTTGTCTTCGGGAAAGCTTGTCATTTGCCGGCGGAATTGGAGCACAAGGCTTATTGGGCTTTGAAAAAGCTAAATTTCGATCTTACAGCCGCGGGTGAAAAGAGAATGGTGCAACTTCATGAGATGGACGAGTTTCGCTTGCAAGCTTATGAGAACAATAAACTCTACAAAGAAAAAGTGAAGAGATGGCATGATCGGCGTTTAGTTAACAAGGTATTTGTTCCTGGACAACCTGTGTTATTATTTAATTCTCGTCTTCGTCTATTTCCAGGAAAGCTAAAATCGAGATGGTCAGGACCCTTTGTTGTAAAAACCGTGTTTCCGCATGGAGCGGTTGAGATTTTTGAGAAATCACCTGATCAGTCGTTCAAAGTTAATGGTCAGAGATTGAAACCGTACTTTGGTGAGGTATCGAATCGTGGGGCTGAAACCGCGGTTCTTGCAATTATTGAGTAAATCATGGAAGTCACGTCAAGCTATTGACGTTAAAGAAGCGCTTCGTGGGAGGCAACCCACGCGTTTGGTGTATTCTTAGAAGAAAAAAAAAAAAAAAAAGAAAAAAATTTGGAGTGTTTTCAGAAAAAAAAAAAAAAAAAAAAAAAAAAAAAATCAGAAAAAAAACGAATTTTTGGGCAAATTGCAGGTCAGTAACGCAGCTAGCGCCTGCGTTACTGCTATGGAGGCGAGTTGCGGCCCTGTCACGCAGTTTGCGTATGCGTCTCTGGAAGGGAGGCAGTTTGCCCCCTAGTAACGCAGCTTGCATTAACGTTTCTGGAAGGGAGGCTGGTTGCTTGCCCACGCGGCAACTTGCGCGTGTTAACAGAATGTTTTGAAATTTTTTTTCCCAGGTTGTGTACTGTTCATCCGCGAGTTTGTGTGATTGTATATAAAAAAATAAATTCTACCACCCCAATTCTTTTTATAACCCCATATCTTCCCCAAATCTTTTCCTATTTTAATTCCAAAAACCCCTCATCTCTCCTAAAAAATTTCAATTCCTATTTCTTTTCTAAATCTTTTTCTTTTATCCATTAAATATTTTTTCTATCCCATATCAAATTCCAATTTCCACCAAATTTTTTCCTTTTCACATTAAAATTCTTATATTCATCCTATCACTCCATGGCCTATATATACCCATACATACACACCCAATTCGTTATCTACCTCCTCTACATCTCTTAAAAAATTCAAGTTTGGGGGAAAATTAGTACAAGTTCACCTCTTTGATTCGTAGTGGGAATTCTTTTCTCTATTTTATTTTATTACGAATTTGTGTTCTTGTAAATTGGGTTTTTTGTATTATTCTTGTTACGTGGGTATTTGTGGTGTGATTTGGTTTGGTGGTTTTTGGTGGGATTTTTCTTGGGGGTTTTTGGTGGTGCTATTGTTGAGTGGGGTTTTGATTATTATGGCGCCTAAGCGAATGAGGGGTGGTGCTATTAGGGTGGAGAGATTTTCTTCTCCGGATGCGGAGGTTGAGTATAATAGGTTGTTGACTAAGTCGGTGGCGAAAGAAAGGGGGTTTTTACCAACTCGTCATTATGGGTTGGTTGATGTGATTAGTAAGTTACGTTGGGGAGAAATTTGTAAGGCACCTGCTCCAGTTCCGGTGAATGTTGTTAGGGAGTTTTATGCTAATGCTAAGGGTGAGCCGGATGAGGTGTGTGTGGTTCGAGGTAAACAGGTGGAGTATAGTGTTGAGGCTATTCGTAAAATTTTGGGACAACCACCAAAGCTTGTGGGGGATGAAGATTGGGCAAGGAAGACTAGTAAGGATGTGGATTTGGAGGCAATTGTTCGTGAATTATGTGTTCTTGGTACGGTTTGGAAGTATAAAGTGGGAACCAATGCGCCAGTTAATTTTCTGTCTTCTGCTATGAATAAATTTGCACGTGCATGGTATGCATTCCTTTGTGCGAATATTATGCCTACTTCTCATATAGGTGAGGTCACAGTTGATAGATTGATTCTTTTGTGGGGCATTCTAAAGGGGAAGTACATTGATGTAGCCTATATTGTTCATCAGAATATTATACGGTTTTTAAAGTCTCATACGCTATCATCGATGCCCCATGCTTCTGTTATAGCTGGTTTATGTACGGAAAGTGGTGTTATTTGGGGTGCGGATGAGGAGTTGCAGTCACCTTTGCCTTCCATTACTGATGTGTCTATTGATCGAATGCCTGACTGGCAAGGTGGGGTTCCAGATCCGAGGGGGCTTGGTTATATTGTTGATGATGTTGATGCTAGTGGTAATGGAGCGGGCGCTCAGCCACAGGGTTCGAAAGTACCGAGAGTTTTGGAGGCCCACTTTAGGCGTTTGTATAGGCGGATGGATGCTATATATGCTTGTAACAGGGAGTATGCTCAAGATATGGCTACAGCTTTGGCAGATGCAGGTATGCAGGCGAGGTGGCCAGTCTATGGAGCTCGTACGCAGTATCCACCGCCAGATTATGATTCCTCCGAAGAGGAGGACGAGTAGGTATGTTTTCTACTTTCCCTTGTATTACTTTCCATTCAATGAGGGCATTGAATATGTTAAGTTTGGGGGTGGTTTGAGGGATTAGTAGTTGTATATATATTGTTGTATTATTTGTTCATATAGGATATCATGTTTGCATAATAGTGATAGTTCATGCATGATTGTTATGTTTGTATTATCTACGTTTGTTTCATATAGGACATTTTGTTTTATTTTCGTATACCATGTGAGTTTTCATTTAGTTGCATTTTCATGGCATGCATATTTCATGATCCCTTAGGACGAGCTGATTCTGATTGATAGGGGGATGTTGATTTGGGTGTGATGATGATGAGTAGAGGGCTGATTTATAGTTTCTATGAAATTGACTTGCATGTTACGGGAACAAAATCTATTACACAGTCTCATTGGGGTGCTGTTGGGCTAGGTTAGGGTCATGCCTGTGGGATGTTTTGAGATTTAATCACTTGTTTATATTTAGAATTTTCGTTATTCCCTTTATAGCGTAGGAACATTAAAGTCTAAGTTTGGAGGAAAACAGGAATTTCATGCTAGTTGTTCATAATTGTTAATAATGGCTAGGCGTCAAATGGCTAGTAGCCAGCTCATATTTATATGAGTAGTCTAGGGTTGGAAATGAGAAAGGCTCATTCCAGATTGCAAAAAAAAAAAAAAAAGAAAAAAAGAAAAAAAATATAAAAAAAAAAAAGGAAAAAGAAAAAAAAAAGAGTCATATAAATAATTTAAATGCATAATTAACCAGAGTGAGCTCTTTAATACTCGAGTAATTAAGTCTGAGGGGACTTAGTCCTAGTGACCTAAGGCTTTATAGTCTGGGATCCTGCTGACCTAACACTCGCTACATGGGTATTATTGTATAAGCCTTTTGGGGTCTCATTCATTGCACGGTTAAATAAGCATGCGTATTGTATATGTAGTGTCGTAGTATAGTAATAAAGCATGAGTTTCTGTCTACCTTGGATGAGGGTGGAGGTGTTCCTAGGCTATGGAGTGTCTACAGTCTATTCTAGTTATAAACCTGTGATTGTCTTGACGGAAAGCATGTATGATTTTTGACCTAGTTCTGGGGGTATTTCTGATGAGCATTGCACACACGCACGTTTCTGTTCATGTATTTGTTAGTATACGGGGATTTAGTCGAGCTCTGCTTGGATTTGTTACATTCTTTGAGATATTTGCTTGTTAGTTGGTTTTGGTGAGTTTGAAGGGGATCTTGCATTTTCATATTAGTTTCATTCATGCATTGCATTGCATTAGGTTAAATGGATTTTGTGGGTACATTCGCTATAGGCCCTCACGAGACCTTACTCGTCCACTAGGGCTGCCTAGGGGTTTAAAGGGCTTGTTGCATATGCCAAATGCAACCGTGATCACCTACGGAAGTGGTACTTGTTAGTTAGTTGTAATTGTTAATGCTTGAGGACAAGCATCGGTTTAAGTTTGGGGGTGTGATAAGTGGATTTATATCCACTTGGAGCATTCTAAATCGGCTTAAATTGATTGTCTTGGACTCAAGTTTCTTGTAGTTTTGATGTGTTTTGCTTAGTTGTGCAGGTTTATGAGAATGTTGATTAAGGTGGATGCTTCTACAATTTTTTGGGAATTAAATGATTAAAATTCGGATTTTCTGGGAAGGCTGCGCAGCTTACACTGTTTTGGCCATATCTGGAGTTCTGTAAGTCCGTTTTTAGCGATCTTACTGCCCACGCGAAGCTTGAGAGATTTTCTACAACCTGGGATAGGAATCACGTGCAAGTAAAGTACTGAGTTAATTCGCGCAGGCAGACTTTGTGAAGCATGGCTGGGAAATTCCTGTTTTGCCCTTTTCGAGTTCTAATTATATTCCGGGCAGGATTTAGCACCTTAATTAAATTCTAATTGTAATAGAATATTAAATATTTTTATTAGGCAAGAGGGAGAAACGTTTTTTATGTATAAACGTCCTACCCTTGTAATCAGACAGATACATACGTTCATATTGTAACCTAGTTTTATACAGAGGAGAGAGAGGAGAAGGAATTCTTCCAAGCTAGTGACAAGCAAGGATTATTCTTGAAACCTTTGTATTCTTCTATTGTGGGGATTTAATTCTAAACCTTATTCTTCTTCTTAATTTTTACTTGTTGATTTTAGAATTATGTTTTCCAAAGAACCCATGATGACAATTAGGTCAATTATGGGCTAATTCGTTATCATGGGGTTTTAATGGATTTTGCTATGGATTCTAGTTATTGAGTGTTTTTATGCCTTGGTGTGTGATTGTATGTATTGATTGCCTAGTATGTTTATGCTTATTCGTTATAAGTGCGTCGCGAACACTTGTAATTGGTTGTTTAATCCTAGTGAATGCGAAAGTGGATCTAGGGTTTAGAACAATTCATGCTAGCATAGGTTTTTGCATGTGAAGAACATGTATTAATTTGTGATGTGATTCTAACCGTCTTGCATCGACTATGTGGTTTAATGGGTGCTTGATTTTCAACCGGTATGTGTTCAATTGCTATAGACATATAGGGACTACACATATTTGGTGACTACTTGACTTCTATCATTTGTGGATGATCAGTAGGATGGTATATGCACAACGAAAGTTGGTATGTATCAGTTTAGTGCATCTAATCAGTAATCAACTCGGTCACATGCTAGGCTAAAGGGCATAAGATTCTAGATGAAGTAGTAATTGAAGTTGAAATCCCATGTTTGTTTATTATAAGGTTAAAGTTAAGTTATTTTCTCGTAATTGGCTTAGTTAGTAATCAATCATTAGTTAAATCAACCCAATATTGTGATTGTCTTAGCAGTGAGTGTAAATCATTAGCTGGTGCATAAGTGAACATAACGAACAATTTGAGTCTCTGTGGGAACGAATCTTATTTACTCTGTATTACTTGTTGACCACGTTCTCTTGCGTGAATAAGTGTGAACACTCTTCCCAGCTGAGACAAACTTAACAAACTTCTTAGGTCTTGGCCTATCAACTACTGGTTCCTTGGTCTTTGACTTGACACTCTCACTCTTAGAGGATGCTTGTTGTTCACTAGATTGTGCCTCATCCTCATCATTCAACATTTGTTTGATGAGTAAGGCATCCTCATCAATTTCAAATGTTGATTCTTTAAAAATTGGATTTTCAGTCTTTCTCAATATGTGAGGCACTTTCTCATGAACAGCTGTGTCCTCTTCAATGACAGCATAGCCTTTCCTCTGTTTGAGAGAGTCATAGTCAAGTCCAATAGCTGCTTTGGGTTTAGCTTCAATTTTCTCACAGTAGGATTGCACTAGACCAGATGATTTCTTGAAAGTTTTCAGTTTGAATTCATTTTCAGCTAATTCATCCCTAAGAGCCTTCTCTACTTGACTAGCACATAAAACCTTGTTCTGCAAATATTCAACTTCTTTCTTAAGGTTTTCTACTTGCATAGCAGTTAGCTCAAGTTCCTCATTCTTTTTGGTTAATATTTCATTTCTAGTAGACAGTTTAGCAATCTCCTCATTAGCAGCAGTCATACTAGTATGAATATTAAACATTTCACTAGATAGTTGTTCGATCATGCATTTATACTCAGAAACAGACATGTCTATAGTAGTGAGAGATGGTACCTGAGAATCAGATGGAGATGAGTCGTCCTTGGAGTTGGCCATCAAGGCATAATTGCAGAATTCTTGTTCCTCTCCATCACTCTCAGAATCATCCCAGCACTTCCCTTCAGCTATGTAGGCCTTACCTTGTGTCTGCTTTTTCAGAAGGGCCTCATACTTAGCTTCGAGCTCAAGATAATCTCTATCCTTCTTTTTAGGCTTCTTGCATTCACTGGCAAAATGCCCTAGGTCATTGCATCTATAGCACCTTACAGATGACCTATCCACATAACTGGTTTTGAATTTATTTCTGTTTGGTTTCACAGGTGCCTTGTTCTTGTTGACTGAATGGTTTTGAGTTTTGGGTTTGAAGGGTTGATTTCTCTTAAATCTGATGTTTGGAAATTTTCTGGCCATGAAAGCATATGAAGTATTTTCCATCCCATCAAGTTCTTCCAGAGTGTAAAACTCTTCTTCTTCTTCCTCCTTTTCCTCAACAGGTTCACTCACCCCAGCTTCAGTTTCTTCATCATCTGCTACCTCCTCTATCCTTAGTTGGCTTGTAGATGCTTCTAGGTCCAGAATAGATTTGTTGACAATCAAGGCACATGATGTGTTTATCATTCTACCTTGGTTGGCTTGGATAGCCCTTTTCTGAAGCAACTCAAGTTCATGAGTCTTTAGGACTCCATAGAGCACATCATAGGTGACTTTGTTCAAATCTCTCTCCCTTAGAGAAATGACTCTTTGCTCTAGATGATTTGGTGAGGATAACAGAAATTTCATATTTAACTCCTTGGTGCTGTAAACCTTGCCATTCATCTGCAACTCAGTAACTAGCTTGTGAAACCTTTCAAACATTTCAGTGATGCTTTCCTTGGGCTGTGCCATGAAAGCTTCATACTGTGTGACCAGTATCTGTTTCTTGTTTTCCTTAACCTCATCAGTCCCTTCACACAACACCTCAATGTGATCCCACATCTCTTTAGCAGACGTACATGATGCAATGTTCGCAAACATTGACATGTCCATGGAATCAATGATAAGCAGCATGAGGTGGCTGTCAAGAGCAACCTTCTCCCTTTCTGATTCTGTCCATTTTGATGGATCCTTGGCCTCATAAGATCTTGGGATAGTTGTGGTTCCAACAGTCTTTTCTGGTATCTCTTGTTGTGGAACAAAAGGACCATTCTTGAGAATCTCAGGATACAAGGGATGAGAGGCTTTAATGAACAACATCATCTTTATCTTCCAGAGGTTGAAGTTTTCTTTGTCAAACTTAGGGACCTTCACCGTTCCTGTAGTCTTTGGTGTATTCGAACTCATGATCGTTTTTCTGTTTTTGAATAAACAGCCCGCTCTGATACCACTTGTTGAGTATTGAACACAAAGAAAGAATACAGAGGGGGGGTGAATGGATTCTTGAACTTTTCGTGCCTTGAGTCTGTGTAGCAAACAAGTATTGTGTGTGCAGAGATGTATATGCGGATAAAGAACAACACAGAACACAATATCACTTTAATCTAATGTATTATTAGATAAAGATTGCTACAATCTTTGAATACAAATGATAGTATTCTCAGCTTCGTTTTTCTCAGGGAGATATAGCTTACAGTGTATAAAAAACTCGACTCACACAAAGTTACTAAGTTATGAAGTGAGGCTGTGTCCTTATAGAACATGGATACAGCCTACTTACTGCAAATAAGGTAGCTAAACAAATTACTTTCTAGTCTGTCTATCCTTTTTGAGTAAGTGTCCAAACGGTTACAGATTTGACTTTGCAAAGCCTGTTTAGATCCACTTCTTTAGCTCCTTGTCTCTTCTATATCTCTCCAAGCTTCCTTGTAGGCTTTCCAAAGCACGTTACAGATTGTGGTCCATAAAGTGCATTGGCTTGTTGCAGGTTTCTGACTTGTACAATTTCTTCAGTATTTTTGTCTCCAAGAATGTATTCGAGAAGTGACTAAGTAAGTGATTCGAGAACTAGAATTGACTTGATCGATAACTCTGAGTTCTCGAACACTGTTGTATTGACATATCGAACCACTTCTCGAATAGCTCTTTTTCATCAGGATTCCTTGAGTTGTCGAATAGAACATTTGACTTATCGAATCCTCGAGATATCGAATAGCTTTCTGAGTCCTTGAGATATCGAATGGAACTTTGACTTGTTGACTCTTTGAGAACTCGAATACCATCTTGACTTGTTGACTTCTTGAGTTCTCGAATAGAGTAGTAGACATATCGAATCCCTGAGATATCGAATGAGATATCGAATAGTGTATTCAGAGATATCGAATAGTGTCTTGAGATATCGAATCCCTGACTTCTCGAATGCTGGACTTCTCGAATAGACAAATATACTTCTCGAATTGGTACTTAGGCAAATTCTTCATTTCTTCAAATCCCAACTGTGATTATTTGACAGTCTTTAACTCCTTGCTTGAGGCATGAACCTTGGAACTTCTTTCAAGCATTATTCTAGACTCTATAAGTACAATTACACAACTAGGATTTGATGCCTACTACAAGTACAATACAAACAGAAACTCTACAACTAGAGGTTCCCTCAGTTAAGAGGTCATGTAAGTAATGCAAAGCATTACAAACAATTAGGCTTGTTATTAGATGTGTACAGGCATGCCTCTGTTACTAACAATAGTTAATCTCGTTATGACTTCAATCCAAATTCCATAATTCGTTCGCTTAATCTCTTTATATAACATTCTAGTGATTCCTATAATGTTCGTTATACTAACTTAGGGGTTTTCATTCTAAATCATTAAATCATCTTAACTAAAATAATAAAATATAAAATTCTCAAATCCTCATTTTAATATCTCATTTCTTGAAAATGTTGATATACACTTCACTGCCCGGTCAAATATTACACCAAAATACAATTTGGATTTTCTGAATTCTAATCGCGTTTACATACACTTATTTACCTCGTAGATTACTAATATAACCTTGAAATATCCATACCCTGTCCCGTACATAGGGTGGCATGAGAATTTCTTAGTCCTCAAAAATCACTATTCATCCATAATTTCACTATTCATCCATCCAAATCACTATTCATCCCTCAAATGAAATTTTTTCTCAAGTACAGAAATTTGGGTTATTACAGATGAGGAGGAATGTGGGTTAGCAATCGAAATCTCGAAATGAAATGAACATGATAACCAGTCCAATGTTTTTGATTCCAAGTTTTGCCTGATAGGATGGTTCATCACGGAGAGGCCAGTGGATTTTTGGGCAATGCATCAAACATTGGCAGCTTTGTGGAAATCAAGTAGAGGCGTGTACATTAATAAAGTATATATGAATCTGTATATGTTTCGATTCTGTTAATCACAAAGGCATGCCTATTTACATCTAATAACAAGCCTAATTGTTTGTAATGCTTCACAATACCTACATGACCTCTTAACTGAGGGAACCTCTAGTTGTAGAGTTTCTATTTGTTTTTGTACTTGTAATAGGCATCAAATCCTAGTTGTGTAACTGTACTTATATAGTCAAGAATAATGCTTGAAAGAAGTTCCAAGGTTCATGCCTCAAGCAAGAAGATAAAGACTGTTAAATAATCACAGTTGGGATTTGAAGAAATGAAGAATTTGCATAAGTACCAATTCGAGAAGTACATTTGTCTATTCGAGAAGTCTAGCGTTCGAGAAGTCAGAGATTTGATATCTGAGAAGACACTATTCGATATCTCTGAATGAACTGTTCGATATCTCATTCGATATCTTAGAGATTCGACATGTCTAAATACTCTATTCGAGAACTCAAGAAGTCAACAAGTCAAAGTTACATTCGATATCTCAAGGACTCAGAGAGCTATTCGATATCTCAAGGATTCGACAAGTTAAGTGTTCTATTCGACAACTCAAGGAATCTTGGAGAAAAGTATTATTCGAGAAGTGATATGATATGCCAATCATAAAATATTCGAGAACTCAGAGTTTTCTAATCCTAGTTCTCGAATCAATCACTTAGCCACTTCTCGAATACATTCTTGGAGACAAAATACTGACGAAATTGTACAAGTCTGAAACCTGCAACAAGCCAATGCACTTTATGGACCACAATCTGTAACATGCTCTGGAAAGCCTACAAGGAAGCTTGGAGAGATATAGAAGAGACAAATAGCTAAAGAAGTGGATCTGAACAGAACTTTGCAAAGTCAAATCTGTAGCCGTTTGGATACTTACTCAAGGATAGACATGCAAGAAAGTAATTTATCCTGTAACCTTATTTGTAGTAACTGAGTTGTATTCATGTTCTATAAGAATACATTCTCACTTCTTTAGTTGGTTAAGTTTTTCATACACATTGTAAGACATATCTCTCTGAGAAAAACGAAGCTGAGAATACTATCATTTGTATTCACATATTGTACCAACCTTTATCTAATAATATATTAAATTAAAGTGATATTGTGTCTTGTGTTATCTTTTATCCGCACCTACACATTTGCACACACACAAACACTTATATGCTACACAGATTCAAGAACGAAGAAAAGTTCAAGAATCCATTCACCCCCCCTCTGTATTCTTTTACTGTATTCAATACTCAACAAGTGGTATCAGAGCGGGCTATTTATTCAAAAACAGAAAAACGATCATGAGTTCGAATACACCAAAGACCACAGGAACGGTGAAAGTCCCTAAGTTTGACAAAGAAAATTACAACCTCTGGAAGATAAAAATGATGTTGTTCATCAAAGCCTCTCATCCTTTGCACCTTGACATTCTCAAGAATGGTCCCTTTGTTCCACAACAAGAAATACCTGAAAAAACTGTTGGAACCACAACTATTCCAGGATCTTATGTGGCCAAAGAACCATCCAAATGGACAGAATCAGAGAAGGAGATGGTTGCTCTTGATAGCCATCTCATGTTGCTAATTATTGATTCCATGGATATGTCAATGTTTGCAAACATTGCATCATGCACATCTGCCAAAGAAATGTGGGATCAAATTGAGGTGTTATGTGAAGGAAATGATGAGGTCAAGGAAAACAAGAAACAAATACTGGTCACACAGTATGAAGCTTTCATGGCACAGCCTAAGGAAAGCATTACTGAGATGTTTGAGAGATTTCACAAGCTAATTACTGAGTTGTAGAAGAATAACAAGGTTTATAGCACCAAGGAGTTAAATATGAAGTTTCTGCTATTCTCACCAAATCATCTAGAGCAAAGGGTCATTTCTCTAAGGGAAAGAGATTTGAACAAAATCACATATGATGTGCTCTATGGAGTTTTAAAAACTCATGAGCTTGAGTTGCTTCAGAAAAGGGCTATCCAAGCCAACCAAGGCAGAATGATAAACACATCATGTGCCTTGATTGTCAACAAATCTATTTAAGACCTAGAAGCATCTACAAGCCAGCTAAGGATAGAGGAGATAGTAGATGATGAAGAAACTGAAGCTGAAGTAAGTGAACCTGTTAAGGAGAAGGAGGAAGAAGAGTTTTATACTCTTGAAGAGCTAGATGGAATGAAAAACACTTCATATGCTTTTGTTTGCACTAAATCACGCAAGCGTACGTGGTCACAAGTAATACAGATATAAGTCGAGTTCGTTCCCACAGAGATCTGGTTATGGTTTCTGTTAACTCGAATAACTTGTAGAAGGGGGGGTTGAATACAAGTTATATAATCGTGTCTGATTTTTGCTTGATTATATGAACAAGAATAAACGAATGAATCAAACTCTTGTTTGTATTAATAAGATCAAATACAAACTCTACCAAAGGTGTACAATACCTTTAGTAGCTGCTGACAATACAAATATCTCTCTCTGTTTGTTTCGAACTCTCGAATACAAACCTTATACAGAGCTACTCACATTCACTAGTTTGACTCACAACTTCGTCCGCTCTTTACAATGATATTGAGAGAGTATTTATAATGCTACCTATCAACTAATAACAGAAAGATATAATCTATACATGACAATGTTCTGCCTTCTAGTCGATAGTTTCCTTCAATAGAAAAACTCTTTCCTTCATAATATCTTCTTGCTTGTTCTTCAAACAACGATCCTGTTTTATAGCACTTACCAGTTTCTGTAGCATCCATAATGACATCATCAGTAACACGACTGATATCAGGATCTGTACACTGCATCAGTATCTGATCAACCATCAGTATTGGACCGTCATCAGGATTTGCTCTGTTCCTGACATGTAGTCTCCGATACACTGTTCATTCCTGACTAAACTATACAGATAACTGTTTTACACATAAAACCTATATACTGTGCTAAATCCTTTATAAGATCAGGATTACAAGAAGTATAATGTGTAAATTCTATTCTTAACATCACAACTTATGAATTATTCCTAACAATCTCCCCCTATTTATGCTTTAAAATCTGAAGCATAAATCTAAGTTGTGGATGTCAAAACATATAACAATACAACCAGAATAGAATTTATGAATGTAGAATTATGAAGTTAAGTACCTCATTCTCAGATGTAGACGTTTATCTAGTACTTAGAAGAAAGAATTTTAACTATTAATGCTGCTCTTCCTTTACCTCTTCCTAGCTGAGATTCACCACTGTCACTCCTGGTTCTTCTTTTTACTATCCTTTGTCTGATCTTTATCTCCCCCAGCTTTATCTTCAGTCTGGTGGTGTTGTTGTTGTCTTTGAATTGTCTTTATCTCCCCCTTTTTGACATCAGCAACATTAATTCCAAGAGATTCAGAAACAGAACAAATGAGATTCATAAGAACTGCTTGATTTTCCATAATTGTGACTTGGTTATCTTCAAGTGATTGAAGTCTTGTTTGAATAGCAATTTGAGAATTCTGAATATCTTTCAAAACATCAGAATGAACTTCAATATTGGAAGTGCTTCTAGTATCGTCAGTATCAGAATCAGAAAGAACTGTATCTTCAAATCTTGTAGAAGAAGTTGCTTGAGTTGTATGATATTCAAGTAATAAAACCTGATTAGAAGTATCAACATCTTCATCTTTCTGTTCTGGAACTGAAACATGATCATCATCTCCTTCACCAGTATTCTGTGTACTAACATTTTCAAATCCTGACTCCTCCTTAGAGTGATCAGAGACTGTTGATGTCTCAATTCTAGCTGATATTGGAAGTACATACAAAGGAACACTAGGATCATTAGGATCTTCATCTGGTACATATGTATCAAGAGATTGCTTTATCCTGGCACCTCTTCTGTTAATGATTTCTGCAAGCCTCTCCTTTTGCTTCTGAGCTTTAACTTCTGGCTTTGCATTGTGATGTGCTAGGTCATTCTTCTGATACATTTTGATGAATGAATAAGTACCAGCATCCATACCCAAATTTTCAGACCAAGATTCAGGAAAAACCTGATCCCAGAAATCAAATGATGGTTTCCTAATTTTCTCTCCCTCACTATGGAGTTGATCATCCATACCCTCATTCTCACTTTGACTTACTAAAGTCAACACTCTTTCTACCTCACCTTTTGCCTGGTCAGGAGCCAGCCGCTCAAATTGTGGATCTAAGTCCATCTTTTCAACTGTATCACTCAAATTTAGATAAGTGCTCTCATGACCTACAGAAAAATAGAGTTTAGAAGGAGTTTTTATACCTGAACTCACATGGAGAGAGGGTTCCTCATATGGCATGTGGCTTGAGGTTTTCTCCAAGGAGTGAGCTGCTATAGTCTCTGAACCCTTATAATCATCTTCTTTCCTTTCAGAAACTACAGGCTCCAGTATACCACTTTCAGGTTCTTTACTAGACTCTGATGTCTTCAGTATTACTTCATTAGACACCATAGTTAGTACATCTCCGTCTTTAAGTGTTGTTTGCTGAGACACACCCTCAAGGTGAATAGACTCTGACTGAACAAAATTTGTTTGATCTTCATAAAAATCAACCAAAGTCATTCCTCCCATATCATAGGGTATCTCACTTGCATTCTCAGTCATCACAGAAGACCTTTCAATATCAGCTATCACAGCTCCTGAGTCATCCTTCCTCTGACTAGATGGTTCTTGTGTTGCAGTGACTGTGACCTGATTTTTCCTACTATTCACCACTGGTGCAATAGTATCTTCTGTTGACTGCTTCTCTCTATCTACTTCCTCCAGTTGTTCACCTTGAGCTAAAGCATCTTCAATAATGACATCCTTGTCAAATAAATATGCATGAAGTGATTGAAGTGCAACATGCTTCGAGAGTCCAAATTTCTTGACTAATTGTCTTCTGACAGATACATAGAAATACATCTTCATTAAGTCAAGTCTTTGATGTAGAAGTCCATATTCATCTGGAAATAAAAGTTTTGGTACTCTTTCAACCAGAAAATCTAGAACAGGCCTTGACAACTTCACTTTGAGAGAAATTAGTCCCATAGCCAGTCTGTATGATAATGTAGTTTCCCATGAAGAATCAATATCCAGATCTCTCTTGTCAAATACTGACATAGATGTAGCTTGATTTGTAGAAACCTGCATGATATTAGTTGGACTAGACTCTGTGTGTGTAGGTGACAATTGAATATTTCTCCCTGTTCTCCTGATATAGTGAGCAAAAGATTTATCCTGAGAAGACTCAAGAGGTGTAGACACAGAAGTGATCTTGGGATGAGATCTTGGTTCAATAGACACAGTCTTTTGAGAGACAGTATCCAATAACTGTTTTCCCTTTTTAAGAACTACAGCCTTTTGAGAGACTGCAGCCTGGCTGTGACTAGGTTTTTCATCTCTTTGTGCTAACAAAGAAAGTTGAATTGCAGCCTTCAATTCTGCTCTCTCAGCAAGAGTTAAATCATCATCATCTTCACTAGAGTTACTACTACTACTTGACACAACAAATCTTCTCTTCCTTACAACTGATGTCTTTTGAGAAACACCAGAGGTTGGTTTCTTTGAAACAATAGGCTGTGGATCAAAATTTGGTTCTTGAATTGTTTCAGAGACTATAATATTTTGGGCTACTTGGGTAGACACAGGTGGGTTCTCCTCCAATTGAGATTCCTGAGCCATTTCACCACAAAAGAAAGAAGAATTGTAGAAAGTAGGAAGATGAGTTTTAAGAATTACCTGAACATGATATGGATAATGAATTGCAGGTATTTCATCTAGATTCTTTTCATTGTCCTTCTTTGTAATGTCAGAGAAAATTCTCTTTTGCTGTTCATAAGAAGAAACACAATGTTCCCTACCAAATCTAGCTTCAACATCAGGAATAAAATGGTTAACAAACAATTGCATAAATCTATGATAATAAACCATTTTCCTGTTTTGATCTCTTAACCCAAGTTTAATACTCATCTGACTTAAGATAATATGACCAATGTTGATTACTCTGTCATAAAGCAAACTATAAGCAATATGTGAAGTAACAGAAGTAATTTGCTGAAAAGAACTACATTTGTCAGTAAAACATTTAGCAATTTGATCAAAGTAAAAAGACCATTCCTTTCTAAGAAAAGACCTATTCAACTGGCTCATGTTATCTAGAGGTCCACTATAACCTAATTCAGATAACATAGTTCTTATATTATCATCAGATGGTACATTCTCATAACTATCAGTAACAGGTAAGCAAAGTACTGAATTAACAACAGATTCAGTAATGTCAAATGAATTTTGTCCTAAATGTAGAACAATCTTACCTGATTGACTCTGAGTAGAATCAATTACCTCAGCATTCTTCCAAGCTTGTGAAACAGCTACTTGATTAATTTGTGGAGATCCTGTCAATGCATAACTTAATGATCCATATGCCAGAAAGTCCATGATTGGATGAAAATCAGATGATACTCCTTCCTTGTTGGTGATAGCTGCAACATGATTGTTTGTCATAAAATCAAAGTCACCAAACTTGAAGGCTACTGATTTAGGTAATCTTCTCTGAGCTGCCATTTTTTATCTGAAAAGAAACTTGAAAAATTCTTGAAATGAATTAGTGATTTTGAAAACTCAAGAGTGATTTTTGCTTTAGAGAATGTAAAATTAGAGAAAGCAATTACACGATTAGAGTTTCAAAACAAATATATTTCACAAATCTTTCAGACCACTATCCCACGTTGACACGTAGATTGACAGGTGTCAGTCCCTGAAAAATGCGGTTACCCATGATTTTTTTTTTTTGAAAATAAAATCCAAAATTGATTTTCATGAAATAAATCAGGGTATAAATAAGCAATACTGATCAGCTTCCTTTTCCTGATGACCTCTCATCAAAATAATCACAAAATGTAATGTGATTTAAAAATATAATTTTCAAATCCTGATGGTCACACATGAAATCCTGACCAATATTATCAGCGACTTAATATGGAGTTTCCTCGTGGCATTTTTCTTTTATCTGAAAAAGAAAATAAACAATTAATCTGAACAGAAAATCAATTGGTTAGATATTTTCAATATTTCTTGAAACAAGAAATACAGTCTCATGCAATAATTAGCATTTGACTTCATTAAAACTTCCAAGTGACTGCTCAGCTTCTCACGTCTTTCTTTAAAAGAACCAAACGCTTTATGCCATTCTCCATAACCTTTCAATTTCTTTTCTTCTCAACAATGCTTCTCAAACCAAAAATCCCTTCAAACCCATTTTCCAGATTTTTCTTGATCAATGAACATCCTGTTCTTGATCATCTCTTTGAACAAATGACTCTTCTCATCGAACTAATCATGAATGGATTGGTTTTCGAAAATATCCAGAGGTTTCTCCTAGAACATCCATCTGTCGGATACAATCTTCCCCTAACCTCCTCAAAACTTGAGGATGAAGAATTTGGCCGAGAGTCTGAGGTTGATCTTGATGGAGATGCTATTCATTTAAGTTAGCTGCTCTCATTCAAGTCGCCCAGACAAGGAATCCAAGAGCAAACGAGGCTTTCATCCCCTGATGGATTTCTTGAGATGCTCCTTGTCCTGTTCCTCAGAGTTCATATCAAAGACAAGTATAGAATAGAAATTTAAACAAAAAAGATGATGTATTTCATTTCTATGTAATGATTTCTATTAATGAAAATACAATTTCTTGTTATCTGCTTGTCTTTTGACTTCTGAATGATGTATAAATTATCAGTATGCAAATATCAAAACTTGCTGGCATAGACTTAACACATCACAGAATTAGATTACTACAAAAAGTAAACGTCAGGATTTGAAACAATTTTCATAATCCTGATACTGACACAATACTGATGACGTCAGCATCCTGATAACAAATCTAATCCTGATGATTATTAACAAGTCTATCATACTGAAATTTATCAAGGCAATGTGTTATAGCTCAAACATTTAACAATCAAATATAGATCCTGACAGGAATATCAAGTCTATAAGCTAAGAACAACATACCTTGCTACTTTTGCAGATGTTAAAATCTAAAAATTTAACATTCCTAACTCACTTACTAGTCTACTGAATGTAGTCTCATCAAGTGGTTTAGTTAGAATATCTGCAAGCTGTTTGTCAGTAGGAACAAAATGAAGTTCCACAGTACCATTCTCAATATGTTCTCTAATAAAATGATACCTGACATCAATGTGCTTAGTCCTTGAATGTTGAACTGGATTTTCTGCAATTTTAATAGCACTAGTATTATCACAAAACATAGGAATATTACTAAGTGTCATACCATAATCCATCAACTGATTTTTTATCCAAAGGAGCTGTGCACAACAACTGCCTGTTGCTATGTACTCAGCTTCTGCAGTTGAGGTTGAAACAGATTGTTGCTTCTTGCTTGCCCAAGAAATCAATCTATTTCCCAAGAATTGACATGTACCTGTAGTGCTTTTCCTGTCTATCTTACACCCTGCATAATCAGAGTCTGAATAGCCAATTAGAAAGAAATCAGATTCTCTAGGATACCACAAACCAAGATTTGGAGTTCCTTTGAGATATCTAAAAATTCTCTTCACAGCAATTAAATGAGATTCCTTAGGATCACTTTGGAATCTAGCACATAAACAGGTAGAAAACATTATATCTGGCCTACTTGCAGTTAGATATAACAATGAGCCTATCATGCCTCTATAACTAGTATTATCCACACTCTTCCCTTTAGGATCAGAGTCTAGTTTAGTGGCTGTTGCCATGGGTGTTTTTGCAACTGCACAGTCTTGAAAGTCAAACCTTCTTAAAAGATCTTTGATATACTTTGACTGATTAATGAAAATACCAGTCTCAGTCTGTTTGACCTGCAAGCCTAAGAAATAATTTAGTTCACCCATCATGCTCATCTGATACTTAGACTGCATAAGCTTGCTAAACTTAGCACACAACTTTTCATTAGTAGAACCAAAAATAATATCATCAACATAAACTTGAACTAAAAGCAATTCACCTTTTATCTTTCTAAAGAATAGAGTTTTGTCAATTGTACCTCTTGTGAAGCCATTTTCAAGAAGAAATTTAGACAAAGTCTCATACCATGCTCTTGGTGCCTGCTTTAGTCCATAGAGTGCCTTGTCAAGTTTGTAGACATGATTTGGAAACTTTGGATCAACAAATCCAGGTGGCTGTTCTACATACACTTCTTCATCAAGTTTTCCATTTAGAAAAGCACTCTTTACATCCATCTGGTATACCTTAAATTTTGAATGAGCTGCAAATGCAAGAAACATTCTGATTGCTTCCAATCTTGCTACAGGTGCAAAGGTCTCATCATAATCAATGCCTTCTTCCTGAGAATAACCCTTGGCCACCAGTCTTGCTTTGTTTATTACAATCATACCAGATTCATCTAGCTTGTTTCTGAAAACCCATCTTGCACCAACAATAGATCTATCTTTAGGTCTTGGTACCAGTTTCCAAACTTTGTTTCTCTCAAACTCATTTAATTCCTCCTGCATTGCAATTACCCAATCAGGATCCTGTAAGGCTTCTTCAACCTTCTTAGGTTCATTCTTTGAGAGAAAACAACTATACAAGCATTCATTTTGAATTGATCTTCTAGTTCGAACACCACTATTTGGATCACCAATTATCAAATCTTCAGTATGATCCTTTGTCCATTTTCTAACAGGTGGTAAATCAACTCTGCTAGTCTCTCCCCCTAAGTTAGTGGTATCTCTTGTAGAAGAATTCTCTCTACCTTCAAAAACTCTCCTTTGATCAATAGAATCAATAGATTCCATATTGCTGCTAGTTACTGATCTTTCCTCAGAAGATTCTGACAGGTCAGTTCCTGATGGAGTAGACTCTGAAACATCAATTCCTGATGGAATAGACTCTGAAAGACTAGTCTGCTCCTGATGATCACTGTGTTCTCTCTGATTTATTTGCTCCCCCTCAACAGTAGCATTCCTTTGAGAAGCAATAGAAATTCCTTCTGGAGAACCTTCATCATCACTTGAGAGTATCTCAGAATTCTTCAGATTTTCAAATTCCAATTTGTCATGGCTTTCATCAGTTTGCAAAATTCCAAATTTCTTATCATCAAATGCAACATGAATTGATTCCATAACAATGTGAGTTCTGAGATTATAAACTTTGAAGGCCTTAGATGCTGAGTATCCTAGAAAAATTGCTTCATCCGATTTGGCTTCAAATTTTCCAAGTTGTTCTGGATGAACTTTTAGGACATAGCATTTGCATCCAAAGATGTGAAAATATTTCACACTTGGTTTCTTTCCTTTGATCATCTCATAGGGAGTTTTTCCATGACTATTTACCAAGGTACAGTTCTGAGTGAAACATGCAGTGTTAATAGCTTCTGCCCAAAAGTAGGTTGGAAGTTTTGCATCTGCAAGCATGGTTCTTGCTGCCTCTATGAGAGTCCTGTTCTTTCTTTCCACTACACCATTTTGTTGAGGTGTACCAGGTGCAGAAAACTGTTGAGTGATTCCATTGTCTGCACAAAACCCCTCCATTGTAGAATTCTTGAATTCTGTACCATTGTCACTCCTAAGTACTTTGACTTTGTACTCAGAGTTATTATGAATATTCTTGATGAGTTCAATGATTTGCTGAGGAGCTTCATCCTTCTTGTGTAGAAAGAACACCCATGTGAACCTTGTGAAATCATCCACCATAACTAGAGCATATCTTTTCTTGCTGATAGACATAATGTTTACTGGACCAAACAGATCAAGATGTAGCATGTGAAATGGTTCAGTAATTGAATTTTCAGTCTTGCTCTTGAAAGTGGTTCTTCTTTGCTTTCCAAGCTGACATGCATCACAAAGTCCATCTTGCACAAAATTTGCCTGAGGTAGGCCTCTCACCAAATTGTTTTTAACAAGTTGATTAAGCTTCTTGAAATTAAGATGTGAGAGCTTCTTGTGCCAATTCCAGCTTTCATCACTTGTTGCTTTGCTGTAGAGACATCTAACAATTCCTTTAGATGTATCACTTAAGCTGGCTTCATATATTGATTTGTAACCTTTATCACCCATCTAACAATTCCTTTAGATGTATCACTTAAGCTGGCTTCATATATTGATTTGTAACCTTTATCACCCAGTTGACCAGTTAGAACAATGTCTCCATTCTGCATATTCAAGACTTTGCATCCTTCTCTGTCAAAGATTGATTTGTAACCTTTATCACCCAGTTGACTTATGCTTAAAAGAGTATGTTTCAAGCCTTCAACCAGTGCTACATTTTCTATGATGACATTCCCCAAAATAATTGAGCCATATCCCAGAGTTTCTCCTTTGTTGCCATCTCCAAAAGATATTACTGGGCCAGCTTTCCTCTCAAACTTTGTAAGCAGGGACTTCTTTCCAGTCATATGTCCAGAGCATCCACTGTCCAAGATAATTGAATGCTTCTTTCCTGTGCCCTGCAAACAAAAAGTAACTAGTTAGAATTTTTTAGGACCCAACTTTGATTGGATCCTTTCTTACTAGATTTAGAGACAACAGACTTTGAAGATTTTGCATTTATTTTACCTATTGCAGAGTCAACTTTAGACTCTGATCTCACAAACTGTTTGTGACTAGGAGTTTCAGATTTCAAAGAATAATAGTCATAATACAGTTCATGATATTCTCTACACATGTAAATGGAATGAAGTAAACTACCACAATGATAACAAGCTTTTTGTGGTTGGTATTGAATTTTCTGAGTCTTGGGGAATCTGGACTCAGTTTTCCAAGAAGGTTTTTGATTGCAGTCTAGGGCCAAATGATTATGATTTCCACACTTATAGCATTTTTTCCTAGGTGCATCAGGTACATTCTTGAAATTATTCTCTTTGTTAATACCTTCTTTTCCATTCCTATTTCTCTTAATCTTGCTAGACTTTGAAAGATCATCTAATCTCTGTTTCAACTGAGACTTAGACAGAAACCCTATGTTTACATTCTTAGGTTTCTCTAACACTTTCTCATCTGAATAACTATTGTTAATCCTTTTGTGTACAACAGGGGTACCTTTTGAATCAACAAATTTAACATGATTAGGTTCAGAAACAATTTTCTTACCTTCAGATTTAGATGTGTTAACTTCTACCTTACTATCATCATTGACAATAGCTACTTTTTCTTCTTGTCTAGCCTTATCAAAACCTAAACCATTAACCTTACCACGAATTCCACTCTCAAAGATTTCTATTGTCTTCTTACTGGAATTGTTAATGGTCTTAATCACATCTCTCTCTTCTTCTAGTTCTTTTCTGACATAGTCATAAGCCTCAAGAATTACACTATAATCATGCTTAGCTTTATCAGAACTCAACTTGTATTCTTCCATTTGAATTAATTCAGATTCAAGAAAATTATTTCTATCAACTAATTTATCATTCTTAACCTTAAGTTCATCTCTTTCACAAGTAAGAATTCTAAAATTAGTCATAAGATTTTTAAACTCAGCATGGATAGATCTAATTTCATCAGAATTTAAGCTATCAAATGAATCAAGAGAGTGAAGTGATACCTTAACAGAGGATGGAGAAATTTTCTTTGGAGATCCAGGTTTGTCTGAACTATTGGCCATCAATGCAATGTTGTCATAATCCAATTCATCTTCAGAGTCACTGGAATCAGCCCAATCCTTCTGTGTGACCATAAGTGCATTACCCTTTCCTGAATTCCTAGGCTTCTTACACTCACTAGCAAAGTGTCCAAGCTCGCTGCAGTTAAAGCACTTGATCTTGGCCTTATCAAGCTTGACAATTGTACTTTTGCTTTTGTCACTCTTCTTCTCCTCCTTCTTTTGAAAAGGTCCTTTGCTAAATCTTCTCCTGTTGAATTTTCCTTTCTTGAAAGCTTTAGCAAACATAGCAAAGAGTTCTTGCATCTCAGATTCAGAATCATTGTTGTCAGAGTCCATATCAGTAGTCTCTGACTCAGAACTTTCTTTGCTTTTCTTCTTCCTTGAATTTTTTACAGCAATCTCTTCATGCTGTTCTTCAGGAAGCTTCTTAACTTCAGATTGAGTAGTAAGTGCAATAGTCTTCATCTTTCCTTCACTCCTGCTCTTCTTCTACTGCTTGTCAAGTTCATAAGCTCTCAATTTTCCATATACTGCCTCTAATGAAATCTCATCCAGATCATTAGCTTCCTCAATTGCAGATATCTTCTCATTGTAGAAATCAGGCAAAGCTTTCATGAACTTTGCATTCATGTCCTCCAAGTCATAATATTTACCATGCATGGCCATCTCATTGATGAGTTTTGTAAACCTATCAAAGGTATCAGTAAGTGACTCACCAGACTTGGATTCAAAGTACTCATACTGTTGTATAAGTAATGTCCTCATATTCTTCCTGACAGGCTTAGTTCCTTCACAGTGAACCTTAAGATTGTCCCATATATCCTTAGCAGTTTTACAAGAGAGAACATAGTTAGTGAGAACAGAATCAAGACTGTTGAATAATATGTTTCTCACTTTAGCATCTTTGAGAGAATTCTCCTTGTCCTTATCTGACCATTCAGATTTTGGCTTCTCTGCTGTATGTTCTGGAACAACCACACCATCAACAGTTACTTGTCCAACGACCTTTGTTGGAACAAAAGGTCCATCTCTGATTCTGTCAAGATAATCAGGATCTGTTGCTTCCAGATGATGCAACATCTTTACTTCCCATAGAGTATATTCGTTTCTCTTGAGCATAGGAATTTTAGTATTCCCATCCTTGTAACCAGACATGATTGCAGATCTTTATGATTACTCGAAATCAACCTGCTCTGATACCAATTGTTAACTCGAATAACTTGTAGAAGGGGGGGTTGAATACAAGTTATATAATCGTGTCTGATTTTTGCTTGATTATATGAACAAGAATAAACGAATGAATCAAACTCTTGTTTGTATTAATAAGATCAAATACAAACTCTACCAAAGGTGTACAATACCTTTAGTAGCTGCTGACAATACAAATATCTCTCTCTGTTTGTTTCGAACTCTCGAATACAAACCTTATACAGAGCTACTCACATTCACTAGTTTGACTCACAACTTCGTCCGCTCTTTACAATGATATTGAGAGAGTATTTATAATGCTACCTATCAACTAATAACAGAAAGATATAATCTATACATGACAATGTTCTGCCTTCTAGTCGATAGTTTCCTTCAATAGAAAAACTCTTTCCTTCATAATATCTTCTTGCTTGTTCTTCAAACAACGATCCTGTTTTATAGCACTTACCAGTTTCTGTAGCATCCATAATGACATCATCAGTAACACGACTGATATCAGGATCTGTACACTGCATCAGTATCTGATCAACCATCAGTATTGGACCGCCATCAGGATTTGCTCTGTTCCTGACATGTAGTCTCCGATACACTGTTCATTCCTGACTAAACTATACAGATAACTGTTTTACACATAAAACCTATATACTGTGCTAAATCCTTTATAAGATCAGGATTACAAGAAGTATAATGTGTAAATTCTATTCTTAACATCACAACTTATGAATTATTCCTAACAGTTTCAATTCAGTTCATGCACCTATGCAACAATGTATGGTTTTTATTCACTGCTAAGACAATTAACAAATTTGGGTTTTAATTAACTAAAATTAACTAAGGAAGTAAATTAACAAACTAAGAATTAACTAACTAACAAGAATTTAAATCAAATTACTTCTGCAAGAGGAAACATGAAATCCTAACTTCATTAAATACTTTGCTTAGATTTGACGCCTTTAATCACTATATGCAATGGTTATGATATCTGATCAGACAACACGAAACAAGTACACGCTACCTGTCAGCATACTTTTACCAAACTATCCATACATCCATAAAAGAGATAGAAGATGAATAGACACCAATTATGCTTAGACCATATATGTCTATAGAATTTGAAAACATAACGGTTGAAGAACAAGTTATCCATAAAGATCACACAGGGCAATATAAGTATTCTCATCTCATACTACGAATCATGTTGATAAACAATCATGAACCTATGCTAGCATGGCAAGTTATAAATCTCAAGATCCACTTTCACTTCACAAGAGATTAACAGATTAGATGTTAGCTACGCATCTAACAATTAAGCATAACCATACGAGGATATCAGATATACATCACACACAGATCTTTAAAGCATCAAGATACTAAAGCTCCATAAATAAATCCGTTAGAATCCCATGACAACGATTAGTTCATAATTGAACCTCTCGTCATCATGGGATCAAGTGAAACCATGATAAAAACAAAGTATGAAAAAAATACAAATAAACCTAAGCAATTGATATGTAATGGTTGATACAAATTACAATGGTAGGATGTGTTTATATAGGCTCTAAAAGTCTTGCCCAGTAAGAAATTCCCCAAAATAGAGTTAAAATAGAATTTCTGCAGAATACGTTTCCTAAACTGATTCTGTTTTTAAAGAAAATTCGTAGCTAACTTGTCTTCAATATTTCTGGGCTGTTCCAGTTGTGTTTGGACATCTGGACCACTTTAGAATGATAGAGAATCTCGTTAGCTTCGCGTGGACTGTAAGATCGCCCAAAACGGACTTGTAGAACTCAAGATATGGCCAAAATCTTAAAAAGGGCAAAACTGTAATTTTTCAGCGACTTCTGGCGCAGTGCGCGAGTTTGCAGCAGTCTGCATGGTCCCATTCTGCATAAAATATCAAAATCTGGCGCAGTCTGCTCGAGGTTGGCTAACCCTGCGCGGCTGCAATCTGATGGATTGATTTTTTCTTCATTTTTCATCTTTTTCTTCCCGTTCCTTTTGCATGAGCTTCCGTCCTTTAATCCTTCTTGACTTGTATACTTCTTGGTAGCTAACATTAGCCTCCATTCTTCATTCCATAGCATAAATCAACTCCAAAACGACAGAAACTACACCCTTAATCGACATTTTTGCACACTTAAGCAAAACACATCAAAACTACGACAAACTTGAGGCCAAAACAATCAATTTAAGCAGATATGGAACGCTCCAAATGGATATAAAATCCATTTATCACACCCCCAAACTTAAACCGATGCTTGTCCTCAAGCATAAACAATTAACTAACTAGTACCACTTCCGTAGGTGATCACGGTTGCATTTGGCATAGGCAACAAGCCCTTTAAACCCCTAGGCAGCCCTAGTGGACGAGTAAGGTCTGGTGAGAGCCTATAGCGAATGTACCCACAAAATCCATTTAACCTAATGCAATGCAATGCAATGCATGAATGCAACTAATATGAAAATGCAAATAACCTAGTACTAATCCTACCATACCTTCAAATCCTCTCATGCCATATCAACTTAAGAATCAAAGTAAATACGCAATGTCTTGGTGTCGAAAGTGCAAGCATTCACATAGTCTACTCAATGAACATGCATAAGTTCTCAAAAGCCCATGTCAAATGTAAGAATAAGTTAGTAATCATGCTAAGCCTACAAGAGTACATCTTTGAGACAAAACTCGGGATCTCATACGCAAAAACAAGCAAACACTCACAATCCACTCACAAAGAATATTCACTCAAGAACAAGGGTAAGTGTATCACTCAATTCCAACAAAATCGTAAGCACGCTTGACATTTGGTATCAATCTAACTCTTAACACAACATACATTAATGACGATAATCAAAAGGTCTTTATTTGAGTTGTAACAGGGCTAGGGACAAGGTATGTCAAATAAGTCAAAACAGGTGAAGTGTCAAAAGCTAGTAAGAACCATAATAAATCATACACAACACCCTATTTCCCCCCCCCCCACATAATTTTTACTATTTTTCTTCCAACAACAACGCTCGATTAGTCGACTGAAATAGGATCACAACAATACAAACATGCTCTCATAATATTTTTTTTTCTTTTTTTCTTTTTTTTTTCTTTTTTCGAGAGCTAAATATAACAAGAACAATAATATAAACAATAACAATGATCCCACAATTTTATTACACATGCCGACTATCAAGTAAACACAAACCCAATTTTCAATATTTCCCCCAAAAGTAAGACCAACAATAAACCCCTCCAGGCACACCTTATTACTCCCTTAAGCGCTCTACTAGCCTTTGACAATGTGGGTTCAAATTAATGTAAGGCCAATACAAGAAAAGGTCTAGGCAAGTAATGTGGTATGTCACCGAAAAAATAAGATTAAGCTCAACGGGTTAACAAATTTATCATGTAAATATGGTGTGGTAATATGGGAAAATATGTGGTTATTCCTAAATGCCTTTATCATTTTAATCGTCAAATAATGTCATGCGTTTCAAGAAAGACCTCAAACAACTTCTAGCAATGCAAACAATCCGTGGACACTCAAGCAAACGAATAAATTGCAACAAATATGCAATATGGCTCAAAAACTCACTTGGTGGAAAAACATACTCAATCCCAAGCAAAAATCTCTCTAATGCACCGACTTGTATTCAAAGCATGCAAACTAAATCATCTTGCACATATTCATGTCCTTCTAATTACTTACAACATTCAATAAGTCTACTAGCTTCAACTTACTAGTGTATGTGTGTGCACAAGAACAAAGCATATCACTTCTCAATCAAAAGCGTCAACAACACAAAATTCCTATCAAGCACGGGTGCAAATGCAAACTATTATGAACTCACATGATAATAACACGAACAAAACATGCATAAATTATAACTAAAATGCAAACATGATATCCTACATGAACATAATAACTACTACAAACAACTACTATACACTACTTATCCCCCACAATCACCCCCAAACTTGAAATATTCAATGTCCGCATTGAATGGAAAGTAATACAAGGGATAGTAGAAAACATACCTAAATAAAAATGCCGAAAAGCGTGGGTTGCCTCCCACGAAGCGCTTCTTTAACGTCAATAGCTTGACGTTACTTCCAAGCCTCCATTAAGGATGATAATAGTTGGCATGGTCATCTCTTCGCGAGACTTCATCGTCATCACGGCGACACACTTTCTGCCACTTCTCCTCGCTTGGCCTATTCGTGTAACAACTCTGTCCTATTCCAATGCCTTCATCTGTTGACCCAAAATCTGTCAATTTGTAGAACACCACACATTCACGGGCTTCGCTTGAATGTAATGGAGGAGGGTAAATGTAAGTTGCTGAAGCCTTTGGTTCCTCAAAGAGAACTTCCTCCATTGACTCTAATGCGCTACCTCCATCTTTAAACTCTGAGACAAGTAGAAGACCTGCATCTTTCCCATAGTCATCAGCCTCTTGGTTCGCACATACCAATTCTTGAAATTTCTGTAGCTCACCAGTGTCTGTCTCAAATAATGCCCCTTCCAAATCATCCACCACACTAACATGATCAAATTCCTCACATGGCTTATGAATGCTCACCTCACCTTGAAATTTGTCTTCCTCAATTATACAAGCAGTACCTTGCTCCAAGTCACCATTATTTTCTGGAATTGCCTCTCGTATGAATTGTTGATTCTCTTGTTCCAAGGCTCTCACAACTTGAGCAATTAGTGTCCCCATAGATTTGATAGACTCCTCATTACTCTTTACAAGCATCCTAATCTCCTCCATAGCATCAACCTCATCTGACTGAAAAGTAGGAGTAGGTTGCTGATGTTGAAACTCTTCACTACCAAAGAAATATGACATATTTGGAACATCTTGCTGGTACTGTTGATGGTGGTATTGAAAATATGGTTGTTCCTCATAACTAACATATGGATCAACTCCTTCGTAGTAACAATATTGTGAGGGATCATGAACGCCCAAACACTGCTCACATGGCTGAGGCTGTTGAATACCACCTTGGTTGCTTCAGCACTGATACGTCTCATGTGCGCCCGCACATAGCTCACAAACACTAGCCACCTGCTGAACTCCATAGTAAGTTAGAAAATCCATTATCAACGTCAACGCTCTCTGACAAGTACCTGAAACACCAACGAACTATACAAGAATAGATGAGAAAAAACAATCCGAGTCAGTGAACTCTAACGACCACTATTGACAAGCACATAAACCAAAAATAAAACACCGATGATCCCCGACAGTGGCGCCAAAAACTTGTTTGCACTAAATCACGCAAGCGTACGTGGTCACAAGTAATACAGATATAAGTCGAGTTCGTTCCCACAGAGATCTGGTTATGGTTTCAATTCAGTTCATGCATCTATGCAACAATGTATGGTTTTTATTCACTGCTAAGACAATTAACAAATTTGGGTTTTAATTAACTAAAATTAACTAAGGAAGTAAATTAACAAACTAAGAATTAACTAACTAACAAGAATTTAAATCAAATTACTTCTGCAAGAGGAAACATGGAATCCTAACTTCATTAAATACTTTGCTTAGATCTGACGCCTTTAATCACTATATGCAATGGTTATGATATCTGATCAGACAACACGAAACAAGTACACGCTACCTGTCAGCATACGTATACCAAACTATCCATACATCCACAAAAGAGATAGAAGATGAATAGACACCAATTATGCTTAGACCCTATATGTCTATAGAATTTGAAAACATAACGGTTGAAGAACAAGTTATCCATAAAGATCACACAGGGCAATATAAGTATTCTCATCTCATACTACGAATCGTGTTGATAAACAATCATGAACTTATGCTAGCATGGCAAGTTCTAAATCTCAAGATCCACTTTCACTTTACAAGAGATTAACAGATTAGATGTTAGCTACGCATCTAACAATTAAGCATAACCATACGAGGATATCAGATATACATCACACACAGATCTTTAAAGCATCAAGATACTAAAGCTCCATAAATAAATCCGTTAGAATTCCATGACAACGATTAGTTCATAATTGAACCTCTCGTCATCATGGGATCAAGTGAAACCACGATAAAAACAAAGTATGAAAAAAATACAAATAAACCTAAGCAATTGATATGTAATGGTTGATACAAATTACAATGGTAAGATGTGTTTATATAGGCTCTAAAAGTCTTGCCCAGCAAGAAATTCCCCAAAATAGAGTTAAAATAGAATTTCTGCAGAA
Source organism: Kitagawia praeruptora (assembly GCA_037693485.1). Taxonomy (NCBI): domain Eukaryota; kingdom Viridiplantae; phylum Streptophyta; class Magnoliopsida; order Apiales; family Apiaceae; genus Kitagawia; species Kitagawia praeruptora. The sequence continues at coordinate 38,498,385 of CM075346.1, read as the reverse complement.
TACGTTTTCTAAACTGATTCTGTTTTTAAGGAAAATTCGTAGCTGACTTGTCTTCAATATTTCTGGGCCGTTCCAGTTGTGTTTGGACATCTGGACCACTTTAGAATGATAGAGAATCTCGTTAGATTCGCGTGGACTGTAAGATCGCCCAAAACGGACTTGTAGAACTCAAGATATGGCCAAAATCGTAAAAAGGGCAAAACTGTAATTTTTTAGCGACTTCTGGCGCACCCTGCGCGAGTCTGGCACAGTCTGCTTGAGGTTGGCGCACCATGCGCGGCTGCAATCTGATGGATTGATTTTTTCTTCATTTTTCATCTTTTTCTTCCCGTTCCTTTTGCATGAGCTTCCGTCTTTAATCCTTCTTGACTTGTATACTTCTTGGTAGCTGACATTAGCCTCCATTCTTCATTCCATAGCATAAATCAACTCCAAAACGACAGAAACTACACCCTTAATCGACATTTCTGCACACTTAAGCAAAACACATCAAAACTACGACAAACTTGAGGCCAAAGCAATCAATTTAAGCCGATATGGAACACTCCAAATGGATATAAAATCCATTTATCAGCTTTCATGGCCAGAAAATTTCCAAACATCAGATTCAAGAGGAACCAACCCTTCAAACCCAAAACCCAAAACCATTCATTCAACAAGAGAAAGGCACCTGTGAAACCAAACAAGAGTAAATTTAAAACCAGCCATGTGGATAGGTCATCTGTAAGGTGTTATAGATGCAATGACCTAGGGCATTTTGCCAGTGAATGCAAGAAGCCTAAAAAGAAGGATAAAGAGTTTCTAGAGCTTGAAGCTAAGTATGAGGCCCTTCTGAGAAAGAAGACACAAGGTAAGGCCTACATAGCTGAAGGGAAGTGTTGGGATGATTCTGATAGTGATGGAGAAGAGCAAGAATTTTGCAACTATGCCTTGATGGCCAATTCCAAGGATGACACATCTTCATCAGACTCTCAGGTACCATCTCTCACTACTATAGACATGTCTGTTTCTGAGTATAAATGCATGATTGAACAACTATCTGTTGAGATGTTTAATATTTATACTAGTATGACTGCTGCTAATGAGGAGACTGCTAAACTGTCTACTAGAAATGAAATGTTAATTAAAAAGAATGAGGAACTTGAGCTAACTGTTATGCAAGTAGAAAACCTTAAAAAAGAAGTTGAATATCTGCAGAATAAGGTTCTATGTGCTAGTCAAGTGGAAAAGGCCCTTAGGGATGAACTAGCTGAAAATGAATTCAAACTGAAAACTTTTAAGAAATCATCTGGTCTAGTGCAATCCTACTGTGAGAAGATTCAAGCTAAACCCAAGGCTGCCATTGGACTTGACTATGACACTCTTAAACAGAGGAAAGGCTATGGTGTCGTTGAAGATGACATAGTTATTCAGATGGAAGTGCCTCATATTTTGAAAAAGGCTGAGACTCTAATTTTTAAAGAATCAACATTTGAAATTGATGAGGATGCCTTACTCATCAAGCAAATGTTGAATGATGAGGATGAGGCACAATCCAATGAACAACAAGCATCCTCTAAGAATGAGAGTGTCAAGTCAAAATCAAAGGAGCCAATAGGTGATAGGTCAAGACCTAAGAAGTTTGTCAAGTTTGTTTCAGCTGGGATGAATGAATCTGAGAAGAAAGTGACCAAGAAGAAACAGAACAGAAAGGGCAAGTTAGGGATTAAGAAAGATAACAACTATGCTTATATGCCTAATGCCCCTAGGAAAACTTGTTAGAATTGTTTCAGTACCAATCATTTAACACATGCATGCAAGAAACCTGTTGGTAGTGTGCCCAAACCTTTCTATGATTGTTCTGTGCCTCTAAGATATAGAGATGCTCCATTTTGTGATAAATTTGACTGTATGCCATGCAATATGAATGTTATGACTAGTTGCTTCAATTTGAGAAGGCAATTCATTGATGGTTGTATCAGTCACAATTCTCACACACACTACACAAGGTCAAAGTCTTCAAGTCCTCCTAAAGCTAGGAAGGTACCTCTGTCACCTAAGTCTGAAACCACATGTTCTAAGACTTCTAACAGTGACAAGAAGACTAACACCAAGAAAGTTGATAAGCATGTTGTTTATGATAAAACTGTTTCTAAGTCACATGGACCCAAACTTGTTTAGGTACCAAAGGAGAAGTAATACCTTTGTGTTTGCAGGGCAAAGAAAGTGAAAAGAAGGTTATGTGGATTTTGGACAGTGGATGCTCAAATCACATTGTAACGCCCTAAATCCGGGGTCAGGGATTTGGTCGTCCCGCGGAAATCCTTAACATCAAATCACCTGTTTGACAATATTAAACCACCTGTAATCATTTAGTAACTGAATTACAACATCTGTGACCCCAACCACCAAGCATCTTTTAGGTTATAGGGCTAGAAACAAGAATCGATCCTTACATTTCTCATTACATCCATTTAATTACATCACACTGAGTATTACAAATCCTATACTACTAGTGTAGCTTCGTTGAGAAGTACACTAGCACTAGTACTATCCTGTACAAGTGATATATATATATTACACATCAATACACTTATATATGACTTACTCCAGCTATCTATGTTCTGGATCATATCATCTTCACAAGGGCACACTGCCTGCTTCTCCTGGGCCATGCAGATAAGCCTCAATCATCTACCTTCCTCTGAAAGGTTAATATTTAAAACAAGCAAGTATGAGCGAAAGAATTGCCCAGCAAGTATTAATAGAGCACAACAATATATATCAATATACACATGGAGTTTTCGAAGTATAACGATACTTAATATCAATTTCGAAATATTTACAACAATGAAACTTCAATAAAGAAAATATCACGTTTAACGCAACATCCAATGAGCAGATAAGTTTATAATAACCATAGTAATCCTCATATATTAACGAAATAGTGTACACTACAGTATTTCTAATCTTTTAGAAAGCTTTTCAAAATACGCAGTTCAATATGCTGCTAAGACAGTTGTTTATCATCATATACAAACCAACCATTAGAAGGTTTCATCTTTAGTATTTCTCAATCTGAAAGCATATACATATAAGTATGTCATTTCCATCAAACACCTTATAGATCAACATCATGTACCGGGTATAAGTTCTTTAACCACTTGATAAGTCTAAACTCATAAATAACTGATAGGAAGAGAGTCAAAGCTCTTGAAGCAAAACATTTGGGACTTAACATCAATAACCGATGAACCATCTTTCATCTTTTGAATAATTGCAAAAGTGCACAAGCACGTGCCATTATTGTTAGAATAATCTTGCAGTTCTAGATACTGCATGAATTCATCATCTTTCAAAATTGAAAACAACACTATCGGCTACTTGGCACTTAGGCCTAAGAAGCAGTGTTTGAGTATTTTTCCAAAGTGGAGGATGGGACTTAAAGAAAACATAAAAACCTGACAAGGATTGACGATGATCAGTCGCCACATCCAAGTCCAATAATCCACGGGTCTTCTCTACCGGTAGAAGGATAGAAACTACATCCGTAACTATCCCCGGGTGAAAACTACATCCGTAATCACCCTCGATGAAAACTACATCCGTAATCATCCTTCGGCAACACCTGGGCCGGAATAATAATTGATGGGCCGCCTGGCTCACGGCCGCTTACACATCCCGGGAATCGTTCGTCAATGATTCCCACACCTGCCAGAGTCCCCTTTTTCTTTTCTTGTCAAAATCATTTTGATAGAAAACTTGAGTAGTTGAAGTTCGACTTCAGTCGACCGATAATTTCTTGAAAAACGAGCAAGAGAGTAAAACCTGACCGGGGGTTTTCGAAAATGTTTTTAGTTCAAAAGAGTTCAAGTATAGATATACACTTGTACCGATATCAATCTCGACACAGGGTTTTGTGATCACACATGGAAAATGGTACGCATAAAGCTTGTAACCACAACAAGGTAATTCCATATATAAATATAAGTTCTTGAAAAGTAACTTACCTAGATAGATTCAAAATATAATATTTTAAATGACTATGAAAGTCCTTAGACAACCTTTAAATAGTGTTTATAACCTTCAAAACACTTAGAGTATTTAATAAATATTTGACTACTACGTAACAAATAATAAATATTCAATAATCCCTTTTAAAAGAATACTCAAATTAATATTCATTTATTAAGTAATATTCAAATAATACTTACTATTAATACTGGAATATTTAATAACCTCAAAACACCCAAATACAACTCTTGGAATGTTTCTAATCAAAATCAAGACACAATCTCTCCAGCAGTCTCCAAACTTTAGCCACTTTATCAAATAACTACTACTGACACTCGGTCAATAAGAAATAATTAATAAGCATGAAAATCCTTCTTCTCTTTCCTTTTTTTTTTGTTTCTTAATGAATATTATAATTAATATTCATCGAATTAAATAAGCATTCAAATAACATATATCGATATCAATCTAGCTGTTTTAAGCTGAAAGTAACCAATTTATAACCATTGGAATATCTTTAATCCGTATTGAAAATAAACTATCTCCGATAAATAATATACTAGATAGAATCACTCCATTAAATTGTTTTATTATTTCTCCGGGACAAAGTGATTTTAAGAAAGCGTTTTGAAAATGATATTCATCTAATTAAATAAATTTAATTAGGCGAATGAGGTTTATTTAATTAGTAAATGCTTTCAGGAGCATCTATTAATTAAATAAACACTGGTTTATTGGTGATGTTGCCTTTAGGTTAATTATTGCGAAATTCTTTTTAAAAGCTTTGCCCGGGTTTTCGAAAACATATAATACAAAATAGCCCAGACACGCGGGCTAAGTTCGATACCTCAATACACGCTCTACCCTCTGAGCCTTTCTTATTCCGATACATAAATATATACCTCATAACATATAGTCCACTTCCCTAGTACGAAAAGTTTATAGATATATATATATATATATATACCGTATAAATCAAGATATAGAGCCATAAAAATATCACTGCCCATCAACAGTATTATAAGCCATGGGGTTTTGGTTATTGCACGAGCAGGATTTAATATTGTTGGCAAAGCAAGGAATACAATGATTTGGGAGAAGAAGTACAAGGTTGGAAAAACTCGCGATTATGGATTGAAAACTTATTTAACACATTTCATATGTTTAAAATAAATATACTCTGAACAATAGAGTATGCATAGTAAACTTGCCTCTGGTCCTTAGCAGAAAATAGAAACCGCGAATAAACCTTTCGCACTTCGTCCAAGCAATTCCCTGGAGGTAGCTTACCTTTCTTTATACGGCGCCTCGATCTTCCCTTTTTGATGCACGTCATTCCAACTCGATTACGCCCTAATGGTACTGAAATAGTTACGAGTACGTGTCAGTCCCCCCTCGTATCTTGAGTAGACACCACTCGGAATTACCACTAAGTCACATAAAGTCAAACTATGGATGTCCTCCCTATAGTTGACTACTCTAATACCACTTAATGCACATAAGACATTTAGTAATAGCAAACAACACGGGAAGAGTCCCCTTATATAAAGTGAACATTTCCTAGTACCAACATATCATAACCCTATACCACCATTTAGTCAACTTCACTTAACCTATACATTGATAATACCATTGACCTTCTACGACAAAACTTGATTAATAGCTAATCCTCAAAACACAATTAATACTCGAAACACATAAATCCTTGAATTAAATCACTTAGCACATAAATCCTCGAGACAACAATTACCCTCGAATTAATTCACTTAACACATATACACCTAAACAGTTAACACCCAAATCATACCTTTAAACCCTTGAAATCAAATAAGTTAAATAAATTAAAAATGCAGGGGATTTTTAGAAAATTTCGGCATGTAGTATTCGTTTATCGGACTATGGGCACAGCCCCTCCATGCCAATCAAAACATTTCAACCCTGTTTTAAATAAAAATAAAGCTGCCTCAACTTGCAGCAAAGTAAACAAGTAAGAAAAGTACCCGCCCAGACATGCGGCAACTAGCACATAAGGAAAAGTACCCGTCCAGACTTGCGGCAACTAGCACATAAGGAAAAGTACCCGCCCAGACATGCGGCACCTCAACATGTAAGGAAAATAAACTAAGTTTATCCACATTTAAGCCAACACCACGTAGTTGGCACTTATACTTTCAACATATACTATAACTCGATTTATAACATCTAGCACATAGACATTTACAAGTTATCCAACTCTTATGACTACATTATATGGCGATAACAATTAGCACTTAGCAATTAACAATTTCAATTGGAAACTAACAACTAGCAATTAGCACTTAACAATTACTTGACAACTAACCCGAATATATTATCCGACAATTAATAATTAACAATTTAACAGCCATAAGGCCTGAGCATACATCCGGCTCACAATTAATCCAATAATTATAAATTAATCATTAAACTCTCCGAATTAATCATGGAGCTTAAACAATATCTCACAATTCCAATTAGCAAATAACAATTTAACAATTAACAATTTATTAACTCGAACATTTAATCGGACTCATAATTAAACTCAATAATTATAATTACCATCATACCTTCCGAATTAAATCTCGGAATTTAATCTAACCACACAAAATTACCTCATTAATCTCACAATTAAATCTAATTTAATCACAACAATAATCTCACAATTTAAACTAATTAAATCACCATAATTAACCTCGCAATTTAAACTAACTAATTACCACAATTAGACAACATTCGCAATTTAACAACTAATTTAATCACGAAAATTAAATAATTAAAAATACGAAATTATACCATTTCGATTCCGGTCCGATTTGTCGGAAAAAAAATCATCTCCCCCATCTCTCTCTCCCCCCAACTGATCTCTACTCTCTCCCTGCACAGCCTCTCTCTCTCTCTCTCTCTCTCTCTCTCTCTCTGCAGTCTCCACCCCCGCGCTGCACAGCCACCACCTGGCTCCCGCCGCCGCTGCTAACTCCGGCGAGCTCAAGCCACCGCTGCTCCTCCCTCTCCCTTTCTTCCCCGACCTACCTCCTCCCCTCTCTTTCTCTATTTCTCTCTTCGCGAATCTCTCTCTCCGCGACTCTCTCTCTCTGCTGTTTCCCTCCCCCTTCCCGATCGACTTATGCGGTTGTGTCCGTATGTATGTATTTGTGTGTGTATCTATGTGTGCTGTGTGTGTTTTTGTGTGTTAACCCTAATGGGCTCAAGCCCAACACTTATTCAAAAAGCAATACATTTAAACACCACACACTTTAAATAATATTTGGAGTAAATAAATCTAATTTGTAAAAATAAAGTTTCTAGCATAATTAAATACTATAATATTTTTAAAGACTTTTGGAGAAAGAATTGGAATTAAATCTCAATTTTCTAAATTGATATGCATTTTACAAATATTAATAATTTATAAAAACAAATCATAAAAATAATAATTGTGATTCATAATTCACAATTTACAGGGCTTTATAAAAATACTACAAACACTATTGTTTTAGTAAAATCTCAAATTCTTGATTTTATATATTAATCAAGTAATTTCTACAAATCCTCAAATAATTAAAATAAACATTTTCTAAGGATTTTAAAATCTCTAAATTATTCAATAATTTAAAACAAAATCTTTACTGAATAATTTCACATTCCAAAATTAAATCTTTGCACAAATGAACTATTGACTCGGGGTATCTACTCAGTCAATAAAAATTTTAAATAGGAGCACCAGGCTCCACTTAACCGAAAATAATTAAATAATTGAATAATAAAATAAAATAAAATAAAATTCCTCCTCATTTTAGGAAAACATTATTATTATTGAAATAATAATAAATTCATTTCTTGGAAAATCCGGGTTATTACAGTCTACCCTCCTTAAAAGGATTCCGTCCACGGAATCAGCTAAGGCAACTACTGGGGTTCCTTAACTCTTTTATCATCAACACTTATTCTGCAAAACAGGAGATAGTGTCTCTTCGTAAACGACTTCTCCAATATCTCAATTCAAACCTCGATTCTCTATCTGACACAATTATCGCTGGAGTCTTATAACCCACCATTATTCCTTTCACATATACGTCTTGCCCAACTTTCCATTATCATACTATCCTTGAGAGAGAGTTCACTGATTCTATTCACAAAACACTCTTGAGAGAGAGAGTGCACTAATTCCATTAACATAATATCATTGAGAGGGAATGAACTAAATTATTCGATTGATACGTCACTGATATTCTATTCGTTTTGGAATTCGCTCCTGCTCTTGGCGATTTCGTTGCGAATCTAGTTTCTATCAGCGAATTTATGACTTGGCAGACCTGGTTGGTGTCCCCTTCAAATTTATTAGAGATAATAAGAATTATGAAACTTTGAAAAGATAGCTGTCATATCAAGGCTATTGCCACACATTGATGATCATAAGGTTATGAGTATTAAAGTAAACCTTGTTTGAAATAAGAGAATTTACTGAGAGATCAATATGATCATAAGAACTCACGTTGCGTGTCTCAGTTAAGACATTACTAAAGGTAGTTAGCCTTCTTGTATTTCACAACTCACAAGTGACGGCGTCCCGTCAGACTTCTATCACACAGACAGATAGCCCTTGTGTCCCCTATAAGTATAGGGTTGTTCGTCTCAGTGGAAGCTGAGAAGTATGAAAGCAATTCGAAGTGAAGATAATAATTATCGTCTTTCGACAAATAATTCTCAAGTGGACACCCTGGATTAAAATTGATCAGATTCCAAGGTGCAATTTCCAAGGAAAAGGATAACCAGAAAGATACTGGTATACAACAAGCAAGTGGTGCTATAGCACCATAGGATTATCCAATATTTGAAGAAATGTGGGAATTTAAATATCATCAATCGATAGGGCCTCATAAATCTGAAAGTAGGTATAATGACAGCTTCTAGCAAAATTGAAACCAATATGGTTTAACATGAGTATTATAAAACAACTTCGAAGAGGGAGTATATTCTTTATCAAAATTCTCTCTTGGAGAGATGTCAAGATAGGTCATAGATTAGGGAGGTAATCCAAATAATTTATGCACGGGGATGTGTCAAATAATTCACATTGGGGAGATAATAAACATAAGTTGCAAATGGGGAGATATCAAATAATTCAGACTGGGGAAGTAATCAAAATGATTCATAATTGGGGAGGGTAATGCCAAGGTCTCCACGGATGCCTTTCATGTCGGCTCCTCTGACGGATAATTGTTCGATTGTAGCGCTCTTCTTTTCCACGCACACCCTAAGGTGCTCGATAACCGACGTCATCGTCGACTCGTAATAGTCGTTAGAGATTCAACCATCGGCATTTTACGATATTAAGGAGTTCTATTCGACTCGGCGCAAGCATCTCACGCAAGCATTCTATTCTTTGAGAAGACTTCGATACCGGTGTCGCCCCTAGCAACGACGAATTCCACGTGTCGAATGGGCGATATTCTGGAACATTGCTGGAAATACATACTTAGATCCAGTCACCATTATAACCGTATTTATACCACATGATCCTGTCCTCATGACAATTCCGTGTGCAACTTAAGCTTATCCCTTATTGGCATAACAGCCTTCGTACTAGTCTCTCTCAGACTTTCTCGGTCCGTCTTGATTCTTAAAACATTTCATCTTTATTGATCAATCTCATCTTCACCCTTTTTTTTTTTGCCAAAGCATCTTCACCCTTTTTACTTCTATAATTTTGAGACAATCGGTGTCTATCCACCAATCCATTCATAATATTACCTTAAACTCTATCAAGCTCGAGAGGGTTTTAAATACCCGCAACTTCGACTGATAACCTTTCATAGTGATCTTGTTTTGCTTCCCTTTTTGGAATTTTAACAGTACGGATGCTATCTCAACTCATCATTGTCATAATACTGGATGCCAGCTTTCCATCCTTCATCATCATATTGAAATTTCCTATCATTCGGGGAATACATAACTTCATCCATGAACCCCTAAAATTATCTTAATCTTAGGCCTCGGGCGATTTATGCCCCTGCCGACCAACACTTGTCTCAATGAGTTCTTTAGCAGACATCCATCACCACAAGAAGTGAAGTCTACCTCAACATATTCCTCAAAATCTTATCTTAATCATTGGTACTATATCCAATAGTCCAACATGAACTCTACATGAGTTCTGACGTTCTCACATAACTATACCCACTCCTACTCACTCTCGTTCTAGTTTACTATAACCTCAGCTCTGATACCATTTCTGTAACGCCCCAAATCCGGGGTCAGGGATTTGGTCATCACGCGGAAATCCTTAACATCAAATCACTTGTTTGACAATATTAAACCACCTGTAATCATTTAGTAACTGAATTACAACATCTGTGACCCAAACCACCAAGCATCTTTTAGGTTATAGGGCTAGAAACAAGAATCGATCCTTACATTTCTCATTACATCCATTTAATTACATCACACTGAGTATTACAAATCCTATACTACTGGTGTAGCTTCGTTGAGAAGTACACTAGCACTAGTACTATCCTGTACAAGTGATATATATATATTACACATCAATACACTTATATATGACTTACTCCAGCTATCTATGTTCTGGATCATATCATCTTCACAAGGGCACACTGCCTGCTTCTCCTGAGCCATGCAGATAAGCCTCAATCATCTACCTTCCTCTGAAAGGTTAATATTTAAAACAAGCAAGTATGAGCGAAAGAATTGCCCAGCAAGTATTAATAGAGCACAACAATATATATCAATATACACATGGAGTTTTCGAAGTATAACGATACTTAATATCAATTTCGAAATATTTACAACAATGAAACTTCAATAAAGAAAATATGACGTTTAACGCAACATCCAATGAGCAGATAAGTTTATAATAACCATAGTAATTGATAAGTGGGTATTTTATCTACTTAGAACGTTTCCATTTAGCTTAAAACGATGGTTTGTACTCGAGTTGTGGTATTTTTGATCTCTTTTAAGGGTATTGTGCAGGGATATCAATCACAGGTGTTAGAGGAACGAAGCATAGCAATCGAAGTGCAAAACGGAGTCAAATTCAAGAAAAGGAAAAATTATGTTGCTGAACAGTAGGTACGGCGCCGCGTCGCCGTGTTTGTACTGGAGGACGGCGCCGCATCGCCGTGGTGGAGGTCCTGGCGCCGCATCGCTGATTTTGTGCTTGAAGCCGGCGCCGCGTCGCCGTCTCGTCTGACCCGGTTTCCTGATTTGTTTTGGGTGAATTAAATAAAAAAAAAAATTTCTTTTATGTACTAGCACCTGGAGGCCCATATAAGGGAAGAAAAGAAAACCCTAGAGGAGGAAGTGACAGGTTGTATTACGTACGTAGTTTTTCTTTAGCACAAAGAAGGAAGGAAGAAGATAGTTCCCAATTGGATTCTTGTATTCTTCCTAGTTGTGGATACTTAACCTTGGTGTATTCTTTAAAATCTTTGATATTTATCTCAGTCATTATTCGTTTCTTTCTATCATGTTTTCATTGGAACCCATGATGATGATTAGTTCGATCATGAACTAATTCGTTGTCATGGGGGTTTAGTGGACTTATTCATGAATTCTATGTGTTGAATCTTCTCGATGCCTTTAGTGTGATTGATGTGATATCCTATCATGGTTGATTTAATTCGTTATAGGAGAGTAGCTAACTCCTGTAATTGTGTGTTAATTCTTGTTGAAGCGAAAGTGGAAATAAGAGTTTAGAACTTGCCATGTTAGCGTAGGTTTATGCGTGATAATATCATTCGTAATTAGTGTCGTAACTCTAATCGTTTTATGACAACTATGTGATCAATTGAATGCTTGCACCTCAACCATTATGTTTTATTCTTTATAGACATATGAAGACTTGGCATAATCGGGAGACTAAATGATTTCTATCTTTATTGTGGATATTGTTTAGGATGGTATTTGTTTAACGGAAGTTGGCTTATATCAGTTTTGTGTGTTCGATCAGGTGTTAATAAATCACATGAACAAGGCTAGGGATTTGGAGACTATAGATGGATTGTTTAAGGAAACTAAATTCCCATGTTTTATTTGCATAAGTAATTCGACATAAATCTCAGTTTAAGCAGTTGATAATTAGTTATAATTTCTTAGATAAATCTTAGTGATAACAACAATCCACTTTATTATTTGTTTTAGCATCGGAAAACAATCATACATTGGTGAGTGAATTAGCTAGACAATACAACGAGTCCCTGTAGGAACGAACCTTATTTGCTATCTGTATTACTTGAGATCACGTGCACTTGCGTGTTGAGTTGGTCGTAACAAGTTTTTGGCGCCGCTGCCGGGGACGCGGTTTTATTTTGTTTAGTTTCAATATTTGCCATCAGTGGTCATTGAATTTCGGTGACTAGGACGTTTTCATAAAATTTCTTGTTGGTGAATTTCAGGTACTTGTTGAGAGTTTATGCGTACACGAGCTCGTGCACGTAGAGACGAACTAGCACGTAGAGAAGAACTAGCTAGGAGAAGACTTGATTTCGGGTTAGAAGACAATCTTGAAGCAAGGAAAGTTATGGCAAATCAAGAACAAGCAGCGAAGGCTTTGAGTGAATTCTCTCAGCCGAAAGTGGAGGACATCCATACTAGTATTGTTCGCCCAGCTATAGGGTCTAACAATTTCGAGCTAAGGCCAAACATCATTCAGATGATTCAGAACGCAGTCCAGTTTGGGGGTAGTCCTGCTGAAGATCCCAATGCTCATATTAGGGACTTCCTTGAGATCTGTGACACCTTCAAATTCAACGGAGTTACAGATGACGCAATCAGATTGAGGCTATTTCCCTTCTCTCTTAAGGATAAAGCCAAGAGTTGGTTACATTCTATGCCATCAGGCTCTATTACAACATGGGCAGACTGTGCTCAAAAGTTCTTGACCAAGTATTTCTCCATGGCGAAGACAGCAGCTTACAGGAATGCCATTTCTCAGTTTGCTCAGCATTCCCAGGAATCTTTGGGAGAAGCTTGGGAGAGGTACAAGGAGATATTGGCACGTTGTCCTCATCATGGAATGCCGGATTGGATGATAATCAGCAATTTCTATAACGGGTTGGGAGCTCAGTCCCGGCCTATGTTAGATGCAGCTTCTGGAGGTGCGCTATGGGCAAAAAGCTATGAGGATGCTTATAATCTGATTGAAATGATGTCGGCCAACGAGTTTCAGAATCCTACTCAACGCTTGCCACCTGCCAAAGTGGCCGGAGTTTTTGACTTGGATGCAGCTACTGCTATTGCTGCTCAACTCAAAGCGTTGACAATGAAGGTAGATTCCCTTTCTAATCTTGGTACTAACCAGGTTGCTATGGTGTGTGAATTGTGTGCAGGGGCACATGACACAAATATGTGTGCTATCTCAGCTGAATCCGCACAATTTGTTGGTAATTTTCAAAGATCTCAGCAACCAGTGCCAAATTTTTATCATCCCAACAATCGGAATCATCCTAACTTCAGTTGGAGCAACAATTAGGGAGGTGCTCAGCAACCACAAAATCAGCAGTTCAATGCAAGGCTAAGTAATCAGAACTATCAACCACCACCTTATGCTCCAAGGCAACCATTCAATCCACCGGGGTTTCAACCATCTCAAGGAACTTCATTGAATCAGTCTGAGAAGTCGGAATTGGAAGAGCTTCGAATGATGTATAAGAGTCAGGCAGTGTCATTGAAAACTTTAGAGAATCAAATTGGTCAGCTAGCCAATGCTTTGTTGAACCGTCAACCAGGAACGCTTCCGAGTGACACAGAGGTGAATCCAGGCAAGAAAGATCAAAAGGAACAGGTTCAGGCAATAACATTACGATCAGGAAGAAGTCTACAAGGTCAGAACGAAGAAAAAGCAACCGAGGAAAAAAATGAAAATCCTGAGCAGGCCCTACGGCGCCGCGGCGCCGCCTCACAGTACAAAAACGGCGACGCATCGCCGAGCTCTCTGGAGGAAAAACTTGAATTTTCAGTTGAGGTCGAATCTGGTTCTGATTTGCTTCCTAATGCTACTCCTTCAACTCCTATCATTCACAAGAGTGTTAATTCCCAAAAAGAAGTAGAAGATAAGGTGTTTCCACCTCCTCCATTCCCAAAACGAATTCAAAGGCAAAAGTTAGACAAGCAGTTCGCTAAGTTCTTGGATGTATTCAAGAAGCTGCAGATTAACATACCATTTGCTGAAGCACTTGAACAAATGCCAAGTTATGCCAGGTTCATGAAGGGCATACTTTCGAGGAAATTGAAACTCGAGGATTTAGAGACCGTCGCTTTGACGGAGGAGTGTAGTGCTGTCTTGCAACAAAAGTTGCCACCTAAGCTGAAGGATCCGGGGAGCTTCACCATACCTTGCACTATTGGCAAACAACTTTTCAGCAAGTGCTTATGTGATTTGGGAGCTAGCATTAATCTGATGCCGATGTCTGTTTTTAAGCAACTTGGGTTACCTGATCCGAAACCTGTTAATATGACCTTGCAGTTGGCAGATAGGTCGATCACATATCCTAGGGGTATAGTGGAGGATGTATTGGTGAAGGTGGATAAGCTGATTTTTCCGGTTGATTTTGTTATACTGGACTTTGAGGAGGATAAGAGGATTCCTATCATCTTGGGAAGGCCATTTCTAGCTACGGGCCGAACTCTGATTGATGTGCAAAAAGGAGAGCTTACCATGAGAGTGCATGATCAGAAAGTCACTTTCAATGTGTTCAAGGCAACAAAATATCCGTCAGATTCAGAGGAGTGTTTCAAAGTGGACGTTGTTGATAAGAATGTGAAGAAGGAGATCGAGCAGCTAAAAAAATCAGATCGAGTGGAAAAAGCTTCAAGTGGGATTTCTGGCATTGAGAACGAAGGAAGAAAGGGGCTATTTCAGTTGTTGGATGCAACTCCATGGGAAAGAAGAGTTGACATTCTACATAAGTCTCGTGGGCTAGCTGATTCTAATAATTTTCAGGTGCTTCGTAAGTTGTCAAATGAGGAAGTTTTTGCACTCGGGCTCAAGCCATTACCACCCGAGGAGGGTGACCCTGCTGATGATTGAGGTATTCCTGTGCACTTTCTTTGTTTCTCGCCTTCAATGGGGACATTGAAGAATTTAAGTTTGGGGGTGGGGATTAAAGGTGCATTTGTATTAGTTGTAGAATATATGTGTTGCATGTCATGTTAGGGGCATAATTGCATGTTAGTGTAGAGTGTTTTCGTTTTGTTTTTATGTATGCCATATAGGACATTCTGTTTATTGTGATATTTATGTTCATATAGTTGCATTTGCATTGCATAGCATGCATTTTTCATAATCCCTTAGAACGAGCTAATTCTGATTGGTAGATAGATGTCTAATTGGGTGTGGTAATGATGAATAGAGGGTTGATTTATAGTTTCCATGGAATTGACTTGCATGTTACGGAAACAGAATCTTTTCACTAGTCTCATTAGGTGCTTTTGGGCTAGGTTAGGGTCATGCCTGTTTGGATGTTTGAGACTTAATCACTTGATTATAATTAGAATTTTCGTTATTCCCTTGATGGCGTAGGAGCAATAAAGTCTAAGTTTGAGGGACACCAAGGATTTCATGCTAGTGTTAATTTTGGTCAATAATGGCTAGGCGTCAAACGGCTAGTAGCCGGCTCATTTTTATATGAGTAGTCTAGGGTTGGAATTGAGAATTCTCGTTCCAGATTGCATACATGAAAAAAAAAAAGAAAAAGAAAAAAAATGGAAAAAATGAAAAAAAAAAAAAGAAAAAAAAAAGAGTCATGTAAATAATTTAAATGCAAAATTAACCAGAGTGAGCTCTTTAATACTCGAGTTATTAAGTCTGAGGGGACTTAGTCCTAGTGACCTAAGGCTTTATAGTCTGGGATCCGGCTGACCTAACACTCGCTACATGGGTATTATTGTATAAGCCTTTTGGGGTCTCACTCATTGCACGGTTAAATAAGCATGCGTAGTGTATATAGTAATTAGTGTCGTAGTAATAAAGCATGAATTCTTGGTTAACTTGAATAAGGATGGTGGTGTTCCTAGGTTATGAAGTGTCTACAGTCTATTCTGTTTATAAACCTGTGATTGTCTTGGCAAAGGATAGGTATGGTTTTTGACCTAGTGTTGGGAGCATTTCTGATGAGCATTGCACACACACACATTTCTGTTCATGTATTGTTAGTATACGGGGGCTTAGTCGAGCTCTATTCGGATTTAGTTGCATTCTTTGAGGCAGCTGGTTGCTAGTTGGTTTTGGTCAGTTTAAAGGGGATTGTTGCATTTTCATATAGTTGCATTCATGTAGTTAGTTGCATTGTTAGTTGCATTATTAGATGGATTTTGTGGGTACATTCACTATAGGCCCTCACGAGACCTTACTCGTCCACTAGGGCTGCCTAGGGGTTTAAAGGGCTTGTTGCATATGCTAAATGCAACCGTGATCACCTACGGAAGTGGTACTAGGTAGTTGTAAATATCTTGTTTGTTATGCTTGAGGACAAGCATCGGTTTAAGTTTGGGGGTGTGATAAGTGGGTATTTTATCTACTTAGAACGTTTCCATTTAGCTTAAAACGATGGTTTGTACTCGAGTTGTGGTATTTTTGATCTCTTTTAAGGGTATTGTGCAGGGATATCAATCACAGGTGTTAGAGGAACGAAGCATAGCAATCGAAGTGCAAAACGGAGTCAAATTCAAGAAAAGGAAAAATTATGTTGCTGAACAGTAGGTACGGCGCCGCGTCGTCGTGTTTGTACTGGAGGACGGCGCCGCATCGCCGTGGTGGAGGTCCTGGCGCCGCATCGCTGATTTTGTGCTTGAAGCCGGCGCCGCGTCGCCGTCTCGTCTGACCCGGTTTCCTGATTTGTTTTGGGTGAATTAAATAAAAAAAAAAATTTCTTTTATGTACTAGCACCTGGAGGCCCATATAAGGGAAGAAAAGAAAACCCTAGAGGAGGAAGTGACAGGTTGTATTACGTACGTAGTTTTTCTTTAGCACAAAGAAGGAAGGAAGAAGATAGTTCCCAATTGGATTCTTGTATTCTTCCTAGTTGTGGATACTTAACCTTGGTGTATTCTTTAAAATCTTTGATATTTATCTCAGTCATTATTCGTTTCTTTCTATCATGTTTTCATTGGAACCCATGATGATGATTAGTTCGATCATGAACTAATTCGTTGTCATGGGGGTTTAGTGGACTTATTCATGAATTCTATGTGTTGAATCTTCTCGATGCCTTTAGTGTGATTGATGTGATATCCTATCATGGTTGATTTAATTCGTTATAGGAGAGTAGCTAACTCCTGTAATTGTGTGTTAATTCTTGTTGAAGCGAAAGTGGAAATAAGAGTTTAGAACTTGCCATGTTAGCGTAGGTTTATGCGTGATAATATCATTCGTAATTAGTGTCGTAACTCTAATCGTTTTATGACAACTATGTGATCAATTGAATGCTTGCACCTCAACCATTATGTTTTATTCTTTATAGACATATGAAGACTTGGCATAATCGGGAGACTAAATGATTTCTATCTTTATTGTGGATATTGTTTAGGATGGTATTTGTTTAACGGAAGTTGGCTTATATCAGTTTTGTGTGTTCGATCAGGTGTTAATAAATCACATGAACAAGGCTAGGGATTTGGAGACTATAGATGGATTGTTTAAGGAAACTAAATTCCCATGTTTTATTTGCATAAGTAATTCGACATAAATCTCAGTTTAAGCAGTTGATAATTAGTTATAATTTCTTAGATAAATCTTAGTGATAACAACAATCCACTTTATTATTTGTTTTAGCATCGGAAAACAATCATACATTGGTGAGTGAATTAGCTAGACAATACAACGAGTCCCTGTAGGAACGAACCTTATTTGCTATCTGTATTACTTGAGATCACGTGCACTTGCGTGTTGAGTTGGTCGTAACAGTAATCCTCATATCTTAACGAAATAGTGTACACTACAGTATTGCTAATCTTTTAGAAAGCTTTTCAAAATACGCAGTTCAATATGCTGCTAAGACAGTTGTTTATCATCATATACAAACCAACCATTAGAAGGTTTCATCTTTAGTATTTCTCAATCTGAAAGCATATACATATAAGTATGTCATTTCCATCAAACACCTTACAGATCAACATCATGTACCGGGTATAAGTTCTTTAACCACTTGATAAGTCTAAACTCAGAAATAACTGATAGGAAGAGAGTCAAAGCTCTTGAAGCAAAACATTTGGGACTTAACATCAATAACCGATGAACCATCTTTCATCTTTTGAATAATTGCAAAAGTGCACAAGCACGTGCCATTATTGTTAGAATAATCTTGCAGTTCTAGATACTGCATGAATTCATCATCTTTCAAAATTGAAAACAACACTATCGGCTACTTTGCACTTAGGCCTAAGAAGCAGTGTTTGAGTATTTTTCCAAAGTGGAGGATGGGACTTAAAGAAAACATAAAAACCTGACAAGGATTGACGATGATCAGTCGCCACATCCAAGTCCAATAATCCGCGGGTCTTCTCTACCGGTAGAAGGATAGAAACTACATCCGTAACTATCCCCGGGTGAAAACTACATCCGTAATCACCCTCGATGAAAACTACATCCGTAATCATCCTTCGGCAACACCTGGGCCGGAATAATAATTGATGGGCCGCCTGGCTCACGGCCGCTTACACATCCCGGGAATCGTTCGTCAACGATTCCCACACCTGCCAGAGTCCCCTTTTTCT
Organism: Kitagawia praeruptora; assembly: GCA_037693485.1. NCBI lineage: Eukaryota > Viridiplantae > Streptophyta > Magnoliopsida > Apiales > Apiaceae > Kitagawia > Kitagawia praeruptora. The sequence goes on along the minus strand of CM075346.1, from coordinate 38,479,644 downwards.
TTTCTTGTCAAAATCATTTTGATAGAAAACTTGAGTAGTTGAAGTTCGACTTCAGTCGACCGATAATTTCTTGAAAAACGAGCAAGAGAGTAAAACCTGACCGGGGGTTTTCGAAAATGTTTTGAGTTCAAAAGAGTTCAAGTATAGATATACACTTGTACCGATATCAATCTCGACACAGGATTTTGTGATCACACATGGAAAATGGTACGCATAAAGCTTGTAACCACAACAGGGTAATTCCATATATAAATATAAGTTCTTGAAAAGTAACTTACCTAGATAGATTCAAAATATAATATTTTAAATGACTATGAAAGTCCTTAGACAACCTTTAAATAGTGTTTATAACCTTCAAAACACTTAGAGTATTTAATAAATATTTGACTACTACGTAACAAATAATAAATATTCAATAATCCCTTTTAAAAGAATACTCAAATTAATATTCATTTATTAAGTAATATTCAAATAATACTTACTATTAATACTGGAATATTTAATAACCTCAAAACACCCAAATACAACTCTTGGAATGTTTCTAATCAAAATCAAGACACAATCTCTCCAGCAGTCTCCAAACTTTAGCCACTTTATCAAATAACTACTACTGACTCTCGGTCAATAAGAAATAATTAATAAGCATGAAAATCCTTCTTCTCTTTCATTTTTTTTTTGTTTCTTAATGAATATTATAATTAATATTCATCGAATTAAACAAGCATTCAAATAACATATATCGATATCAATCTAGCTGTTTTAAGCTGAAAGTAACCAATTTATAACCATTGGAATATCTTTAATCCGTATTGAAAATAAACTATCTCCGATAAATAATATACTAGATAGAATCACTCCATTAAATTGTTTTATTATTTCTCCGGGACAAAGTGATTTTAAGAAAGCGTTTTGAAAATGATATTCATCTAATTAAATAAATTTAATTAGGCGAATGAGGTTTATTTAATTAGTAAATGCTTTCAGGAGCATCTATTAATTAAATAAACACTGGTTTATTGGTGATGTTGCCTTTAGGTTAATTATTGCGAAATTCTTTTTAAAAGCTTTGCCCGGGTTTTCGAAAACATATAATACAAAATAGCCCAGACACGCGGGCTAAGTTCGATACCTCAATACACGCTCTACCCTCTGAGCCTTTCTTATTCCGATACATAAATATATACCTCATAACATATAGTCCACTTCCCTAGTACGAAAAGTTTATAGATATATATATATACCGTATAAATCAAGATATAGAGCCATAAAAATATCACTGCCCATCAACAGTATTATAAGCCATGGGGTTTTGGTTATTGCACGAGCAGGATTTAATATTGTTGGCAAAGCAAGGAATACAATGATTTGGGAGAAGAAGTACAAGGTTGGAAAAACTCGCGATTATGGATTGAAAACTTATTTAACACATTTCATATGTTTAAAATAAATATACTCTGAACAATAGAGTATGCATAGTAAACTTGCCTCTGGTCCTTAGCAGAAAATAGAAACCGCGAATAAACCTTTCGCACTTCGTCCAAGCAATTCCCTGGAGGTAGCTTACCTTTCTTTATACGGCGCCTCGATCTTCCCTTTTTGATGCACGTCATTCCAACTCGATTACGCCCTAATGGTACTGAAATAGTTACGAGTACGTGTCAGTCCCCCCTCGTATCTTGAGTAGACACCACTCGGAATTACCACTAAGTCACATAAAGTCAAACTATGGATGTCCTCCCTATAGTTGACTACTCTAATACCACTTAATGCACATAAGACATTTAGTAATAGCAAACAACACGGGAAGAGTCCCCTTATATAAAGTGAACATTTCCTAGTACCAACATATCATAACCTTATACCACCATTTAGTCAACTTCACTTAACCTATACATTGATAATACCATTGACCTTCTACGACAAAACTTGATTAATAGCTAATCCTCAAAACACAATTAATACTCGAAACACATAAATCCTTGAATTAAATCACTTAGCACATAAATCCTCGAGACAACAATTACCCTCGAATTAATTCACTTAACACATATACACCTAAACAGTTAACACCCAAATCATACCTTTAAACCCTTGAAATCAAATAAGTTAAATAAATTAAAAATGCAGGGGATTTTTAGAAAATTTCGGCATGTAGTATTCGTTTATCGGACTATGGGCACAGCCCCTCCATGCCAATCAAAACATTTCAACCCTGTTTTAAATAAAAATAAAGCTGCCTCAACTTGCAGCAAAGTAAACAAGTAAGAAAAGTACCCGCCCAGACATGCGGCAACTAGCACATAAGGAAAAGTACCCGCCCAGACTTGCGGCAACTAGCACATAAGGAAAAGTACCCGCCCAGACATGCGGCACCTCAACATGTAAGGAAAATAAACTAAGTTTATCCACATTTAAGCCAACACCACGTAGTTGGCACTTATACTTTCAACATATACTATAACTCGATTTATAACATCTAGCACATAGACATTTACAAGTTATCCAACTCTTATGACTACATTATATGGCGATAACAATTAGCACTTAGCAATTAACAATTTCAATTGGAAACTAACAACTAGCAATTAGCACTTAACAATTACTTGACAACTAACCCGAATATATTATCCGACAATTAATAATTAACAATTTAACAGCCATAAGGCCTGAGCATACATCCGGCTCACAATTAATCCAATAATTATAAATTAATCATTAAACTCTCCGAATTAATCATGGAGCTTAAACAATATCTCACAATTCCAATTAGCAAATAACAATTTAACAATTAACAATTTATTAACTCGAACATTTAATCGGACTCATAATTAAACTCAATAATTATAATTACCATCATACCTTCCGAATTAAATCTCGGAATTTAATCTAACCACACAAAATTACCTCATTAATCTCACAATTAAATCTAATTTAATCACAACAATAATCTCATAATTTAAACTAATTAAATCACCATAATTAACCTCGCAATTTAAACTAACTAATTACCACAATTAGACAACATTCGCAATTTAACAACTAATTTAATCACGAAAATTAAATAATTAAAAATACGAAATTATACCATTTCGATTCCGGTCCGATTTGTCGGAAAAAAAATCATCTCCCCCATCTCTCTCTCCCCCCAACTGATCTCTACTCTCTCCCTGCACAGCCTCTCTCTCTCTCTCTCTCTCTCTCTCTCTCTCTGCAGTCTCCACCCCCGCGCTGCACAGCCACCACCTGGCTCCCGCCGTCGCTGCTAACTCCGGCGAGCTCAAGCCACCGCTGCTCCTCCCTCTCCCTTTCTTCCCCGACCTGCCTCCTCCCCTCTCTTTCTCTCTTTCTCTCTTCGCGAATCTCTCTCTCCGCGAATCTCTCTCTCCACGACTCTCTCTCTCTGCTGTTTCCCTCCCCCTTCCCGATCGACTTATGCGGCTGTGTCCGTATGTATGTATTTGTGTGTGTATCTATGTGTGCTGTGTGTGTTTTTGTGTGTTAACCCTAATGGGCTCAAGCCCAACACTTATTCAAAAAACAATACATTTAAACACCACACACTTTAAATAAAATTTGGAGTAAATAAATCTAATTTGTAAAAATAAAGTTTCTAGCATAATTAAATACTATAATATTTTTAAAGACTTTTGGAGAAAGAATTGGAATTAAATCTCAATTTTCTAAATTGATATGCATTTTACAAATATTAATAATTTATAAAAACAAATCATAAAAATAATAATTGTGATTCATAATTCACAATTTACAGGGCTTTATAAAAATACTACAAACACTATTGTTTTAGTAAAATCTCAAATTCTTGATTTTATATATTAATCAAGTAATTTCTACAAATCCTCAAATAATTAAAATAAACATTTTCTAAGGATTTTAAAATCTCTAAATTATTCAATAATTTAAAATAAAATCTTTACTGAATAATTTCACATTCCAAAATTAAATCTTTGCACAAATGAACTATTGACTCGGGGTATCTACTCAGTCAATAAAAATTTTAAATAGGAGCACCAGGCTCCACTTAACCGAAAATAATTAAATAATTGAATAAAAAAAAAAAAAATTCCTCCTCATTTTAGGAAAACATTATTATTATTGAAATAATAATAAATTCATTTCTTGGAAAATCCGGGTTATTACACACATGACTGGTGATATGGCCCTGCTATCACAGTATAAGGAGAAGGCTGGCCCAATGGTTGCTTTTGGAGATGACAGCATGGGTAACACATTGGGATATGGCAAGTTGAAAGTTGGTAATGTCATCATTGAAGATGTAGCACTAGTAAAGGGACTCAAGCATAATCTGCTAAGTGTTGGTCAATTTATTGATAGAGGATTCAAAGTGGATTTTGACAAGGATGAATGTTTGATCACCCACAAGAAGACTAATGATTTTGCTCTATCTGGAGTAAGGAAAGGAAGCCTGTTTGTAGCCAATATGGACTCTGCAAACAAGGACAAAATTTGTTGCTTTTACTCAAAAGCATCAAATGAAGATTGTTGGCTGTGGCACAAGAAATTATCACACCTGAACTTCAAAGCCATTAATTCTCTAGTCAAAGGAGAGTTAGTGAGAGGCATGCCCACACTTGAATTCTGTCAAGAAGGAGTGTGTGAGGCCTGTCAGAGAGGAAAGATGAAAAGATCAAGCCACAAGTCAAAGACAGTGACATCAATAACCAAACACCTACAACTCATTCATATGGACTTGTTTGGGCCTGTCAATATTATGTCACTAGGAAGAAAGAAGTATGCCTTGGTGATGGTTGATGACTTTACAAGGTATACATGGGTGGAATTTATAGCATCAAAAGATGAGGCTCCACAAGTAATCATTGAGCACATAAAGAGAGTTGACAAGGAAGCAAAGGCCAACAATGCAAGTGTGATTTCATTGAGAAGTGATAATGGAACAGAGTTCAGAAATGCCATACTTGAAGCATTCTGCAAAGAAAATGGAATTTCTCAGCAATTCTCAGCTTCAAGGACTTCACAACAAAATGGAGTTGTTGAGAGAAAGAATAGAACTCTAATTGAAGCTGCTAGAACAATGTTGCTTGATGCAAAGATGCCTACATGTTTTTGGGCTGAGGCTGTGAGCACTGCATGCTATATCCAGAACAGAACCCTCATCAACAAAAACATTGGAAAGACACCTTACAATTTGATGACTGGAAAGAAACCTACTCTAAAGTATGTTCATACTTTTGGAAGCAAATGCTTTGTATTGAAGGATAATCCAGAATATGTTGGAAAGTTTGATGCAAAGGCATTTGAAGGAATTTTTCTTCGCTACTCTATGGAAAGAATTGCATACAAGGTTTATGTCATCAGTCAAAAGAAAATTATGGAAAGCACAGATGTGACATTTGATGACAGCAAACTACCTGGATTAGAAGAATCCAATGATGAAGATAAAGATCCATTAAAGTTTGATAATCTAGATGACTCTGATGAAGAGATTGAAACTGGAGTTGAAACTCAAGTTCAACAAACTCAAGTGAGTGATGATACAAGAGAAGAATTTGTGCCAATCAATAGTGGAGAAACAAGCATCCAAGACACACCTGTGAATAGTGGCAACATCACAGGGGGAGGAAATGAGAATGATCATGACTTGGATGATGAAGCAACATCAAGAATGAGAAATCAGACTGAGCATTCAAGGAAATGGGATAGATCACACACTACAGAGCATATTAGTGGAGATCCTAATGCTGGAGTAAGGACTAAGAGAGCAACTCAGAATGAGTGCCTCTATGGCTGTTTTCTATCTCAGGTTGAGCCTAAGAAACTTGATGATGCACTGTTGGATCCAGATTGGATTATTGCCATGCAAGAGGAGTTGAATCAATTTGAAAGAAACAAAGTATGGGAACTTGTGCCTGCATTAAAGAATAGAACCATTGTTGGAACAAAATGGGTTCTGAAGAATAAGATGGATGAAGATGGTGTAATAATAAGAAACAAAGCAAGGTTGGTTGCAAAAGGATACTCTCAACAGGAAGACATTGATTATGATGAGACATTTGCCCCTGTTGCTAGATTGGAAGCCATCAGAATATTCTTGGCATTTGCTGCTCATTCAAACTTTAAAGTTTATCAAATGGATGTCAAGAGTGCATTTCTGAATGGAAAGTTGGAAGAAGAAGTTTATGTGCAACAACCACCTGGCTTTGAGGATCCACACTTCCCAGAATTTGTCTACAGATTGTTAAGGCACTGTATGGACTTAAGCAGGCTCCAAGGGCATGGTATGATACTTTATCACAATTTTTCCTTGAAAATCAATTCACTAGAGGCACATTGGACAAAACACTGTTCTACAAGAAGCATGGTGATGATATTATCCTAGTTCAAATTTATATGGATGATATCATATTTGGCTCTACAAATGAGAAGCTATGTGAGAAATTCTCTAAACTCATACAGAGCAGATATGAGATGAGTATGATGGGAGAGTTGACATTCTTTCTTGGGTTGCAAGTCAGTCAAAGGAAGGATGGTATCTTTATCAGTCAAACCAAGTACATCAAGGATTTATTGAAGAAGTTTGACTTGGAAGATTTCTCACCTGCAAAGACACCTATGACCACTGCCACTAAATTGGATGAAGATGCTAAAGGCAAGAAAGTAGATATCTCAGTCTACAGAGGCATGGTTGGTTCTCTACTCTATCTCACTACAAGTAGGCCAGACATCATGTTTGCTACATGTTTGTGTGCAAGGTTTCAATCAAATCCAAAAGAATCACATTTGATTGCTATAAAAGGATCTTTAGATATCTAAGGGGCACTCCAAACTTGGGTTTATGGTATCCTAAGGACACAGGGTTCAATCTGGTTGGTTATTCTGATGCAGATTATGCTGGATGCAGAGTGGATAGGAAAAGCACCTCAGGTAGCTGCCAGTTTCTTGGACAAAGGTTAGTCTCTTGGTATAGCAAGAAACAACAATCTGTGTAAACTTCTACAGCTGAGGCTGAATACATAGCTGCTGGAAGTTGCTGTGCTCAAGTGCTTTGGATTAGAAATCAACTTAGAGATTATGGACTTGTGTTGGAAAGAATTCCAATCATGTGTGACAACATAAGTGCAATCTCTATAGTTGCCAATCCTGTCAATCATTCTAGAACAAAGCACATTGACATCAGATATCATTTTATTAGAGAACATGCAACTAATGGAACCATTGAGTTGCATTATGTCTCTACAGATAAACAACTAGCTGACATATTCACTAAGCCATTAGATGAAGCCACCTTCACAAGGTTGGTTAGTGAAATTGGAATGCTGAATTCTTCAGATTCTGGCTAAGTGAATATATCATCTAGATTGTTGCAGCAGTAAACACTTACTTTATCTAAATTCTCAATATTTTTGGAGTAAGTGTTGGCTGAAATATGATTTATAAATATTTCAAATCTGCTACATATGTTGGAAAATTATATTTTATTAACTTGAAATTTCTATGAAATTTTGAGAAAATCAATGTTTAATTTGCTAGAATATTCTTCATTGAATATGACTGGTAAATTTTAAAAGATAGTGAAGATTGATTTTTGTGAGTGATGAGTATATTTCGATAAGTCAGACTTCTCGAGTGGTTCACTATTCGACATCTCTAACAAGTCTCATTAGAGCGCTCTCGAGTTCTCGAATAGAGTCTTTTAGAGATATCGAATAGAGGTATTTCTGACTTCTCGAATATGGTAATTGAGTTCTCTAATGACTGAGTTCTCGAATATTATATTTGAGTTCTCGAATCATTTGAAAAGGCTGAATTCTCGCTGAATCTCAACCGATTTTGGATTTTTGTCTAAAATTTTAATTCACTCATAAAAACACATTTTATTTAATTTAGAATTATTTCTAAGTTAGATAACTGCCAGCTGTGAGTTACAATCTGCTTGAGTTATCGAATAAGCCTTTCTTGACTTATCGAATAGTTGTTTTCTACTTCTCGAATGCCTGACTTGTCAATACAAAACATATATCTAATCGACAATTCAAGTACTTCATACTTATACAACTCTACATCTATTCGATTCATTTCATTCGATTACTCAAGCATCTAAACTTCCAAAACCTCTGAAAACCCTAACTGCCAAAAGCTAAATTTCTTCTTCAACCTTTACTCTTCTCTTCTCTCTGTATCAATGGCAACCGTGAAATTCAACACCAACTTTATCGCCCAAACCAGTGATGTTGAAGCACCCAATGCGAACTTCAAATGCTTTGTAAAGTGGATGTCTGAGTCATACATCAAGGATGCACTCTCTGCCAACCCAACTCTGTATCTAGACATCCTGGAACAGTTTTGGGGAACTGCTATTGTGGAAGTTGTAGCCCTAGAGAGCGCAATAACGTCATATATAATCTACTGCAAGATTCAGGACAAGGAAATCACTATCACCACTGCAGACATGAATCAAGCACTTGGCCTACAACAAGAGACATATGACATACTGGCCACAAATGCAGAGTTAGAAGAATTCTTTGAATTCATCAACTACTCAGATGGGATCAATCTTGGAAAGTTAAACAAGAAGACTGATAAAGGAGTGGAGATATGTGTTTGCAACTCTCCTTCAAGTCTTCAGGAAATCGAGTTTTGACCAAATCATTGCACCTGCGCAGCAAATTGGCTATGCCTTGGCATATGGGAGAAAGATAGATGTTGGGCAAATCATTCTACAAGAGTTGTATGGGAGACTTGGTAAGAACACAACCAAGAGAGGTACTGGCATTTTCTTCCCTCGCTTTATTCAATCTGTACTTAATTTTAAAAATGCTCAATTGATTGAATTGCCTGGGATAGATAGAAATAGAATAGGCTATCCTAAATCCATGTCCAAACTCATTTTTGGTAATTTGGAGACTAGGAATGATGTGGATGTAAGACTTAACATAACTCCCCATATGGAGGGTTTGTTTAGGACTTACCCCCACAACATGCAAACATTTGACTCAAAGTCACAGTTAGCACATCCCAAGCAAGTAGAACATAATGCTAACCCAGGGCCTGCTAACCAACCCTCTCAACCAAACACTCTACCAAACACTGAGCCAACTGCATCATCCTCTCAAAAGGGTGATGTTAGTAAAAAGGAGAAGAAGAGAAAACAGGTTGCTTCTGCACCCTTGACCATATTATCAGAAGCAGCACTGGCTGTTGAATTAGGTTTAGAAAGTGAGGAACCTGAGTCACCCTTAATCAGACCAAAGAAGAAGAAAGCTAAAACCACCTCTTCAGTCACACAAATGGCTGAAGTTGTAAAATCAGGGGCACACAGTTCACTAGATGTATCCTCTCAATAGGGTGCATCTATAGAATCAAGCATCCTCCCCAGTGCACCTATCTGTAAAGAGTCAGCACCTGGGAGTGATAAGGCTGGCACAACGCTGAGTGGAAAGCACATCACATTTGAAACTCCCTCTATTTCTCAGGGGGAGTTGCCAAAATCCATTCTACAAGACACTCCTCTTCCAGAATCTACATCTCAAATTTCTTTGGAGCCTATACTTCAAGAAATTGAAGAACAATGCATTGATCACCAGGAATTCTTTCCTCTTGGTGAGCCAATGGACTCAATTGACTTAGTGCATGACACTTTGCTCACCACCCAGAAACCACATTTAGATGGTGAGGGAATGCTAGGGGCATATCCTGATGACACCATCACAAACACAGAGGATTCACTAGTCTTTACTAGAGACTCTGTGCATGTGTCAACTACTGTTGTAACTCATCCCACTCCTGTGGAGACAACAGTAGTAGAGTCATTCCATCCGGTTACAGAAGTTGCATATGTAACTGAGGAGTCTAGCTTGCCTAGCTCTAGCTCTAACTTCATGTCTCAATGGCTGAAGCCTGTGCAACATGACAGTGCTTCAGGATCAGGGTCTGTTCCACCTCAATTGACGGTTAAAGCACTTCAAAGCTTAATTGTGGATCAGATCCCTGAGTTCACAAAGATTGCTCAGAACCTTCTCACTGCAAACATGCCAAATCCAGACTATGAAGCTATTCTCTTATGCCACAGAGATGATGTGGAGATGCAAAAGGCAAAAATCATAGATGATACTGAGAGAGACAGCAATGTGGATGCCTGGCTACAAGGAAAATTTGACATTTCTCTCTCAAAAGGCCTCCAGTACATCAGAGAAGAGTACATCACTTCACTAGGGTCCAATGCCAAATCTCTCTCCCCTGGTGATGTTTATGAAGCAGTGAATGACAGCTACAAGGGCATTCTCAAGGCTGCACACTACCTTGGCAAGGGTCTAAAAACACAGGTTCATGAAGTGTGTACAGCCACAACCAAAGAGGTGCATGAGATAAAGAGGACTTTTGATGCCAAATTTCCTCAATTGGAGACTGTAGTCAAGGACTTTCTAGCATGAAAGTCTACATGTACCAAGATGGATAATGGCTTAGCTCTACTCAAGGATACTGTCACAAGTTTGGGGCATAAATTTCAAGCTATCTGATCAGACCACAGATTCCAATGCCATGCTGAGGACTATGTTCAAAAATCTATATGGAGATAAGCTGATTACTGAAGTCCCATTGCATGACATGACTAGGTTTGAAGTGCAGAGACTTAAGGAACAATCCCTGTCTGGCTTCAAATCTACTGAATTATTCACCAAGGTAGAAGCTCCTGAAAAGGAGGTAGCCTCTCTCACAAAGTCTAATGCTCATTTTACAAACAAGGTTGCAATTCTTATTGAATAGTTGGACACCCAAGCTACCACCACAGCTAATGTCCTTCTGCATCAACAATTAAGGTTGTCTGCAATGATGAAGCACATGAGTCTCCCTCTACCTGAAGAATCTTCAACCCCAAAGGTCACTCCTACAGCCTCTGTGCCTGACAACAAGCCTAAGGGGGAGAAGAGGACAAGGAATTCAAATCCAAAGGGGGAGAAACCTAAGGAGAAGGGCATATAGCTAAATGAGGATGGTCACCAAAGGGCTTCTAAATCTATAACTCATGTGCCAGGAAAAGGGAAGTCTAAAGTTGATGAGCCTCCAACCACTCTGCCAGTTGTTACTCTACCAATTGTGCATGTCATTACTCCAAGTGGCCAGAAGCAATCCATCACAACCACAGTGGTTGCAGGGAGTATGCCATCTGACAAATCTTCATCCTCCATATCTGAAAGTGCCAAGCCTGAAGAAGTTGAAGTCATTACTGAGGCCAAGCTACAAGAAGTTGCTAACTCAAATATCTATCATGATAAAGCCTTCTTGGAGTTTCTGAAAGCCACAAGGGAACAGGCTGGTGACACTCAGTTCTATCTGAGAAAGTTGAAGGAGCAGATTGACTACCTCATTGTCATACCCAGGAAATTCAACAACTTATGGTTCAAGGGGATAATGATGGTATCCAAATCAAAGATATGGCATCTAACATACAAGACTCTACAAGCCCTAAAACACTCAGAGATAGATGCACTACTTGAGCTTATTGAAAAGAGAAATGAGAACAACAAAAGTCTGTATGATGATTTGAGGAATGGCCAACCTTCAAGGCCGCCAGAAGTAATCAAGAAGCCATGGACAATCATCTATCAGCCTGGTACCAAAATTGAAGACATTAAGCAATTGGTCATTCCCAATGATCTCACTCCTCGAAATCACAGACTGGTCATTGCTATCATTGATCAACTACAGAAGAAAGTTGGAGTCAGAAATGCTGAAGAGATAGAAGCACTACACATCCTCAGATCTTTCATAGCAACTGGTGAAATTCCAGAATTGGCTCAACCTAGGAGAAATAGGGATGATGAGGATAAAGATAGAAGTAATGGAAGGAGAAGACATCACAGGAGTGATAAGAGTGATGAAAATAAGAAGAAGAAGAAGAAGAAGAAGGATGACAAGAATAAGAAAAATGATGATGATCAAGGTAAAGTCTCTTAGATTAAAAGTGGAAAACAGCAAGCCTTAGGCATTGCTGACAGTAACCTCACCACAACACAAGACTCTAAGTCTAGGGTGAATACTGTTAGTAGTGACCTAGTAAAATCTACATCTATGGCTTCTGCAACTGTTTTGCCACCTCAAGAAGAGAAGAAGATTCAAGTCAAGAAACCATCTGTATGTTTCAAAAAGCAAACTGCTAATGGAATACTACAATGGTCTACAAACAAAGGTCACATGCTACTGCCAGGCAACCATGTAAAAAGGATTAAATTCAAGCATGCTGCAAGAAGGGTGAAGTTATCCAAGTCAAAGGCACTGATAATAATTCCAGGATTGAACCTACCACCTCTGGATGAAAACTATGATGAAGACCAACTGCAGTTCCTATGGGCTCAAAGAATCTATCATGTTGCCATTGTTGATGATTTCCTTGAAATTAAATATACTGATGGAAGACAGAAGAGATTCAGACAAGGGACATGTTAGCACTGGGGCAGGCTATATGATATAGAAAGGATAATTGCAATGTTGGATTCTGAAGACAGAGTGGAAAGGGTATGGAAGCTGGAGCTAATTGACTTTGTCAAAATGAAGAGAGATCACTAGGCAGAAATGAAAAAGAATAGTGAAGAGCTACTAAAGAAAAGGGAGGAGGAGTTTGCTGCAATGGAAGCTAAGGCTAACTCTATATACAAAACTTTATACAGACTTAAATCACTGGTATAACTTCGAATAAGTATACCAGGCCAACTAATCGAATACATACTATAACTACTACAACTATATATATATACAACAATTCAAACTTTAAATCTAAATACCCTGATCCACGTCAGCTTCATAACAACATCCTGCTTCTTCTTTTCACTTTCTGAACTGTACAGGCTAAGCCTCGCCAACTAGCTTACTGAAAAGATAGATTTTAAAAAAAACAACAAGTGTGAGCCAAAGAATGCTCAGCAAGTTAATAATATGGTGAAACAACAATATTACGAAAATTCGTTGATGAACAATATCAATGAATACTTTAACTCAAGAGATCATTCAATTTCAATCATAGAGTAAAACTTTTCCATTTTCTTCAAAGTATACGGCCTCAGATAAAACTTTGAGAAAAAGAATATCAAGAAATTCCCCAATTATTCTTACTCCCCTTTCACGTACAATGTTACTCGAGAAGGGAATAACTGGAAAACTTCTATCCATCCTTAAACTCATTGTTTTACTGAATTCCCAATTTTATCAAAATAGAAAGCAACTAACTCTAATATCCAAAATTCCGAAATTACAGACCATTTATCTTGAACATATATATCTTATCAAAACATTCCTTTCCTTCATCACTTTTCACTAAAACATTTCTTTTCTTAAAACCATTCCCTTTTTAAAACATACCTTTAATAAAACCTTTTTCTTTTTAAAAAAAAACAATTAAGTTGATTTTATTATTCTCCTGCTTACGGACAATACGGGTGATCAGCCACGTAAAGTCCACATTCCTTTGAAATTGGGTTCCCAATTAGGCAACACATTGGCCTTTAATGCTGGACTAGGACCACCCTAGCCTCTTACTAAATAAAAGTGCAGGACTAGGACCACCCTAGCCTCTTACGCTTTTCCAATTTATAAACAATTTATTATTTATAATTTTAAAACATTTCATTTTTAAGTCCTTATACTCACTGGCAAAAGACCAGCCCAGTATAAGGAAATTTTAAAATCATCTTTAATTAATCCATTCTCATTTTCAATTATAAAAGACTGAGGTTTAGGGAAGCAATGATATGCAGAATCATGAACAACAACAATAAAGATAAGTTTCAAGGGAGCGTGTAATATAGGATTACAAAAAAATTAAAGCAATAAGATTATACTAAACATGGCAGGATTCAGCAAGATAGAATCATATATCACAAGGAAACATAATTCAATTAAAGAACGAAGCAATTATTAAGATTCCAGAAATTGAACAACAATTATCAAGAAAGCAATGAATACAGAAAATTCAAAGTTCAAAAGAAAATTTAAATTACTACACTGGCTAAATCCACTCCTTTCAAGGATTATCAATTGATATAATTTTTATGGCAAAATTTGATTTTACATAAAAGAGTCGAATAATTTGAATTGAAAATTTAAGAAATTCTCAATTACTTAAGGTCTCACTCTTGTCGGCTAAGCACTCATATGCTTTAGCTGCCAAAACCGGCCTCACAATAATGAGTTTGAATAAGTAAGAAAATCTCAATTCATTCTCAGTTTTAACCGTCACTGCGCAACACATGCCCCAATGATAGTCTCAACCTCGAATTAGTTTACAATAATTTGAAGAAAAATGTTCTCTGAAGAACATTATAGTAAAGATGAGGAATATAGAGATAAAATGGTTTTAAAAGAAATCATCACCTGGATGATAGGTGAGGAGCATAAACAATAATAGAATAATCTGAGAATGTATGTTTATTAATTAATTGAAGAAGAATGTCACTAGAAATAAAAATGAAAGGTACAGACACTAGCAAAGTAATTTGAAAAGAATAACATATAATTAACGGAACAGATTCACATTATTTAAACTAGAAATGAAGGGTATATATGATTGCAAGAAAGGATTCAGCCGAACATATAAATAATACAAGAAGGTTCGCATCACTTGATCAATAAGTGAGGGTAGAATACTTATACTGGATAGAAACATATTTATCTCGCTTGAACGATAAGCGAGGGTTAATATACTTGCCTCGATTTCAAATGCGTCGATTCGCTACTTACTATACTTCGGTCTTTACTCGACATGCATTCATTTTTCTTTAATCGTCTCGCCAACACGCTCGCTGGGTCCATATCGAATCCCTAATTATACTCGAAATAATAACAAAGTACTATTTAGCACATAAACAACCCAATCGATAACTAATTACTTACAACTCGCAAAGCAATACATACATAAAAATATATACTCACACCTCATTAATCATCACATATGCACTTAAACACTCATACACATACATGCCTTTAAATCTTTAAATCAAATAATTTAAATAACTTTAAATACAGGGGATTTTTAGAAAATTTCGGCATGAAGTATTCGTTTATCGGACTATGGGCACAGCCCCTCAAATACAATTCAATCCCTGTTTTTGCAAAAATAAAGCTGCCTCAACTTGCAGCAACATAAAAAAATAAACAAGTAATGAAAAGTACCCGCCCGAACATGCGGCAACTAAACACATAATGATTAACACTACTACTTACGCTACACCAATGATCGTATTTCTCACGCATTTTACTGATACACGTGACAACCAATCATTGATGTTCGTAAGCCCTAGGGAACAACCCCTAGCACTAACTATTACTTACGCTATATCAATGATCACATCACTTAAGTATATTAATTATACTCGTGATAGCTAATCATAGATATTCGTAAGCCCTAGGGATTAGTCGAAAAGAATTACACAAGTCCTTTAAATATTGACATTTAAAAACTTGTGATCTTCTCATAACCCCTAGCACAATTCTAATTATTATAAAATTCTAACATTTAACATGTATCACGTATTCCCATACTTACCAACACCAAGTAATTGACGATTATACATTCAACAAATACTAAGACTTGATTTATACCATTTAGGATTTAGCACATAAACATTTACCATTTAGTCAACTCGTATAAACTCCACAAATTATACGGCAACTGATAATTACCCACTAATGACCACAACTAATACCAATTCCATTACACTTTAGCAATTAGCATATAACAATTAACATTTCACAATTACTAACTCACACATTATGCAACTAACAATTATCATGGTAAATTAGTAACCACATACTAATCAATACCAAGTACTATTTACTACTATCGACACTCAATTAGCCACATATAACCCATCACCAAGTAATTGTCAATTAAGGCATTTAACACATACTTTAACTCGACTTACGACAATTAGCATATATGCATCACTGGAACCATTTACAACAAGTAAACCATATGACTCCAATTATTACACGACGATAATAATTAACAATTAACAATCATAAGGCCCGAGCATATAATCGGACCCGGAACTAATCCCAACAATTATTCTTAACAATTATACTCCTCCGAATTAAATCTTGGAAATTACAACCAATATTCATAATTAACAATACTAAGCTAATTACGAAAATTATCACATACACTTACCAATTAGCCCACTTATATTATTGGACTCACAATTAATCATGACAATCATAATCTCCGAATTTAATCTCGGAAATCAACACAATAATCTCACCATTAAATCTAATTATAATTACAACAATTAAACAATACTCGCAATTTCACAACTAATTAAAATTACAATCAACTAATTAAATTATCACAATTAACTAATTAAATACGAAAATTAAATAGATAAGACACGAGATTATACCGTCTCGGTTTCGATTCGACTCGCCAGAAATCCCCCCTCGAAATCTCTCTCAACACAGCCTCTCTCTTCTTCTCTCTCTCTCTCTCTCTCTCTACCGGACCCCACGCAGCTCACCAGCACTCCCCACCAGGTTCTCCTCGCCGGCGACCTTCCCGGTTGTCGCTGCTACCACCCATGCCGCCATTGCTCCGCCTGACTTCGCCAGGAACAGTGCCGCTGCCTCCCCGCGCGCAGGCTCTCTCCAGCTCAGCACAACCACGCACTATACACACACGTGCGCGTATATATATATACATACACTAAATTGATTCAACATTCAACCCCCAAAATGAATCCCCCAATTCTATGAACCCTAATTTCTCTTCCTCCCCCAATTCTTTCTCTCCCCGATTCTGTTTGCTTTTCTGCGTCTGTTTCTTTTAGTCTAGTTGGGCTTGGCCCAATACAATTATATTACCACTAACACTTAACTCCGAGCCCAAATAAAACACTACTTATTCGATTTTTAAAACAAATAAACCACTTTTATAAATCGAAATTAAATAAAAATTTCGGAAAATTAAACTTTTCATTTTTAAAATGAAGAGTATAAAATTAGAAACACCCACATATTTTTTAAAATATTTTTGGGATCAAAAATGAATTAAATATGAATTTTCAAAGTTTTGATCATTTAATTGCAATAAAACTCTTAAAATCATTTTAAAATACTCGACCACCCAAATTAATCCACCCAACAATTTTAAAAACTAAATAAATAAATAAAGATAATTTTACAAAAGATTTCATGACTTTTAAGCCCTCCGATAATTAAATAAAGATTTTTGAAGATCAATAATACTTGATTTAAATATTTTTAAATCACTAAAAATACCAATAAAATACTGGGGCACACATTGGCACACATAACTCAATATATACTCATATAAACTCAATACTAAATATCGTTGAATTCCACAACGATATTCTCAAATCTTATTTCATCCTTTAAATACTAATTAAAATAATTAAATAATAATAGAATAATAATAATAAATCCTAAAATAATCTGGGATCTTACATTCTACCCACCTTAAAAGGATTCCGTCCTCGGAATCAGGTAAAGAAGGGTTACTGGGGTTTACTCTACCAACTCGGGTTGCATCCGCAACTCTACTAATCTGTACTATGGATACTTATTTACTATACTGGGATCTCTACTGATCTCTTTATATAGAACAACTCTAGTCGCAGTACTATACGTCACGCACTACTGGCATTCTAAACTCGATTGGCATACGCTGACGACTACTCGAGATATTATGATTCATGATATTTGAAGAGAACGATTTCACATCGAAGCAAAGGTTCCACAATTGTAGAATTAAATTATAAGTTTTCAAACAAATATTCTTTGAAATGAAAGATTACTGAGTGATCAATATAATCAAATGAACCTTGTTGCGTGCCTTATTCAAGACATGACTAAAGGTAATTAACCTTCTTGTACTTCACAACACACAAGTGATGGCGTCCCATCAGACTACTATCACACAGACAAACAGTCCTTGTGTCCCCTATAAATAGGGTTGTTCACCTCAGTTGGAGTAAAGAAACATAAAAAGATTCGAACATCGAATTAACAATCAATTGATGAGAAATTCTCAAACATACCCCTGGATTACAACTAAACGGATTCCATGGGTATTACTTCAGAAGAAAAGGATAATCATGAAAGAAATGACTGGCACAATACATAAATGAAAATGATGATCTATCAACAATAGGATTATTCACTGATGACGAAATTTCGAAACCCATATATCAAATTTGATAGGGTTTAGAAATAAAAGAAGTAGGCATTATAGCCTCCATCATAACTGGAAATCCAACTTCAGGGAAAGACAATTGTCAAAATAAACTCATCAAAGGAATACTGATTAAAAAAGAAGGTATTGCCAGGGTCTCCACGTACATCTTCTTTGTCGACTCCTTCGCTAACTCGCCATTCGATCTAGACTCTTCTGCTACACGTCCTAAAGTTATCTATTCTATACGTCATCGTCACTCGCACTAGACTCTGAAGGTTCCACTACCTACAACTTCAAGGGTTTCTACCCAACTCCGCTCAACTATCTGCCACCACTCACATCTTAACTCACTAACTGGTACTACATCCAATAGTCCAACACGAGTCCTATATGAACTCTGACGTTCCTTACTTAACTATACACACTCCTACACACTCTCGTTTCTAGTTTACTATAACCTACTCTCTGATACCAACCTGTAATGCCCCCAAATCCGGGGTCAGTAGATTTGGGCGTCACGCTAACAAACTCACTAATTCTAACAAAAATTGGCCATGATGTATTCGTAAATGCAACATAAACCTGCTGAATACTAAACTAAAAATCTGAAATCAAAATAAAAACTCAATCAAAAGCTCTTTGACCCCAACTCCCAACTCAGGATCTTAGGTTACAGTTCTAGAAACAAGAAAAACCCAAAACCAACTTAAATACAACTCTATATACAAAACTTTATACAGACTTAAATCACTGGTATAACTTCGAATAGAAGTATACCAGGCCAACTAATCGAATACATACTATAACTACTACAACTATATATATATATACAACAATCAAACTTTAAATCTAAATACCCTGATCCACGTCAGCTCCATAACAGCATCCTGCTTCTTCTTTTCACTTTCTGAACTGTACAGGCTAAGCCTCGCCAACTAGCTTACTGAAAAGATAGATTTTAAAAAAAACAACAAGTGTGAGCCAAAGAATGCTCAGCAAGTTAATAATATGGTGAAACAACAATATTACGAAAATTCGTTGATGAACAATATCAATGAATACTTTAACTCAAGAGATCATTCAATTTCAATCATAGAGTAAAACTTTTCCATTTTCTTCAAAGTATACGGCCTCAGATAAAACTTTGAGAAAAAGAATATCAAGAAATTCCCCAATTATTCTTACACCCCTTTCACGTACAATGTTACTCGAGAAGGGAATAACTGGAAAACTTCTATCCATCCTTAAACTCATTGTTTTACTGAATTCCAAATTTTATCAAGATAGAAAGCAACTAACTCTAATATCCAAAATTCCGAAATTACAGACCATTTATCTTGAACATATATATCTTATCAAAACATTCCTTTCCTTCATCACTTTTCACTAAAACATTTCTTTTCTTAAAACCATTCCCTTTTTAAAACATACCTTTAATAAAACCTTTTTCTTTTTTAAAAAAAACAATTAAGTTGATTTTATTATTCTCCTACTTACGGACAATAAGGGTGATCAGCCACGTAAAGTCCACATTCCTTTGAAATTGGGTTCCCAATTAGGCAACACATTTGCCTTTAATGCTGGACTAGGACCACCCTAGCCTCTTACGCTTTTCCAATTTATAAACAATTTATTATTTATAATTTTAAAACATTTCATTTTTAAGTCCTTAAACTCACTGGCAAAAGACCAGCCCAGTATAAGGAAATTTTAAAATCATCTTTAATTAATCCATTCTCATTTTCAATTATAAAAGACTGAGGTTTAGGGAAGCAATGATCTGCAGAATCATGAACAACAACAATAAAGATAAGTTTCAAGGGAACGTGTAATATAGGATTCACAAAAAAAAATAAAGCAATAAGATTATACTAAACATGGCAGGATTCAGCAAGATAGAATCATATATCACAAGGAAACATAATTCAATTAAAGAACGAAGCAATTATTAAGATTCCAGAAATTGAACAACAATTATCAAGAAAGCAATGAATACAGAAAATTCAAAGTTCAAAAGAAAATTTAAATTACTACACTGGCTAAATCCACTCCTTTCAAGGATTATCAATTGATATAATTTTTATGGCAAAATTTGAGTTTACATAAAAGAGTCGAATAATTTGAATTGAAGATTTAAGAAATTCTCAATTACTCAAGGTCTCACTCTTGTCGGCTAAGCACTCATATGCTTTAGCTGCCAAAACCGGCCTGACAATAATGAGTTTGAATAAGTAAGAAAATCTCAATTCATTCTCAGTTTTAACCGTCACTGCGCAACACATGCCCCAATGATAGTCTAAACCTCGAATTAGTTTACAATAATTTGAAGAAAAATGTTCTCTGAAGAACATTATAGTAAAGATGAGGAATATAGAGATAAAATGGTTTTAAAAGAAATCATCACCTGGATGATAGGTGAGGAGCATAAACAATAATAGAATAATCTGAGAATGTATGTTTATTAATTAATTGAAGAAGAATGTCACTAGAAATAAAAATGAAAGGTACAGACACTAGCAAAGTAATTTGAAAAGAATAACATATAATTAACGGAACAGATTCACATTATTTAAACTAGAAATGAAGGGTATATATGATTGCAAGAAAGGATTCAGCCGAACATATAAATAATACAAGAAGGTTCGCATCACTTGATCAATAAGTGAGGGTAGAATACTTATACTGGATAGAAACATATTTATCTCGCTTGAACGATAAGCGAGGGTTAATATACTTGCCTCGATTTCAAATGCGTCGATTCGCTACTTACTATACTTCGGTCTTTACTCGACATGCATTCATTTTTCTTTAATCGTCTCGCCAACACGCTCGCTGGGTCCATATCGAATCCCTAATTATACTCGAAATAATAACAAAGTACTATTTAGCACATAAACAACCCAATCGATAACTAATTACTTACAACTCGCAAAGCAATACATACATAAAAATATATACCCACACCTCATTAATCATCACATATGCACTTAAACACTCATACACATACATGCCTTTAAATCTTTAAATCAAATAATTTAAATAACTTTAAATACAGGGGATTTTTAGAAAATTTCGGCATGAAGTATTCGTTTATCGGACTATGGGCACAGCCCCTCAAATACAATTCAATCCCTGTTTTTGCAAAAATAAAGCTGCCTCAACTTGCAGCAACATAAAAAAATAAACAAATAATGAAAAGTACCCGCCCGAACATGTGGCAACTAAACACATAATGATTAACACTACTACTTACGCTACACCAATGATCGTATTTCTCACGCATTTTACTGATACACGTGACAACCAATCATTGATGTTCGTAAGCCCTAGGGAACAACCCCTAGCACTAACTATTACTTACGCTATATCAATGATCACATCACTTAAGTATATTAATTATACTCGTGATAGCTAATCATGGATATTCGTAAGCCCTAGGGATTAGTCGAAAAGAATTACACAAGTCCTTTAAATATTGACATTTAAAAACTTGTGATCTTCTCATAATCCCTAGCACAATTCTAATTATTATAAAATTCTAACATTTAACATGTATCACGTATTCCCATACTTACCAACACCAAGTAATTGACGATTATACATTCAACAAATACTAAGACTTGATTTATACCATTTAGGATTTAGCACATAAACATTTACCATTTAGTCAACTCGTATAAACTCCACAAATTATACGGCAACTGATAATTACCCACTAATGACCATAACTAATACCAATTCCATTACACTTTAGCAATTAGCATATAACAATTAACATTTCACAATTACTAACTCACACATTATGCAACTAACAATTATCATGGTAAATTAGTAACCACATACTAATCAATACCAAGTACTATTTACTACTATCGACACTCAATTAGCCACATATAACCCATCACCAAGTAATTGTCAATTAAGGCATTTAACACATACTTTAACTCGACTTACGACAATTAGCATATATGCATCACTGGAACCATTTACAACAAGTAAACCATATGACTCCAATTATTACACGACGATAATAATTAACAATTAACAATCATAAGGCCCGAGCATATAATCGGACCCGCAACTAATCCCAACAATTATTCTTAACAATTATACTCCTCCGAATTAAATCTTGGAAATTACAACCAATATTCATAATTAACAATACTAAGCTAATTACGAAAATTAGCACATACACTTACCAATTAGCCCACTTATATTATTGGACTCACAATTAATCATGACAATCATAATCTCCGAATTTAATCTCGGAAATCAACACAATAATCTCACCATTAAATCTAATTATAATTACAACAATTAAACAATACTCGCAATTTCACAACTAATTAAAATTACAATCAACTAATTAAATTACCACAATTAACTAATTAAATACGAAAATTAAATAGATAAGACACGAGATTATACCGTCTCGGTTTCGATTCGACTCGCCAGAAATCCCCCCTCGAAATCTCTCTCAACACAGCCTCTCTCTTCTTCTCTCTCTCTCTCTACCGGACCCCACGCAGCTCACCAGCACTCCCCACCAGGTTCTCCTCGTTGACGACCTTCCTGGTTGTCGCTGCTACCACCCATGCCGCCATTGCTCCGCCTGACTTCGCCAGGAACAGTGCCGCTGCCTCCCCGCGCGCAGGCTCTCTCCAGCTCAGCACAACCACGCACTATACACACACGTGCGCGTATATATATATATACATACACTAAATTGATTCAACATTCAACCCCCAAAATGAATCCCCCAATTCTATGAACCCTAATTTCTCTTCCTCCCCCAATTCTTTCTCTCCCCGATTCTGTTTGCTTTGCTGCGTCTGTTTCTTTTAGTCTAGTTGGGCTTGGCCCAATACAATTATATTACCACTAACACTTAACTCCGAGCCCAAATAAAACACTACTTATTCGATTTTTAAAACAAATAAACCACTTTTATAAATCGAAATTAAATGAAAATTTCGGAAAATTAAACTTTTCATTTTTAAAATGAAGAGTATAAAATTACAAACACCCACATATTTTTTAAAATATTTTTGGGATCAAAAATGAATTAAATATGAATTTTCAAAGTTTTGATCCTTTAATTGCAATAAAACTCTTAAAATCATTTTAAAATACTCGACCACCCAAATTAATCCACCCAACAATTTTAAAAACTAAATAAATAAATAAAGATAATTTTACAAAAGATTTCATGACTTTTAAGCCCTCCGATAATTAAATAAAGATTTTTGAAGATCAATAATACTTGATTTAAATATTTTTAAATCACTAAAAATACCAATAAAATACTGGGGCACACATTGGCACACATAACTCAATATATACTCATATAAACTCAATACTAAATATCGTTGAATTCCACAACGATATTCTCAAATCTTATTTCATCATTTAAATACTAATTAACATAATTAAATAATAATAGAATAATTATAATAAATCCTAAAATAATCTGGGATCTTACAGGATCTGTGTAGAGTCAAGTTTAATCCTTACATCATTGAATACAATAAATATGGTAGAAATGTAAAGATTAGAATGGACTACATCAGTTCCTATTCTGAGAAACAGCTGAATGAAGTACTCAAGGATTTGTCAGGCTCCCCTCTAATTGAAGAACTCACTGCAATGGAAGACATTATTCTTGCCATGGAAGAAAATGCAAAGAAGAAAGCTAAAGAAGCTCAAGAGAAGATGAAAAATGAGAATCTGCAAGCCAAAGCTCAAGAGATGAATCCAAAAGGATATGGCTAGTAGTCCCTCATACGATTCACTTATAACTCAATGCTAGACACTTAAGTCAATCACAAACAAGGCACTAAGGGGTCCCTCTAGACTCGTACTAAGTCCATATTAATCGACAAACACCTTAGTCTTAAGTTTAGTCCGAAACCGTTCCTCAATTTCAAGGTATACTTAACCATTTATAACCTCACTCTTTACACCAATATGTTGCCTTGATAATCCTTAACAAGTTTCGTGTTTTAGTCAACTCAAAATTCCTCTTTTATCTTAGCCAAAACGGATGGTCAAAGTAGCACCCCTAGAGTTGACTTTCCTGAAAATTACTATTTCTCGACTCGCACTCCAACACTTTTAATAAATCACTGGAAGCGTATTTAAATACGAAACCACTTCTAAAATCTTCTTTGGTATTTGTAATATTTATATAAAAACCTTGATTCGAAAACACGTGTCTAGATAGGTGAAATGTATTTTCGAAGTTGAGTCCACTGCGGATTTTTACTATTTGCACCACTTTTACTAAAACGTTCATAACTCGATAACCGTTAACTCAAATGACGCACCGTTTTCGCGTGCACGATCTAGAGAATGTCTAGAAGGTAACTAACTCAAGATTTGGCTCGGGTCAGAATACCCATTTTTCATATTTTACAAAACAGGGCAGTGGGTTGTTTAGTGAATAGTATAAGCTCCTAAAAGGGCTTTTCCACTTGCGCAACCTAGGCTTACGTATTTTTATAAAATCGAAAAATAATCGTTTTAACTTGAAACCTTCGCACAAACCTTTCTAACTATTCTTAGTATTTATCCTCAAACTTTCATATTATAAATCGACGATTAAGGGTCTCAATCATAGCCACAAATTTGGTACATTTCTGCAGTTCCATTCCTCAAACAACTTTCACTAAAATGGTCATATCTACTAAACCGTAACCTCTTTTGACACGATTCTTGCGGCCAAATAAACTAGACAACAATATCTACACAATATGGGCAGTGGTTACCATTTAAACAAGGTTATGGTCTCGGATGGTAACTGTCAAAGTGGTATGAAAACTTTGGGCATTAATTGCGACGGCTCTAAATCGAGCATTTCCATTTTTGTAACTCCTCACTCAAGCCATACAAGACAACCCAAACTCTAATATTACAAACCAACACTCATACTAGGCCTCTAAGGGTAGTGGTAAGGTCCAATGACCACCACTCAACATATACACCTCAAAACAAAGCTAAACAATCATATAAACTCTTAACATGAACTCATCTTTACAGTAACATCAAAACTCCACCAAAAATCATAATAAATAAAAGGTAAATTTGAGGTTTATACCTTCTTTGATACTCTCACAACACTAACAAATCTTTGTACACCTTATAATAGCCTTGGGTAGTCTTAACAAAGCCTAAAAGCCATGAACAAAACATGAAAACAACTTAAAATACTATTCATCATCAACTTTGTAAAATCTATATAAAATCGAAAGATTAGAGATTGATTCTCAAATTTTTACTGCACCTTCTACTCTTCAACGGCTTTCTTTTGAGCTATAGATCACAGGATTTGGTGCTCGGTTGCTAGGGTTTTGAGCCCCTTCTTTCTGCTGGTCAGAATCTGGACACGTTTTGTCTTCTTGGTTGTTCTTGATATTTCTCTCTTTTTTATCCTTGTTTGACTTATTAAACTATGGTTGGATGATATTACAAGATATTATCAGATGTTAAAAGATGCTCTAATTCCCTAGGTTCTTGTGCAAGGTGTGTTTGAGAAGCTTGGTTGATATTTGTTTTGTTTTGGATTTGATTTAAGTGATTTAAATCACTTAAATCCTAAATTGTTTTGATTTAATCCTTGAACTAAATCTTTTAATCCACTTGATATAATTCTCTTGATGATCATGTAGGATATTTAATCTCGTTATGAACTCAATCCAAATTCCACAATTCATTCGCTTAATCTCGTTATATAACATTCTAGCGATTCCTAGAATGTTCGTTATACTAACTTAGGGGTTTTCATTCTAAATCCTTAAATCATCTTAAATAAAATAATAAAATATAAAATTCTCAAATCCTCAATTTTAATATCTCATTTTATTGATAATGTTGATATACACTTCACTGCCCGGTCAAATCTTACACCAAAATACAATTTGGATTTTCTGAATTCTAATCGCGTTTACATACACTTATTTACCTCATAGATTACTAATATAACCTCGAAATATCCATACCATGTCCCGTACATAGGGTGGCATGAAAATTTCTTAGTCCTCAAAAATCACTATTCATCCATAATTTCACTATTCATCCATCCAAATCACTATTCATCCCTCAAATGAAAATTTTTCTCAAGTACAGAAATTTGGGTTATTACAGATGAGGAGGAATGTGGGTTAGCAATCGAAATCTCGAAATAAAATGAACATGATAACCAGTCCAATGTTTTTGATTCCAAGTTTTGCCTGATAGGATGGTTCATCACGGAGGGGCCAGTGGATTTTTGGGCAATGCATCAAACATTGGCAGCTTTGTGGAAATCAAGTAGAGGCGTGTACGTACATTAATGAAGTATATATGAATCTGTATATGTTTCGATTCTGTTAGTCACAGAGGCATGCCTGTTTACATCTAATAACAAGCCTAATTGTTTGTAATGCTTTGCAATACCTACATGACCTCTTAACTGAGGGAACCTCTAGTTGCAGAGTTTCTATTTGTTTTTGTACTTGTAATAGGCATCAAATCCTAGTTGTGTAACTGTACTTATATAGTCAAGAATAATGCTTGAAAGAAGTTCCAAGGTTCATGCCTCAAGCAAGAAGATAAAGACTGTCAAATAATCACAGTTGGGATTTGAAGAAATGAAGAATTTGCCTAAGTACCAATTTGAGAAGTACATTTGTCTATTCGAGAAGTCTAGTGTTCGAGAAGTCAGAGATTCGATATCTGAGAAGACACTATTCGATATCTCTGAGTGAACTGTTCGATATCTCATTCGACATCTCAGAGATTCGACATGTCTAAATACTCTATTCGAGAACTCAAGAAGTCAATAAGTAAAAGTGGTATTCGAGTTCTCAAAGAGTCAACAAGTCAAAGTTCCATTCGATATCTCAAGGACTCAGAGAGCTATTCGATATCTCAAGGATTCGACAAGTCAAGTGTTCTATTCGACAACTCAAGGAATCCTGGAGAAAAGTATTATTCGAGAAGTGATTCGATATGTCAATCATACAGTATTCAAGAACTCAGAATTATCTAATCCTAGTTCTCGAATCAATCACTTAGCCACTTCTCGAATACATTATTGGAGACAAAATACTGACGAAATTGTACAAGTCTGAAACCTGCAACAGGCCAATGCACTTTATGGACCACAATCTGTAACGTGCTCTGGAAAGCCTACAAGGAAGCTTGGAGAGATATAGAAGAGACAAATAGCTAAAGAAGTGGATCTGAACAGAACTTTGCAAAGTCAAATCTGTAGCCGTTTGGATGCTTACTCAAAAAGGATAGACATGCAAGAAAGTAATTTATCCTATAACCTTATTTGTAGTAACAGAGTTGTATTCATGTTCTATAAGAATACAATCTCACTTCTTTAGTTGGTTAAGTTTTTCATACACATTGTAAGACATATCTCTCTGAGAAAAACGATGCTGAGAACACTATCATTTGTATTCACAGATTGTAGCAACCTTTATCTAATAATATATTAGATTAAAGTGATATTGTGTCTTGTGTTATCTTTTATCTGCACCTACACATTTGCACACACACAAACACTTATCTGCTACACAGATTCAAGAACGAAGAAAAGTTCAAGAATCCATTCACCCCCCCCCCCTCTGTATTCTTTTACTGTATTCAATACACAACAGATTCTACCACGAAGATGTTAAAAAAGTTATCGCTGGCAGTCCATGATCGTTCAACAGAAAAGGTTTAATTATTAGTTAATTGTTTACAAAAAAAGAAATAATCTAAGATGTGTTAAGTTGAATAGTGTCCTGTGGGTACAAATACATGACCTACAACCATGCTTCATGTCTGAAAGAGTAGTAAAGGAGGTGGGAAATTATGTTGGTGCATTTGTAGAGTCATGTCCAAGGAACTTTTAGGAGGTTGGAAAGAGTACACGAGAGTCAGAGTTATGATCGAGCTTGATAAACCCTTGAAGCGATGAAAGAAGATAAGAAAATCCGGAGAAAAATGGGTCTAGATAAATTTTAAGTACGAAAACGTGCCAGCATCTGCTTTATATGTGGGTTGCTTGGTCATTCAGAGAAATTATGTGGACGTTTGTTCGATACACCAGAACAGGAACTGGTAAAGTCAGACGGAGTATGGATGAGAGCTCCGTTAGGAAGATAAACAAAATTAATTGGTGAAGGTGGCTCCGTAATGGTTCAGAAGAGGATGACCAGAATTCAAATACAAACGACACACGAAGTTTGAATCATAGGGAGAGATTTACTTCGTCATTTCAGATACCTAACAGATCATGAGAAAATTTTGGCAAAGAGGGTGGAGGGAACAGGATGGATGACGCGACTTTAGGAAATTCAAATAATTCAGTTAGTTCTTATATGACAAGTAAATCAACATCAAATCAAAGAGGCGTAACCGTGTTGGAAAATAAAAAAAGGACGATAGATAGAGGAATGGGCCATGAAAACAATATGGGCTTTAACACAAAGTTAAGGGAGAGCTCGGAAGAAGATGAATCAATGTGTGTAGAGGAGAATGATAAGCCCAACCCAAATCTGATCCAAAAAACGTAGAAGAGGCAAGCTCTTTGGGGGCTCGCCTAGCATTAAGAGTCTTTTAGGCTGAAATTGCCACGGACTTGGGATCCAGTGGACCGTTCAATTCCTTAAGAAGATAGTTCTCCAAAAGAAATCCGGTATTGTCTTTTTGTGTGAGCTTTTATGTAAAAAAGAACGTGTGGAGAAAGTTAAAAACATGTTGGGATTTGAAGGGGGCATCACAGTCGTATAGCCCTCATTTGGTGAAATAAAGAGGAAGTCGCCCTTATGTCATTCAGCAAAAACCACATTAATGTTACCGTGAATTTTTGAGATTGGCATCAGTTTAGGATAACATGAATATACGGTAAGCCGGACATAGCTAAGAGAAGAGAAACTTGGGATTCAATAAGGATGTTGTCTCATGCTTCTACTATTACTTGGTGTTTGATTGGCGACATGAATATTGTCATCAACCAAGTAGATAAAAAATGAAGAAGACCTTACCTTAACTGGTTTATTCATGGATTTTAGAAGATCCTTGATGAGATTGGGATTACGGATTTGAATCTAAATGGATATCCATGTGCTTGGGAGAGAAATCATGGGGAGGCCAACTGGATTGAAGTGAGGTTAAAGAGGGTTTTGATTTCTTCGAGCTTCATTAAAAGCTTTAAGGATGCCAACCTTATTAATTTAGAGATTTCAACCTCAGCTCACAGTCCGATTTTATTAGAGATGTATAAGATCATAATACCTGTCAAGATCACTCGTATTCCTTAGATTGATGGCCCAAAATGCCCCATCTCAAATTTTCATGACCCAAAATGCCCCATTTCAAAAATTCGGCACAAAATGCCTCGTAAATATGACGTTTCGTCTACCGCAACAGGAAATGTGGTTTTTCGTTTATAGTAACAGGATGCAAATACGACATTTCGTTTCCCGCATAAGGGCTGATACAGCAAACCATTTGTTGGCATAACCACTGACGATATACGATACAGCGCATCATGCTTTTTATTTGAAAAAAACTATTATGATGCACGAACTCCCGTATTAATGGGACAGTGGAGGTCTATCAGTCTTGAAAATGGTCCATTTTGATAATTGTCCCTATTCCTGGCATCTTATTAATTATATTTGTCTTATCACTTCAAAAGTTATTATTTCCGATGTTTTAAAAATGTTGTTGTTTATCTCTTATCATCCCAGGATCTTGGATTCGATTCTCGCTCATCCCAAAATTTGTTAGAACAAATACTCATTTGTAAGGCATTTAAACCTAAACAGTAAAAAAAAACATTGTTGTTTTCAATCATAAGCCTAAAATCTCATTTCCAATTACGACGATACATGTCATAAATTGCAGATTCACTGATTTTCTTTATTCCTTCTTCAATTTAGTCTATTCCTTTCTTAATAATTATTTTCTTATGTACAATCAATCCTATCCGTCTAAAGATTTATTTCCTAGATTTTAACATTTTAGATTCTTTATTATATTTGATAATGATTCTGTCGCAAATACCCTGTCCCTTGTAGTAGAAAGATCATCAAAATCCTCTCATTATCAAACTACCCTTTCTAGAGAATTTATTGTATATGCATTATCTCCTTTTTTTTTTAAATAAATGAATATAATATACCAAGAATGAATAAAACATATCTGTTACAAAGAATATTTTTTAATAAATATTAAAAATACTTAAAAAAAAATATTACCTAGAGTATTTTATCTTTGAGCACTCTCGAAACCAACTTACAGTCCTATATAAATCTCTCCCTCGTGTCTAATTAAACAAAAACGCATGCACAAATAAGCATATATACACACACAATTACGAGAAATTTTAAAGTGGAAGAAAGGGTCGTCAAGAGAACAATGGAGGGTAGTATAACGGGAGCATTTTTGTTGGTCACTGGATTGTTTACATTTTGTGTTTTAATGTTGAAATGGAACGAGTTACGGTACCGTGGGAAATCTTTACCTCCGGGGACAATGGGACTTCCATTTTTTGGCCAAACCGCTGAGTTTCTTAAGCAGGGACCTGATTTTATGAAAGCTCAAAGAGCCAGGTAACTTTTCTTTCCATGTTCCTTGTTAGAAAATGATATTCTTGATTTTAGGATTACTTATCAAGTCATAGAAATTTTTTTTTTTTTTTTTTTTTTTGATATTCTTCTTTCCAACAAACGTGAATACAACAACATATATGTACTATCAAATTTTGATATTTTGGTGTTGCAGAACAACCATGAGCTAACAAGTAAATTTCTCTTTCGTACTTTTATTAAAAAAAGATGTGCATAACAACCACTAGTCATTAGGTATCGAATTATTTACGGGATATATTTAATTCATATTTCGAATGATTTAATGAAAAATTTCAAAATCTTATAAAATTTGGTTAGATTTCAAAAAATATAAAAATAGTAGAAAATTTATCAGAATTCATCATTTTATAGGATCCCAAAAAATTCATGATTTTTGAATTACATGAGATTGTAATGAATTATTTTAGATCCAGATTGAATACCACCCATAAATTTTAAAATAACTTTTAAAATCCTGATTAAATACTCTAAATTTTAATGAATTTTTTAAAATATGAATTCAATATCTTCTGATTTTAATAAATTATTTAAAATTCACATCTATATATATATATATATATATATATATCTGAATTTTTAAAATTCAAGAAAATCCTTTTGAAAACTTGATAGAATACATCCTCTATGTGATCTCGGTTTAGGAAAGTTCCCATGATATTAGTTACGGAGTAATTTACTGAGTTTGCTAATATCATGAGACCTTAATTTGGATCGAATAAAAATGGGTGATTAAATAAAATTTGGAAAAGATACTTGTGTTTTTTTGACTTTTTGTTAGAAAGATATTTTTAGTATTTAAGTATTAACACTCCTCTATTTTTTTCATTTATAGAAAACCACCTATATTAACATTTTTGTGTCAACCTATATTAACATTTAGATAGGAAAAAAAGCGCGTAATTGTGATAATGATCTTGTTGTGAGGGACGGAACCAGGAATATATATTGGGGGGTTAAATTTTCTGGTTCGGAGTCAAATTTTCTGGTTATCGAAAAAATTTAGATCAGAATTTTTTTTGTAAAAAACAGGGGACTAAATGAAGATTTTTGTAAAAAAAATGAGGACTAAATGAAAATATTTTTAAAAAATAAGGGGACAAAATGAAATTTTTTATAAAAACTAGGGGACGAAATGAAATTTTTTGTAAATATGGGGGGACGAAATTAAATTTTTTGTATAAATGGGGGGACGAAACGATAATTTTTGAATTATATACATATAAAATTTGTCGATTTTAGAATTTTGGGGGGACGGCCGCCCGTCTCTGCTTGTTTACACATTTATGATAATTATTTTGGCAACTAATCATTATGCACTTGTATAATATTTATGTACATATGACAGGTATGGAAGTGTGTTCAAAACTCACATACTAGGGAGCCCTACAATTGTGTGCATGGATCCAGAGGTGAACAAGTACATTCTTATGAATGAGGCCAAGGGACTTGTTCCTGGCTATCCCAAGGCTATGAACAACATTTTAGGAAAAAACAATATTGGTGCTGTTCATGGCTCTCCTCACAAAATTTTGAGAGGCTCATTGCTCTCACTCATTGCTCCTACTGTCATCAAAGACTCGCTTTTGCCTAAAATCGACAAAACTATCCGTTACGTCGTTAATGGTTTGGATGGTAAAACTATTGATCTTCAAGAAAAAACTGAAGAGGTAATTAGTACTTGCGATCCTTTATGATGGTGAACAGTTCGAGCTATTCTTGGATTTATGTACTTAATTTTGACACTCATGATATTGTTCTTTGTTTTCAGATGGCGTACTTGGTATCTTTTAGCCAAATTTTTTGTAATATTGAACCAAGTTCTTCATTATATAATGTACTCAAGTCAGAGTTTGATAACTTGAAACTCGGAACCTTGTCCTTGCCAATTCACTTTCCTGGTACAAACTATTATAAAGGACTCACGGTAAGTATCGATTATTTTGATATTGTTTTGCTCTGTCATAAAAAATGTGATCTTATTGGTAAGTGATGTTTGTTTTTTCAGAGTAGTAAGAATATCTTTAAAATTGTGAGCAAAATCATAGAGGAGAGAAGAGTGTCTTCAGTCCCTCCTCACAAGGACCAGCTTAATGAGCTTTTGGGAATTATAGACTCAAAATATCAACTTAGTGATGAAGACACAATTAACCAGATAATCACATTGATGTATTCGGGATATGAAACTGTCTCAACTACTACAATGATGGTGCTTAAGTATCTTCTTGATCATCCAAAAGCTCTTCAAGAACTCCGTGTAAGGCACAACTTATATAATTTCACTCACAAAATTTTAATGCAATCTTCTTTTTGTAGATTATGGTTCTTAGTGCTAAAGCTTCAGTTTTCTTCACCTCTTACAGGACGAACATTTCAGAATCCGTGAAGGTAAAAAGCCTGATGAGCCAATTGACTGGGATGAGTACAAGTCCATGACCTTTACCCGTGCTGTAAGCTCATCTAGAGATTATCTCTTTGTTCTAACACTGTGTTTGTTTAAAAGAGTCTAAAAACCATCTGTTTTGGTATCCAGATGATATTTGAAGCCACCAGGCTGATTACTGTTGTCAATGGGGTCTTGCGGAGAACAATACAAGATGTAGAGTTAAATGGTATGTGTTTTATGCTTAACCTGGAGAGGAGGGCAATTTTAAAATTGGTCATGGCAATCAAGTTGTGATCGAGCACTGAGCAAATTTATGTTCCATTTTTTTGACAGGGTTCGTCATTCCTAAGGGCTGGAAAATCTATGTCTACACAAGAGAAATAAACTATGATCCGTTCCTCTACCCAGAGCCTTTTACCTTCAATCCCTGGAGATGGCTGCAGGTTATCTACAGTAACTTTTTTTTCTAAAAGAAAATGCAGTGTTTGAAGTGCAATGATTATTTATGATTAAATGGAATGGCAGGATAAGAGCTTGGAGTCGCACAAGTACAACTTGTTATTTGGAGGAGGAAGCAGGCTGTGCCCCGGAAAAGAGCTGGCAATTGTTAAAATATCTTTATTCCTTCACTACTTTGTTACTAGCTACAGGTGATAATCTATCTTGCCATATACATATCTTTCTTGAACAAGGAAAGCATAATTTTAATTAGTCCTTCGTCCTAAAATGAAAGTATAATCTTACATTATGCACAAATGAAAGTATTCTGTTGGGGCACTTTTATATTTTTATAGAACTTGTATTGGTCCAAAAACGTAAAACAAAATTAGAGAGCACATGTCTCGGGTGCCCCTTACTAGTTCCGCAAAACCCTTTTCTATTACTATAAGAAGTTTGTTGCCCACACTTAGTAAACTCACCGATAGACATGTATGGTCTACCATGCATTACAGATATACTTATTACAGTGTGTTTCTAGTATTATGTATCTGTCATCATCGTTGAACTCTGAGTCTCTGAATATGATGTGTGTTAAAAACAGGTGGGAAGAAGTTGGGGAGCAGAAGTTATTGCATTTCCCAAGAGTACAAGCTCCCAACGGACTGAAGATAAAGGTCTCTAGTTACTAAAATTAGTACTAGAATATTTATAGGTTGCAGACTCTCCAGTTACTTGAACTTCCTTTGTGTTTAAGAAGTCCTATTCTCCAGTTACTTGAACTTCCTTTGTGTTTTAAAGAAGCCCTATTGGTTCAGGGTTAATTCTTACATATACATTTTATGATTGGTAACATGAATTGTTTGAATTGTTTTAATATGAAGACTTCTTTTTTTTAAATATTTTCACACTCATCACAAACAATTATATACTCATAACAAATTCCTTTACGGAAGATTCTCACAACCCAAATCTCTTTGGGAAAACTGTATTAATATGTTGCTTTCCTTTCAAATTTTTTTTTTTATAAAAAAAAATCGTAGTTTATCAAAGAAAATTACACATACCCGTATGTTTCTCAAGAACGTACCTGATTTCATGAAAGCTCAAAGAAATAGGTTTTTTTCTCTTTATTTCTATCATCTACGGTATTTCTGTTGACAGTTAACACATATATCTAGAATAAGAGTGTTTGAAACCTTTATAAAAGCGAGTGAAAAACTATTAAAGACCACAAATTCTGCTTGTTTGTCCTGTCTGCATTGAGTTGTGGGTTTGAGACATCATACACATGTATATGGCAATCATAAGGTACTTGATCAACAGAAGCTCATCGTAATATATGTGAGAAGTACTAGATAATTAAGTTATTACTGTTGGCATGCTTGTGTCTACAATATGTAAACAGCGAGATTCAAAACCATTCCTTGAAGTTTGATCTCTACGTCATAACACCCCATTTCCCTGGTTCAGCCAAGGTCAGGGGGTCGAACCTACCTCGGAGCGAAAGCTTCGGATTTACGTGGGAGTACTGGGTGGTAGGGCTCAGCGATATATCTCCCCGGGTTTGAAATCCCACATACAAGTGTGTGGGGTAGTTCCCGGTTAAAAAAAAAAAAAAAAAGAACACACTACACAAACATATATAGATTAATGTATAGCAAGAGTGCATGAACATGTTCAATTCCTAAAGAGCAAGATACATTTAGCATATAGCAGTCATAACAAGAGTAAAGAAAGCTTTAACACAGAGATACTTCTCTCAACAAGAAACTGATTCATTACTCTACCTGACCACCATACAATGTCTTTATATTCTGATACATAACAAACTACTAGATAACGACCAAAATAGACTAACAGACCTGCTACTCTCTTAATGATAAGACAGACAGTACAATGCCCTTAGAGAGGACCACATAAGTTGTCACATACTTAGTGACCCTACATGACTTATTTGGAAAAGACAATAAAAGATAACAATAACCATATTCTTCATTACTCCCCCGCAAGTGGAGAACAGGTGCCAACCGAAGCTCCAAACTTGTTGAGTAGGTAGTTGTGCTGCTTGACTGAGAGAGGCTTGGTGAGGAGGTCAGCAACCTGGCCATGGCTTGGAACATGCTCAGTCTTGATGGTACCAGCATTGATTTGATCACGAATGTAGTGACAATCAATTTCTATGTGCTTGGTCTTCTCATGCAGAACAGGGTTTGCAGCAATAGAAATTGCAGCTTGATTGTCACATTTCATAGTTGCAGTAGGTAGGTTACCAAGGCCCATGTCTTTGAGTAAATTTGTCAGCCAAGTGACTTCGCAGGAAGTGAGTGCCATGGCCCTGTATTCAGCTTCTGCTGATGACCTTGAGACCACAGATTGCTTCTTAGTTTTCCATGACACAGGTGAATTTCCTAGAAGAATGCAGAAACCAGAGGTGGATTTACGAGAAAATGGACAACTTGCCCAATCACTATCACAGTATGCAGTGAGGTGAGCAGAGGAAGATGATGCCAGAAGAATACCTTGCCCAATATTATTCCTTAAGTACCTGAGAACTCTTTTTGCTGCCTGCATATGCACATTTGTAGGATTGTGCATAAACTGTGTGAGAATGTGAACAGAGAAAGTCAAATCTGGTCTTGTCACAGTTAAATAGATTATCTTCATGACCATGCAAAAGCTCTTCAAGAAATCCGTGTGAGGCACATACTACAAAACTTTAATTCAATCTTCTTTACGGAGAATATAGTGCTTAGTACCAAAATTTTGGTTGTCCAACTCTTAAAGGATGAACATTTCAGAATCCGTGAAGGTAAAAGGCCAGATGAGCCAATTGACTGGAATGAATACAGGTCCATGACTTTTACGCGTGCTGTAAATTCAGTTAGATTCATCTCCGTATTCTATCAGTTTTCCTCGTTGCAAGAGTGTAATTACAATTACAGGTAGGAACTGAAACAATCCGTTATGATATCCAGGTGATATTTGAAGCCTCCAGGTTGGCGTCTGTTGTCAATGGGGTCTTGCGGAAAACAATAGAAGATGTGGAGTTAAATGGTATGTGTACGCAATAAAAAATGGTGCCACTCTACTTTCTATAATGGATTGAACTGTAAGAACCTTTGTACCAACATGGACAGATGTGACGAAAAATATAAATTTGTGCAGTCGAAGAAATAATGCCTTTTATGCTTAACCAGGGAGGATCAACTTTTTGGAAACAGGTGAATTTACAATGCATTTTCTTGTGACAGAGTTCATTATTCCCAAGGGCTGGAGAATCTTTGTTTACACGAGGGACATAAACTATGACCCTTTTCTCTACCCAGAGCCTTTTACCTTTAATCCCTGGAGTCTGGAGATGGCTGCAGGTAATCTGCAGTATTTTTTGTTTTACCGTTTAGGCAGTATTTAAAGTACTATTCTACTATGGTTTCCAATAATTGATGGAATTGCAGGATAAGAGTTTGGAATCTCACAAGCACTGTTTGCAGGATAATAATTGATGGGATTCTGATGTTATATGGAAATGTAGCAGCCAGGGTGTAGTTTGATAAATTGCAGCTACGATTATGG
The DNA here is from genome assembly GCA_037693485.1 of Kitagawia praeruptora. Classification (NCBI taxonomy): domain Eukaryota; kingdom Viridiplantae; phylum Streptophyta; class Magnoliopsida; order Apiales; family Apiaceae; genus Kitagawia; species Kitagawia praeruptora. Next base: position 38,442,440 of record CM075346.1, on the reverse strand, counting down.
TGATCATAGTCACTCTCATCTTCAATGTTCTTCATACTTTTGTAACATAGATTTCTAGTATCATACTTATGTAACATAGATTTCTAGTATGAGATTTTGACAAGTTTGGGTATGGCAGCTTTCAGAATGATGGTATTAACACATACAGGAGTTTATCATCAACTTATGCCCTGTTTGTTGCAAAATAAACTCACACCCATGCGCAAAACACATCCCAGTCCACTTTCTTCTCCACCACCACCCTCAGACCTCACCAGTCACCACCCTCTCTATCAAGAAATTTTAAGATCATATTTCCAAGCTTTTAAGCAACAAAAGTGTTTAGAGTATAAATCGCTGAACAGTTGGGATTAAGCTCTATTATAAATTGTATTAAAAAAGGGGAAGAGAAATTAAAATGCTTATAAATAAATATAACTTAAGCCTGTTCTTACCATATTATAGAAGAGAGCAGTAGTTCTAGGTGACATAAACCAATGTTTGATATCAGCTCAAATTTTGTAAGCTCTAATCAGCATGCACACTGAGATAGTCAGATAGTGTTGGAAGTGTCTTGTTATACATCCAAGATTATCAGGCTCCTTTCTAGATTAACACTGACTATACATTCTTATCAATTAAAGTCGTCAGTTCAACCAAAACTGAACTGTACAATAGTAAGAACTTCCAGCTACTTTTTACATTCATGGCATGAACTTGTACGTTTGCTCAAAACAGTAGGCTGGAACTTGTACAACTAGTTACTGCTCTGCCTTGTAAAGTTCCTCGTTTACTTATATCCTTGTAGGAGTACAAGATTGTTAAGAGTGAGAGTATACTCGCAGCCAACAATCAGCAGCTACAGCAAAAGCACCAGAGCTTGAATCATCAGTTGCAATACACGAGACAGCAGATCCTGATCTCAGCACAAAGAAAAACACAAACCATTTTCAGGTTTAATAAACTCATCAAACTTGAATAGGTGATTCACTGTACAAAATTATTGAAATATGATCAGTATGTAAATCAAATATCGTTTTAAACTAAAAACAGATGAATAAAAATACTGACAAATACTTGCTCTATAGAGCTCTTTGGAGAAGCTAAAACCAACAAGTTTGGTTTTGAATGACAACTACTGAAGAGACTGAGTATATTCTTAAAAAGAAACGTAACCTACATTTGGACCAAAAGATTGGTAAAAAAAAAAAACCTTAAAGAGTATACTGTTTTGTAATCTTCAAAGCTAAAATATCTTATGTCTCTGTTGTTAAATTGAGAAATCGATTATCAACTATTAACAGATAACACATCTAGAATTCGTGTTCTAGATGGAAGCATCTAACACGGGAAAAAAGATAATGAGCTTAACTTGTATACATACCTTCAAACTGGTGCAGATTTCCAAGAATAGCACCTGTAGATAATTCCCATATGTCCACATGCCCGTCACATGTACCAATAATTCCATGACCAGCTAACGTGCCAACCGCAACAGCCCTGGATATATTAAAGTTTGAGTTTCCGTAAGCAACTTAAGAACCTAGCTCAAGAAATTGAACATAGTCTACATTTCAAAATAACAAAAAAAACTGAACTTCTAGTTTTACGCATACAGAGAGAATTTACGAAAAAGCACCAAAGACAGTTAAGCAACTAAGAGATTATTCTGATCAAAATACCTAATGCAATTCCATGCCTAATATACAGTCTGATTCCAATCTTTGTTTCTTGTCCTGAATTCAGTGCAATATATGTTATGGCTTTTAAGTCTAGTCATTTTTCTTCACAAAGCATCAATCTACAAGGCCCTACTCTAGTGCTTCTTGCTTATTACTGAAATTATACACAATTATAATCTATGAATACAAGAGATTTTGCACTCTTCCACATATTTAGTGAAAGTCTTGATATAATCCTACAAACTTTCCCTCTGACACTTATATCAAGTACTCAAGTACAAATATACCCTTGCATAAAAAGAAAGATAAAGTTGGACTAACATGTTTACACAAAATGACTATACATTTATACTGCATGCAACAAGGGTCCACTTTTTATTTGTAAATAGCACAACAGGACCTAATCCTAAGGGTAATGCAAAGAATCTCAACCCTGTAAGACTGAAACAGTTCTTACTAACTAAGACTCATTCCAAAAATTCAGAATGCCTAGATATGAGAAAGTAACACGTATCAAGGCACCTTGAATCCAGAATATCATCCGAAAGTACTTCATTATTGACCAACAAAGCTTGTCTCCACCCAAGTGCATTCATTTGACAATCACTTGATTGATGGCTGTGCAGATCAGTATTTGAGATCAGAAGCGGGATTAGCACATCTTTGCCTTCTACTGAATATGTATGGGTATTGGCATTTTCCAGGAACAAATTTGTAGTACTTGCGTCTATAATATTACTACGTTGCTCCTCATTTAGGCCTGCAACAGTGCCTTGCCTTTGCAATGTCAACAAACTAATTGGAGAAAACCTACATAATGAGGTGCTTGGTGCAGAAAACCTGGATACCAGAATGCATTTGGCTATATCCCTGAAATTATTTGGAATTGATATGCATCAGATACCAAGAAGGATATTGGAATTTGGAACTACTTCTATTATGCTGCTTTAGAAAAATAATTGTATTGGGATGAACAAGATAATATCAAGATTAGGAGCCCAAAAGGTAGAATGAACCAGATAAGTATTAACGGATTCACAAAACAATACAAATTACCACAAACTAAAGGAATAAAAGATAGCATAACTATATTTTTGTGGTTTTTTCTATTTTATTAAGAGAGAGAGAGAGAGAGAGAGAGAGAGAGAGAGAAGCTAGGAAACCTTGTAATTTATCATAATGAAGCCAGGTAAGAAATATAATTGTGGTACATGCTGAACTTGTGAGATTAATGATACGGTACAGGAGTTCTACTTCATCGAAAATGAAAGACAAAAGATGTAAGGCATTTCTTGTACGTCATTTCCTCTTAGAAGCAAGAAATGCAAGTATAGGATCAAATAATTTAGGCAAAGTAATTGATTCAATTAAAAAGTGGCATCCAACCCCAAATTATAAAGTTCTGGCACCAGTGCCAGAAAAAACAATCAGGGCTTGGGGAATCATGCCAGCTATCAGCTGCAACCACCAAATTATCCAGTTGGGGAGTATTTTAATGCCGAATCCCCAACAAACAGCTGCTGGTGTTACTTTGGAAATGCAAACAAGATATTCTGTTATACCACTATTACATCTTACATATCAACTTTGTATTCAAATATTAATGCAGCGGTGAGTTTGAGCTAAAACTCCAACGTCTAAGATACTAACTGCTAATAAATGCAACTAGGACAGAAACTGTCAAGAGTTAATATTAGCAATGGTTTCAGAGCAGAGGATGATTCACTGTGAGTGCTGAAATCTGAAACCAAACAAACCAAGTTATAATGGCAACTTGAAACTGTAAAAGCAATTTTCTTATCAATGATCCCCGTAAAGAATTGAAAATGTAAAATTTATGCATTTTTTTTGGATGTCAAATCAGTTACTGACTGGTGTGACTTGCGGAGGCTAGATAAATAAAAGGGGCATAGGACCAAATATTACTTTGGCATATAAAATAAATATATAACAGAGAGTGGGAGCATACCATAAACAAAATATCCCAAACCCATTGTGACCAAGAACAAGATTGGAAAACTTTGGTATTCTCTTTAACTCCATTACATATGGATCCATGCAATCAGATGTAGGCAAATAACTTTCCGTAATATCTTCACTGCATGTGAGAATTGAAGCAAAAAGAAGTTCATTAGGAAAGAATGAAACTCTTCAGTTTAAAATTTAGAAGTAGAAAACATAAACCAGCCAAATATTACTATATGTGCACTGTTTAATAATATTTTGTTATGTTTCAACAAAAAAGCTTGGGACGACTGTTAAAAAACTAGTGTCAGAAACAAGAATGCATTGCTAAATGCTAGAGGAACAATCAAGGGCTAAAAGATTTTCAGAAAATGTTCACCTCCATGACGAGTTCATAACCCAGAGGTGCAACCTTTTGCTCTCTTCAGCAGCAAGAAGATAATTTGGTTCACATACCAATATACAATGTATAGTATCAGCTGTTTTCAGTGTAGCCACAACTGATAAATATCCAGGTTTTACTTGAACAATTTTAACTGCATTCTGCTTAGAGGATACAGATGTGCATTCTGGGCATGGACAAGAAATATTTGCCTTCCTAAGAACATGAAAATAAAATAAAATTAACTTCATTTACCGCCAAGTTTTTGTATAAAATGAGCAAATGATACAAACTGAATGTACCTGCAATAAGGAGCTTTAATGCAATCAAGTAGAACAAGATACTGACCATCTGGAGTGAATTGCAAACTAGATCCATTTAGTGCAATCTGTAAAAAGGAAGCATGTCAGTTGGTATGTACAAATGACTGGATACATTCTCCATAGAACGGTGAACTCACTTCTCTACAGAGGGCATCATTTGTAACTGAAAATACAATTGATGCATGACCAATCAACGAGGGGCACCCTTTACTTTGTCCTTGAGTCGGTGTTTTATGTATATACAGAGTCTGCTGTTCGTCCACAAAAGAACCACATAACACACATATACATATTGCATCACTGTTTGTGCTCAACAAGACTGATAAAATTGGCCCGGGGTGAACATAGCAACCCATGAGTTCAAAAATATAGACGAGATCACTGTCCTGCTTCATGTTGGCATGAGCAGTCAAGTGGGAACCAGTTTCCTCAATATTGCTCATAATTAATTTGCTTCCAAAGCTTTCCCCTTGGTCCAGCAACAATGGTGCAGGAACATCTAGATCCGGGAGGGCTTGGTATCCAAGCGGCTTCTTGTTACCATATTTTTGAGAATTTTGCTTACAGATAGCAGGTCCATTAAAACCTTGAGTTAGTGTTGGTGATGTAACTGAAGAAATATGATTTAATGGAGCTTCAGCTACCATGATGTTTCTCTCTTGATGATTATTAGAATGTTGTCCGTCAAACTTTTCTCCATACTCTGAATCTTGTTTACTCAAGTTGCAACTTATATTCTGTTGAACATTGTCTGATGTAGCTATACTACCAGTGGGACATGCGTCTTCAAAACTTCTGCAAATTATACTTTCTGAAAGAGGTATATCTCGTTGTGCTGTTAGATCACCAACATCTGGGATTTGACTAAAAGATTTTTCGACAGTGTGATCTCGCGCCTTTTCAGCATTGATCTCCTTAACTAAACTTTCGTTTGGAATTATTTCCACGTTAGTTGTACAAATAGTTTCTGAAATGCAATCACCATTGAACTTATCAGTTGGGGGTAAAAAACACACTTTTCTGAAGCAACATGAAAGATAAAAAAACAGCAATAGATTTTACCATGGCCTTATTAATTAGGAAAATAAAAATAAACAATATAAAGAATCTGCACTTAGTTGGAAAACAGGTACATATGTATAAGACTATACTCATTATGATCAAATGTGGACAAGAGCACAGCCGTCAATGATAGTTTACCAAGTAATTCAGATCTGACACTGGGAACAAGTGAAAAATTTTGATGGTAGTTAATTGAAAGGAAATTTATCATGATAAATTAGAAACCATGTTATAAGATAGGCTGACCCAAAATAAATACCTTCAATAGAACCAGGGAAAGTTTTGACAGCTTTTTCTTGATATGGAATTGCAGACTCTTTTGGTAGCTTTTTCTTTTTATGGAATTGAAGCCTCTGACTCAAGGTTTGATGTTCTGTATGTAAAGAATGTAATGTGACGCCACTAACTGTTGAATCCTGCAACACATCGACAATACCAGGAAGTATCTTAATATTTGGTTTAGAATTGTCTCGACCAGAAGTAATCAAATCTTCTTGAAAGGCACTTGAAACCATTAGTGACTGATCATCAACATCCCTCTCAGTCTGATTGCTGTCAAAACTATCAGGAACCATAGGTGCTATATCTCCAGAAGGAGGCTTGATTAAACACTGATTATCGACATTCATCTCACTGTGATTGTTGTCATAACTATCAAGAACCATAGGTCCTATATCTCCAGAAGGTGGTTCCATTGAACCAGGATCCCTACTTAGCATATGTGTCGCTTCCCTTTGTTTTTCTCCATCAGCATCTTCAGTAATCAAGGCAACTGCAAGTACACATAATGAGATGGACATAAGCTTTAAAGATGCGAAAGCATACCAGACATTGCAACAAAATTAATCACGTAAGGTGCTGGTTGAAGTTTAGACGTTACCAGAAGAAGTAACATCTGAAAAGATGCTTGTATTGCTGCTTTTATATGTAGATCTCTTCTTATAGACAGAAATTCCTGAAGGGTTAAGAGTAGTCTTTTTCTTTCTTGTGTCTTTTTTGAGCAGAGGAAGTGCTCGTGGAAGAAGAACCGTCATCATTGACGTGGTTATTTCTTGCCCAACTAAATCGATGTCACTCTTTTCAGAACTAATATGTTCAGTAGATGTCACAGTATCCTCTCCTAGAGGTGACTCAGTTTTTGAGTCGTCGTTCACACCTTTGGAGTTCAGAGTGGCATCTACATAGATGAGGTCAATAGCCAAATGATGATTTTAAGGATATTTAATTATTTTCTATAAGAAAATTCACAAATGTAAAAAAACTAAACCATGATAATGTTTGTTTACCTAATTGAATGTCCAAAGAGTCAGGTACACAAAGCTCCAAATTATTGATTGTCTGAGAAGCATTTTGAGACGATGGCTCTCCTTTCTTCACCTTCTCTGAGGAATTCAACAATGGTGTGCTCATAACTTTATTCCTATAAAACTGTAAGAAATCAAGAATGTTTCCTTTGTAAATAATTGCTATTATAGATAATTATACCGAAGTCTACCAAAACCTAATGTGAATGTCAAAAGAAAACTAACTCCTGGTTTGGTGAGACTACAAATATCATTTAAAAGTACACATAGATAAGCAAGGCAAGGAACACTGACTACAATCAAATGGAAGATAAAAAGAGGAATATAGAGTAGCTTCTTACAGGTTCTTCCTCCTTCAGCATGGTGCCTCTCGTAGCAGCACTGTTATGTGAAGAGATACACACACTTTCTTCTTTGTTGCAGACTTCCTTGTTTAGATGTTCAGAAGAGTAAACTGAATGAAGACAATCTTTTTCCTCATCTACAGTTTTTGAGGTTACTGATGCACCTACACTCCCTGATTCAATACAGACCCCGTGACTATCAATTGAGGGAGAGCAAGTAGAACTTTTCTGATTCTGGATGTACTTCTTTTGGCTCCTTAACTCTGAAGCTGGAACATCTGTACTATGTGTCTGATATTCAAGTTGGGATTTTTTTAGGGTACCACTACTAACTGACTTCACAGCGGAGACTCCATATTTCCTGCTTCTTTTACCCGTGACCTGTGGTTTTTCCAAGTATTGTACCAGATCAGGTTGTCTGCATGGTTCCGTGCAGCGATTTTGATGCTTTGTCTCCAAATCCCCTTCGCAACTGTTGGAAGATACCGCTTTTCTATTAACATTGGCAACCAACTCTCGAAATAATCTGAGAACAAATTGGTTTTTGAACCCAAAGAACTGCAAATTACATGTGAAAGAATGGCAATATTTAGCAAATTGAACTGTTTCCTATCAGGCGACACATTGTTCTGGAAATCATTAAGCAGAAAGAAGCAAAGGTCATAATAATGCTACATAGTAGAGATTTTATGTAAGGAATCTGCAGAAAGGTCATCAATCAATTATAGAATAAGGATATTAAGTAAATGTAATGAGCAATGGTTTCAACGACTTTTCTCAGATGCACTCCACATCACCAATTAGAAAATTAAGTCTAAAATTCACATGCTTAGGAACGAAGCAAGTCCCTCTGGATGCTTAACTGTTGTCTAAACCTTTTACTATAAGCCAGTATATTATGAAGATCAGTAATCAGTCACCAACTCCATTGAAATACGTTCATTTCAACCCATTCTTTGGTAATGTGCAAAGACAAGATAGAAGATTACAACATACTTCTCCACGGAAGGGCTCATAATCTTACATTTACTGTTATATCCACTTATTAAATGAATATGGGTGCTTCTTTTGGTCAAAATAAGCCATAAAAAAATGGGTCCTAAGTAACAGACAGGATTATAGCAATGAAGATAGCTTACTGTATGATCAGTAATATAATTGTACGATTTTGTTTTGGATGAAATAAGGTTCTACCTCCACACCATCTATCTTGCATGAGTATCTCTTGCCATTCCCCAGTTTCATAAGACTAGCGCTCGTCTTTTGGCAGCTCTTCCATGCAATATCTGGGGTTTGCCCAGAGCACGACTGCCCATCTGTGGATGTAATCTGCAAATAGATGAAATGGATTTACTTTTAGAAACAAATGCCAACAAGATGTACTAAGTATTGCATGCTCTAGTCGTACGTGGCCAGGCACACACCGTAAATGAAGGACCTTTAAGACCTTCATGAATTTGCATAGTGTAGGTGATTCCATTGTGAGTTCGCATAGCATGGTACCCAACTGGATATGGATACCTATCTTTACCCTGAAAACATTAGAAGTTAATCTAGTAGGAGGTAAAGCAAACACAAATCGATTAAGAACTAGAATCATTTAGACAAACTATACTATAAACGTCTTAACTGACTTGTGGATTTCTGATTCAATGTAAAGTACTTTTTCATATACTTGAGGCAGTTACTACGTACACGCATAAATGTTGCTCTAGTAGTATTTTGTAAAGCAGTGAACCACAATCTTCGGAAAGTCCTCGAAGGACAACTATAACACCTTGTTTACCAATCCCCATATAAATAGACATCTAGTTGTAAATTAACTTTTGACTCACAATTCTAACCATTTGCAGACTTAAAACACGAAAAAACAAAAATGAGACTTTCCGTCCTGTCCTTTTCCTTAAATACTCATAGTGCCAAAAATAACACAAAAGTCGAACATAATTATTCTGCAATATTACATTTTCCCTACCATAATTCTTTCAAATCTAAATTCGAGTTGTTTTCTGTGTTTAACACCATGTCTCAGAGTTCAAGCAACACTTCGGCACCTCTCCACAAATTAATTTCATCGCTATCATGTTAGACTTTTAGCACATACAAGCATTTCAATAGTTGAAATATGCGCATCACAATCCTAACCTCGTAACTAATAACTTGCGGTGACTATATATCAACTTTAATGTAATTCCAGCTAGATCAATCCATTAATTCAACGAATTACATAAAAAGTGACCTAATAAAAAATAATCAAGTTACAGTATCAGCTCGAAAAACAAATATAAAAACTCTGATAGCAATTAATAATTCAATCGCATTTATAAAACCCGCACTTACACACACACACACACAGTTCAAATCAATTGATTAGGTTGATTCGACTTCATTTTGTCGCGAGTAAATAGAAATCCACATTTAAATACAAATTAAGGCAAGCATGAATTGTTAATAATCGAAACTCTAGAATCATCTAGTGAGAAAAACGTATAGACAGAAATCGAGAGAGATATAAATATATGTATACAGAAGAGGAGAGGGATATGAGAATGGAATCGAACCCTAGATGAGCTCCAGTATTTCTTGTCTAAAGGACCGTTGTAGAATGAACCGACTGATATGATTTCTAGACCGTCCGATTTGTCTCTCTCTCTTTTCACCATCGCTGCGTGTAGCCTCTCTCTCTCTCTCTCTCTCTCTCTCTCTCGTGTGGAAAAGGGGATTTAAATGGTGGGAGATAAAAGCACAAAAATTTTAAGCTATTTGGATTTTCCCGCCATCGATAAATGACAGAGTAGTGTTTATAATTTTGCTATATTTATCAAATAATAATATGATGTTGATACATTATAATTTTTTATTTTTAAATATTATTTTGTTTAAGATAATCTAATGAATTATATCTTATTATATCATAAGAGTAAGAGGGATAATAACTTTTTATGATAATATAATGACAACTTTTTATATATGCATTTTAATATTATTTAAAAATGAATATTTAAAAGCTTGATAATTTCTCAATCTTAAACTTGATAATCTCAATTTTAATAATATTAAAGTTGAAGTACAATAATATCAACCTTTTTCTCAATCTTAAACGTGATAATCTTAATTTCAATAATATTAAAATTGAAGTATAATAATATCAAGCTTTCAAGGGGCCGGATAAGGGGATCGGATCTACAACATATAATGGTGATGGAGGAGTTATTTGGGGAGGAGGAGGAGTTGATAATGGAAAGGTCGGTTTTAGGAAAACGGAGTAGGCGTGATATTAGTAAGGGGTCTCACCATAGTTTGCCACATTACCGGGGTGAGTTTGATGGAGTTGGGTTAGATAATGTAATTTGGACACCTTATGTCCGATTTCATGAGTCAGATGAGGATCCATATGGTGATGTTGATTATTCTACAGCTTCATGAAGGAGGTTCGAGGCCCGGCCTATAAACCTCCAAGGTTTGAACATATTGATCTGTCTGAAAAGAAGATGAACACTCCTTTTGCAGACATTTCCCAGCATGATATCATTGATATGACACAACCTACTGAGCTATTGTCACAATCCCAAACAGCAAATCCTTCTTCTTCGAGGCCCGAGAAGATTGAAGTACGCTGTCAGAATGACCATAAATGGCAGATTAATAAGACTGTAAGGGAAGATAAAATGAATGACATCAGGCGAAATTGGGGATGGCTAGATGGAGATGTGAAAATTAAGGGGGGGTGAGACACACGGCCTTCGTGCTATCTGAGAAGTCGATGTTGAGTTTGGCACCTGGTGCTTGGATAGATGATCGGATTATATATGGATACATGGTATAATTTTTAACCTTTTAACAGTTTCATATTTTATATTAATATGTTACGTAGCCTTCATACTAATATCCTTGTAGTGTCTTCTACGTGACCGGGAGGAAGATATTCGAATGGAAAAGGTTTTTGAGAAAAAACCTTCAAACTATTTTGTGGATCCTCTTTTCATGACTCTTACAAAGAAGGTTAATTGTAGGCATGAAACAAATGCGGTGAAGAATTTCTGCCTTCAATGGGCCACTACCACTGTAGGTCAACCCATAAACACATAATACAAAAACCAAACCCAAAAACGAAATCTAAACACACATATATACACATATACGTACATACGTTCAAACCCATAAACATCAAGAACACGAGAAACAGAAACCCCAAACCCAGAACCAAAGAACACCCAAAGTACCCAATTCCCAAACTTATAAGCCACAAAATCATAAAATAAGACCAAACAAACAATAAAGTCACTTCAAAAATACGAAAACCATATCTACGATTCTAAACAAAATTCAAGAAGATAGACAGTCGAGAACTTCAAATGGCATGCATGAGGAATCAAAGATAGAGAAATAAGAAGAGAGGGCTCTTACAGGAATCATGCTTTTCAATACGAACGGAGATTCTAAGGGAGTTTTTGAGAAGTTATTTGGTAAAGTGAGAGTAAAAGTACAAGGAACCTATATATAGGTCCTGAAAAGTGAACGATTCATAGTACACATGGTAGAAGATTGTTGGGTGGAAAATTATTTACAATAAAAACATTTTCAGAAAAATAGGAAAACGGACAAGGCTAATTATATTTGACAGTTGTAGCACAACTTCCTAGCGAATATGGAGTAACCCGCTTTCAAAATTAATAGAGGGAAACATCAAAATCGATTGGAATTCTATTCAAGCCAGAACTCCTTGACCCGGGTCACTTCCCTTGTCATCAACCCAGGCTAGAGGGCAAAATTCAACCAAATCTCTCCTTCAACATTACCTCAATCCGAATTGCTTCCCTTTGTCAACAATCCGGATTAAGGGGCAAAATTCAACAAAAAAAATTTCTTAATTACCCAAGACATTACCCCAATCGGGATTGCTTCCCTTTGTCAACAATCCGGATTAGGGGGTAAAACTCAACAAAAATTTCTCTAAGTCGCCCAAAACCATTCTAGCTTTGGACTTGTGAAAAATCCAACATCACCTCAATCCGAATTGGTTCCTTTGTCAACATGTTTTAAATAGATTTAATCACAAAAAATGCAAATTAAATACACAAACACTCAATAACACATATAAAGTGATTTAGGCACAACAATAGTATTTTTAAACATATTTTTATTAATATAAAATGATTACATAATGCATATATAATTAAAGCACTATTTATATTTCCTTAATTTAATACTTTTTCATTTAAAAATATATTTTTATTTAACCTCAATCAAAATATTAAAATATTAATTTTACAAAACTTATTTGTACAATATTATTTGTATTAACATTTTTAAAAGGAAATTTTATTTATATTATTATATAATATAAAGTATTATAATATTTGTCAAATATTAAGAAATTTGTTATTTTTTAGTTAAAGACCTATAGCGTTGGCATTTTAAGGGACGACGCTATAAGTTGTACCTATAGCGTCGGCATTTTAAGGGGCAACGCTATAAACTATACATATAGCGTCGACATTTTAAGAGGCGACGTTATAAGCTATACTATAGCGTCAGTTCAAAAATGACGGACGCTATAAGCTATATCTATAGTGTTGGTTCTTTGCTGACCGACGATAAAATCATTTTTAACGTCGCATTTTTAGGGACGACGTTATAGGTTATACCTATTGCGTCGGTTAATGCAAACAACTGACGCCATAGCTTCTGGCAAAAGTCAATAGGCGTCGGTTAATGCAAACAACCGACGCAATAGGTACAACCGACGCCTATAGCGTCGGTTAATGCAAACAACCAACGTTATAGGTGCGATGCTGTAGATCATTTCTGTACTAGTGGGGCAAAACTCAGCCAAAATTTTTCTAAGCCATCTACAGAATTGTTCTAAGACTTATACTCCCCCATCCGGAAAATTCGCATAAGGGAGTGGGGGGCAAATGATAGGCTATAACTAGTCCCGGTTGGGTTCAGCCTAGGTTGGCACCAGACCTGTCTGGTATTAGTCCCGGTTGGGGGCCCAATCCAGAACACCCGCAGTCCAGGCCCAAGATGCGTGAGACAACACTACGCCACACTACGGAATGTGGCACCTATAGGTCATGACTATGGCCCCACGTGACAACGACAAATAAGGGAATTCTAGGATTAACACAATCACGTCCCTATCAATCCACGTGTTGGGAGGACATTGACACACACCACCACAATTATCACCCGGATCGGTGGGGACAATCTACAGCATACATGTGTCCCGTATACCTAGGATCCAACGCTCATGATTGCAGGTAACAACTCCTAAACCCTAATCCTTGGCCTATAAATAGACCAATGGAGAAAGGTTTGGGGGTTACGTTCTTTTACACACTCATATACACACACCCTCCACATTTCGAGACTCTAAATTTAAAATTACTACCATCGAAAGCCTACTCTTATTCTCACGCCGGAAGCATTGCGGGGCTCAAACACTCTTTGATATTGTTTTGCAGAGGTCCAACCACCAGCATCACCATTCATCAGACCTGGGAACTGGAAACGCTTAGAAAGCACCTGTTCGGGATCTGGAATTATCACTTTAATATCGAGATATTTTATATTTTCAGCTTTGATATCCTTGGGAATGAGATTTTAATATTTCTTGATCATTGTACATGCATGGCCCGCCGTGTTATTAACCACCAAAAAAAAAAAACTCGTGTTTGGATACGTCGTTTTAGAGGGCGTTTGGGATTGCTTAAAATAAGTTACTTTTGACTTAAAGTGCTTTATTTTAACTTAAAGGATAAAGTAAATTTTTTTACTTAAAGCTGAATGAATGTGTTTGGGTAATTTTACTTAAAGTTAAATGAAGATTTAATAATTTTGACTTAAAGTGAAATTTGATTAAAAAAAACATTTTAAATTCATATTATTTAAATTTTACAAGAGTTCTGGAAGGAAATAAAAAAAAAAAACTCGATAAGTCATAAGTCATAAGTCAAAAGTATCTAAAAGGTACTTTTGACTTAATGGAGAAAAGCTTCATTAAGGAGCTCAACAAGCCACATTGCCAAACAGTCCATTAACGCTTAAAGCCAAACGAATAAGCAATAAGTTGATCCCCAAACATGCTCTAAACTTCTTGTGATTAGACGTAAGACCACACTAGCTAAGCTTAATTGATGTTTTCTTAAATGGATCAATATTTCAAAAGTTGAAGTCCCACATTACAAAGTTTCCACAACTTTTGAATAATACAATGTTTTTAACTTTTGGAACTACATTTCAAAATGGCATGTATGTGTTGAAGGGTACACGTATAATATGTTGGGAAATTTTCAACCATATCTTAAAATTTAGATGATGTAAAATAAACTAAGATTAAAAACTTTCCGATAACACCAATTAAATTCAAATTTTAAATGTAAACTTCAAATATAATCAAAGGAGTCCTTGTTCCAAAAGAAGATACATATAGGGAGAATAATATTGGCTAGGATCCTATTTGACAGGTAAGTATAGTAGTATACAGGTATTTATTTGTTTTGGAAAATAAATATAAAATTGAATGGAAACTAGATGGATTGTTTGGCGGTAAAGAAGTTAAAAAAAATTCCCTCCATAGGCAGCAAAGTAAGGGATGGTATTGTATTAAGACTTTTAATGATTTTAAAAGTCATGGGGTATTCAATTCTAACTTTTAAAGAATCTTTAAAAGTATGGTGTTATTCAATTAAGACTTTTAAGAAGTACTAGCTTATAGTCCGTACAAAGTACGGATTACTTTTAATTTTTTAAAATTTATTTGTAGTGTAATGTAATATTATAAATATTAATTTTAATATGTTATTGGAAGAATTTCAACCTTACATCTTTGTGTATAATAATTTTTAGTTATAAATATAAATTAATATGTTGTTGGTGGAAATCAAACCTTAAACCTCTTTAACTAAAAGTAAATGTGGAAAAGACAATCAGTTAATTACCATTAATTATATTACGCTATTATTTATTTTAATAATTAGGATAATCAAACCGACAAACTTTTAATCTTTTAGTTTTAATATATTAGTATAGATAGATATAGCTTAAACCCCGTGCAATGCACGGGATATTTTTAAAATTATATTAATTTTTTCATTAATTGGAATTAATTTTTTTAAAATATGATTTTTGGATGCTTAAATTTTTAAATGAGATGATGATCATAATTACATAAATATTATCCGCGATATTTCTAGAAAATGAGTGATTTTCGTTAGAAAATATAGAAAATGTGATATGTTTTAGTTGAAAAGATAATCAGTTAATTATTATAGTAATTCTAAAATTATTATTTTACTTTATTGAATAGAATGCCTGTGATATAATTCGAAAGAAAGAGGATTTAGCTAGATAAAATTAAAAATATAACATGTTTTAGGTGAAAAAGGTCAATGATTAGTTTATAGTAATTATAATTTATTTATTTAATTTTACAAAATATAATTGCTCGTAGTGTTTTTAGAAAAGAAGAAATTAATGTTGCCCGTGATATTTCTAGAGAGGGATCTTAGTTAGAAAACATAGAAAGGGTGGTACATTTTAGCTGAAAAAGGAAATCGGTTAATTATTAGTATTAAAATATTATTACTTTTTATTAAATAGAACCGTCCGTGATATAATTGGAAAAATAGAGATTTTAGTTTGATAAAATAGAAAATATAACGTGAAAAATTAAAAAGGTGACATACTTTAGGTGAAAAAGGTAATTGATTAGTTTATAATATTTATAATTTAATTATTATTTTAATAAATTAAACTGGTCGTAGTGTTTTTAGAAAATAAGAAATTAATGTTACCCGTGATATTTCTAGAAAAAAAAGGAATTTAATTAGAATAAATAAAAAAGATGATATGTTTTTAGCTGAAAAGATAATCGGTTAATTATTAGCATTATAATATTATTATTTTATTTTTATTAAATAGAATCGCCCGCGATATAATTTGAAAAAAAGAGGTTTTACTTAGATAAAATAAAAAAGGTAACTTGTTTTAGCTGAAAAAGGTAACCCGTGATATAATTGCAAAAAGAAGTATTTTATTTAGAGAAAACGGAAAAGGTAACATGTTTTGGTTTAAAAAGTTAATTGATTAGTTAATAGTAATTATAAAATGCTTTTTAGTTAGATAAAATAAAAAAGATATTATATGCATTATAATATTATTATTTTATTTTTATTAAATAGAATCGACTATGATATAATTTGAAAAATAGAGATTTTATTTAGAGAAAATAAAAAAGGTAAGCTTTTTTGGCTGAAAAAGGTAACCCGTGATATAATTGGAAAAAGATTTATTTTAGTTATAGAAAAGGTAACGTGTTTTGGTTTAAAAAATTAATTGATTAGTTAATAGTAATTATAATATGCTTTTTAGTTAGATAAAATATAAAAGATATTATATTTTACCATAAAAGGGAAACTGCTTAGTTATTAAAATGTAGAAAAGGTAATATGTTTAACCTGAAAAAGGAAATATATTAGTAAAGGAAAATTTTTAGTTAGATAAAATATAAAAGAAGATTTTTATTTATCTGTAATTAAGTAAGGGTAAGTAAGTAAAATCACCAGGTACCGTACCGACCAACCAAACTTTTAATGTTTCGCCTTTTATATTATAGTATAGATTTAAAAGTAGGGCGGTATTGAATTGAGACATTTATAGACTCTTTATAAGTATCGTGTTATTGAAAAAGTCAATGACTTTTAATGAGAATGACTTTTAACAAAAATTATAACTACATCCCTTAAAAAAATGTCATGAGCTTTTTGGTAAGATTTGACATGACTTCTAATTATTCTATTAAAATCATCTTGAATTAAATTGTTTCATTTATTGTCAATAATTTTTTTAAAATTTCCTATCGCTTTTCTTCCTCTTCTTCCATCACTTTTTCTTCCTCTTCTTGGTTTTCAATTTCCATATTTATATTCATTTTAGTAAACAATATTATTGAGGGTGTGATCTTTTGCAATTTTGTAAAACTAGATCATCTTTTGCAATTTTGTAAAACTAGATCATAATACACAAAGTAAAATAAGAATCCATCAAAAATTCATGGGCTTCTAAAAATATTGTGCTTGCAAAAATTCATATAAAACACCAATAAAATAGCTTTGCATCATAAAAATATTGTTGGCTAATGACATAGTTCTGCATCATCATTAGCTATGAATAGTGACAAATATATAATTCTCAGATAAAAATATGCATTGAATACTCAAATTTAATAATAAATATACCTTGTACTCAATTTTTTGGTGTTCGGATTAATCAGAAAAAACACGATCGAAATTAAATTGGATTGTAGTAAAAAAAAAGGTTAAAGAATTTCACAGCATAGACTAATATATGATCTTTGTTGTTAGTCTGGTAAACCACAAAATCTGTAAAAAAAAAAAAAAGTCTATAAAAGTTTTTAAAAGTCATTTTATTAGGAGTCATCAAAAGTATTTCGAAATTTTGGTGATTTAACAAGAATCATTAAAAGTCTATAAAATCCATAAAAGTCATTATCCCAAAAATTGTCATTAAAAGTCATAATACAATACCATCCCCTAAAATTCTTCAAATCGGGATTAACAATTGCCTACTACTAGTTTTTTACAATTACTTATTGGTAGGTAAAATTAACTTTTACTTACCCATAAATATTGGTACGTAAATTAATGGTAGGTAAAAATCAAATTTCTTGTAGTGAATCATATTTATATTATAAATATTTAACTAATCAATTTGAAAATCAAAAAGACTTTATTTTCATGTTTGGAAAGTCATATTTGGGCTGTTATTAATTATTTTACAATTAAGAGGCCCGCCATTTGTGTCTAAAAATGCTTATATATATTTTAACATTGTGCATGTGTATGTAATAGTATCTTAAATTTTTCAAAAGATATGTTACAAATATTGTTTTTAGTAAAAAAAAAAACAGTTCTAAAAATAACATTTTTCATTAGTATCTTGTAGTTAGCAATATTTTCAAGTCTTATAAATTTTTGTATATTTTAGAATAAAACATCCGTGATCCATTTTTCGATCCAAAAATGAATTTTTGAAATAAAAATATAATATAAGATTTGATTTGGACCTTAGTATAACATACTAAAATTTTAAAGTGACCTGTAATATAACGTAATTATCTGTTCAAAATTGATGTCCACTAGTGAGACAGAATCATTTTCTGTCTTGTGTCCCCAGCCCACCAATTTGAGTTGTATACTAGAAGAACTTGTGGCTCATCACCTTGACTCTTTTCATGGTTTCGTTTGGTTTGATCCATATAAACTAACAACTAGAGCATAAAACATAGTAGCTAAATTCTGTGTTGTGGTATGAATGTATGATTAATCTTGTGGTCCTTTTAGCACTAGTGCTAAACATGTGCAACTTTGGGTTTTTAAACAAAAGAACATGTGCTTAGTGGCCCCTTGATGCCCCGTTTCTCGATTTTCCTAAGGTGTAATAGAAATTAATCAGGCAATAAAAATTATCGTCCCGAATTCTTGTAAACTAGCAAGATAGGGTGTCCAAGTACATTGAAACGATGGTCCTATTTCGATTATATAATAGCTCCGTATACTATAAAGGGTCGAGAACCTCAACCAAGGTCGTGCGTTTGGAAGTAACGAGGCTTTGAGAAACTCAGACAATTAAGCAGTAACAGTCAAAACTTGTGATGTTATTGTGAAGAACTTTTTTTTTTTGAAAGTAATTATTGTGAAGAACTTAATGATATAATCTTTGTAATTTGTTACGTTTGTTCCACAGATGTCAATTTACTACTACAGTGTAGGCATCCAGGGCTCGTATGTACTTAATGTCATCAAGTGCCGTCCCTAGTTGCGTGCTACCGTCCGACCGACCCCCTCTATAACCACTCGCCCCCCTGCTATGAACTGAGCTCCGGTCACCTTACAATAATGAACTAAACTAGATAGACGAGGACTTTCGAGTAACCTCTCACTCCCAGACCCTACTGATTTTAGCCAAGACAATATTCTCGATACCCTAATTCTTTTCTTTTCCCCTCTTTATGTCTGCACGTACTAATTCCTCTTGGGCCTCTCATTGGGCCTGCTTTTGACTTGGGCCAGTCCATTACAATACCCCGCTCCCAAAGAACGATCTTGTCCTCAAGGTCGAAGCTGACACCACGTTCATCCTTAATATTGTTTATACATTTCCGAAATGTAGCAGCTAGATTCAGGAAAAGAGAATCGACAGACTGAAATTTTAGAGGTCTATGCATTCTCTCGAATGTTTGTAGTGTGGACAACAATGTCCTCTTGACCTTTAAATTAAGTTCCTCACTAGCAGGAGGCATGGCCAGTGATATTTCCTCGTTGATTGAAGCCCTCTTCGATCCAGTGGGCATTTGAGCTGACTTCCCTTCGCTCAATAGCTCTCTAACAATGGTCTGAGATGTGGATGCATGTGGGCTCAGGTTTGGTGACCCAACTTCAGATGATGTACCAACAAAATTTTCAAGCTCATATCTTGGAACCATAATGTGTCTCCCATCAAGTATAAGTCTTACTCCACTTTCGACTTGTCTGCATATGTGATCCTTTGCCTCTTTAGTTATAACTGGTCCAAGATCAGCCCCAGGTTCTTTTCCTGCAGTAACTTTAAGTGCTTTTGCATGCCTAAAAAGTTCTTCTTCCCAAGACCCTGGCCCACCAACAAAGATAACGGTATTGAGAGCCATGCTTCTTTGACCTGTAGTACCAAAACCAGCAGAGACCAATGCATCCAGTGTTGCATCAATGCTCGCATCAGGCATGACAATTGCATGATTCTTCACCCCTAAGGTAGACTGAACCCATTTGCCTCTGGCTGCTGTCCTTGCATATTTATAAATTCCATCATTACTATTTGAGCTAATTAATGATATTGTTTTGACATCATCATCATCACATATCTGATTGACAATATCATGAACAACATTTAAGACGCCATCAGGTAAGCCTGCCTCCATTGCCAATTCGGCCATAATCATTGAAGCCCCTGGATTCAGCTCAGATGGCTTCAGTATAAATGTATTGCCACACATGACTGCTAAGGGAAACATCCACAAGGAAATCATCGCGGGAAAATCAAAGGGACATATCCCAGTACAAACACCAAGGGGTTCTCTACTGCAGTATGTGTTGATTCCATTAGATGCATTGGGTGCAAACTCCCCCATTTGCAAAGTTGCCATTCCACAGGCATGTTCAACAACCTCTAAACCACGAAGCACGTCACCTTTAGCACCTTTCGGTGTCCTACCCTGCTCTGTAGTGAAACTAATAGCAAGCTTGTCAATATTATTGCGAATGAGCACCTGAAACTTGAACATGATCCATCGACGTACAGTAGATGGAGTATTTTTCCATTTAGGAAAAGCCTGTTTAGCTGCACTTACAGCAACTTTGAACTCTTCATAGGTAGTCAAAGGAACTTGAGAAACAATCTCTTGTGTTGCTGGATTCACAACATCAACAAATGCACAAGCTTTTGACTCCAGAAATTTTTCTCTGATTAGGTTCGGAACCTTCGAAGGATGATTGTATTGTATTGACGATTCACTTGGCGTGAAGACAGCGGTGGAATTATTGAGTCTCCATGGCTTAAAGGTTTTTTCTATGAAATTTCCCTGATGAATTTTAGCCTTTACATTGTACAGATGCCTTGGTGTTGACTGAAGCTTGGGATTGTTTTTCTTAAGAGCTTTGAGAACCTGATGTGGTTTTAAACCAGCTTCAGTCATTAACTTAATTTGTGCAACCTCTTCCTCCGTAAAACGACGACTATAACAATGCTCGGACATGTCCCACAATGCTTCATGGTTATGCTCACCATGTTTTACTGTTAGCACCCACTTGTTGTCATCTTTTCTTCCTATAACTTCAACAGGACAATTAATAAGACGAGAAGATGCTTTTCGTTTACGCTTCTTCTCCTCAACCTTATGCCTGTTGCGATAACCCCATCCCCTATCACAGCCAAGAATAACTCTTCTGTATCTCTTAGACTTTTTGATAGTTACAACATATCCTTGGCTAGCACCGAATTCACGAACATGGGAAATAAGTTCTTCACGATTTCCAAATGTTCCAGGTGTTGGTTGCATCAACTGATCAGCAGCACCACCCATCAAATTCTCAGTTTCCATTGTAAGCCACAGTTTCAAACTATCTCCACCTCCAAAACTACCTCCACCTCTTCTATTTCCCTTAGACTCCGTTATAGTGTGTATAATATCAGTCAAAAGCATACTCTCAAATAAAAACCTTAGAAAATTCACATTCTCAAATTTACAATCACATTTACCGTACTCATTCTCATGAAGCTTATAAACCATAACCATATTACAATGTGATTTCACATTATTCCAATACGGATTGGGAGAGCAGATGAGAGGATTGGTACCTTTGGAGATCGACAGTGAAGCTTTGTTTTGAACAAATTCTCTCTCAGACTTTTCATCAAACAGTTGGAGTACATATGACTCCGGTTGCTGCACAAGGGTATCTCTAAGCTGGTATTGCTGTATCCCTATAGATGAACTCATATGGCAACCTGATATGGGCTTCACTCTCTCATCCAGCCCCACCGAGGGTTTGAGTATTCCGGCAGATCCCAGTCCCGGGTTGTCAATGCTTCCGTCAATCTTGTCCTTGATGGGTACCGTTAATGACTGCATCTCCGTCAGCTTACCCCCCATCTCTGACTCAAGGCCCTCAGACTCAGACTCTGCTTCTAATTTCTTCGTGGCTATGATTTGGCCCTCCATCACAAATTCTTTTATGTCCCTTGTTTTCTCAAATGCCTTCGATACCATTTCCGACACCCATTCCTCCGAATCTGTAAACCCCTCTTCGATTTCACCGGCTATCTTATTAACCGTTGGGGTCGTTGGTGCCATAGAATTGACAGTGCTCACCACTTTCGTCTCAAATTCAGCCCCCACTTTCTTCACAGATTGGGCTCCTTTACCATCTAATCCAAACGAAGGACCCCCCAACACATAGTGATTATCACGAGCCGTTATCAAATGAAGAGAAGAATATACCTCTTGATGATACCTTGATTGAGCGTCCTTGAAAGTGTTCATCAACATCTCCTGCCGTTCACAGAATCGATCTATACAAGCCTCCAACCGCTCGATTAAGGACTGTTGATTCACACCCCGTAGACCCATTAGATCGATGCTCTGATACCAATTGCTATGAACTGAGCTCCGGTCACCTTACAATAATGAACTAAACTAGATAGACGAGGACTTTCGAGTAGCCTCTCACTCCCAGACCCTACTGATTTTAGCCAAGACAATATTCTTGATACCCTAATTCTTTTCTTTTCCCCTCTTTATGTCTGCACGTACTAATTCCTCTCGGGCCTCTCATTGGGCCTGCTTTTGACTTGGGCCAGTCCATTACAATACAACCAGCTAAGAAGCCACCCCTTGGTTGTGGCCATTCCCTGCTTTGTACATTTTCGACATAATAAGAAGCGATGTCCAGACTAGGCAAAATCTCAGACATATGAATCGAGTAATCTAGAAATTTAAGAACAATCAGTGGAAAAAATATAATGTATATATAATAATATAAGTGAGAGAACTGTGACTAGGATCTTTACAAAGCTAAAGAATGGCCCCTGAACTCATAATATCGTTATAATAACGTATATTACGTATGTGCATATCTATGTTGCAACAGTAAACTACTGATAAATTCAAAGACAACTTCAAAAAACCATTTATAACCTAGCAACCGTTATGCCAAATATAAAAGCATAATAAGCATATAATAATATCGATTTTTCTACTATGTGCCCAAGGGCACACGCTAAGAGTTATACATTTCCTGGTTTCCGTGACATTTAATGATATTCAGCTGTTCTTTTGCTTGTTTCAATAAAAAATTAATTCTCTCTCTCTCTCTCTCTCTCTCTCTCTCTTATTGTGTACAGTAGTACCGATGCTAAACTATGGTTACACACCTGATTAACATACTCTTTCACCACATTTTGCAAATCATTTTCACAAATACTTGTTTATATCATTTTTATTTCACAATATTTATTTAGTATTTTTATTATTTTTTTATAGGATTTATTTTTTCTTTACATGTCTAATCAAATAGGATGGAAGAAAACGTACCTCTTCTTGTGAAAGTAACTCATGATTATGTTCTATTTAACTATAAAAACTAACAAATTTTTAAATTGAGGCATACCCCAATTTTTTTAGCAAACCTAACAAGTAACAACCCAATTCTACTGCAACTTTTAATAATCTACCATATTATACTACCATCAATCATATTCTTCCTTAATTTTCGACTGATTCTACAGTGGGGTCGGTAGCTCACCACGGACCAATTTTACAATAGCCCAGTCACTCTGTTGTAGCTCGGGGTCTCGTACAGCAGCTGCATCACCGTAAAACTCAGGATGGAAGTGGTATTCCACTAACCCATACCCCCTCGGTGTATCCTGAAATGCTTCATTCCTGCCATGGTAGAGCTTATAAGTCATTCTAACAGCCATTCCATGCCTCATCATTGATCTTCCGTGGTGCTTCCAGTAGCATCTTTCAAGCGCCGGATCCCTCCGCCACCTCTGGGCCATGTCTTTGTTCTCATACAGGGGATGCGGCCCCCAGTAATGAAAAAAAAACAAGAGGCGAAAGTTATTAGCAGTTAGCTGATAACGAACCTTAGTTGGTCAATCGTGTAGTGGGTAAATTGCAAGGGTTGAATATGAAAATTTGCATCCAAATTGCTAACAATAAAGTCGCTGAGGACGGTAAGCAAACCTTCGTCGGTGTAATGCTGAAACTGGGCGAACGGATACGCCGGAAGTGGCGGGTTCAAAGGAGGGACAGGGTATGAGGGTCGGATCGATGACATGTCAATTTTTTGTTCGTTGGATTGAATTGAAGTTGTCGATCGGCACCCATCACTCGGATCGATGACATGGAGATTTGTTGTTTGTTGATTGAATTCACTCGGATCGATGACGTGGTTTCAGAAAATGTTAGAGCAGTCACAATGCTATCTATCCGCCCATTCCCTTTTTCTCGGCCCCCACCCCATGCCATAATTAAATTACATTTTATTTATGTTATAATACCCATCTTATTTATGTTAGTGAGGGATGCTTTGTGCTTATGTACTCACAATTTTTCAATCCTATCATGTAAATTAAACTTTTGGCGTGTACTAATATCAAAATTAATAGATGATTAATGATGTTCTAATATTAAATTTAATAGATGATTAATGAGTTTTGAAAAATGAATTTTATCATATTTTTTATTTTGGATTATTTCTCGAAAATTAGTAATTTTCTATAGAATAGATGTAATAACCCAAATTTTTGTACTTGAGAATTTTCTTTTTTTTTTGTTTTAGGGATGAATAGTGGTTTACATGGATGAATAGTGAATTTGTGGATGAATAGTGATTTTGAGAATTAAGAAATTTTTCACGTTATCATATGTACGAAACGGGATATGGATATTTCGAAGTTATATTAGCGATCTACGAAGCATATAAGTGTATGTAAACGCGATCGGATTTCAGAAAATCCAAACTTTATTTTTATGAAAAATTTGATCGAGCAGTGAAGAGCATATTAATGTGAACAAGACAAGAGAATTATTATGTCAAGAATTTAAGGATTTTATTTTAATTATGATTTAAGAATTTAGAATGAAGATCTTCGAGTAGAATAATAAGCGTTCTAGAAATCGATAGAACTTTAAATCGAGATTAAGCGATCAAGCGAACGCGAAACGAATTACGGATTAAATACATAACGAGATGAAAAATCCTACATGATCATCTAGGGTTTATTATTATTAGGATTGGTGGAAGAAGAAATCAAGAAAAGAAAAGAAAAAGGGTTAATAAGGTGTATGTTCAAGAATGTGCCAACAAGGCTACATGTCACCATAAATTCCAAAACACCACACAACTTGGACAAGTGTTTAAGAGAGTGTTATAGCTGGTTACACATCACAAAAATCACATAATACAATTACCAACTAATCAAAAAGGAGAGCAAGAGAGAAAAGAAGCAAAAACAAAACACCACCACCATTTCTCTTCCATTCGGCCTTCCCCATAAATTGATTTTCAAAACCCTAGCTAGACACCTTAAAAAATTGTGATCTATGGCTCTTTGGAAATCCCTTGAGTTGACTAAGAAACTTTCAAAACCTTAGCTCCATCCTTGGTGATTTGCTTGCTCAAAAGATGGATCAAAGTGTTAGGTGAAGATGATGAATAGTAACTTCAAGATGTGTTCTTACTTTGATGATCAAGATTTGGCTTCCTAAAGACTATCTAAGGCTTATTGAAGGTTCATCAAGTTTATTTAGTGCTGTTAAGACATCAAGGAAGGTATAAACCTCAACCTTACTTTGTTATATTATGAGTTTTATGCTTAGTTTTGAGTTAGTGTAAGAATGATTCATGTTAGTGTACTTAGTGATTGTTTGGCTTTGATTTGATATGTAACATATTGATTGGTGGTTTTGGACCTCACCACTGGACTTATAGGATTATAATAGATGTTGGTTGATGTTGAGGATGCATGGTATGCCCGGTGTGGCTTGGTTGTGTTGTAACAAAATGGAAACGTTTGATTTATAGCCGTCGTAATGGCGAAATTTCGTTAGCCATAAAAACAGTTAACACCCGAATCATTAAAATGATTTTTAGCATCACCACTGCATATTATTAGAAAGATATGGTTGTCTAGTTTACATGACCACAAGAATCGCATTAAAAGAGTTTACGGTTTAAGAGTTATGTTAGTTTTAGTGAAAGCGGTTCAAAAGCTTTTATCGCAGAAATGTAACCACTTTGATGCTAAGTATGAGACCCTTAATAGTCGAATTAAAATGTGAAATTTGGTGATAAAATGCTAAGGACAGTTGTAAAGGTGTGTGCGAAGGTTTTGAGTCAAAATGATTATTTTTCGATTTTATAAAAATGCGTAAGCCGAGGTTACGCAAGTGGAAAAGCCCTTTTAGGAGATGACACTATTCATTTCAAAGGACCTGCCCTGTTTTGGTAAAATCTGGAAAATGGATCTTCTGACCAAAGTCAAATTTTAAGTTAGCTACCTTCTAAACATTCTCTAGATTGTGTACGCGAAAACGGTGCGTCATTTGAGTTAACGGTTATCGAGTTATGAATGTTTTAGTGAAAGAGGTGCAAATAGTAAAATCCGCAGTTGACTGAACTTCGAAAATACATTTCACCTATCTAGACCCGTGTTTTCAAAACGGAACTTTTATGATAAATATTACAAATACCAGAGATGAATTTAGAAGTGGTTTCGTAATTAATTGTGTTTTCACTGATTTATTAAAAGTGCTGGAGTGCAAGTCGCGGAATAGTAATTATCAGATAAGTCAACTGTAGAGGTACTACTTTGACCCTCCGTTTTGGCTAAGCTAATAGAGGAATTTCGAGTCGACTAAAACACGAAACTTGTTAAGAATTATCAAGACAACATATTGGTGAAAAGAACGAGGCTATAAATGATTAAGTAAGATATACAGAATATCCTACATTAAGGATGGATTCGGGGAATGATTTGGACTAAACTTACGACTTAAGTATTTGGCGAGTAACATGGACTTAGTACGAGTCTAGATTAAGTCATTAAGTGCTTTGATTAAGTTCACGAGCATTTGAGTATAAATGGTTCGTCTAGGGGATTAATCATATGTTTTTGACTTTGTCTAGATTGTCCGACATCGTCACGAGCCCCTACCACATCTCGAGTATCAGGCAAGTTTTCTAAACTTGTACTTTTGAAGTATTGTGTATAATACTGCTTTTGCCATATATAATGTTATACCGTTTTGCGATAATTGTTATATCGTGTTAAATTGAGATTTGATTCTTGGTTTATGTACTAGCTTTGAGATAAATAGTTATAAGCCGGTTTACTTGATAGCTCTAGAGATACGAGCATAGTTGTTGTTGTGACTCTAGACCGGGAGTCAGTATTTTGAGATTGCCAGGAAATTCCGAGGAATTCCCTGGACAAGCATATTGTTATTGATAATTATTTCGAGAAACATTATTTATATTTCCCGAAAATATTTAATACTTGGAAATTATTCGAGGAATATTATTCAAATATTTCTTTTATGCTCAGAGGATTATTTTTAAATCATTATTTTATTTTGAGATTTTATTTAATAAATATTATTTGAATATTTATTAAATCTCAGTATTTGGTTTAAAAATCATATTATTTATTTAAAAAAAATCATTTGAGGTCCTGAAAAATTACTGTAAATATTTTCTGACCTTCAAAAATATTTTTAAAATTTATGAGGATTCCCAAATTAATTATTCTTAATTATTGTCAGCTCACTTGAGCTATCTAAACGCTTCAATCCCATTTGAGATTGGGAGTCCAGAGTTCGAGAGTCGTTGTTGATCCCATTTCATTAAGATCTTCCAACATATCATGAGTATATAACCCTGCTATTAAGGGCTTTCAATGTCGTTACAAGAGAGTATGATTCAAATCTTGATTCCATGAGAGTTATTCGTTGTTCAAGTTGAGATTCCGGCCAAGGGCCAACGAGAAATTTCGGTTAGCTTCCATTTGATTTCGGGAGTAACCAAGGGACGAGTAAGATCTGCTAACGGGCAGAGGCCCGGGGAACTTGAATTTACTCAGTTCCAGGTTTGCAGATGTACTGTGTTTAGAGGCGAGAACTGGGAAATGGAGTTAGAGGCGATAGTAGCGCGTCGTCCATCCACGGCCCGGATGAGGTCAGGGCAGACTGGAAACCAGGATTGTCCTCTACATGTAGAAAACTTTGATCAAGAGAGCCCCATGCATATCGACTGATCATCGAGCTGGGGTGCGCCCGAGTTATTCCCTCAAAAAGTTCAAGTCAATTCTCTTTCCTACGAAGCATCAATTAATTCTTTTCAGCAGTATTTAAAACTGTTGGTGTTGTTTTTTCCCAAGGGGAGTCTGTTTGCATCCAGATTCTATAAAAATCCCGCTAAGGGTAAAAATTTCGAGTTTTATTGAAGGATGCATGTTTCATAAATTGCTTCGGTAGATGTGAGTTTCAAATACATTTCATATAAGATATTCCTGGATAATCAAAGTACTAATATAGTACTGTATTTGAATATCTTTCGTTAAAGAAATAAATTCTAGTGTTGAGTTATTGAGTTAATAACCAGAGTATTTATTCTCCAGTAAGGGAGGTGATTTCATTATTGAAATATTTTGACAATTCTTGTCATATACCAGTTATATACTGAGTTTCACTTAAAGGCATATTATGCCATACTTTATTTATCTTGCTGAGCTTTCGCTCACTCTTGCTATTGTTTATATATTATATAGCAGCAAAGAGGGATACCAAGGATACAGCATAGCCTGCTAATGAGAGGGAAACATAAGGCGTTGCCGTGAGCAATTTATTGCAGTAAGTCCCGAGGTAGTAAAGACCAGTTGGATAAATCTGCAACTTTTGCTAGCCGTCTTATCTATGAGACATGTAAGGCTGTATTCCGTAGATCAATTGAGTTTGTAATAACTATATTTTGTTCCGCAGATATTATGTTATGTCGTTTCTGGGACTCTAACCTATGTATGTGTTTGTGTGAGATGATATATATATTGTGGGGTCATGAGCAAGTGGATTGCATATATTGTGAGTAATACAGGTACAGTGAGGAATAAATGGATCGTGACTACCCTAGACCCCTGACCCCGGGTCTGGGGGTGTTACAATAGAAGAGGTTGCTTCGTGCTTATGTATTCACAATTTTTCAAAGCAATTTTGTAATTTTGTAAATTAAATTTTTGACATGTACTAATATCAAATTTAATAGATGATTAATGAGTTTCTAATATTAAATTTAATAGATGATTAATGAGTTTTGAAAAGTGAATTTTATCATATGTTTATTAGTAAATTTAGAGTTATGAATATTCAATTTAATTATGTTGAAAAGTGAATTTTATCATATGTTTAATTAATATATTTAGAGTTATAAATATTAAATTTAATTATGTTGTTAGTGAGAATCGAACCCTTGACCTATGGTAGTACTCGCTTATTATCCCTCTTACTCTTATTATATAATAGGATATAATGATTCAATTTAATTATGAGAAGTGTCTTTAGTTTAATAATATTTTTAAAATCATTTTCGAAAAAATTATTTTTAATTTTTTTTTAAAATTTTTTTAAGCACTTTAATTCTATTAATACAATTTTAACATTATTAAATTAAAATAAATAAATAAAATGTTAAATTAAACATAATACCCATCTTATTTATGTTATATTACATTTTACTTAAATAGTTTTACAATTCAATTTTAGTTTAGTTTAATTTAATAATGTTAAAATTGTATTAATAAAATTAAAGTGCTTAAAAAAATTTAAAAATAATTTTTCGAAAATGATTTTAAAAATATTACTGTATTAAACTAAAGACACTTCTCATAATTAAATTGCATCATTATATCCTTTTATATAATAAGAGTAAGAGGGATAATAAGCGAGTACTACCATAGGTCAAGGGTTCGATTCTCAGTAACAACATAATTAAATTTAATATTTATAACTCTAAATATATTAATAAAACATATGATAAAATTCACTTTTCAACATAATTAAATTGAATATTCATAACTCTAAATTTACTAATAAATATATGATAAAATTCACTTTTCAAAACTCGTTAATCATCTATTAAATTTAATATTAGAAACTCATTAATAATCTATTAAATTTGATATTAGTACACGTCAAAAATTTAATTTACAAAATTACAAAATTGCTTTGAAAAATTGTGAATACATAAGCACGAAGCAACCTCTTATATTCTATAGAAAATTACTAATTTTCGAGAAACAATCCAAAATAAAAAATATGATAAAATTCACTTTCAAAAGCTCATTAATCATCTATTAAATTTAATATTAGAAAATCATTAATCATCTATTAATTTTGATATTAGTACACGCAAAAGTTTAATGTACATGATAGGATTGAAAAATTGTGAGTACATAAGCACAAAGCATCCCTCATCTCTTCTATAGAAAACTACTACGCCCTAATTTTCGGGAAACAATCCAAATCAAACCCGACTTTAACTAATAAATTTTAACTACTAAATAGTTCCGGTTCAAAACAAAAATTCATGTTTGATTTACGTTAATATTAAAAAAATCAAGTAAAAATAAGATGTAACAAAAAAGTAAAAAAAAAACAACTTATTATTAGTTACATATATAATTTTTTTTACAAAATCTATATTATCTATATTATAGTATATCTATACTATCTATACTATCTATACTATACAATAATAAGCAAATTAGAGAATAATTGGTAGTTTGGTTATTTGGTTCAATCAACTATTAAAAGAATAGTGACCGTTAGATATTTAGTAAATAGATGATAACTTTTAAATCTAATAATAAGAAATAATCTATATTTAAATCCCTCTCCTAAAGATCTAAGGTTCCAATCCCGTCAACAACAAATTTACATTAAGTAGAGTGTACTATTAGTTTTAAACAATACATGTCATTTATTAAGTAACTATTATTATTAATACTAATAATTTTATTAATTAATATTACAAAGTTAAATTATATCTATAATAAATTATTTTATTTTATTTAATCATATAATTTTAAAAATATTTAAAAGTAACCCGTGCTTTGCACGGGCTATAAGCTGGTAATATTAAAAAACAATAAATTGAAAACATCACACGCAAAAGCATTAAATTTAAACGTTACAATAGAAAAAAAAATTAACGATTATTGTGGAACTGCGAGATATGCTCAACCAAGTCATTTTGTAGCTGACGATGTGTCCGTTTATCACCCATCTGTAAAGTGTTTTGAATATACGTTTCATACGGGATAAAAGATTCTTCTCCTAAGTTTGGTTGCGATAAGCCATTTGTTGCATCATCATAAGTTGGTAATGGACCAAATTGAGTGGCATATGTGTCCCTCTCGTCTTCAACAATCATATTATATATTATGATGCATGCTCTCATGATTCTTCCAAGATCATCTTTGTCCCAAAAGCGTGCCGGACCACGTACAATTGCGAAACGGGACTGTAACACACCGAATGCTCGTTCAACGTCTTTTCGCTGGCTTTCTTTATATTTTGAAAATAATTTTCTTTTATCACCTTGCGAACGTGGTATCGTTTTAACGAAAGTAGTCCATTCAGGATATATTCCATCTGTTAAGTAGTTTCCCGTATTATAATTGTTTCCATTTATAGTATAATTTACCTCTGGAGCACGACCTTGCAGCACATCATCAAATACTGGTGACCGATCTAACACATTAATGTCATTATTTGATCCAGCAACTCCAAAAAATGCATGCCATATCCATAGATCAGATGAAGCAACTACTTCCAGTATAATTGTTGCAACTCCTTTGTGACCACTCATGAACATTCCCTTCCATGCTTTTGGACAGTTTTTCCATTGCCCAAAAACTTGTTTGCACTAAATCACGCAAGCGTACGTGGTCACAAGTAATACAGATATAAGTCGAGTTCGTTCCCACAGAGATCTGGTTTTGGTTTTAAATCAGTCGATGTACCTATGCAACAATGTATGGTTTTAACTCACTGCTCAGATAAATAACAAATATGGGTTTTATAAACTAAATTAACTAAGAAGTAAACTAACAAACTAAGAATTAACTAACTAACGAGAATTGGAATCTAATTACTTCTGCAAGAGAAAACATGGGATCCTAACTTCATTAAATACTTTGCTTAGATCTGACGCCTTTAATCACTATATGCAATGGTTATGATATCTGATCAGACAACACGAAACAAGTACACGCTACCTCTCAGTATACGAATACCAAACTAAACATACATCCACAAAAGAGATAGAAGATGAATAGACACCAATTATGCTTAGACCCTATATCTCTATAAGATTTGAAAACATAACGGTTGAAGAGCAAGTTATCCATAATGATCACATAGGGCAATATAATTATTTTCATCTCATACTACGAATCATATTGATAAACAATTATGAACCTATGCTAGCATGGCAAGTTCTAAATCTCAAGATCCACTTTCACTTCACAAGAGATTAACAAATTAGATGTTAGCTACACATCTAACAATTAAGCACAACCATACGAGGATATCAGATATACATCACACACAGATCTTTAAAGCATCAAGATACTAAAGCTCCATAAATAAATCCATTAGAATCCCATGACAACAATTAGCTCATAATTGAACCTCTCGTCATCATGGGATCAAGTGAAACCATGATAAAAACAAAGTATGAAAAGATACAAATAAACCTAAGTAATTGATATGTAATGGTTCTCTAAATTACAATGGTAGGATGTGTCTTTATATAGGCTCTAGAAGTCTTGCCCAGCAAGAAATTCCCTAAAATAGAGTTAAAATAGAATTTCTACAAAATATGTTTCCTAAACTGATTCTGTTTTTAAGGAAAATTCATAGCTGACTTTTCTTCAGTATTTTTGGGCCGTTCCAGTTGTGTTTGGACCTCTGGACCACTTTAGAATGATAGAGAATCTCGTTAGCTTCGCGTGGACTGTAAGATCGCCCAAAACGGACTTGTAGAACTCAAGATATGGCCCAAACAAAAATCAGAAATTCTGGCTGATTTCCTAAGCGCTCCCAGCGCGTTTTACGCACTCCAGGCGCACAAAATCACTGTAGCACGCGCTCCCGGCGCTTATTTATGCGCTCCAGGCGCATACAATTGCTGTTGGGAGCTGAGTTTGGCTGATTTTCTTCGTTTTAACTCCTTTTTTCTTCGTTTCTTTTGCAAATGCTTCCGTCTTCAATTATCTAGACTTCAAGTCATCATGGTGGCTCAAAAAAAGTCTCCATTCCTCCTTTCCATGCTAGAATTCAACTCTCAAAATCGACGAAAACATCAACCCTAATCGATAATTCGCAAACCTGCACATTTAAACAAAACACATCACAAATACCACAAACTTGAGTCCAAGTACACAAATTTAAGCCGATATGGAACGCTCCAAGTGGATATAAAATCCATTTATCAGTAGAGCTACTACCAGGATCTGCCCCCACATTTGTCATCCTTTCCACATGATCAGGAATGGACCTTGATGTGTGAGTGGGATCATCATCAGGTAGGGAACACATCCTCAAAGAATGTTGCATCACGAAATTCAACTATAGTGTTAACCACTATTCCGTCAATGTTAGATTTTAATACTAAAAATATCATAGCCGTAGTGGTTTCAATATAGCCCAGAAAGATGCAATCAACAGTTTTCGGTCATAGTTTCTTTCTCTTGTGTTCAGGGACAAGTACCTTTGCAAGGCACCCCCACACACGAAGATATTTTAAACTAGTCCTTTTCTCTATCCATAATTCATAAGGGGTCTTGTCCATATGTTTCAGAGGAACTCTATTCAGAATATGGCAAGCCGTATTCAGAGCCTCCCCCCAAATGTACTTAGGCAACCCAGAATTAATCAACATACTATTGATCATATCCTTAAAGGTTCTGTTCTTTCGTTCTGCTACCCCATTAGACTCAGGTGTGTATGGTGGAGTTACCTCATGAACTATACCATTGCTCTTGCAAAATTCATTAAACGAGTTACTCGTATACTCACCACCTCTACCTGATCTCAAACGTTTAAGTACTTTACCAGTTTGTGTTTCAGCTTCAGTTTTGAACATAATGAATTTATTTAGTGCTTCATCTTTATGTTTAAGCAATAAACATAACAATATCTACTACAATCATCTATAAAAGTAAAGAAATACCTATTATGTTCCTTGGTCAAAACACCACCAAATTCACATATGTCAGTGTGCACTAAATCTAACACATTCGAATCCCTAACCACATTATGAAAGGGTTTCCTAGTTTGTTTAGCAATCACACATAATTGACATTTAGATTTCTTATCAATGGCATGTTTTGGAATCAACTCTAAATTCATCATATTCTTTAGAGCACCAAAATTCAAGTGACCAAGACATGCGTGCCACAAATCAGATGATTCAACATAATTAACAGAAGGACCAACATTATTATTAATAAAACTGCCCAAAACAGGCTCAACATTTATTAAAAATAATCCATCCGACAAGTAACCTTTGCCAAAAAATACACCAGTATGTGTAATAACTACTTTATTTACATTTCAAAGAAACTTCAAAACCATTCTTAACTAAACAACTTCCACTTATTATATTTCTACGAATATCAGGAACATGATGCACTCTAGTGAGAGATAGAACACGCCCAGAAGCGAACTTCAGGTCCACGTTTCCTATTCCAAGTACTTGAGCTGCACTAGCATTCCCCATCGTCACCGTCATTCCATGAGTCTGTTGATAAGATACAAACAGAGTAATATCATTACAAATATGTACATTAGCTCCAGTATCAATCAACCATTCATGAGACGAATAAGTAGAAAGAAGTACAGGGTTGTAGGTCACATACCCGTTGTCAGTTTCAGAAGCAACAACCTCACCAACAACCATGTTAACCGTAGGACCACCAGTGGTACTAAGCACAGTGTTAGCTTGTGCTCCCACAACAGGTTTCTTAGCTTTCTTTACAGGACACTCCTTGCTCCAATGACCAACCTGTCCACAAGACCAACATGGTTTGTTTGCCTTTGGTTTCTTAGCCTTGTTCTTGTCCTTAGACTTAGTGTTTTCCTTCTTAGTGACAGACTTTCTTTTCCGTCCTACAGTCACTACATCCACCTTCGAACTCCCAGCATGTTCAGTAGGCATCACATGTCCTTGCTTGGACTTGTGTTGCTCCTGCACAGAGATGTCCAACATCAGGTTTGTCCAAGTGATCTCTCCTTTCTATCTTTTCAGGGAGAGTGCAAACTCTTCCCAAGACTTAGGGAGCTTTTCAATCACAGACATAACCTGAAACTTTTCAGGAAGGTCCATACCAGACTCCTTCAAAGCATGAACTAACATCTCAAACTCATGCACCTGCTCAGTCATGGATTTAGTATCCACCAGTTTAAAGTCAAGGAACCTAGCCACAGAATACTTTTCCAACCCTTGCGAGTCAGTATTATGTGTCTGGTCAAGCTTCTCCCATAAGAGCTTAGCAGTGTAGGAGTCAGATGAATAAACATCGAATAGAGTGTTCGCTAAAGCTGCCAGAATTGCAGCCCTAGCCACCCCATCCTTTTCATCCCACATGGTATAAGCCTTAACAGTTTCAGCTTTCTCCTTAACCACAACTGATTTCTCATACTGCACCACTGGCCATAGACCCTTTATCGTTAGCCACAGTTTCATCTTTTTCTACCAACGAGAAAAACCAACACCCCCACCGAATTTATCAGGCATACCTGACAAATCGATAGGCTGTGGGAAACGGTACGTGGTCCAATCAATGGTGGGTACAGTAACGGTAGACCCAGAGCTAGTCTCAACAACAGGAGTTTCAGTTTCGTTAACCATCATGTTAATTAATAATATATAACACAAATATTCTTTTGCAAGATTGTTGGATATAATTTAACTACAGCAACAATGAGGCAGTGATATATATATATATATATATATTAAACAACAACAGACAATTAACCAATTAACAAAACAAATCATGAAGGCATAAACAAAATATAATCAGAGACTGTAAGTAACGAGAAAAGTAAGAAATAAACTTATCTCCCACAGAAGCTTGTAGCAATACTGATAAGAGAAGAAGAAGAACAGCTGAGTCGCCAAACCCTTCGAGAGGACTTGACTGTTCTTGAAGAGAATATTGCCCTACTTATGCTGTGTTGGGATGCAACAATATTACTTCCAGGATAAAACAACACAGATCAATGTGTTCACAGATATACCAAAGATCAACGACGACTAACACCTCAGTTCGCCTAAGAATTATGTATTATATTTGTATGTGTTTTTTTTAGAGAGAGCGGAGAGAAGGCATCTAGGGTTTTTCGTATCCTTAGAAGTATCCTCTATCCTTAACGTTATATTCTGTATGTATATAATACCAAAAATAAACGTAACTGATACTCCATAAAAGGAAAGTAAATATTCTGATTTAATTGCATTAACAGCAGCAACATCAGGATTTATAATAAATCAATATTCCTGGTAATAAAATTCCTCGCCCAGGTCGTCTCGCGTACGCGAGACGTCGAGACATTCGCCCAAATCGCCCTTCGACCCGACCCGTGTCGTGTCATGGCGAGGCGGGCATGTGTGTGCACGAGGCCCACTCTACATCCATGCACACCCACGTGCCTTAGTAGTTGTGCACTACACTTGCACATGGAGCTATATAAAGCCACCAACCATTCATTACCAATTCTATGTGGGACTCAAGTTATTTCAACTAAATAACCCACATAACCCATTTCAAGCAAGCAACTTCAACTCAATTTATTTATGGATTCCAGTAAGAAAATGTCTTAGATCCAAACATGAAAGTTTAAGTCCTCATTACAAGGAACAAACTTCACTTGTTAGTTTCCAGAAATTAAATCAAGAACATATTATAAATATGTCTCAAACTTTCCATTTTCTAACATAGATACGGTTAATAATCAAGCATAATTAGATACAATTGATTATTACCATGCAAGCTTGTTTCATTATTTTCGTATATGCCTGCAAATGTTAATTAGGTGGACAAGTAATTCTTCCAATTAATTCTGTAACCTGTTTATGTGTTTCATAGGAAATAAAGAATGCAAAAGATCATGCAAATTAAGAAACAAAAAAACCAAGATTATGGATAAAAAAGACAAACATTCAACTGTACGTACATAGATAAAACATATATGATAATGTGTGCAAGATAAACATGATCAAGACAGTAGATATGGAAATTACATATTCTTAGAGCGGCACTAGCTAGTGATAGGTGCACCTCTGTTGATGCTATTTATATGAGTAGTTTCGTAAACAGGAAGTTCACTTGAATAACCGCAACCTAAATCATAGTTTTGCAATTCAAATAGATCTGAGCTTGAATCACTGTCTGCACCATCATCCATCTCATTGATGAAGTTTCGAAAATCTCTTTCCGACGGTTGGTGTTTTTCATGATCATCAAATGAACCATTAAAAAAAATGTTGCCACTCTCCGAAGGAAATCCATTGTTACCACTAGTGGTTGTTGTAGTGCTGAACTTGAAATCATCGTCGTCCAACCAAGCATTGTCATGATTTGTGCTAAGTTTTCTCGTATCAGGATGTACATCTTTTTGTGAAGCACTGGACTTAACATGACAGTTATTTTTAAGTAGTACTGCTGGCTTGTGATGATCAAGAAAGTTCTTGGAGTCCTTGTAACCATTCTTCGTGGGTGTGTTTATACTAGGATGCGTTGTGAATTCTGGACTTGAGGACGAATAAAATGATGACTTTGAATGATCTGCAGATGAAGAATTATTAGTACTGTAAAAGCTGCGGAAATGGCTAATGCTGCTTCTCCTTTTTCTCCTCCCACCAGGGATTTCATGATCTTCATCTTTCATGGATTGTGCAGAGCAAGATTTGGATTTCTTCTTTTTCGAAGAACTCTGACTGAACAAAGAATTCAAGAAACTGGCAAGCCTTCCACCTGGTGAATTAGGTTGCTTGCATTTCTTCTCCTTAGTTGTTGACTTTTCCATCATCACATCATTACATAGAAGAGTTTGTACTTGATTAGTTGAACTTCTTGTACTACTCAACATAGTAATGTCTAGGCTATTTCTTCCACCTGATCTCAACATTTTTTGGTAACCAGAAACTTCACTGGCACCAGAGAAATATCGTGCAGCCTCAAAGACGTCAAGCTCGTCCGAATCCTGCCTATAATGATATGATTTCTTGCAACTTCTCTCAGGTACTTGTTGGATGGACATGGCTGATTTTCCTGGATCCTCAAAACTAAAGTAGTAGGAGTAATAATACTTTCTGAGAGAGCTAGCTAGCTAGTGCGCAAATTGTTTTAGAAGAGTGGAGGAATTTCAAGGATTAGTGTTTGTATGGTAATTATAAGCAAATGGAAGGCATGAAAGGGGTTGTTATAGAGTGGATTTGTTGTGATGATTAAGAGTACCAGTGATGGAGGAGTGTGACTTTCTATTCATGATCTTCACTCTATTCGATATTTATAGTCAATGCTCGGCGTTTAAATAAATCGAAATATATATATATATATGGCGGTTATTTGAATTTTGCAATGGGCGAAGACCAAACTAAAATTCGGGATAACTTCGACAACCGTCACAACCCTACTACTATGTTGTTAAACTGTCATCAGTCAACTCAATCATAGTTTTAAGTTTTAAGCTTTAATTAACAAACCTCATAATTTATTATTATTTATAGCCGAAATACAAAACCTCACAAATTATCAAGTTTACGAACGTTAGTTTCAAAACAAAATAAAAAAATTACGAATGTTATAAGCTAATAAAATGTTTACGAATGTGTTAATTTAGAGCAAATTTATTATTTCATGGCAGTTTAGGCTATGTATGTTTCTTTCTCGTGTTTGGGATGTAGCAAACAATCCTGAAACAATTTGTTTCGAGAACAAAAAAAATGGTTAGGAGAAATGACATTTCACTTGATATATTCGGAAGGTTTTGAAGTAAATTATTATTATATATACTAGCTGATAATCGTGCAAAGCACGGATCGCACTATGCCATAAGTGAGCATACGCAACCCTTTTTACAAAGCTTTTCATAGAAATCGTTTCGTTAGATAGAAATTTTGGGTCTTTTGCAACTGAGCTGAACTGGTGTTGCGTTATATATAATTTAGTGTTGCGTATTATCCACAGTGTTTCACATTATGCAACACTAACTGATGGCATTGCGTTAGATATTTTTTTATTTAATAAATGGTGACGTGGCAGAAGTGGGACCCACATGTGCTGACGTGGCAGAAGTGGGGCCCACCTTTGCTGACGTGGCATTTGCTGACGTGGCAGAAAGCGTTGCATTAGATACCAGTAGTGCTGCATTTGCTGTTTGAAGTGTTGCATTAGATATTTTTATATTTTTCTAAAAAAATATGACGTGGCAGATGTGGGACCCACCACTGCTGACGTGGCAGTGTGGGACCCACAAGGGTGATGTGGCAAGAGGTCCATCATGCTGACGTGGCAATTGTGGGCCCCACAATTGCTGACGTGGCAGAAGTGGGACCCACCTATGCTGACGTGGCAGAAGCGTTGCATTAGGTAACAGTAGTGTTGCATTTGCTGTTTGAAGTGTTGCATTAGATATTTATTTTCTTTTATTAACTAGTCTTGTCCCGAATGATGAATCTATTTTTTAAATTATTTTTTCGATGTTCCAATCGCACGGATGTCAAGATATAACGATTTTAGTGATGTGATAATTTTTCAAAAAATTTCTTATATTTATTTGGTTTGGTTTTATAACGGTCAAACCGATCAAAGTCGACCTTCATTTTAACTAGTCTTGTCCCGAATGATGAATCTATTTTTTTAAATTATTTTTTCGACGTTCAAATCGCACGGGTGTCAAGATATAACGATTTTAGTGATTTAGTAATTTTTTAAAAAATTTCCTATATTTATTTGGTTTGGTTTTATAACGGTCAAACCAGTCAAAGTCGACCTTCCTTTTAACTAGTCTTGCCCCGAATGATGAATCTATTTTTTTAATTATTTTTTCGACGTTCAAATCGCACGGATGTCAAGATATAACGATTTTAGTGATGTGATAATTTTTTTAAAATTTCCTAGATTTTTTACAAGTATCCAATCATGTTCTTCATTTTGTAAAATTTTGTAAATTTAAAATAAAAATAAATTAAAAATCATATTATACAAAAAAATATAAGAAGCAATTTTTTTTATAAAAAGGCAGTGAGTATACGTGGTCTTGCACATGTCCCCATGTGAAAATTTTGGGCGGATATTTTCCCCCCAAACGAAATAATTCACACAAACTTAAACTCTCCGCCTACATCTCTCTCTTTCTCTCATCTCCCAATCTCGCACACAACTCTCCTCCCTCCTTTACTCATCTCACACACAACTCTCCTCCCTCTTTTCCTCATCTCCGTTGCTACAACAAAACCACCACCGCCGGCAACCTATCGACTACGGTGGTGCCTCCCTTCTCCGACCAACCAACACCCATAATCCATACATAATAATACTCCTCAAATCCTCCTTAATTTGTTCATACCATCAATTTCGACAAAATCATCCTAAATCTAAATCCCCCAAATTATATATAAACCCTAATTATACATATAATCTTTCCGTGTTTCTTACTTTTGGAAGATTTGTTTTGGATCCACCTCTTTGTATTTATCTCAGTTCCATATGTGCTGCCAACTATCAATTCTGGATTTATTTCATTAAATTTATGCTTTTGCTGATTTCAGGGAGGAAAATGCGGTATATATGGTGCCAATTCCGAAGGGTGGATTATTAGCATGGAGGTATATACATACATTAGGTTAAGAGTTAAGACAAATACTACAGAAACTGATATACATTATAAGCATGACCAGTTGTGTTGACAGCATTAGGTCAAATCAGTTCTTTCCTTCATCCTCGGGTATGGAATTACATTTAAATACTTAAAACATCTCGATTACAAGATTCAAGTTGTGTGGGTGGTAGATCTATCTTCTCATTCATTTTTGTAACCTAGTGCACCTTACACTTTAAGACCATCGATTGTCAATTTGCAGTCTAAATCAACAGTCATGTGTCAAATACCTTATCTGTTAATGTTACGGTTGAATATGCAACTTACTGCTTATTATTGATCAAGGAATTAGAATATTTATTTATATCTATCCCTTGATCTTTGCAGGTGAAGGAAATTTTATCTCATTATCCCTCTAACTACAAGCAATCTGCAGTTATTCCTTTGTTGGATCTTGCTCAGCAGCAACATGGAGGGTGGCTTCCTTAAAGTCATATATATACATACATGTTAAAGTCATATATATACATACATGTTAAGGCTAAGTAGTTATATTCTGAACAAGTTTTTCCTGCAAGAATCTGATATGTTTTGTTATTATACACCATCTTTCATTTTGCTATTTTGATCACCATGTTAAAAAAACAAAACAAATTTTTATATAAATCTTTTCATTTGTGTGCTCACAATGTAAACTCTTTAATTGGTAAAGGTAGCAAAGTTCATCGAAGTTGCTCCTATTCGTGTATATGAAGTTGCGACATTCTATTCAATGTTTAACAGAGCGAAGGTGACAGTGTTTCTTAGCTTTTTATTGTTTATATACATATAGTATCATTTCGTGGACTGGTCAGAAGATTGATAATTGATCTGTTATATATTTAAGTGACCAAGTATGAAAAAGACAAATAAAGCAGCCACTCTGTTTGCAGGTGGGCAAGTACCATCTTTTAGTTTGTGAGCTTGCAGCTGCGACTAAGAACTTCAGGCCCGAGTGTTTGCTCGGTGAAGGTGGATTTGGACGTGTTTATAAAGGACGGTTCGAAAGCACATGACATGTAACTTATGCTCCCTTATTTCTTTTGTATATAAGCTTTGGATTTGTTTTGTTCAAGAATTATATCCTGTTTGCTACGAGCGTTTAATTTATTTCATCTACAGGTTGTTGTTGTAAAACAACTTGATCAGAATGGCCTTCAAGAACAGAGAATTTCTTGTGGAGGTTCTTATGCTTAGCCTCTTGCATTATCCAAATCTTGTCAACTTGATAGGTTATTGGCCTTCAAGAATATTTTATGCTTTAGTTGTTGAAGTTATGTAATGTTATTTTGATTTTGATCTTGATATGTTGATGCTTTATTAGAGGCTATATGACTGAGTATAAGCTGATTGTTATCGTGCATAACTCTATGAATAGAATGTGGCAATATGCACTTGCATGGTTATTTTTTCCATTATGCTTATGTTTGGATTTCTTGTTGCAAAGATCTTCTATGCCTTTATTTTGTCATGAAGTTGTCATCTGATTAAAGGCAACTTTGTTAGTTTAAACTAATCCAGTAAATTGAACTTCTACTTTGATGTGCTGCATGATCAGAATTTTTGTGATGGTTTGTGAAAACCATGTTCCTGCTATTGACATCTTATATGAAATTCGACAGACATTGTGCATAGGCAAATGGCCTGTGAGAAGGTGCTGGCTGCAATGCCGTAATTAATTAAATCTGAAAATGTATCAAAATAGAATGTTAAAAATTAACTCGTTTTAGCATTTGCATTTCTTATAAATAGAACTATTATATGCTTGTAGCGTAATAAGCATCTATTTTACTCTGGTCCCTTTGTCTTGTCATGATAGTTTGTTTGGTTTAGACTTGAGGTTACTAATCTTCTTGAACAACATACATTGTACAGCTCCTTATGATTTTCCCTTATATCTGGCTGCTGCATTATTAAATGCACATATAATTAAGCTTAAGTTTGCAGGGTATTATCGTTTTTGCTTCAGTAATGGCAACTCTTGGATTACAAATGTTGGTCGAGTCTGGCAGAGAACTTGTCACTAAGGTACTCAACTCTAATTACAATCCATCTTCAGCTCCTGGAATGTTATTACATACTTTACCGAGTAAATTGTATTACAAATATTGCCACATTCTATTCATATTCATAGAGTTATGCAGCTTGATCTTTATATGCACGATTTTAATGTTATTTTGATTTTGATCTTTATATGTTGATGCTTTATTAGAGACTATATGTTGAATAACTTGATAGCTGTTGAATGTTACTGATTGATGATTCTAACTTGTAAGTTGCCGATTGTAACATATAAGCTTTACTGATTGTAACATATATGTGCATGGATGCTATAATCTGTCCGATTCAATGAGATAATGAAAACATTTCAAAATATAAACTACTGTAAAATCCTGTTCGTAAACTAATCATTGAATTAATAAATCTTTGTTCCAAGAAGTACGTTGCTAAAGTTCTAAGTACATCATTCGCCGTCTTCTGTGATAAATTTCCAGTACAGGACCAGGTTTTTCAAGAAGTTCAATCAGAACAAGATCATCACCAGATCGGACAGCTTCTGTGTATGCAGTGTCAAGGTCACCTTTTGAGAGATGACAGGCTATGTTCCAATTAATTTGGTAAGATGACAGGCTTAATCTTATTAATAGTTGGACTATCTTTCTATTAGTACTGATGTTAAGCATTAAACTGTACTGCCTCAGGGGATAAATATCTTTATAAGCAATGTGCAAATTGGAGCAATTTTATGGCAATGTCAGCAACAGGAGTAGGGAAAGGTGGTGGGGTAATGGACAAGCCAGTCATAGAAATGACAACCTCAGGCCGTGAATCTGAGTTTGACGTAAGGTATCACGCCAGCACAACTTTACTGAAATATTCTAATAAACTTAAAACACATCTCTTCTAGTAAGAAGTCTCGTGGATTAACCTAGATAATAACCCTTCTTTTTATTATTGCTTATCGCAGGCCCATTCTTTTATAAGTGACATGGAAAGGAAGAAA
This sequence comes from Kitagawia praeruptora, assembly GCA_037693485.1. Lineage (NCBI taxonomy): Eukaryota > Viridiplantae > Streptophyta > Magnoliopsida > Apiales > Apiaceae > Kitagawia > Kitagawia praeruptora. The sequence goes on along the minus strand of CM075346.1, from coordinate 38,398,845 downwards.
GTGTGCAGTGTGATGGACTGCCAGAAATTATCTCGTGAGGCATGTGATCATGCTGCTCAGAGTGATAGGCTTCCTGTTCAAACTGTTGTACAAGTCCTTTACCATGAGCAGCAACGCCTTCGAGAGGTCATGGATAACAGTCTTTTAGAATTAGTATCAGTTACTTGGTTTTTAGTATATGTTGGTAAGATTTGTAATTTTTGGGATTAATGTATAAATAAAGTAGTCATTTCAATTTTTTTGTAAAAAAGTGTTGCATTTGACTCTATTTGGTGTTGCAATATTGTAGATTTAGTGTTGCAATAAAAAAAATGATGTTGCATTTAAAAAGAATGGTGTTGCCTAAACGAAAAAATTATTGTTGCATTAGCCTCAACTAGTGTTGCATTAGATAGTGATCCCGACTGCTGACGTGGCATGTGGGCCCTATTGCTGACGTGGCATGCCCCTTGATTTTTGACGTGGCACTTGTGGGCCCCACTAATGACATGTCAGCATGTTGACGTGGCACCTTGCTTACATGTCAGCATGCTGATGTGGCACCTTGCTTCCATGTCAGCATGCTGACATGGCTGAAACATCTTATGCAACCCCATGTAGTGTTGCGTTTGCATGCTTTTGGTGTTGCATAAGGCCTCTTATGCAATGTTTTTCGAAGTGTTGCAATAGCTTGGAAAAGCGTTGCATTAGGGGTCTTACGCAACGCCAGTATTGGTAACGCCCCAAAAGCGTTGCGTAAGACCTTACGCAATGCTTTTCAGGCCTTACGCAACTGAAAATGGGGGTTGCGTATGTGCGTTTATGGCGTAATGACATCAACATATCTACTAACACAACTAATATCATGATCAATTATCTTAAATTTATAATTTATAATTTTTTTATATAAAACTATTTATCATATTATTTTGATTAAATAATTTAATGACATTTACTTGCTTTGATACTATTATTTTAAAAAAACTCATGTTTCTGTTAATCATAATTTAATTATTAATAATATTTAAAGGATCTGGATCAAGAGAGAACTAAACACTAAAAGTGAACTGAAGAATCATTATTAGTCGTTGGATTACTTCTAAATCAACTGTCTAGATTCATTTCATTTTTAAAAAAAAATTATAAAGATATTTTTGGAAATAAAAGCTACACTATTAGTTCAATTAATTGAAATAAGGAAATTTAATTATTGACTCATTTAGTAAAATCTTTTATTTTAATTAATATTTTTTTTATCTCAAATAACTTTGGCTGATTTTTTCAATCTTCTTCCTTCAAAATTTTAATTTATTTTATTAAACTAATTTTACGAAAAAATAATCTCTAAAATAATAGGGTTCTACTGCGGAACCTATTTTGTTTTGTAATAAAAATAAAATATTTTGCTACTGAATTTTAAAGTTGTGCATACGAGCTTAAAAGTTTTACAACTGAACTTTTTTTATTTTTTACAAATTTTACAATTGAACTTATCTTTTTAAGAATATTTTGTTGCTGAACATTATTATCTCATTTTATATTTATACTATTATTTTAATGTTCTACGACCGAATTTAAAAGTTATGCATCCGAATTTTTAAGCCAAACACATGAATTATAAAGTTGCGTAAGTGAACTTACTTGTATTTGAATATTTTGTTGTTGAACATTTAATCTCATACATTGTATTTATACCGTAACTTGAGTAATTTTACATAAGTTGATGAAAATATTGAAAAAATTTTATGATGTTAATGGAGGATTTTGTGATTGATGTTGGTGTATGATTATAATTGTCAATCAAATACGAATTGTCTCTAAATTATATATCTCATGTTTTTGGACAACTTTGCCCCTAATCTATCTAAAATAAAATCTTGACGTATAATACTATATTCTTGACTTTTATTTCGGTTATTAGTTAATAAACTCTTAGTATATAACTTCACTATTAAATTAATTTAATATTTAATATTATTATTTTAATTAATTAAATCAATTAATATTTATTGGCATATCGCCGTATATCATGCCACTGTATACATGGCATACCGCACTATACATAGCATACCATAGTACCATACCATTAGGAGGGGGTTTCCACTTTTAATAAAGAAGGTAATATAAGAGTAGCTATATTATTAATTGTATTTATTATTAGTTTATTATAGATACTTTTTAAATATTAATCAATGGAGCCCTAAGTTCTTTATAATACCACATTCTCGATTTTTATTTCAATTTTTAGTTAATATACTCCTGTATATAACTTCATTATTAAGTTAAATTAATATATAATATAATGATTTTAATTAATTAAATTAATTAATATTTAATGGCATATCGTGGTATACATGGGGGATTTCTGCTTTTAATAAAGAGTATAGATTGGTTGTTATCACATATATAGACGGGTTCAATACATAACTGTTAAAAAGAGAATGATAGAAGCATTTTCAAAAATTAATTTTAAAATTTTAAAAGAATATTAATATTTTTCCTATCTTTTTGTAATTCCAAAAAATGAATTATGTACAATCATTTGTTTGTAAATATTAAAAAAATTATGAAAAATTTAAGAATTTATATTTAAATCTCATACAATTAAAATCTATTTTAAATTTTATAATTTCATGAATTTATTTTTGAATCTCATTTAAAAATTTTGGAAAATATGTTAATTCAATCAATGATTCAAATTTTAATTTTAAAAATTATGTAGTGGCAGCTTAAATATAAATATGTGAATATTTCATAAAAATAAGTAAAAAAAATATTTAAAATCTCCTTTTAAATGGAGAGTTCTCTCTCCAATCTTACTCATATTATATATGCATGTATGTTTCCGTTATAATTAACTAGAATTACAGGTGGCATTATGCTTCAAGATTTAATAATTGCACTCACAAACTAGTACTCCGTCCCAATAGTTTCTTTGTTTACATGGGGGCTGGGCACGGAGACCAATGATAATGGATGACCAATGATAATGGATGTAATATTGTTAAAATAAATGAAGTAATGAGTGTAATAGTGATTTTATTGTTAAAATAAATGAAGTAGTGGATGTGATAGTATAAAGTGTTGAAAAAGTGGAGTGAAGTAGTGGATGTAATAATATATTTTATTGTTAAAAGTTACTATTTTTAGTAATGTAAAGAATTGGTGGGACGTTCCAAAAAGGAAATTGTAAAGAAATGGATGGGATAGAGGGAGTACTATATATTTGCTGCTCTCTGGCCTCAAACATTGTAAATTTAAAAATTACAAAAAATTTAGTTAATTAATTACTACTCAAGTAATTAAAATCTCTAACAAAACTAATAGGGTTAAATGGCAGTTAAGTCACTCAACTGACTGAAAACTTTCAGTTGGGTCATCCAACTCAAAAAACTTTCAATCAGGTCACATAACAAATAAAAAGTTTCAATTAACTCATTAAACATGTTAAAAACTTTCAATCGGGTCATTAAACATGATAAAATTAGGTCATTAAACACATTAAAATCAGGTCATTTAACGTGTAAAATGACCGGATTGAAAGTTTTTATTTGTTACGTGACCTGATTCAAAGCTTTTTGAGTTGGATGACCCAACTGAAAGTTTTCAGTCAGTTGAATGACCTAACTGCCATTTAACCCAGCTTAAATTTGTGAAAGTCTTCTGGGATTACTTCATACATTTGAATTTAAACGTAATTTGTTTAGAAGCCTTGCCCCCAACAGTAATCAACTAACTGGTACACGACTAAACACTCTCTCTCTCTTTTCCTCAGCCGTGCATGAGAGTCGACCGCCGGTGACTCCGGCCTATTTCTTCATCTCCTATTCCCCCATCCATCCATTCTCCGATCCTCCCCCAATCTTCTATTCCTCCCTCCTTGTTTTTCTAGTTTCAATAAAAATCGAATCAAAGCCAAAATCTTATAATTTATTTCTCAGATCTATCTTGGTTTTGAGTCCGATTCCAAAAATAAAAATTATCTTGAGATTCAAATTCTCCTCCTTAACATCATACCAACATTTGGTGTTATCCCGAGGTCTTTGAATTTCGGTTTTCGTCTCGTCTTTTAGCGTGTGTCTTCCCTTTTGGGTTGTTAATGTATGTTTAGTTGCTTGTATGGGTCTTGTTCATGGCTCCTTTGAAAAGGATTTATGTGGTTTTGGGTGAGATCTATAATGTGTGCATTAGATTTGAGGCTTACTTTTCACAACTAAAATTTGTTCATTTTATGAGATTTTTCACTTTCGGCATGTCTATAACTGGTTTTCGGCAGGTAGATAGTTGGGGTACTTTCGGCATGTCTATAGCTAGTTTTCGGCATGTAGATAGCTGTGGTGTTTCTGAACATTGAGCTACAGGTGGTGCGTATGTGAAGGTCATTTGCAATATTACTGGTTTCAAGATGGGTACAGGTTGGATTGATCGAGAAGCCACTCTAATCTTTTTTATTTCGAAAATTTTTAAAATTCATGATGTAAAACAGTCTGCAAACATAAACGGCTATTTGGTTAGCTCGTTTATTTGTTTTTTTTTCAGATTGTAATATCCGTTAAGGGACTTGTCCTGTCTGTAATTTGGTTGTTTGAAGTTAATACAATTGCTTTCGTAAAAAAAAAAAAAAAAAAGAAGCCTTGCCCCTTACAAAAATTTTTGCACTCAATTAGTTGTAGTTTAAAGATGAAAGTAGCTAATTTGATATTGAATGCTTCTCCAGATTAGTGATCATGTGTCTGGTTTGATGAGTAGCTAGACTAGAATCATGACTTATTAGCTAGTGGGGCATAAGAAGATATATAAGTTTTATTCTATATATATACATATATATTTCGAGATCTAATTCCCGGACTTTAAAATGAAGGTGATGATCGATGCAGTGAATTACAGATGTTTGTGTAGTGTGTAATGGGGGGCAAAGCATCTAAGATAATTACCTTGGATTCTTCATCAACTTCTTCTCCTCTGTCTTACTTTCTTGTCTTAGTGGACAATTATTTCGCTTTCCTACTACTGTATATATAGTGTGTGTTGGCCATGCCTCTATACATACACCTCGACCTCTCCATCTACATGCATTTCTCATCTCATTTATACATAATTATCATGGTTAATTTGGGTCAATCTTAATTAGATATGATCAGGGTAGCTTTACTTTGGACTACTTTACTTAATTGTTAGTTAATTAGTATAATTAATCATAATGCAAGAATGAGACAAAGAGATCCCATGCTATGTTAACTTTGTACACCAAACCAACTATACAGCTCTGGAGGCCAGGGGACACCATATATATACTCTTATATTTCTATATACATGTACATACGAATTGCAAAGCTGCAATAATGATAATCAGCGTTGAAACAAATCTGAATGTTTATGTCTGCAGTGTGCGCAAAGCAGCCGCTACAGATTCAGTACAGTGTATATATCCATCCAAAGATCTCGTATATTTATACAGTTCCAAGATAACAGGCCAATGGTTTGATTTTTTCAGATTTTTTGTTTCCAATTATCTTAACTGTTCTTTTATAAGTAAAAGGTCTTAGGTAAGCATATATAATTATAAAACTGTAAAGCATGAATTGAATGTCTAAGTAATTCATCACATATACATATATATATATATATATATATATATAGGGTTCTATTCCACTACAAACTAAAATTAACTAAAAACTAAAAACTAAATACTAATCCAACATTTCATTCTAATCTAATGATCAAACTAGGTGTACTCCAATACAAAAAATACTTAAAATACTTGGCTCTATCCAACAAAAAAAAAAAATCACTGTTCACGTATGACGTGACAGTGAATTTCACTGGTTAACGGTGCTTCGCACCTTCTTGTACGGCGCTTCGCGCCTTTATCATTCTAAAGTTGTAAGGAATGACAATTAATGGTAAAAGCAATAGACGATTGACGGGTGTGTCGAGGGCCTTCGGCCCTCATGACTACCTAACTCATCCGTTTACTGTCTTAAATGCTTCGCATTTCCACGGCAAGATTTTTTTTTGTTGGATAGAGCCAATTATTTTAAGCATCTTTCGTGAAAAAAAATCACACAAAGTCTATATATATATATAGGCTATGCGTTATGCAAGTCACACATAGTCACCAAAGTCACACATAGTCAGTGTCGAGGGCCTTTGGCTCTATGTTTATTACCTTAAAATAATAGGTTTTTGCTCAAATACAAACCAATCCTTAAATATATATAGTCTATGCGTTATGCAAGTCACACATAGTCTTTTAAAGCAACTACACATAGATGATATAAAGGCAAATGTTGGTGTGGTGTTGAATGTTCATTAATGGCGACAGAGATGAGCCCTACATCATTTGTGTTACGATATCAACCACCGTGTGTACATTTGGGTAATATGATTGATTTGTTAATTTATGCATAGTAGGGTATGGCTGAGGGCACAAGGTGTGAACTGTGATAGTTACCAGTGTCAAGACAAGGGTGTTAGTTTCATGACCCTCGACTGTCTCCCTCTCCCCACTCCCAAAGCCCTCAAAGTCTCCTCGATCACCTATATGCTTCCACTCCATCTCTATCGGTGGATCAAATGTCTTAGGATTTGCATCTAGTCACACTCACAGTGTCGCACGCATGTGCTTGTGTGGATCAAATGAGAACTGGAAAAGCATGAGAACCGCGTAAACATTATCAGCTCATTCTTGAGATTTTGGCTGCCATGTGCAAAACAAAAAAAAAGTGTGCTAACACTAATAAATATTTTTAATAACAACTACATAAATATTAAACATTAATTGAAATTAATAAAAAGTAATAATAAATAAAAACAAATACTAAAAATAATTGTCATGAAAGAATAAAAATTAATAATAAATGAAAATAAATACAATACTAAAATAGAAAATCTCATTTTCATGTATTTAAATTAATATATAAATATTTTATATTTTATTTTTAGTTTTAAATTGACTTGGTTCATTTAATATGTTCATTTAATCAACTTTAATGACAATTATAGTCTACACGGTTAACAATAAAAATAATTAATATTACTAGAAATTTGAAAGCAAAATTGTATGTAGGTATAATATTTTCTTATTTTGCTCAATATAATAACTTTTTAATTATTTTGACAACACCATTTTCAACCTTTTACTCATTTACAAATTTTTTTAATCTTTAAAATTAAACTTAATTTTTTTATTTTTAAAAATAAAATATACATATATATGTACACGTGCCCTAGTAAAATGGAGTATCCTGCGATCGAACATGTCGCACAAACGTTATACATGTTGTGTTACTTGTATAATGCAAATTAGTTCCGTAAAATATTTGGTTCTCATGGTTCACCAGTTAAACAATGCTGATCTAATTTAGTTATAACTTATTTAAAATTTAAAACAATTCCGGAGTTAATAATTTTGTAAATGTGAAGTATCACTTGTTCATACGTCAAACTTAAGATAATAAATTTATGTTCATTCAGTGCAATAGATATGCACTTATGCAGACTGTTAAGTATATCCTATCTACATTGTCAACAATCCAGATTACTGGGACCAAGGGAGACATGAAAAAGGCTGAATTCCCTGTTAAGATAAGCTTTGTCAATAAGTTCTGTCAAGTATCTGGACGTGGAAAATTAAGAATCACACATAGTGCTTGTATTCAAATACTGAGAATTAAAAGGTTGCGGCTCTTTGCAACAGCATCTATCGTGTTTTTAGAGTTCCCAGAATTAAGTGTATACACGTAGGGTACAGCTACTGCTGTCTGGGGGCACAGCCCACTCATGCATGCAGTTTTTATGTGTGTATATACCACCCACAACACAAGGCCTCAATCTATGTAATAAATATTATTGGTCCAGGTAAATATTAGTAGCTTTTTTGTGTTCATGCATGCACGCAGCCACAGTTGGAATATAATTAACTATCCAGTAGTGTTCCATTGCTTAGTTTTGTAAGAGCGTAGAATAATTTTTTCTCATCTATTGCATTTTAAAATGCATTTTTTTTAAAAGGACAATCCAACATGTAAATACACAAAAGAAAAGACTGAATTATTTTTTTTAGAAATGCAAATATTAGTTTAATTGACAAAATTCATTTAATTAACATGTTATTTTCAGTCGATCAAATTATTAAAAGAGTAATGCTAGGTGCACACAAAATATGCACAGAAAAAATTACATAGTTGAATTCCACTAATTGATATTTTTATTGGTTGATATTAATGTGAATGCATGATCCATTTTGTGAAACTTTATGTAAATCTAGTATTTTCCTTATTAAAAATTACTTTTTTCAGTAGAAGTATTGTAGGACTGGTGTCGCACAAAATTGGCTAAAGCTGGGCCGATGGGGAGTGTGCGACCCTGGCTTGTTTAGTGTTAAACCTGTATCTAGAGGGGATAGGCCACAAGATTATGGGCTTTGAATGTTAAGCCTTGTTACAAAATGCACCTTTCAACTGTAGTCCACGATCCAGTCACAATGCTCGCTCACATCCGGATCCAGGCCTAGCCTAGATAAGACTTGATGTTCCTTGTAACATATATATCCAGTATGTAATTTATGTTTTTAAAATAGGGAAAATGAATTTTTTTGTCACTGAACTATTAACCTTTTTAGAAATCTACCACTCAACTATGAATTTTTCTTTTTTAGTCAATAAACTTATGTTCGGATTTTGTTTTACTCACTAAACTTAGGTTCGGATTTGATTATTAGCATTATGTTAATTTTTTTTACTCACTAACCTTAATACTTAAAAATGATGCATTATAGAGGACAATTTGTTAAACTTTAATACTTGAAAATGATGCATTAAACTTTATCTTGAAAAAAAAAATGATTAAATTTAATAAGATAAAGTCTGCATTAAACTTTATCTTGAAAATAAATCGATATATTTTAATAAGATAAAGTCTGCGTTAAATTGTATCTTGAAAATAAATCGATAAAGTTATCCTCTCTAATGATTTATTTTTACAGTTAAACCTCGATAAATGAATACGCTTGGGACCAAAATTTTTTATTCATTAATCGAGGTAAAAAATACACTATCTCTATTATGTTTGAATCGGAAAAAATTATTCATTTAACAAGGTTATTCGTTTAACGAACATTCATTTATCGATATTTTACTATATCTTAAAAATCATAGTAAGATAAAGTTTAATAAGATATAGGAAGATAAAATTAAATTTGAGAGGGATCGATTCGGTAAGTTCGTTACCGACTCGGCTCGGGTCGTAATGAACTCGAGTTCGGCAATAAAAAAAGCTTGTTAAGGTAATCGAGCTCATGTTCGATTTGGTACAAAAATTAATATATATATATATATATATATAGATGATATTAAAGATAATACAAGTAAACAATTAATGTATATATAAATGATATTAAAGATGATAATTTTTTTTTTTTTTGCTAAACTGCATATATTAAAAAAGAGAAAACAAAAACAAGGGATTGACCCGAGCCCTATGACAAGCCATAGAGATAACTATCTATGATCAATCTAGAATACATAGATTGAAAAGAGAAAGCGATAAACAATCCCTCAAATACTAAGCCATCTACTATAAGTTATGTTACAAGCTTTCTTGAGAAACCAAGGTGAAGTGGACAAACGAGTTTTAATGTCTTTGAGGATTCCATTGAGCATTGTTTCAGGACGAAGGATACCCTTATTATGAGCTCTGAAATTGCGTTCCCTCCACACATGATAAGCAAATACCTGAAGAACAAGTAGAGCTAGGTGACGCAGAACAGTGTCTTGAATCTGGAGCCAGTAGTGTAGTAATTGAAGCCAAGAAGTGGCCTGAAAAGACAAGCCAATCATATTCCCTAACTGAGCTAGGATGTGATGACTATACGGACATGAAAGGAAGAGATGGTCTAGAGATTCCCGCCCACCAACGCAAAGATAGCAAATATCAAGCACCTCCATACCAATGGTGGCAAGCCTCTGCAGTGTATTAATTCTCCCATGGCATACCAACCAAAAATGATGAGCATACCTGGGCACACCAAGCCTGTGCCAAACCCCTTTATGCCACGTTACAGTTGGCATTTTGTGACGAATACTATCCCAAATGTGCCAGATTTTTAATTTACCTACCGGTCGGCCATCCCAAATAATGACATCAGGTTTGTTAAGATTAAAGGAGGGATGATTAAAGTTTACTAACCAGTCCGTGAGCACAGGGTTGAGATGATGATGCCTGCTGTTCGGAATCGGTAAAATCTATGACCCAGTTGCAATAATGTCATGAATGACAGCCGTATGCGAGGATGCAGCCTGAGGAATAATCGTAGCATACTTTGATGCAGCCAAACACTGTGAGTTCCACCACGGATCAAACCACAGGGATATACTCTGACCATTTCCAATTCTGTAAGAAATAAATTGGCGAGCCAAAGGTATTAACTGCAGAATTCTTCTCCATATCCACGAGCAATTGTTAGTAGTATTTTTATGTGTTCGTTCGTAGGGAAGGACTGAATGTAATATCAAGTTCAAGTTTCTTATCTCTCACAATTTAGAAGTGTAGAAGAATGTTGTGTTTGTTTATAAACTGTAACACCCCCAGATCCGGGGTCAGGGATCTGGTCGTTACGGTCTCAATGTCCATCCACAAAACCAACATAATCTAAATTACAACCTTGTGACCCAAAACAACAACATAAAACACACCCGTTATAGTCCCAGAGATGAAATCAGAGTAACCAACAATATTATTAATCACAAGTTTGAGTTCTTACAACCCAAAGAATTAAAATTTTACCATTACATATTCTTTACCATCCATTTGTATATGCCATATAATAAATACACTTGATACTCAAATGCTAACAACTAGCCTACCAGTAGCTGCCTCTTCAGCAATGGTAGCTATGACCTCAGCGATCATTCCTCTGACGGCTGTCACCTGCTTACGCTGAGTGCGCCTTGCGCGGCCATCTGATCTAACTGTTGTTGTGATATAAATAAATAAAGCAAGGGTGAGCAATAGCCCACCACAAATATAATTGAACAGTAATAGTATATAACAGTCCAAAATATCTTTGAAACCATATGCCATGCATTTACGGAAATGATGCCAGTATAACTTAAAAGATGAAGTTACTAGGTAACTCAACATATATATTTTGTGGACATATCTGCTATACAAAAGATAAGCAAGATATTCTCAATTATCATAAAAGAGGAACTTGCAGGAAAAATATTGCAATTCCAGTTTCAACACTTTTTCACCTTGCCAACACCAATAGTGTTGTAGAATTTCTCACTTTTGAAAGATGAACTAATACGGGAGCATTGCCGCGCCAGATGCCCTGACGTTTACGATGATCAATCGTATGTCATGCATCTCATCAGTCGTTCTCTACATGTAGAAGGTAGCTCCGACGGATTTACTTGTCTACCGCCCTCTGGAACTCCTCAGCCAACGGTTGGACTATTGCTGGACCGGCGCCACTCGGCCACTTACGCGTCTCCTAGTTCGAATATCATCCATGACTCTGAAACGTAAAGTTCGTTCCCCTTTTCCCCAAGTATAACACTTGTTGATAGGACTCCACAAAGTAGTCTTATCTAATTGAAAAGGAAAATTCACCAATATTTCCCAAGCTGATGCTTGTTAATGGATATAAACTTGTTCCATCAATCTTACCCCTCGAGCTTTGAGGAGGTAATCGAAAGACTCATATCGATGTTTGAACGAATCAAGATGTGAGTGACAAGATAGTTTTAGCAAGTATATGGCCGGGCAGTCAAATAAATAACAGCTCTCAAGTGAGGTCCCCTTATATGTTTTTGGAAGTTTGGGCGAGTATTTAAATCTTCTTTTAAGATAGATTTAAATAAAAATAGAGTTTTGGGAACCTCCCCTTGATAAAATAGTCATAAAAAGACTCTGAAATATTTTACATAATATCCGAAGGTAAAAGATAATCTTTGTATGATATAAATCATTATAAAGAGAATTTAAAAGAATTTACATAAATATTCCAAGAATATTTATTAAATCAATAATAATTAAGGACTATTTTTAAATCATAATATTACTCGTAAGTAGTCCTCGAATGAATATATAAAATTATTTATTAAATAAATCTCTTCTTAAATGAATATTCAAAATAATATTCATTAAATAAATAAAACTTCCAATGAATATTCAAGATGATATTCATTAAATAGATAAACTCAAATAAATATTTAAAATAATGATCATTAAGTAAATCAAACCTTAAATGAATATTTGAAAATAATATTCATTAAATAAATAGTATTCTAAATGAATATCCAATTAATATTCATTTAGTAATCAAAACTTTAAAGAAATATTCAAAATAATATTCCTTAAGTAATTAGAACTTCAATTGAATATTTTAAAATAATATTCATTAAGTAAATAAAACCTTAAATGAATATCCAAATAATATTCATTTAATAAATACTATTCTAAATGAATATCCAAATTATATTCATTTAGTAATCAATACTCTCAAGGAATATTTGAAATAATGTTCCTTAAGTAATTAGAATTTCAAAAAAAATATCTTAAAGTAATATTCATTGAATAGATAAAACCTTAAATGAATATTCGAAACTAATATTCATTTAATAAACAATATTCTAAATGAATCTTGAAATAATATTCATGAAATAATCAAACTCTAAATGAATATTCGAAATAATATTCATTTAATATTTCTCGACTGAGATAATACTCAAATAACATTTCTCGAAAGATTTCCAAGTAATTAATACTTTATGGAAATATAATTAATGTTTAATAATAACATTCCTCAAAAGGAATACTAATCTGTCGTTGGAATCCCTCCGGGTTTCCAAGACTACATTTATATCTCAAAATACCGACTCCCGATCTACATTTAAAGAATGAATATCACATGCCCTTCACTAAGGGTCTTAACCAAAAATCCGGCTTATACTGATATATCGTATCTAGTCTATAAGCCAATATCAATTCAGGGAACAAGTATTGCAATATAACTTGAAAGTAGGCATGCATGCTATGGCATATATATAACATAATCAATTCATATATATATTATCACAACAACAGCCTTCAAGAAGGTTGAAAACTTGCCTGGTAATCCTGTGGGTGTAGTGTACCTCGGTTCAATCCGGTGATCTATAAATAGTCACAATATCCGAGGTTAATCACTTTAACACTTCGAAATACTGAGTATATATTTAACTTAGGCTAAAACACGTTTTCAAATTATCTCGTTAGGCAAACCCTAAGATAACTCTTATTAATACCGTTATAATCCGACACTCGTCCGTTATCAAGGCACGTCATTGCACTTATACTTAATGCTTAAGCACTAAAGCAATTAACAAACAAGGCACTATGAGGTTTCCCTAGACTCATACGAAGTCCATGTTAATCAACCAACTCTTAAGTCGTAAGTTTAGGCCAAAACATACCACGAACCCATCCTTAATGTCGGATCTTTCGTACATCTCGCTTAATCATTTATAGCCTCGTTCTTTGCAGCAATATGTTGTCTTGATAATTCTTAACAAGTTTCATGTTTTAGTCGACTCGAGATTCCTCTTTTAATCTAGCCAAAATGGGTGGCCAAAGTAGTACCCCTAGAGTTGACTTTTCTGAGAATTACTATTCCGTGACTCGCACTTCAACACTTTTAATAAATCACTGGAAACGTATTTAATTACGAAACCACTTTTAAAATGACATTTGGTATTTGTAATATTTATCATAAAATTTCCAATTCGAAGCCATGGGTCTAGATAAGTGAAATGCATTTTCGAAGTTCAGTCAACTACGGATCTTTACTATTCACACCTCTTTCACTAAAACGTTCATAACTCGGTAACCGTTAACTCAAATGACGCATCGTTTTCGCGTACATGATCTAGAGAATGTCTAGAAGGTAACTAACTCAAAATTTGACTTTGGTCAGAAGATCAATTTTTACAGATTTCACTAAAACAGGGCAGGAGCTTTTTGGTGAATAGTGCTACCTCCAAAAAGTGGTTTCTTCGCACTTAACCTCGATTCGAACATTTTTATAAAATCGGAAAACGATCCATTTTACTTGTGGTTTTCTCTCACACCTTCCTTTTTATCTCTAATATTTAATTATTAAGATTCGCCACTGATTTCGCAATATTAAAGGGATCCAATTTCGGTTACGAACTTTTGATTACGGTCCCGAACCACTTTTACGAATTTAATCATAACTCCTAAACCGTAAGTCCATTTCATACGAACTTTATATCAAAACGAAGCTTATAACATAATCTAGTTTATCATGGCAAAAGTCGAGGATAAACAGTGAGTTATACCTACTGTCCAGTTCGTGTTCTTAAGGTTAATCAAAATTTCGGCATTACGACGGTTATAAATCGAATATTTCCAAATTCCAAACCCTCCGATAATCATGGTATCCACTCCAAACAACATATACATGATATTTAACCATGAACTGAGGCCAAGAAATGCCTTTCCGTTCATCTAAACTATTTTTAACATTTACCAAAATGAAATCATAATCATGCTTATAATCATGCTTATAACCTACTAACAACATCACTAAGCATAGATCACTCAAGAACATGCTTAAAACTCAAGGTAGATCTAGGGTTTCAAGACTTATACCTTCCTTGGAGTATGATCTAGCCTTACTAAGCTTGGTATGGTCCTTGGGAGTGCTTAAGCTTGCTTAGATCAACCATGAAAACAAGAAAATCAAAGATTAGTTCATGAAAACACTATTCACCCTCTTCTTTAATGATTTATTTGAAAATGGAAAAAGAAGAGATTGAAGCTAGGATTTTGAGGAGATCATTTTTATGAAATGTAAGACTCACCATAATTATTACAAGATCAAAAGATGGTGGGAAGATGGATTTTGTTTTTGGAATTAAGCATGGGCCGAATGGGGTTGTTCTTGGTGGGGGAGAGAATGGTTTTGTTTTCTTTGGTTAATACTCATCCAATCTCATCTATTTCCAAGATAATATCTTGCATAAAGTCACTTTAATAAAGTGATGATGTATAGCATGATGAAATGGCAAGACAAGTGTTGGATTTGTGGTGGTTTTAAGGCTAACTAAGTAGTTGTCTTGCTAAACACTTAGTTTCATCTCTAAGGTGCTAGTTCCTTGGTTTCTAGTTTAGTTACTAGATATTTTCTAGTGGCTTGCACAAGACTCTTTCTCCCTCTGCTTGTTTCTTTGTCCGTTTATTGCTTAATTCGTTGATCGTTCGAGGGAATAACTCATTCGTTTCTAGTTAGGGTTTTACCGAAAACCTTCTTAATAATTATAATACCATCCTCCATCTTACTTAATACTTCTCGAATTTAAATTCTTTAATTCCCTTTTTTTTTAAATCCTTAAGTCTTGCAGTGTCCAGGAAATCTCGGAGAAAATAAAAGTGCTCTTTTTCTAAATCCGACAGCTTTTACATACACTTATTTTTCTCCTGGATTACTAATACGAACTCAGAAATCCGTTCCGAATACCGGGTATAACATTATTATAATAATATTCCAAATTCCACCAAAATCACTATTCATCACTTATTTTTATTTAATTCCTATAATTAGGAAAATGAACCTGGTTCACCCTCGAGTGTTCCTTAACCTTTTTACGGAACCGCTGGACTTATAATAGATATTGATTTGGATGACACAAGAATAATCTTTCTTGGAATAATATAACTTATATCTCTAGGAGATAGATTATTCTTATCTATGCTGTCAACCAAAAGTATTCTTCGTGACATATAAACCTTGGAACCTATATCCATTCAACACTCATTCCTTAGAACTGTTACTACCTTGGAGTCGAATTCATTGTTCCTTCTTTTCTCAACACTTAATAAAAAGTTTTTTAATTCTACCGAAAATTTGGGTTCTTACAGTCTCCCCTCCTTAAAAGGATTCCGTCCCGGAATCAGGTAGAAGACAATTGAGTACTTGTTGGTTATTTCACTTTCCAATTCTCTGGTCGATCCTTACACATTCCAGTCTTTCTAAAGCGCCTCGTACTGGTGTTACAATACACCCCTTATACGTCCTACCAATTCCTTGGTACTTTCACACAACACGTTATCCGGTATACGCTCTTGTCCGGTCTTATACTATTAACCTTATTGGTACGGGCAGTGACTTCAGTATCACTAACGCGCTACGAATTCCGGAGATAACCTCACTCGTAATTTTGCAATTCCTGACTGCTTTAACCTTCGCAATCTCGCTCAATATATAAAATTAGAAGAATTTATTGAGAGATCACTATGATCAATGAACATTTGTTATATTGCATAGTTAGTACAGAAGGGGGCCAGCCTTTAGTACTTGACAAGCAATTAAACAATTAATGGCATTCCACTTAGACTTCTATCACACAGACAGAGAGTCACGTAGCAGTACCTCCCCTCCTTAAAGGGTTGTTCTCCTCAATTCAGAAGAATATGAATAAGTGAGAAGAAAAGAAAAGAATTTCAAAGATTCGTAGATTTTTTTTTTTTTTTTTGATTGCAAAATATCATACTTAGAATTTACCCCTGAACTATAGAGGTTTGTCAAAGAAGAAAATAGTCGTAATCGTAATAAATACTATTTTATCATAATCTCGTGTGTTAACACATTCTCGATGTTCTGTCCATCTTTCTATGGACCATCATATCCTAATCAGTATTTCAAATATCATGTCATTCCAAAATTTAAACCATCCGAAACAAACCTGGATGATTTTTCTAACTTAGATTCAATTCCGACCCTTCCATAGTCGTTGTCATCTAATTCCGTAGAAAATCACCACTACATTAATGTGGTCCATGGATAAATCGTTATCGTTTATCATTTACGTAGGGCTTTAATAGCTAGACATACGGGTTTCATGATTTGTCAAATCACCACTCTCTTAGGAAGACAAAATAATCATTATTCCTTACCCAAAAGGAATACTTCCTGAACTTGATATAGATATCACGTGAAGAAGATAGAATTGCAGAAGAGCTTCAAGCGTTGCAGCTAGGATAGGTTGGTGAGATTATTAATCGTATATCTCTAGTTGAAGACTGGAAGCTCAGCGTTTCACTTAATCACTTGCCAACCTCATAATTCTATATCTTGTTTGCACAGAAATACACCAACAATAACTTTCTTGTCATTCATCATCATGCCATTTAGCTTATCAGTATTTGTATCATCTCTGTTTCTGGTCATCTACTACCAATTCATTGTTACTTAACCTCCCCTCTCTCTTTCCAAAGAAAAGGTGAGTCTCTTGGGGAATTTGGTCTGGCCTGTCGTAGAGCCTTCTAGTGTCGGTAACGTGCTACCGGTAACATCAGGAATCGAATCTTCACTTAAACTATTCTTATGGTTGATCCTGGCACAATCATCAGACGGAATGTAACTTCCTCTACCACATTGTGACCATCAAGGTCCTTTACACTATCATTCTATCTCTTTAGTATGAGCATATATACTTACTCCCTTATACTTAAAGTGTCGGCCACCTCATTGGCCTTTCTTGAATTTAATATTTTCTTGAAATCCATATTTTCTGGATCTATTCCAACTCAGGGTGAAAGCATTCTCCCTTAAATTCTGCTGAATGGGAGAAAGCGTATATCAGTCTTTTCCAAAAGTCATTGCTTCCACCTTTCTGGTGTGAACTTTACTACAGGTATTCCCCATCGTACCTAGGATATTTCCTTACTTAACTCCCTTCTCGTTTTAGGATAATCTCAACCTTATTGGTTCAATCCGTACTTCCCCATGGTTTCACACATGCTTCATCTGGCCTTATTATTACTATGTCATACATTCCTTACCAAAGTTCCCCTTTGGAGTTCAGAACATTACCTCTTCCCTTATAGGGTTTCTTAGGTCATCGTCATCATCCCTCCTGTATCTTCTGGGTACAGGGTATATCGAACATCAATAATCAATTTTATAACAATTCTGTCTATGTACTTTTCGAGACTCCTTTCCACAAATCCTTACAGGTTCTTTATACTTTGGTCGATTCAACTTATATCGTCTGAATTCAAAATGTCTTTATTAGGGGTGATGCTATCCTTTGTGCATCCCCAGGGTTCGTCTTAATTTATGGATGCTCTACCCTCGATTCTATTTTCAAGGAATACTTACATTACCCTGAAATTGGCAATCAAATCATGTACCCTTAATAAGGGTCTGTTTTCAATCATTCTCATCTTAATAATCTATAGGTAGCTCATGTTAACCTTTCTTTCAAACGAATGTCGGTCTACATGACCTTCCAAAAGACAACATATGTCTAACTACTCTTTCATACAGAACTTGGTAATGGTAGAAAGGATGTTCTGGAAGATATTGGTCGTGTTCAACGTGAATCTCTTAGTGCCTAATGCTCTTTTTTTTTTTTAGGACACTAAGCTTCAGATAACATTTATGCATCATACTGCACTGACTTTGGCAATCTTCGTAACTTTTCAGTGGTCACTACCCTCAATCCTAATACGTCCATGGTATATATAAAATCCATCGTCCTGTATCTCAATTCAATTTATATCAAAAGCCCTCGCGGTTGGCACTTGATTAGCAACACCCCGCTTTGTCCTTACGTCGCTGGTTCAATCACTTGATAATCCTTAGTGACTTGGCCCCCATCTGGCCATGCTAAATATGTGAGCTTAGGGGTCGGCTAATAGCATTACTTTTCTAGCAATTGCTGGCATATTGCCTTCTACTTTGATACATTTTGATCTTTCCAAAACTTTACTCCATATAAGTCTCACTCGACTTCTCGGTACCGTCTCCGGTCACCTTTCCTTTACTTTTTATTCTTTCAGTTAATCTTATCAAGTCCACGTACCACAAAAGCTTAACACTTCTGGCATAACAACCTTTTCATTTAAGTCAATCCCAGAATTTCTCCGTATTGTTTCTTAATTACATTCAACTTCATAATTTTATCCCTATATTCAACTGTAATAATCGGGGTATGTCTACCCACCTGTATAGCGGCTATTTTACCCAATCCGTAGGGTTCACTCCAGTTTCCACTCTCTTTAGTGACGTATTCCGATAATCAGAAAGACAAGGTTTACTAAAATTTGTCAAATTCCTTTCCAGGATTAGGGAAATTTCAGTCAATCTATCCACCCACTGGTGATACTAAGAAGATCCATTTCGATACCCGAAGAGTATTTCTAGGAATACCCAAGCGGTGAAACCAGAAACAGTTATAATAACGAAATGATTGACATATAGTTGGGAGTTTACCATTGGAAAGAAGCCAATTACATACCTCCCCTGGAAGGGTAATCAAAAGTTTCAACTAAAACATGCCACATCTTCCCGTTACATATTCGTCATAATAATTGACACTACCTAATACCGGTCGTTCTAACAATTAGTTTCAGAAGGAACACTACCGTCGAAGTTAGTCATTTCACAAAATTGGCACTACCAAGGCCATCCGAATCTAGTGAACCGTGTTGTCCAAACATATTCGAAGTTACACTGCCATGCTGCATAAACACAGTGCCTACCCTGCTTGAGATGCACCATAAAATATTGCAAAATTCTCCTTTTTCCATTTAGGCGACGTCAGCGCTGGGTCGTCACCAATTTCATCTTTTAGCTCCAGGAAGATTTTTCGTATTTATTTTGTATGTTCAAACTTTTAGTCTTACCAATAAGTCGGGTTGCGGGACTGCACTCTTTGTAAAGTCCTGAGCAAATCTTTGGTAATACCTTGTGAATCTTATGAAATTTCTCGCCTTTGCCGATGTGGTTGGCCTTTCTCCATTTGAAACTGTCTTTAACTTGGTGGGGTCGATCAACACTACTCCTATTGATCATGTGTCCTATTAACTGGACTTCATTTTGCCAATACTCTTACTTCGAGAACTTGGCTTACCATGTTCCTTCAGGTTTCATCTAAAAGCATTCTCGATTACATCTCAACCACTGCTCGCCTTACCTAATCCATTTATGATTCAGTGTCAGAATAAACTTAAGGTAACTACCATAATCCATTCAAGGAAAAGAAAGAATTTAATATTCCTTTGAATAACATGCATCTAATGTTTCTGGTTCATCATTCCACTGAATTGAACCAAACTTATACTTGGTTCCTGACGATGGCCTCATTACTAGTTTATCACAGAGTTACTGGTCTTCTCCTCTTATAGGTTCTGAGATCATTGTCTCGCTTACTACTTCCTTATATACTTTATCCAATCATACCATCGCCTTCCAATGTCTTTATTTTCTAAGTTGATCCATTCATAAAATGGGCATTTCCCTGCACCAAACCACCTTACCAATCTCAGTTTGACTTTATAAATTACGACCTATGAAATCTGCCTTCTCATGGCGAATTATCATTAACAATATTCACACTAATTCATTTATCACCTGATATGGCACTTGCTGCCTCTATCTTAACTGCTCCTGGAGACTCTGCTTCCTATCCTCTGTTGTTGTCTTTGATAACCATGTATCACTCTAACTCTTTTCTCATTAATCTGAAGGTCTCTAAGGGTCTTTACCTATCCTCATATAAGACCTCAAGTAATCCTTCCAAGTTAACTTAATTGCTGGTATTTCATCCGGCAGTCCAGCTATGAATCCATTATGCATCTTTAGTTCTATTAATAATATCTCAGTTCTTTAGGCTCACTTCTCTGGGTACTGTACCTTAACTCTTACAGTCTCTCTGGCTGTAGCCCTCATTTCCTTAAGGGTAACTCCTTATACTTATCAATATTCCCTTCCTCTGCTGGGTCCTCAACCGGGTCCTCAGTAGGGTGCTCTATCGAATCCACCATCCGATCTTCAACATCAAAACAAGCATCATTATGTTACTGCTCGTAATCCCCAAGGTCTGTCGCCTTACTAGTCGATACAAGAACGAGCTAAGTTACTATCATTATACTTTAGGGTTCCCATAAGGGTTTTATATGTCAATACTACATTATGTAGTCTGACTATGAACTTGGCAAGAGTTCTTATTATCTTAATAAATTTATTGTTTTAACGTCACGTCATCTCTGGGATTTATAACGCTCGCTCTGATACCATTTCTGTAACACCCCCAGATCCGGGGTCAGGGATCTGGTCGTTACGGTCTCAATGTCCATCCACAAAACCAACATAATCTAAATTACAACCTTGTGACCCAAAACAACAACATAAAACACACCCGTTATAGTCCCAGAGATGAAATCAGAGTAACCAACAATATTATTAATCACAAGTTTGAGTTCTTACAACCCAAAGAATTAAAATTTTACCATTACATATTCTTTACCATCCATTTGTATATGCCATATAATAAATACACTTGATACTCAAATGCTAACAACTAGCCTACCAGTAGCTGCCTCTTCAGCAATGGTAGCTATGACCTCAGCGATCATTCCTCTGACGGCTGTCACCTGCTTACGCTGAGTGCGCCTTGCGCGGCCATCTGATCTAACTGTTGTTGTGATATAAATAAATAAAGCAAGGGTGAGCAATAGCCCACCACAAATATAATTGAACAGTAATAGTATATAACAGTCCAAAATATCTTTGAAACCATATGCCATGCATTTACGGAAATGATGCCAGTATAACTTAAAAGATGAAGTTACTAGGTAACTCAACATATATATTTTGTGGACATATCTGCTATACAAAAGATAAGCAAGATATTCTCAATTATCATAAAAGAGGAACTTGCAGGAAAAATATTGCAATTCCAGTTTCAACACTTTTTCACCTTGCCAACACCAATAGTGTTGTAGAATTTCTCACTTTTGAAAGATGAACTAATACGGGAGCATTGCCGCGCCAGATGCCCTGACGTTTACGATGATCAATCGTATGTCATGCATCTCATCAGTCGTTCTCTACATGTAGAAGGTAGCTCCGACGGATTTACTTGTCTACCGCCCTCTGGAACTCCTCAGCCAACGGTTGGACTATTGCTGGACCGGCGCCACTCGGCCACTTACGCGTCTCCTAGTTCGAATATCATCCATGACTCTGAAACGTAAAGTTCGTTCCCCTTTTCCCCAAGTATAACACTTGTTGATAGGACTCCACAAAGTAGTCTTATCTAATTGGAAAGGAAAATTCACCAATATTTCCCAAGCTGATGCTTGTTAATGGATATAAACTTGTTCCATCAATCTTACCCCTCGAGCTTTGAGGAGGTAATCGAAAGACTCATATCGATGTTTGAACGAATCAAGATGTGAGTGACAAGATAGTTTTAGCAAGTATATGGCCGGGCAGTCAAATAAATAACAGCTCTCAAGTGAGGTCCCCTTATATGTTTTTGGAAGTTTGGGCGAGTATTTAAATCTTCTTTTAAGATAGATTTAAATAAAAATAGAGTTTTGGGAACCTCCCCTTGATAAAATAGTCATAAAAAGACTCTGAAATATTTTACATAATATCCGAAGGTAAAAGATAATCTTTGTATGATATAAATCATTATAAAGAGAATTTAAAAGAATTTACATAAATATTCCAAGAATATTTATTAAATCAATAATAATTAAGGACTATTTTTAAATCATAATATTACTCGTAAGTAGTCCTCGAATGAATATATAAAATTATTTATTAAATAAATCTCTTCTTAAATGAATATTCAAAATAATATTCATTAAATAAATAAAACTTCCAATGAATATTCAAGATGATATTCATTAAATAGATAAACTCAAATAAATATTTAAAATAATGATCATTAAGTAAATCAAACCTTAAATGAATATTTGAAAATAATATTCATTAAATAAATAGTATTTTAAATGAATATCCAATTAATATTCATTTAGTAATCAAAACTTTAAAGAAATATTCAAAATAATATTCCTTAAGTAATTAGAACTTCAATTGAATATTTTAAAATAATATTCATTAAGTAAATAAAACCTTAAATGAATATCCAAATAATATTCATTTAATAAATACTATTCTAAATGAATATCCAAATTATATTCATTTAGTAATCAATACTCTCAAGGAATATTTGAAATAATGTTCCTTAAGTAATTAGAATTTCAAAAAAAATATCTTAAAGTAATATTCATTGAATAGATAAAACCTTAAATGAATATTCGAAACTAATATTCATTTAATAAACAATATTCTAAATGAATCTTGAAATAATATTCATGAAATAATCAAACTCTAAATGAATATTCGAAATAATATTCATTTAATATTTCTCGACTGAGATAATACTCAAATAACATTTCTCGAAAGATTTCCAAATAATTAATACTTTATGGAAATATAATTAATGTTTAATAATAACATTCCTCAAAAGGAATACTAATCTGTCGTTGGAATCCCTCCGGGTTTCCAAGACTACATTTATATCTCAAAATACCGACTCCCGATCTACATTTAAAGAATGAATATCACATGCCCTTCACTAAGGGTCTTAACCAAAAATCCGGCTTATACTGATATATCGTATCTAGTCTATAAGCCAATATCAATTCAGGGAACAAGTATTGCAATATAACTTGAAAGTAGGCATGCATGCTATGGCATATATATAACATAATCAATTCATATATATATTATCACAACAACAGCCTTCAAGAAGGTTGAAAACTTGCCTGGTAATCCTGTGGGTGTAGTGTACCTCGGTTCAATCCGGTGATCTATAAATAGTCACAATATCCGAGGTTAATCACTTTAACACTTCGAAATACTGAGTATATATTTAATTTAGGCTAAAACACGTTTTCAAATTATCTCGTTAGGCAAACCCTAAGATAACTCTTATTAATACCGTTATAATCCGACACTCGTCCGTTATCAAGGCACGTCATTGCACTTATACTTAATGCTTAAGCACTAAAGCAATTAACAAACAAGGCACTATGAGGTTTCCCTAGACTCATACGAAGTCCATGTTAATCAACCAACTCTTAAGTCGTAAGTTTAGGCCAAAACATACCTCGAACCCATCCTTAATGTCGGATCTTTCGTACATCTCGCTTAATCATTTATAGCCTCGTTCTTTGCAGCAATATGTTGTCTTGATAATTCTTAACAAGTTTCATGTTTTAGTCGACTCGAGATTCCTCTTTTAATCTAGCCAAAATGGGTGGCCAAAGTAGTACCCCTAGAGTTGACTTTTCTGAGAATTACTATTCCGTGACTCGCACTTCAACACTTTTAATAAATCACTGGAAACGTATTTAATTACGAAACCACTTTTAAAATGACATTTGGTATTTGTAATATTTATCATAAAATTTCCAATTCGAAGCCATGGGTCTAGATAAGTGAAATGCATTTTCGAAGTTCAGTCAACTACGGATCTTTACTATTCACACCTCTTTCACTAAAACGTTCATAACTCGGTAACCGTTAACTCAAATGACGCATCGTTTTCGCGTACATGATCTAGAGAATGTCTAGAAGGTAACTAACTCAAAATTTGACTTTGGTCAGAAGATCAATTTTTACAGATTTCACTAAAACAGGGCAGGAGCTTTTTGGTGAATAGTGCTACCTCCAAAAAGTGGTTTCTTCGCACTTAACCTCGATTCGAACATTTTTATAAAATCGGAAAACGATCCATTTTACTTGTGGTTTTCTCTCACACCTTCCTTTTTATCTCTAATATTTAATTATTAAGATTCGCCACTGATTTCGCAATATTAAAGGGATCCAATTTCGGTTACGAACTTTTGATTACGGTCCCGAACCACTTTTACGAATTTAATCATAACTCCTAAACCGTAAGTCCATTTCATACGAACTTTATATCAAAACGAAGCTTATAACATAATCTAGTTTATCATGGCAAAAGTCGAGGATAAACAGTGAGTTATACCTACTGTCCAGTTCGTGTTCTTAAGGTTAATCAAAATTTCGGCATTACGACGGTTATAAATCGAATATTTCCAAATTCCAAACCCTCCGATAATCATGGTATCCACTGCAAACAACATATACATGATATTTAACCATGAACTGAGGCCAAGAAATGCCTTTCCGTTCATCTAAACTATTTTTAACATTTACCAAAATGAAATCATAATCATGCTTATAATCATGCTTATAACCTACTAACAACATCACTAAGCATAGATCACTCAAGAACATGCTTAAAACTCAAGGTAGATCTAGGGTTTCAAGACTTATACCTTCCTTGGAGTATGATCTAGCCTTACTAAGCTTGGTATGGTCCTTGGGAGTGCTTAAGCTTGCTTTGATCAACCATGAAAACAAGAAAATCAAAGATTAGTTCATGAAAACACTATTCACCCTCTTCTTTAATGATTTATTTGAAAATGGAAAAAGAAGAGATTGAAGCTAGGATTTTGAGGAGATCATTTTTATGAAATGTAAGACTCACCATAATTATTACAAGATCAAAAGATGGTGGGAAGATGGATTTTGTTTTTGGAATTAAGCATGGGCCGAATGGGGTTGTTCTTGGTGGGGGAGAGAATGGTTTTGTTTTCTTTGGTTAATACTCATCCAATCTCATCTATTTCCAAGATAATATCTTGCATAAAGTCACTTTAATAAAGTGATGATGTATAGCATGATGAAATGGCAAGACAAGTGTTGGATTTGTGGTGGTTTTAAGGCTAACTAAGTAGTTGTCTTGCTAAACACTTAGTTTCATCTCTAAGGTGCTAGTTCCTTGGTTTCTAGTTTAGTTACTAGATATTTTCTAGTGGCTTGCACAAGACTCTTGCTCCCTCTGCTTGTTTCTTTGTCCGTTTATTGCTTAATTCGTTGATCGTTCGAGGGAATAACTCATTCGTTTCTAGTTAGGGTTTTACCGAAAACCTTCTTAATAATTATAATACCATCCTCCAACTTACTTAATACTTCTCGAATTTAAATTCTTTAATTCCCTTTTTTTTAAATCCTTAAGTCTTGCAGTGTCCAGGAAATCTCGGAGAAAATAAAAGTGCTCTTTTTCTAAATCCGACAGCTTTTACATACACTTATTTTTCTCCTGGATTACTAATACGAACTCAGAAATCCGTTCCGAATACCGGGTATAACATTATTATAATAATATTCCAAATTCCACCAAAATCACTATTCATCACTTATTTTTATTTAATTCCTATAATTAGGAAAATGAACCTGGTTCACCCTCGAGTGTTCCTTAACCTTTTTACGGAACCGCTGGACTTATAATAGATATTGATTTGGATGACACAAGAATAATCTTTCTTGGAATAATATAACTTATATCTCTAGGAGATAGATTATTCTTATCTATGCTGTCAACCAAAAGTATTCTTCGTGACATATAAACCTTGGAACCTATATCCATTCAACACTCAATCCTTAGAACTGTTACTACTTTGGAGTCGAATTCATTGTTCCTTCTTTTCTCAACACTTAATAAAAAGTTTTTTAATTCTACCGAAAATTTGGGTTCTTACATAAACTAAATTAAACTAAACTAAATTAAACTAATTATCAATCGAGAATAAAATATATGAGGAAAACAATCCAAGAACTGGGGTTCTTCACTCGGTTTCAATGCACATTCAATATCTATGTGATGCCTACGTTCTTACTCTGCTGAAAACAATTCTTCTAAGGTTATAATGTTCTCTTCCAAGATACAATATAATGTCTACAACTATACCCTAATTGTCACTTCCGTGATACAATCAAAGACAATCATAAACTATTAAGCTCAAAGAATTATAAGTCTCACAACTCTCCTATTAATCTTCCAATCAAATATTCGAGTTATGTCTGTTAAATCATGTAATAAAATTGCAACTCCTCTTTCAAGTTATTACAATCCCTAAAATCCAATCAAAGGTTCATGACTCCCCTAATTGTGTTAAGCCTTCAATAACAGATCAGCAAAGCAAGAAAATCACAGATAATTAAACACACATGAATACTACCCAATCCTCAGATTAAAGATTTAGTTACACATAATTAAAGAAGAAAACAAAATAATAATGATAATGAATGAAAACATAATATTGAAGAAAGAATTGAAGATCGAAAGTACCTTGATACGATTAAAAGCTATGAATTGTTATGATTTACAATGGTAGGATGTGTTTAAATAGGCTCTACAAATCTTGCCCAGCAAGAAATTGCCTTCTATTACAATTAGGATTTAAAGAAGGTACCCAAAACTGCCAAGAATACAATTAGAATTAGAAAAAGGCAAAACAGTAAATTCCCAATCTTCTTTAACAAGATCACGTGCGCGACTTTATTCAGCACATTTCTTGCACTTGTTTCCTCTCCCAGGTTGTAGAAAATCTCTCAAGCTTCGCGTGAGCAGTAAGATCGCTGAAAACGGACTTCTAGAACTCCAGATATGGCCAAAACAGTATAAGCTGCGCAGCCTTCCCGGAAAATCCGAATTTTAATCAATTAAATCTCCAAAAACGACAAAAGCTTAGATATTCTTGCAAACCTGCACAACTACACAAAACACATCAAAACTACACAAACTTGAGTCCAAAACAATCAATTTAAGCCGATATAGAATGTTCCAAGTGGATATAAAATCCACTTATCAAACACCCCCAAACTTTAACCGATGCTTGTCCTCAAGCATAAACAATTACAACTACCTAATTAGTACCACTTCCGTAGGTGATCATGGTTGCATTTGGCATATGCAACAAGCTCTTTAAACCCCTAGGCAGCCCTAGTGGACGAGTAAGGTCTCGTGAGGGCCTATAGCGAATGTACCCACAAAATCCATTTAACCTAATGCAATGCAATGCATGAATGCAACTACTATGAAAATGCAAGATCCCCTTCAAACTCACCAAAACCAACTAACAAGCAAATATCTCAATGAATGTAACAAATCCAAGCAGAGCTCGACTAAATCCCCGTATACTAACAAATACATGAACAGAAACGTGCGTGTGTGCGATGCTCATCAGAAATACTCCCAAAACTAGGTCAAAAATCATACATGCTTTCCGCCAAGACAATCACAGGTTTATAAACAGAATAGACTGTAGACACTTCATAACCTAGGAACACCTCCACCCTTATCCAAGGTAGACAGAAACTCATGCTTTATTACTACGACACATAATACTATATACAATACACATGCTTATTTAACCGTGCAATGAATGAGACCCCAAAAGGCTTATACAATAATATCCATGTAGCGAGTGTTAGGTCAGCAATCCCAAACCACACGGGCTTTAGGTTACTAGGACTAAGTCCCCTCAGACTTAATTACTCGAGTATTAAAGAGCTCACTCTGGTTAATTTTGCATATAAACAAATAACTTATTGACTTTTTTTTTTCTGCAATCTGGAATGAGCCTTTCTCATTTCCAACCCTAGACTACTCATATAAATATGAGCCGGCTACTAGCCATTTGACGCCTAGCCATTATTAACAACTTAGCATGAAATTCCTGTTTTCCCCCAAACTTAGACTTTAATGTTCCTATGCTATAAATGGAATAACGAAAATTCTAAATATAAACAAGTGATTAAATCTCAAAACATCCAACAGGCATGACCCTAACCTAGCCCAAAAGCACCCCAATGAGACTGTGTAATAAATTTTGTTCCCGTAACATGCAAGTCAATTTCATAGAAACTATAAATCAGCCCTCTACTCATCATCATCACACCCAAATCAACATCCACCTATCAATCAGAATCAGCTTGTCCTAAAGGATCATGAAATATGCATGCCATGAAAATGCAACTAAATGAAAACTCACATGGTATACGAAAAATAAAAATAGAATGTCCTATATGAGACAAACGTAAATAATACGAACATAACAATCATGCATGAACTATCACTACTATGCAAACATGATATCCTATATGAACACAAAATACAACAATATATACAACTACTAATCCCCCAAATTACCCCCAAACTTAAAATATTCAATGCCTTCATTGAATGGAAGTAAATACAAGGGATGGCAGAAAACATACCTGAATATCGAAACAGTCAGCCTCCTCACGCTTAGGAGCCATAAGAATCAATACCCATCTCACAAGAAGCTCCACCAATAATTACCAAGCAATATCACACCACAAATAGCCCAAATTCCAAGAATAATACAAAATTCCCAATTTACAAGAACACAAATTCGTAATAAAAATAAAATTAAAGAAAAAGATTTACCCAATACGAATCGGAGAGGTGAACTTGCAATTAATTCCTCTTTAGAATTGAATTTTTAGAGATTTTTTTAAAAAAAATAGAAGAGGAATTGGATTTGTATGTATAGGTTTATGTATATGTAGGAGATGTAAAAAAAAAAAAATTGAGATGAATTTAGATGTAGAATAGGATTTGGGTGTGTTTAGGATTTGAATTTAAGTTAGGATAGGAGTTGGAGATGATAGGTTGAAGATATGGGTATATAATAGAAATAGGATATGAGAATGAATAAAAGAAGTGAAGAAAATTGGGGTTTAAGGGGCAAAAAATCGCACAGTCCAGGAGGAGGGCGCGCTGACAGCGCGGTGGCGCCAGTTGCGCAGGATGGAGCAGTGTTACTGGGCGCTGGGAGCGCTAGGACGCCTGTTGCGCCGTTTAGAGCAGCGTGTCATGGCGCTGGGAGCGCTGGGACGCTGTTGGCGTAGGCCTGTACTGCGTTACTAGGCGCTGTCAGCCTTGTGGCGCAGTCAGCGCTACAATATTCTGTTCTGTATTTTTTTTTTTTTTTTTGAAAGAAAGAAATAAAAATCCTATGCTACACCAAGGTACAAAAATGCTTGGGTTGCCTCCCAAGAAGCGCTTCTTTAACGTCAGTAGCTTGACGTTACTTCCTCAAATCATGGTGGTTTCAAAAGAATAACTGAACCATCTTCAACAGACAAACCATTCATACGAACGTTGACATCTGGTTTGCTTGATTTCCACAAATCTTTTCCATCAGATTTCAACTTGATTCTACTACCCAACGGCCAAATTTTCTTCTTTTTCTTCTTCACACCTCTAAGATGCTTCTCTGACTCAACCGGCTGAACAAAAATTTCTTCTTCCTTATCATCGGTTTTCCACTTTCGCAACACGTTATCATGCCCCTCTTCAAAAATCACTAGCTCATTATTCAAAAGGACATACCTCAAATTAACAGGTAGAGGTTTAAGTTCCACCTATGGTGCCTCTGAAAGTGTAAAAACCATCTCAACTTCTGTGTCTCGAACAACAATTTCTTCTTCTAATACATCATCTAACACCCTTTCTGCTCCCATGAAGTGTTCATTTTCTAGTTGCACAATTTCATCAACTCTGTCAACAGTAAAACAAGTTGCTCCAAAAGGAGGCATCTTCATTGCTTTGTTTAGATCAAATTCCACTTTGTCCTCGCCAACATTCAATGTCAATTTTCCAGCTTTAACATCGATTGTAGTGCCAGTAGTAGCCAAGAATGGCCTTCCCAAGATAATGGGTATCTCGACATCTTCATCCATCTCTAACACCACAAAATCACAAGGTATGACAAATTTATCAACTTTGACAACCACATCTTCAACGACCCCTAATGGATATTTAACAGAACGATCCGCTAACTGAAGTGAAATCCGTGTCTTTTTAAGCTCTCCAAGACCAAGTCGTTTGCAGATTGAGTATGGCATCAAACTCACACTAGCCCCTAAATCACACAAGGCTTTCATGTTCTCCATCTTCCCAATAGTGCAAGGCAAAGAAAAGCTTCCCGGATCTTTCAATTTCTGAGGAATGGCCTTTTGGATGACTGCACTGCATTCAGCATTGAGAGTAATGGTTTCTGCATCCTCAATTTTCCTCTTCTTTGTCAACATCTCCTTAAGAAATTTAGCATAGAGTGGCATTTGATTCAAAGCTTCAGCCAAAGGAATATTGACATGCAACTGCCGGAACATAGTCAAGAACTTCTCGTACTGCTTCTCTAACTGCCTGTTGTGAAGTCTCTGTGGAAATGGAATAGGAGGAACATAAGGTGGTGGAGGAACATATGGCTTTTCTGGTTCTTCTTCCTTCTTCTCTTCATCTACTTTCTCTGACTTTTCTGCATCGATCTCTACTATCTCACTTTCTTTTTCAGCATCCTTCTCTTTAGGCTCAAGAACCTCAACCTCGGGCAACTCTTTCCCGCTCCTCAAAGTAATTGCTTTGCATTGCTCTTTACCAGTCTGGTCGGGTTGACTAGGAAGTGATCCTTGCTCACGAACACCCATCTTGGAGGCAATCTGTCCAATCTGTGTTTCTAGCATCTTTTGAGATGATGCCATCTGCTCTATTCTTGATTCCATATTAGCCAATGCCCCAGAAGTTCCTTGCATAATCTTATTTAGTGCAACCTCCCAATCAGCTGGTTCTTTCTTCGGAGGAGGTTGATACTGCTGCTGTGCTTGATATGGTGGTCGTGACTGAAAACCAAAAGGTTGATTCTGCCTTGGAAATGCATAAGAAGGATTAGCCGCATGATTATTACTGTAAGAAAGATTGTTGTTTGGCCTTTGATTTGGATTGTAATAGGAATTATTCTGAACAGGCCACGGCTGTCTTCCATGCTTCTTCTGGAAATTGTTGCACATAAGAGTTCTGATTAGCACCATAATCATTATACCCCTCCATAGGTGAAGAAATAGCATTCACATTTGCTCTTTGTCCTCGCATCTCCTGAGTTAGAGTATCCAACTTCTGAGCCAGCATGTTGATCATCTCAGAGTCTTGTGCTGCTTTAGCTGAGCTTGTCCCACTAGGTGCCCATGAATAGTTATTAGATGCCAATTCCTCAAGGAGTGCTTTAGCCTGTGTAGTTGGTGCCTTCTTGAAATTTCCACCAGCAGCCACATCCAAACTCAAACGAATATCTGCATTCATGGCCCCATAAAAAGTATTGATGATCTGCCAATCTTCCAAGCCGTGATGTGGACACTTCCTCAATAGTGCCTTGAATCTCTCACATGCCTGATATAGACCTTCACCCGGTTGTGCTTTGAAACTCATAATCATAGTCCTCAATTGTTGCGTCTTGTTAGAAGGATAATATTTGGACAAGAATGCAGTAGAAAGACTATCCCATGTAGCAACCGTAGTATTTGGAAGTTGGTGAAACCATTCCAAAGCTCTTCCCTTAATAGAGTAGGGAAACATATGGAGACGAATCTGATCACTCGTAACACCAGTGATTCTGAATGAGCCACACATCTGCACGAAACGCTCTAGATGTCTGTGTGGGTCCTCTAGTTCAATGTCTCCTTCAAAAGCTTGATTGCTGATCATCTGAATTAAACTCGGGTTAATGTTGAATTGGGTTGCACCAATCTCTAGAGTTTTGTACATGCAATTGGCAGGATTAGGTGTCTCATGGTCCCAAATAGAAGTCTGATCAACATTAACATTTGCATTAACATTTGCATTAACATTTGCGTTAACATTCTCAGCGTCCGTCATCTTAGCTTTCTCTTTTCTTATCTTTCTCAAGGTACGCTCGATTTCAGGGTCAAATTCCAACTTTCTAGCGCAAGATGAACGTAGCATACACCTGAAAATCACCAACAAAACAACTTGTGGAACCAATTAAAATCTAAACAATAAGAAACAATTAACCTAAACTCAACTATACTGCCTTCCCCGGCAGCGGCGCCAATTTGTTAGTAGTATTTTTATGTGTTCGTTTGCAGGGAAGGACTGAATGTAATATCAAGTTCAAGTTTCTTATCTCTCACAATTTAGAAGTGTAGAAGAATGTTGTGTTTGTTTATAAACTAAATTAAACTAAACTAAATTAAACTAATTATCAATCGAGAATAAAATATATGAGGAAAACAATCCAAGAACTGGGGTTCTTCACTCGGTTTCAATGCACATTCAATATTTATGTGATGTCTACGTTCTTACTCTGCTGAAAACAATTCTTCTAAGGTTATAATGTTCTCTTCCAAGATACAATATAATGTCTACAACTATACCCTAATTGTCACTTCCGTGATACAATCAAAGACAATCATAAACTATTAAGCTCCAAGAATTATAAGTCTCACAACTCTCCTATTAATCTTCCAATCAAATATTCGAGTTATGTCTGTTAAATCATGTACTAAAATTGCAACTCCTCTTCCAAGTTATTACAATCCCTAAAATCCAATCAAAGGTTCATGACTCCCCTAATTGTGTTAAGCCCTCAATAACAGATCAGCAAAGCAAGAAAATCACAGATAATTAAACACACATGAATACCAAGGAATACTACCCAATCCTCAGATTAAAGATTTAGTTACACATAATTAAAGAAGAAAACAAAATAATAATGATAATGAATGAAAACATAATATTGAAGAAAGAATTGAAGATCGAAAGTACCTTGATACGATTAAAAGCTATGAATTGTTATGATTTACAATGGTAGGATGTGTTTAAATAGGCTCTACAAATCTTGCCCAGCAAGAAATTGCCTTCTATTACAATTAGGATTTAAAGAAGGTACCCAAAACTGCCAAGAATACAATTAGAATTAGAAAAAGGGCAAAACAGTAAATTCCCAGTCTTCTTTAACAAGATCACGTGCGCGACTTTATTCAGCACATTTCTTGCACTTGTTTCCTATCCCAGGTTGTAGAAAATCTCTCAAGCTTCGTGTGAGCAGTAAGATCGCTGAAAACGGACTTCTAGAACTCCAGATATGGCCAAAACAGTATAAGCTGCGCAGCCTTCCCGGAAAATCCGAATTTTAATCAATTAAATCTCCAAAAACGACAAAAGCTTAGATATTCTTGCAAACCTGCACAACTACACAAAACACATCAAAACTACACAAACTTGAGTCCAAAACAATCAATTTAAGCCGATATAGAATGTTCCAAGTGGATATAAAATCCACTTATCAGCAATTCGTCGGGATATCCATGGTCCAGATTTGTTGATGTTTTAGTGCAGTTGCATTAATCCATCGAGGCCAAAGGGAATCAGCTTTATTAATAATTTTGCAGAGGTGAAATCAAAGCTGTGCCTTGTTCCAATCTTTCATGTTCTTAAAACCAAGCCCACCTTCTTCTTTAGGCAAACACAACGTCGCCCAACTAATTTTGTTTCCTCCTTTTGACATCGAGGACCCTTTCCATAAGAACCGAGTGAAAAGCTTTTGCAAATTATTGTGTACCGTCATAGGTAGCATGAAGTGATTAGTCCAGAAGGATTGCATAGAAAATAAAACAGACCTGATGAGTTGAGCTCTACCAGCCAGAGATAGAAAATAGTTAGTCCAGGTCATGATGCGAGCAGTGATTTTATCAACCAGGGGCATGCAATCATTCACACTAAGCTGCGAGGAGATAAGTGGCACACCTAGAAACTTGACTGGGATAGTGCCATGGGGAATGCCAAAGTTCGTGTCAAACCAGGAGCTCAGGTTCTCATCACAATTGCAAAGAAACACAGTGCTTTTAGTAATACTCGGTTTTAGACCACTCAGAGACGAAAATCTTTCCAAAGAATCCATGGTATGCTTGATGGAAGCTTGGTCACCTTTCGAAAATAATAAAACATCATCAACAAAGAGCAGATGACTAATACCAAGATCTTTACATTTCCAGTGATGCTTGTAATTAGGAGGCTTGGCATCAAGAATAGAGGAGAACACATTCATAGCAATAGTGAATAAGTAAGGTGACATTGGGTCACCTTGACGAATGCCTTTTGCACCTTGAAAGTACCCTTGTAGAGACCCATTGATTTTGACAGAATACCGAGGGGTGGAGATACACACAAAAACCCATTTAATGAATCTAAACGGTAATCTCAATTTATGCAGCACAGCCACCAAAAAGTTCCAATCTAACGAATCAAAGGCTTTATGTAAGTCAATTTTAAGAGCACACTTTGGTATACCCGTATCTCTTGTATAACCACGAAAGAGCTCTTGTGCCATGAGGATGTTGTCGGAGATGTTATGGCCTTGAACAAAAGCAGATTGAGCCGGATTGATCACAGTATGGAGAACTTTCTTAAGCCTAGTCGCAAGAATTTTTGATATGCACTTGTATGCAATTGTGCATAAAGAGATTGGACGAAAGTCCTTGATATGCGTAGGCGCACTCAGCTTTGGAATTAGCGCAATGGAAGTTGAGTTAATCCCAGGATTCATATCACAAGAAGCGAAAAAATATTTTATAGCTGCACAGAATGTTGAACCAACAATATCCCACGTAGCCAAATAAAACTCAAGCGTAAAACCATCGGGCCCCGGAGCTTTATTACCCTTGAACGACTTAATAGTTTTGTAAATTAAGTCATCCGATATTGGAGCTAAAAGAGAAGCCCATTGATTTTCATTGACAGTAGGGCTATCAATATCAGCCAAATGATTCAGAAAAATTCTAGCTTGGGGAGTAACCAGAGGTTCAGGGTGGCTTTGCGATTGAATGTCTTGCAGCTGATTCATAACTGGAGTTCCGATAGTTTCCTTGTAATAGTCAATAGCAACTTTTGAGACTTTAGCAAGACCATATTGAACCTCACCATCATCATTAGATAACGCAAGAATTTTATTATGATTCCAATTTGACTTAACCTGATTGAAGAAGTATCTCGTATTTCCATCACCTTGTGAGAGCCATTTTACTCTTGATTTTTGTAAAAGCAGAGCCTCTTCTTCCATTATGCACTTTTGAAGATTCTTAATAGCAACATCTTCATTTTCAAGCAGAGATGCATTAATAGGGTCGTCAGTGAGCTGAGCTTGAATTTTATGCAAAGAATCACGAGCAGTAGTGGCGTTTGAGTGCACATTTCCATGCTTCCTGTTAAGATCCACCAAAGCTTTCTTAACGTGTTTCATTTTCTTACAAAAAATTGTCATTGAATCACCTAAAACATAATCAGACCAGGTCTCTCTAACCACATCCAGAAATCCAGGAATTTCCGTCATAAAGTTAAAGAACTGGAACGCTTTAGGGGCTCTATCCAGCTGCATGGGAGCAACAAAGAGGAGAGGATTATGATCCATTAGGCCACGCTCTTTGACAAAAACTAAACCCTCTGGAAATGTGGAAAACCAAGCTGCGTTGGCCAACATGCGATCCAAACGTTTTAGAATCAAAGTTTCTGC
Organism: Kitagawia praeruptora; assembly: GCA_037693485.1. Classification (NCBI taxonomy): domain Eukaryota; kingdom Viridiplantae; phylum Streptophyta; class Magnoliopsida; order Apiales; family Apiaceae; genus Kitagawia; species Kitagawia praeruptora. Next base: position 38,362,791 of record CM075346.1, on the reverse strand, counting down.
AGATTTCCTTTTGTTTGTCCAATTAAAAAGCTGCCCATGTGTTCTGATCTGACCAAGAGATGCATCACTAACGCAGTCCCTAAATGCCTGCATATCCGTAGTCCAATGTTCACGACCCCCAGCCACCTCGCTAATTTGGAGAATAGAATTGAAGTCTCCCATAACACACCAAGGGAGGATTATTGTCGAGCTCAGATTAATCAACTCAGCCCAGAGAGCAAGTCTTTCAAGAGGCGTATTGAAGGCATACACGAATGTCATGCAAAATTGCACTTGTTTTTCTAGAAAACAGACTTTGTAAGTCATCTGTTGAGCAGATTTTGAGAGGCAAGTAACTGACCACACTGAGGTATTCCATCCCACCCATAAACGACCATTAAAGTGGTGTTCATAATTATAGAGCCAAGACCAACCTTTACTAATCCTAGCTGAAACAGATCGAGCATTGTGCTCTTTAACCTTAGTTTCTATGTAGCACATAAATGAAACATTATTACTAGAAATAAAATGCTGAAGTTCCTTCTGATGGGAGCTTTTATTCAAGCCTCGAACGTTCCAAGTGGCAAAATTCATTGATGTTTAGTAAAATTGACTGTCTTACCTGCCAGTCTGAGGCTTTTCTTGGTAAAAACTGGGACAAACCCATCAGCATCTGACTTCTTACTCTTATCCTTTTCTTGTCACCGATTGAGTAGCCAACCTATTTTTGTTGTGATCAGTAGCAAAAACATCTTTTTTTGACCCAGGATCCATTGTCTCTAGAGCTTTGTGTTGCGCAAATGTTCCAAGAGCAATAACAAAACCAGGAGTTTGAACTGAATTCTCATTCCTCTTTATGGCTGAAGTAGAGTCTGCTGGAGTTTCCTCATTAACAGTTGAGTCAATTCCTTCATCACAATCAGTCAAAGAGTGGAAAGCATTTGCCAGAGTAATGGGAGGAGCAATTTCCCCTTGTTCAAGTTCGTTAACCATCCCTGTGTTATCCCCAAATTGAAGTTCTTCGTCTCTCTCCTTTCGAACATTGCCTGTTTCCATGTTTACAATTCCATCAGTTGCATCCAAATCACAACTATTGTAGGCCTGTTCTATTTGCAAAATCTCATCTTCCTCACAAATCACTAGGCAACCAAAAAACTGATCACCAGTGGTATAAGGTACCAAAGCATTATCCAAGCATGTAGTTTCATTAGAGGACGATGGTGCCGCATGCCTTGTTCTATCTTCTTGGGTGGTTCTAGGTTTTTTCACTACTCTTTCCGGATTATTAAAGCATCAAGAGAGAGAATGTCCAAAGGCGTTGCAGATGCTGCAAGAATAGGGTAATTCTCCATATTGGATTAATAAGTGTCACCTACGAAAGTGGTATTAATAAGTAGTTATTTTATAGTGGTTTACTCGAGGACGAGCAAAGGTCAAGTTGGGGGGTATTTGATACATGCTAATTTTATGTACATTTTATAGCATGTTATCTCTCAATTATCCTTAGTTTGAAATAATTTTGTCCTTGATTAGCATTGTTAGTAGCAGTTTAATTTGGATTGGATGCTAAAATGATTTTTTATGTTTTTAGGATAATTTTGGAAGAAAAAGGAGCCCAATTGCACATCACCAAGAGACCTTAGATTAATCCTGGACGAACAAGGAGGAAATAAGAATTGTCACTAAAATATGGAAAGTGATATATTCTTAAAGCAGGAATCCCGGTAGGAATTAATATAATTTTTGTGAAGCGAAAGGAGTCCGGTTCCAAGCCCTCAATTGTCCGCAGCTTAGGATTTAAGGATTTATTTATATTAATAAATATTTAATTTATTTAGAAAATTATATTTATAAATATCTAATAATATTAGATATTTATTTTTATAATTTATGGATTTAATTAAATATTTATTAATTAAAGATTATAAGCTGTGCGGGTTAAAAAACATTTATACGGAGCCCGTTCAAAAGTTAAAAGCACATGAATTGTTTTTCCACCAGAAGATGCCAAGTTGGTTTGTGTGATGAATTGTTTATACAAATCAAATGTCAAACTTTGTCTGTCAAAATTTCGAACACAAGTTATCGGCAAGCTTGTAGTCTCCGTGTACTTTTCAATTTTGTAGGCTGAATTAATTATTGTAGACAGTGTGCTAAGTTCTCCTATAAATAGGAGAGCTTTCCTTTGTTTTAAAGTATCCCTGTTAGAGTTCCTTTACCTAAAACGAAAGATGAAGTTAAAAAGATGATATTAAAGATAATACAAGTAAAATATTAATGTATGTATAGATGATATTAAAGATAATACAACATCTTTAGATCTGTTGCACGTAAAAAGTATTCATCACATTAAAAAAATTAATTAATAATTTTTTGATGGAGTACAAAAATACCATATTTGAATTTTTGATGTAATAAAAAAGATTAGGGATGAGTTTCATATAAATTTAAATTTTAAATTTATTAGAATTATTTTTTATAAAAGTGTAATAAATATTTTTATGATTATAAGGGAATTATTAATTTATGTTAATAATTAACATAATGGTAATAATCAAATCCGAACCTAAATTTAGTGAGTAAAACAAAACCGAACCTAAGATTAGTGATTTAAAAAGGAAAATTCATAATTGATTGATAGATTTCTAAAAAGGTCAATAATTCAGTGACAAAAAAAATTCACTTTCCCTTTAAAATACGATAATTTCCGTGACATCAACTTTTACGCAACTCAAAGTTTCAGACCCCATGTGATAAATATTGATATGGCACTGGAATTACAAGTCTCAATTAGTCAAAACCGTAAAGTTAAATGTCGGAAAAAAAAAGGTAAAGTTTATCACCGGAAGATACCTTTTTTTATGAATTTAATCTTTATTTTCATTTTCTTGATGATGAGTATCATGGATTAATATAAATTAAAAGATATTTAAGTTAGCAAAAGAAATTCTTAAAGATTTTTTAATTTATTTAAATTAGTATTTTTTTTCATTTTATATTTCTTTCACTTATTCGTTCTACTCCCTCCGTCTCACTATGTATCTTCTGTTTTGACTTTTTACACTATTCATTATAAGCGGTTGACTATTAATTTATGCATAATCTATAAGATCAAATATAATCATGAGTGATCTTGTTGGATTCGTATTTATGAGTACTTTAATACAGTGAAGTTTTTATATTTAATACTAACTAGTCGATAAAGCCGCGCTTCGCGACGGCGTTATAATATGTTTTTAAAAAAATTAATACATTTACGTTATATTATAATATTAATATTAAATTTTAATAATTAAATATCCTTTTCTAATGAATCGATTTCTTATTAAACACTATTCTTTCGATTGAGCCGCTCTCTAGTTAAAATCGAAATCTCAACTTTAACATATATTATAAAAACTTATATAATATTTTTTATCCATAAAATCGAACAATAAAAATATAAAAAAATTATGACAACAATATCTAATTCTAATAGCTAATACAATATTTTCTAGTGAGTCGTCTTCCCATTAAATACGTTTCGAGTCACTTTTATTTGGAACCAAAATTCTAACTAATTATATAAAGAAAGTAAATTTCAATTTTTATATTCTTTAAACTTTCTAATATTTATAGAGTTTTAAAATGAAAATACATCTTATATTTTCTGTATATTATAGATATTCATGTACTTATTTACAACTTCCGCATGAGAATGTCTTTCTGTTATGTTAACATATAAAAAAAAATTAAATTCGAAGACTTTTCGTTACAGAAATGATATTAAATTTATGGATATATTTTTCTAATGCAAGTATAATTAACTTGTATAAAAAAGATAAAATAAAGGATTTCTAGGAAAAAAGATATATAGTTTTAAAAATCGTGTAAGACGTCTCCACCGTCCTCGTATTCTACTTCTAATAAAACATTTTATTTTATGTATTCCTTATATATTCAAACATCTTTATACGGTCTTCTCTAATGAATCGCTTTCTCGTTAAACACGGTTATTACTATTTATCCGCTCCCTCGTTAAGACCAAAAATCTAACTTTTACATAGATCACTTGTATGATAATGTTTATCCATAAAAATCAAATCGTAAAAATAAAATAAAATTTATAACATCAAAATGATATTTTAATAGCTAATACAATCTTTTATATTGAGCCGTCTTCCCGTTAAACACGTTTCGAGTCGCTCTCGTTTAGGTCGAAATTCCAAATTTAATGCTTATCTTACACAACAACTATTTTCCTTAAACTTAAAACCTAAAAAATAGAGTGAATTCCAGTTTATACTTTATCTAGACTTTCTAAAATTTATGTAGTTTTAGAAAATGAAAACACATCTTATTTTCTCTTTATATTATAGATACTCCTATTTTTATTTAGGATTCCTGCATGAGAATGTTCTTTTATAATGTTAACACATCAATTCTTTTCTTTTTAAATACGATGATTTTTTCTTATGATAATAGTATTGGATTTATGAATAAAGTTTCCTAATAGAAGTATAATTAACTTATATAAAAAATATATAATTTAAGAAGATCGCACTTTCTATAAAATATTTAGTTATATGGATACTCTATATATTCAAACACATATTCTACTTCTAATAGAACTTTTATTTATATGCTTTTCTATAAATTCGAACTCTTATTCTCTATAAATCCGAACTCCTATTATACTTCCAATAGAACTTTTAATCCTATGCTTTATAAATACTTATTCTATTTCCAATAGAAACTTTTATTTATATGTTTTTTTAAATAAATTTGAACTCTTATTCTCTATAAATTCGAACTCATATTCTACTTTCAATAGAATTTTAATAATATGCTTTATAAATACTTATTCTACTTCCAATAGAACTTCTAATCATATGTCTTCCTATAAATTCGAACTCTTCTCCTCTATAAATTCGAACACCTATTCAACTTCTAATATGTTAAATGATATTTTTATATTTATAAATGTTTAAAATTCTAAAATTCTAGAAAATTAGAAAAATAGATTGAGACGATCTTAGAACGCCGCCTAAACTCACGGATATCCTCCTTTATATATATATATACTAGTCGATAAAGCCGCGCTTCGCGGCGACGTTACAATATTTTTAAAAATTTCAATACATTTACGCTATATTCTAATATTAATGTTAAATTTTAATAATTAAATAATCTTCTCTATTGAATCGATTTCTTGTTAAATACGATTTTTTCGATTGAGCCGCTCAATAGTTAAAGTCGAAATTTCAACTTTAACATATATTATAAAGACTTATATAATAATTTTAATCCAAAAAATTGAATCGTAAAAATAAAAAGAAAAATATTATGACGGTAGTATCAAATTCTAATAGTTAATACAATCTTTTCTAGTGAACCGTCTTCCCGTTAAATACGTTTCGAGCCGCTTTCATTTGGAACCGAAATTCTAACTTCATTATATAAAGAGAGTCAATGCCAATTTTTATATTTTTTAAACTTTCTAATATTTATGAAGTTTTAAAAGATGAAAATACATCTTATATTTTCTGTATATTACAGATATTCTTGTATATATTTACAGCTTCCGCATGAGAATGTCTTTTTGTTATGTTAAAATATAAAAAAAAAAATGCGAAAAATTTTCGTTATGGGAATAATATTTTTATGGATATATTTTTTTAATGCCACTATAATTAACTTGTATAAAAAATTAAAATAAAGGAGGATTTCTAGGAAAAAAGATATAGAGTTTTAAAAAATCGTATAAGACGTCACCATGCACCGTTCTCTTATTCTACTTCCAATAAAATATTTTATTTTACGTATTCCTTATATATTCAATCTTTTTTTACCATATTCTGTAATGAACCGTTTTCTCGTTAAACACGGTTATTACTTTTGATCAGCTCTTTCGTTAATATCAAAAACCTAACTTTTACATATATCACTTGTATGATAATGTTTATCCATAAAAATCAAATCTCAAAAATAAAATAAAATTTATAACATCAATATGATATTTTAATAGCTAATATAATCTTTTATAGTGAGCCGTCTTTCCGTTAAACACGTTTCGAGCCGCTCTCATTTGGGATTGAAATTTCAACTTCATTACATATTAATGATACTTATCTTACACAACAACTTTTTTCCTTAAAATCAAAACCTAAAAAATAGAATGAATTCCAATTTATACTTTCTCTGGACTTTCTAAAATTTATGGAGCTTTAGAAATGAAAACACATCTTATTTTCTCTTTATATTATAGATAGTCCTGTATTTATAAAGGATTCATGCATGAGAGTGTTCTTTTATTATGTTAACACATCAATTCTTTTCTTTTTAAATACGATGACTTTTTTTCATGACAATAGTATTGGATTTAAGAACCTATTCTCCCTATAATAGAACTTTTATTTATATGTTTTTTCTATAAATTCGAACTCTTATTCTCTATAAATTTAAACTCCTATTCTACTTCCAATAGAACATTTAATCATATGCGTTATTAATACTTATTGTACTTCCAATAGAACTTCTAATCATATGTCTTCCTATAAATTCGAACTCTTCTCCTCTATAAATTCGAACACCTATTCAACTTCTAATATGTTAAATGATATTTTTATATTTATAAATGTTTAAAATTCTAAAATTCTAGAAAATTAGAAAAATAGATTGAGACGATCTTAGAACGCCGCCTAAACTCACGGATATCCTCCTTTATATATATATATACTAGTCGATAAAGCCGCGCTTCGCGGCGATGTTACAATATTTTTAAAAAATTCAATACATTTACGCTATATTCTAATATTAATGTTATATTTTAATAATTAAATAATCTTCTCTAATGAATCGATTTCTTGTTAAATACGATTTTTTCGATTGAGCCGCTAACTCGTTAAAGTCGAAATTTCAACTTTAACATATATTATAAAGACTTATATAATAATTTTTATCCAAAGAATCGAATCGTAAAAATAAAAAGAAAAATATTATGACGGTAGTATCAAATTCTAATAGTTAATACAATCTTTTCTAGTGAACCGTCTTCCCGTTAAATACGTTTCGAGCTGCTCTCATTTGGAACCGAAATTCTAACTTCATTATATAAAGAGAGTCAATGCCAATTTTTATATTTTTTAAACTTTCTAATATTTATGAAGTTTTAAAAGATGAAAATACATCTTATATTTTCTGTATATTACAGATATTCTTGTATTTATTTACAGCTTCCACATGGGAATGTCTTTTTGTTATGTTAAAATATCAAAAAAAATGCGAAGAATTTTCGTTATGGGAATAATATTTTTATGGATATATTTTTTTAATGCCACTATAATTAACTTGTATAAAAAATTAAAATAAAGGAGGATTTCTAGGAAAAAAGATATATAGTTTTAAAAAATCGTATAAGACGTCACCATGCACCGTTCTCTTATTCTACTTCCAATAAAATATTTTATTTTATGTATTCCTTATATATTCAATCTTTTTTTACCATATTCTGTAATGAACCGTTTTCTCGTTAAACACGGTTATTACTTTTGATCCGCTCTTTCGTTAATATCAAAAACCTAACTTTTACATATATCACTTGTATGATAATGTTTATCCATAAAAATCAAATCTCAAAAATAAAATAAAATTTATAACATCAATATGATATTTTAATAGCTAATATAATCTTTTATAGTGAGCCGTCTTTCCATTAAACACGTTTCGAGCCGCTCTCATTTGGGATTGAAATTTCAACTTCATTACATATTAATGATACTTATCTTACACAACAACTTTTTTCCTTAAAATCAAAACCTGAAAAATAGAATGAATTCCAATTTATACTTTCTCTGGACTTTCTAAAATTTATGGAGCTTTAGAAATGAAAACACATCTTATTTTCTCTTTATATTATAGATAGTCCTGTATTTACAAAGGATTCATGCATGAGAGTGTTCTTTTATTATGTTAACACATCAATTCTTTTCTTTTTAAATACGATGACTTTTTTTCATGACAATAGTATTGGATTTAAGAACCTATTCTCCCTATAATAGAACTTTTATTTATATGTTTTTTCTATAAATTCGAACTCTTATTCTCTATAAATTCAAACTCCTATTCTACTTCCAATAGAACATTTAATCATATGCGTTATTAATACTTATTGTACTTCCAATAGAACTTCTAATCATATGTCTTCCCTATAAATTCGAACTCTTCTCCTCTATAAATTCGGACACATATTATATTTCTAATATGTTAAATGACATTTTTCTACTTCTAATAGAACTTTTATTTATATGTTTTTTTATAAATTTGAACTCTTATTCTCTATAAATTCGAACTTCTATTCTACTTCCAATAGAACTTTTAATCATATCCATTATAAATACTTATTCTACTTTAAATAGAACTTCTATGATACTTCTAATCATATGTCTTCCCTATAAATTCGAACTCTTCTCCTGCATAAATTCGAACACCTATTCTATTTCTTATATGTTAAATGATAATTTTCTACTTCTAATAGAACTTTTATTTATATGTTTTTTCTATAAATTCGAACTCTTATTCTCTATAAATTCGAACTCCTCTTCTACTTCCAATAGAACTTTAATTTAATCATATGCATTATAAATACTTATTCTACTTGCAATAGAATTTCTAATCATATGTCTTCCCTATAAATTCGAACTCTTCTCCTCTATAAATTCGAACACCTATTCTACTTCTAATATGTCAAATGATTTTTTATTTTTTTTTACATTTATAAGTATTTAGAATTCTAAAATTCTAGAAAATTAGAAAAATAGATTGAGACGCTTTTAGAGCGCCACCTAAACTCCCGTGTATCCTCTTATATATATATATATACTAGTCGATAAAACCGCACTTCGCGGCGGCGTTATAAATTTTTTTTAAAAAAAATTAATACATTTACGTTATATTGTAATATTAATTTTAAATTTTATTAATTAAATATCCTTTTCTAATGAATCGATTTCTTGTTAAACACGATTCTTTTGATTGAGCCGCTCTCTCATTAAAATCAAAATCTCAACTTTAACATATATTATAAAGACTTATATAATATTTTTTATCCATAAAATCGAACAATAAAAAAAATTATGACATCAATATCAAATTCTAATAGCTAATACAATCTTTTCTAGTGAGTCGTTTTCTCGTTAAATACGTTTTGAGTCGCTCTTATTTGGAACCGAAATTCTAACTAATTATATAAAGAAAGTAAATTCCAATTTTTATATTCTTTAAACTTTCTAATATTTATAGAGTTTTAAAAATGAAAATACATCTTATTTTTTCTGTATATTATAGATATTCATGTACTCATTTACAACTTCTGCATGAGAATGTCTTTCTGTTATGTTAACATATAAAAAAATTAAATTCGAAGACTTTTCGTTACGGGAATAATATTAAATTTATGGATATATTTTTCTAATGCAAGTATAATTAACTTGTATAAAAAAGATAAAATAAAGGATTTCTAGGAAAAAAGATATATAATTTTAAAAATCGTGTAAGACGTCTCCACCGTCCTCGTATTCTACTTCTATTAATAAAATATTTTTATTTTATGTATTCCTTATATATTTAAACATTTTTATACGGTCTTCTCTAATGAATCGCTTTCTCGTTAAACACGGTTATTACTATTTATCTGCTCCCTAGTTAAGACCAAAAACCTAACTTTTACATGTATCACTTGTATGATAATGTTTATCCATAAAAATCAAATCCTAAAAATAAAATAAAATTTATAACATCAAAATGATATTTTAATAGCTAATACAATCTTTTATAGTGAGCCGTCTTCCTGTTAAACACGTTTCGAGCCGCTCTCGTTTTGGTCGAAATTCCAAATTCATTACATATTATTATTGATACGTATCTTACACAACAACTTTTTTCCTTAAAATTAAAACCTAAAAAATAGAGTGAATTCCAATTTATACTTTATCTAGACTTTCTAAAATTTATGGAGTTTTAGAAAATGAAAGCACATCTTATTTTCTCTTTATATTATAGATACTCCTATTTTTATTTAGGATTCCTGCATGAGAATGTTCTTTTATAATGTTAACACATCAATTCTTTTCTTTTAAATACGATGACTTTTTTATGATAATAGTATTGGATTTATGAATAAATTTTCCTAATAGAAGTATAATTAACTTATATAAAAAAAATATAATTTAAAAAGATCGTACTTTCTATAAAATATTTAGTTATATGGATGCTCTATATATTCAAACACATATTCTACTTCTAATAGAACTTTTATTTATATGTTTTTCTATAAATTCGAACTCTTATTCTCTATAAATTCAAACTCCTATTCTACTTTCAATAGAACTTTTAATCGTATGCTTTATAAATACTTATTCTACTTCCAATAGAAACTTTTATTTATATGTTTTTTCTATAAATTTGAACTCTTATCTCTATAAATTCGAACTCCTATATTCTACTTTCAATAGAACTTTTAATCATATGCTTTATAAATACTTATTCTACTTACGATAGAACTTCTAATCATATGTCTTCCTATAAATTCGAACTCTTCACCACTATAAATTCGAACACCTATTCTACTTCTAATATGTTAATGATATTTTTATATTTATAAGTGTTTAAAATTCTAAAATTCTAGAAAATTAGAAAAATAGATTGAGACGATCTTAGAGCGCCACCTAAACTCCCGCGTACCCTCCTTTATATATATATATATAGGCTAGTGGTCAAATAGAAACCAATCTTAGAATAGAAACTAGAAACCAACACTAAATAAATTATATTTCATTCATTCTAATGGCCCCGCCAGGGGCACCTTCACAAAAAGTGTTTAAAATTATTGGCTCCATCCAGCCAAAAAAAAAAAAAAAAAATTACTGTTCACGCTGACGTCACTGCCACGTCAGCAGTGAACAGTAATTTTTTTTTTTTTTGCTGGATGGAGCCAATAATTTTATGAACTTTTTGTATTGGGGTACCCCTAATTTGGTCATTAGATTAGCTTGAAATATTTAATTTATGTTTAGTTTCTAGTTTCTATTCTAATTTAGTTTCTATTAGAACAAGACCCTATATATATATTGATGATTGATGATTGATTGATAAAAAATTAAAGATATTAACGATTAAAAGTGTGCATTGGCAAACATGTTCAGAGTAAATAGGAAATATATTATGAGACTAAGGGAGTAGTATTCATCTAAATTACCATTTTATTCCGTGAGAGTGTCATTTATAACTTAAAAGAAAAATCTCACCCTCGGATAAAGTTATAAAACTATATACACACTGGTGTTAAATATCGATTTTTAATGTCTTATTTTGAAGCTATGTAATACCGATTTGCTAGTGAGTAGTGTTGTAAAAATCGGCTGTGGCGGCCATTTAGGCGGCGCCTAGGCGCCATCAAAACGTCCCGACTCGGGCCTAGGCGGTTAAAAATCGGTCTAGGCGGTCAAAAATCGGCCTAGGCGGTCAAAAAATCGGCCTAGGCGGTCAAAAATTGGAAAAAATCAGCAAAATACGTTGAAAAATTCAAAAATTGGCAAAATATTTGACAAAAATATTTAATAAATAAAAATATTAAAAATAATATTTAAATATAACCGATTAATGCTCCGATTAATCCCCGCCTACTCGATTAATTGCTAGGCGGTACCCCGACCGTCCTGGGCCGCCTAGCGATTTCTGGGGCCGCCTAGCGATTTCTGTAAGACTGGACTACTAGTGAGATGTATATTATTGTATGTATTACTTTACATATCACCAAGTTACAAATCAATTTTTGCAGAATTTAACATATTTTGGAGTTATATAATTATGGTGACAAATGACAAATATATATGGACTAGATTCTTTTTAAGACAAGGAACATCTTAGGATTGATTCAACAGGTAGCACACTGCTGTAGTGCTGTGTACGCCAGCAGAAAAGCAACTGTACTGTCCCCACAACCCACTGCTGCTTGACGTACACCGCCATAATGTGTCTTGTGTTTTCTAAGCTTGTGGATTTGACTTGTTCTATCATCATTTTTTTTGTAAGCATTTTGTTTTTCATTTTTTTGACGGTGTCAATCTAAGTACCACATCGAGTAGATAAAAGATAGTTTTTTTTTTAAAATATAGAGCAACCAGTTAATTCCATTTAAATAAGGCTTTTTAAGATGTGTCCAAAAACAAATTTGTGCGAGCTCGGCCCAAATCGGACAATATCATACTATTGTGGAATTAGGCGTGCTAGCGCCCTAACAAGTGGTATCAGAGCCCATGGTTCGGTAATTGGATCTTGGGGGTAATGGGCTATGGTAGTTCTTGGTTTGAGGGGATGATTGTTGGGTGGTGTCAACCCAAATACAACATCGAGTAGATAAGTGATAGTTCTCTTATATATAGAGCAACCAGTTACCTCCATTAGAATGAGGCCTTTTGGGATGTGTACAAAAACAAATCCGTGCGGGCTCAGCCCAAAGCGGACAATATCATACTGTTAGAAAATGGAAAGTTTGAGACATATTTATAATATGTTCTTGATGTCATTTCCGGAAACTAACAAGTGAAGGTTGTTCCTTGTAATGAGGACTTAAACTTTAATGTTTGGATCTAAGACATTTTCTTAGTGGAATCCATAAATAAATTGAGTTGAAAGAAGAATTGATTATTGGTTTATTTTAACAGGTTTCAGATTTATTTGTTACAACAGTACTTGAAATTTGGATCAGTATTTGAATTAAATCCTGATGGAAATTTGGATCCGTACTTGGAGAAAATCCTGATGGACTTGGTTAGACATCAAATACTGATGGGCTAAATCCTGATGGATATCAGTTCCTGATGAGTACAAAATCCTGATCCTGATGGACACTAAATTCTGATATTACTGATGACTAAATCCTGATACTACTGTAACTGAAAAATAAATCCTGATGCAGTTAATGCAATTAAATCAGAATATTTAATTTCCTTTTATAGAGTATCAGTTACGTTTATTTTTGGTATTATATATACAATATAGAAAGAATGAACGTAGTGTGTGAAGAGATACGTCCTAAGGATAGAAATACGATCTGTTTTCTTCTTTCTCTGTTCTCTCTCGATACATTCAGAAGAAACACATAATTCTCAGGCGAACTAAGGTGCTGGTCGCTATTGATCACTGGAGTATTTGTGAACCCTTTGATCAGTGCTGTTTTAACCTGGAAGTGATATTGCTGCAACCCAATCACAACGTAAGTGGGGCAATAATCTCTTCAAGAACAACCAAGTCTTCTCGAAGGGCTTGGTGACTCAGCTGTTCTTTTCTCTCTAATCAGTAGTTGCTAAAGCTTCTGTGGGAGATAAGTATTCTTGCCTTTCTTGTTAAATTACAGTCTCTGATTATATTCTTGTTTTGCCTTCGTGATTTGTTTTGTTAATTGGTTAATTGCCTGTTCTTGTTTTAATATATATATATATATCACTGCCTCATTATTGCTGTAGTTTGTAATATACCCAACAATCTTGAAGAGATTATTTGTGTTATATATTGTTAATTAACAAGATGGTTAACGAAACTGAAACTCCTGTTGTTGAGACTGGCTCTGGGTCTACTCTTACTGTACCTACCATTGATTGGACTACGTACCGTTTCCCACAACCTATCGATTTGTCAGGTATGCTTGATAAATTTGGTGGAGGTGTTGGTTTTTCTCGTTGGCAGAAAAATATGAAACTGTGGTTAATGGTAAAGGGTCTATGGCCAGTGGTGCAGTATGAGAAACCAGTTGTGGTTAAGGAGAAAGCTGAAACTGTTAAGGCTTATACTATGTGGGAGGAAAAGGATGGGGTGGCTAGGGCTGCTATTCTGGCAGCTTTAGCGAACACTCTATTCGATGTTTATTCATCTGACTCCTACACTGCTAAGCTCTTATGGGAGAAGCTTGACTAGACACATAATACTGACTCGCAAGGGTTGGAAAAGTATTATGTGGCTAGGTTCCTTGACTTTAAACTTATGGATACTAAATCCATGACTGAGCAGGTGCATGAGTTTGAGATGTTAGTTCATGCTTTGAAGGAGTCTGGTATGGACCTTCTTGAAAAGTTTCAGGTTATGTCTGTGATTGAAAAGCTCCCTAAGTCTTGGGAAGAGTTTGAACTCTCCCTGAAAAGACAGAAAGAAGAGATCACTTGGACAAACCTGATGTTGGACATCTCTGTGCAGGAACAACACAAGTCCAAGGACAAGAAAGTCTGTCACTAAGAAGGAAAACACTAAGTCTAAGGACAAGAACAAGGCTAAGAAACCAAAGGCAAACAAACCATGTTGGTCTTGTGGACAGGTTGGTCATTGGAGCAAGGACTGTCCTGTAAAGAAAGATAAGAAACCAATTGTGGGAGCACAAGCTAACACTGTGCTTGGTACCACTGGTGGGCCTACGGTTAACATGATTGTTGGTGAGGCTATTGCTTCTGAAACTGACAACGGGTATGTAACCTACAACCCTGTACTTCATTCTACTTATTCGTCTCATGAATGGTTGATTGATACTGGAGCTAATGTACATATTTGTACTGATATTACTCTATTTGTATCTTCTCAACAGGCTCATGGAATGACGGTGACGATGGGGAATGCTAGTGCAGCTCAAGTACTTGGAATAGGAAATGTGGACCTGAAGTTCGCTTCTGGGCGTGTTCTATCTCTCACTAGAGTGCATCATGTTCCTGATATTCGTAGAAATATAATAAGTGGAAGTTGTTTAGTTAAATGGATTTGAAGTTTCTTTGAAATGTAATAAAGTAGTTATTACAAATACTGGTGTATTTTTTGGCAAAGGTTACTTGTCGGATGGATTATTTTTAATAAATGTTGAGCCTGTTTTGGGCAGTTTTATTGATAATAATGTTGCTCCTTATGTTAATTATGTTGAATCATCTGATTTGTGGCACGCACGTCTTGGTCACTTGAATTTTGGTGCTCTAAAGAATATGATGAACTTAGAGCTGATTCCAAAACATGCCATTGATAAGAAATCTAAATGTCAAGTATGTGTGACTGCTAAACAAACTAGGAAACCCTTTCATAATATAGTTATGGATTCAAATGTGTTAGATTTAGTGCACACTGACATATGTGAATTTGGTGGTGTTTTGACCAAGGAACATAATAGATATTTCATTACCTTTATAGATGATTGTAGTAGATATTGTTATGTTTATTTGCTTAAACATAAAGATGAAGCACTAGATAAATTCATTATGTTCAAAACTGAAGCTGAAACACAAACTGGTAAAGTACTTAAACGTTTGAGATCTGATAGAGGTGGTGAGTATACGAGTAACTCGTTTAATGAATTTTGCAAGAGCAATGGTATAGTTCATGAGGTAACTCCACCATACACACCTGAGTCTAATGGGGTAGCAGAACGAAAGAACATAACATTTAAAGATATGATTAATAGTATGCTGATTAATTCAGGGTTGCCTAAGTACATGTGGGGAGAAGCTCTGAATACGGCTTTCCATATTCTGAATAGAGTTCCTCTGAAACATATGGATAAGACACCTTATGAATTATGGACAGAAAAAAAGAACTAGTTTAAAATATCTTCGTGTGTGGGGGTGCCTTGCAAAGGTACTTGTCCCTGAACACAAGAGAAAGAAACTAGGACCGAAAACTGTTGATTGCATCTTTCTGGGCTATATTGAAACCACTACGGCTATGAGATTTTTAGTGTTAAAGTCTGACATAGACGGAATAGTGGCTAACACTAGTTGAATTTCGTGATGCAACATTCTTTGAGGATGTGTTCCCTATGAAGATTGGTATACCTCAGGATATTCCTGATGATGATCCCACTCACACATCAAGGTCCATTCTTGATCATGTGGAAAGGATGACAAATGTGGGGGCAGATCCTGGTAGTAGCTCTACTCCTGATGAAGTACCTAGAAGGAGTAAGCGTGCTAAGGTAGTCAAGGATTTTGCATATTAGGCCTTACTTGATCTGACAACATCAACAATTCCATAAGCTTGGGCTTCTGTTAAGGTGCTGTAAAAAGTGAAATTGACTCTATTGTTTCTAATGGAACATGGGAGTTGGTTGATCTACCTCCTGGGTGTTCTACTATAGGATGTAAATGGGTCTTCAAAAGGAAGATGAACCCTGATGGCTCAATAGATAAGTATAAGGCTAGGCTGGTAGCTAAGGGCTTTAAGCAAAAGGAAGGCATTGATTACTTTGACACATACTCTCCAGTTGCTAGAATAACAACAATCCGAATGCTTATAGCATTGGCTTATGTACATGGTCTTATCATCCATCAAATGGATGTAAAGACAGCTTTTCTTCATGGTGAACTTGAAGAAGAGATTTATATGGATCAGCCTAAGGGATTTGTTGCCTCTGGAAATGAAAGGAAAGTATGTAAGTTAATCAAGTCTATATATGGCTTAAAACAAGCTCCAAGAGACTGGCATAAAAAGTTTGATGAAACTGTTTTAGAATCAGAATTTGTAGTTAATGAAAGTGACAAGTGTGTCTATTACATGGTTAAAGGAAATTAATGTATTATTGCGTGCTTGTATGTGGATGACATTTTGTTGTTTGGAACCAATATTGAGATTATTAATGAGACAAAAAGGTTCTTGAAAAGGCATTTTGAAATGAAGGATATGGGAGAGGCTAGTGTGATTCTTGGTATCAAGTTGACTCAGTCAACTGATGGAATAACCTTGCCACAATCTCATTATATAGAGAAATCTATACTTGAGAAGTATGGTTATTCAAATTGTAGAATCGAAAGTACTCCGTATGATCCTAAAATTGCCCTTGTCAAGAATAGTTCAGGAGTACCTATGTCTCAGTTAAGGTATTCTCAGATTATTGGGAGTTTGCAGTATCTTGCTAATGGTACTAGGCCAGATATTTCATATTCAGTGTCTAAGTTAGCAAGATATACAAGTTGTCCAAACAAGACTCATTGGGATGCTCTTGATAGAGTACTTAGATATCTAAAAGGAACCACATATCTTGGTTTGCATTACAGGAGGTTTCCTGGAGTGCTAGAGGGATATAGTGATGCAAGTTGGATAGCTAAGAAGTCTGGTTCCAATGGAGTGACTGGATATCTGTTTACCCTTGCGGGTGGAGCAGTGTCTTGGAAGTCTTCTAGACAGACTATTATAACTCGGTCTACTTTTGAGGCTGAGTTGTGTGCATTAGATGCCACGGGGACTGAGGCTGAATGGTTACATGGACTGATGTCAATGTTACCTGTAGTAAGTCGTCCACTTCCTGCTTTTGCTGTTCATTGTGATAGCCGTACAACTATCGACAAGATTGACAACAGGAAGTATAATGTGAAAACAAAGAGACATATCCAAGTTAGACTGAAGTCTATAAGGGGTTTAATGTCTGAAAGGATTATTGCTGTTGAGTTTATTGGAACTCAAGAAAACCTAGCTGATCCTTTGACTAAAGGGCTTGAGCATGCTGTAGTCCTTAAGTCTAGGTTGGGGATGGGACTGTTAGCCCATAATGATTCATCTACAGCGGGAACCCAATACACATGAGAGGAGATCCCTCGAAAGTGTATTCAATGTGGTAATAACAAGTTGTAAGGGTGAATTGGTTGTACCTTTGGCTACATAGATTGATACTCATGTATCTGGAGTCAATCCCCTGTAAACCTAAAAGGTACTGTTACTGTAAGTATAGCAAGAGTTAATTGAAATTTGAATGGGGTCAAGTCATATGACGAGATGCTAGCAGTACATCTCTGGAGATGCCCAGCTAAGCGAATGTAATTGTGTGGTCGCAATTAGAGGAAAGGGTTATTCCTTGAAACATTCGACGAACAGGATCGAGACATGACCATTAACGTCTCAAAGCCATAGATTAGCACCATAACCTTTGACTTGTCGTCGTCTATGGAGTATGGTTACACCAAACGGATAAAGATTCAAGGTGAAATATTCCATCTGAATCCGGTAGCCATCGAAGTAGAGGACTTAGGAGGGTTCAAACCCGAAAGGGTACCTACTCTGAAAAACAAGTCATGATGAGAATCGATATGCATTTTTTGTATGGATTCGTGGGGGATTGTTAGAAAATGGAAAGTTTGAGACATATTTATAATATGTTCTTGATGTCATTTCCGGAAACTAACAAGTGAAGGTTGTTCCTTGTAATGAGGACTTAAACTTTCATGTTTGGATCTAAGACATTTTCTTAGTGGAATCCATAAATAAATTGAATTGAAAGAAGAATTAAATATTGGTTTATTTTAACAGGTTTCAGATTTATTTGTTACAATAGTACTGGAAATTTGGATCAGTATTTGAATTAAATCCTGATGGAAATTTGGATCCGTACTTGGAGAAAATCCTGATGGACTTGGTCAGACATCAAATACTGATGGGCTAAATCCTGATGGATATCAGTTCCTGATGAGTACTAAATCCTGATCCTGATGGACACTAAATTCTGATATTACTGATGACTAAATCCTGATGCTACTGTAACTGAAAAATAAATCCTGATGCAATTAATGCAATTAAATCAGAATATTTACTTTCCTTTTATAGAGTATCAGTTACGTTTATTTTTGGTATTATATAAACAATATAGAAAGAATGAACGTAGTGTGTGAAGAGATATGTCCTAAGGATAGAAATACGATCTATTTTCTTCTTTCTCTGTTCTCTCTCGATACATTCAGAAGAAACACATAATTCTCAGGCGAACTAAGGTGCTGGTCGCTATTGATCACTGGAGTATTTGTGAACCCTTTGATCAGTGCTGTTTTATCCTAGAAGTGATATTGTTGCAACCCAATCACAACGTAAGTGGGGCAATAATCTCTTCAAGAACAACCAAGTCTTCTCGAAGGGCTTGGTGACTCAGCTGTTCTTTTCTCTCTAATCAGTAGTTGCTAAAGCTTCTGTGGGAGATAAGTATTCTTGCCTTTCTTGTTAAATTACAGTCATGATGAGAATCGATATGCATTTTTTGTATGGATTCGTGGGGGATTGTTAGAAAATGGAAAGTTTGAGACATATTTATAATATGTTCTTGATGTCATTTCCGGAAACTAACAAGTGAAGGTTGTTCCTTGTAATGAGGACTTAAACTTTCATGTTTGGATCTAAGACATTTTCTTAGTGGAATCCATAAATAAATTGAATTGAAAGAAGAATTAATTATTGGTTTATTTTAACAGGTTTCAGATTTATTTGTTACAATAGTACTGGAAATTTGGATCAGTATTTGAATTAAATCCTGATGGAAATTTGGATCCGTACTTGGAGAAAATCCTGATGGACTTGGTCAGACATCAAATACTGATGGGCTAAATCCTGATGGATATCAGTTCCTGATGAGTACTAAATCCTGATCCTGATGGACACTAAATTCTGATATTACTGATGACTAAATCCTGATGCTACTATAACTGAAAAATAAATCCTGATGCAGTTAATGCAATTAAATCAGAATATTTACTTTCCTTTTATAGAGTATCAGTTACGTTTATTTTTGGTATTATATAAACAATATAGAAAGAATGAACGTAGTGTGTGAAGAGATATGTCCTAAGGATAGAAATACGATCTATTTTCTTCTTTCTCTGTTCTCTCTCGATACATTCAGAAGAAACACATAATTCTCAGGCGAACTGAGGTGCTGGTCGCTGTTGATCACTGGAGTATTTGTGAACCCTTTGATCAGTGCTGTTTTATCCTAGAAGTGATATTGTTGCAACCCAATCACAACGTAAGTGGGGCAATAATCTCTTCAAGAACAACCAAGTCTTCTCGAAGGGCTTGGTGACTCAGCTGTTCTTTTCTCTCTAATCAGTAGTTGCTAAAGCTTCTGTGGGAGATAAGTATTCTTGCCTTTCTTGTTAAATTACAGTCTCTGATTATATTCTTGTTTTGCCTTCGTGATTTGTTTTGTTAATCGGTTAATTGCATGTTCTTGTTTTAATATATATATCACTGCCTCATTGTTGCTGTAGTTTGTAATATACCCAACACATACTATTATGGAGTTAGACGTGCTAGCGGCCCAACAATTTTCATATTGTACATGTTAGCTTGACTTCCTTGCACTTCTAGCATGTTTCTGAAAACATTTTGTAAAAGTAGCCATCCTGAATGGAAAATTATAAATTAGCACTCACCTTCAATGGCCAACAAGGAAAGTAGGAGGAAGAAGTAAAATTTCTGTATTATTCGTTGTTTATCATTTCCATTGGCGAATAAGCAAGTTAAAAAAATTATACTGTTCGCTATTTGAAATGGCAAACATGTGTATAACATCAAAAATTTTCTTTTCTCTGATGGCTTAAAATCTAAAAAGTAATGTTGCATCCGCCATTTTCTTATTCTTATATTTTTTTGTTGAGTATAAAATACACTTTAGATAAAACAGAAAAGGTGAAAGTATTATCAATTTTTTCTTCGTTTGTTTAACTATTTGAATCTGTTATAAGTTGTAGCTTGAGTTTATATGTTATTTGATAAATTTTGCGGAATATAAAGACACAGATACTCTAAATCTAGTGTTGTATTATATATGAAGGTTGCTACAAACTGTGAATACAAATTGTATTTTCAGCTTCGATTTCTCATAAGATATTCTTGATATTACAATAAATATCTTAACAACTAAAGATATGAGTCTGTGCACTTATAGAACATGTGCACAGTTTACTTTATACAAAATTAGTAATAGACAAATTAAAGAGCTAAGCCTGTCTATACAATTTTGATGAAAGCTGGTCTCATGTGATTTCTCCTTGTTTTGCGTACTGACCAGATCCACTTTTTTAGCTGATTTGCGTTGAATCTCTTTCTAAACTTCTTTGTATGTTAGGCAGGTTTACAATATAACAATTGTACCATCGTAGGTGCCTTGGTTTGTGTTGATTTTCTATCATGAGAATCTTATTGAAATTTGTCTTTGACACACTCGAGAATTGGATAAGTACTTCGAGAACTACTTATGAATGGCTATAGATCTCTAAGTTCTGTATCAAATCCTTTTGAGATATCGAATGCACTTCTCGAATGAGTCTGTTTACTTCTGTAATTCTTGAGATGTCAAATGATTATTTTGACTTGTGGAATCCCTGAGATATCAAATATGTTTTTTGACTTCACTACTAGAAAAAGTAGAATAAACAGCGCCTATTTAACTATAGTTATAAAAATAACCGATGTTAAAAATACTTTTAACATCATTTGGTTTTTAAACGATGTAACATATACCTTTTAACATCAATTAGTTACATATCCGTTGTCTATTTGAATTCTTAAAAAAAACAAAAAAAAAATACGAGGGAATTGTTCCCCCTCTTTTATAACAAAAATTTTGAGTACTTGGCCAAAATTTTATTCCCCCAATATTTTTCCCCTTTCCCCTTCCTCTATTTCCCCTTACTCGCTCACCCTGCTCACATCTCTCACCTCTCTCTCTCTCTCTCTCTCTCTCTCTCTCTCTCTCTCTCTCTCTCGTCTCTTTCTCTGTATCTCTTTCTTCCATATCTCTAAATACATCTCTATCGACCCGTATAAAAGGATTTTTGTTCAAGACTAACAATTCCCCATATTTGAGCCCTAGTTTGAGACATAAAGTAAAGCAAGCTAAACATGCAGCCCTAATTTGAGCTCTGCAAGGCAATACAAGCTCTAGTCGACCCATATAACACGAATCGAGCTCTAATTTGTAAGGGTATTGCAAATTCATGTTTAATTTTTTTTTATTGATTTCAGTTCTTTGAACAGATTAATTGGTGAGTTCGACACTTCTCAACTTCGGTGAGTTCACTAGTTTGTTATACACTATATTTATATTTGTTTAGTTTATATAATATGTGATTTTGTTTATTTTATTTTATGATAAGAGCACTGTAAGTGAATTAGTGTTTTGTCCCTCTATTTAAACTTTATACATGTTTGTTTACTCTTCTTAATTGTTTCTACTAGCCAAGCAATCATCACGTCTCTTTATACTGGCCTTGCCACTGTATAATCTTATGTGTATATTAAATTATAAGTATGTGATTACGTTTTTAAATCTTTAAAGTTCAGTAAAAGGATATTTGATTTTTTTCGAAACATACACAATTATTTGGCTATGTTTCATTAATTTTCTAGATAGAATATTTATCATGTTTATGCTTGAATTTTATTTATTCAATTTTTAGATTGCATTTTGTAGATTTAATTCTAATGAGTTTGATTTGATTGGTTTAATATATGAGCTTATCGCGAATGCTGCCTACATTGGAACCCCCGGAAAGGGTATATTTGCTGCTGATGAGTCCACTAGCACAATTGACAAGCGTCTTTCAAGCATCAATGTTGAAAATGTTGACAACAACAGGAGAGCACTCCGTGAGCTTCTCTTCTGCACACCTGGATGCCTCCAATACCTCAGTGGAGTAATTCTCTTTGAGGAAACTTTTTATCAGAGCGCTACTGCAGGATACCTTTGTCCTTTGACTTTTTTACTGCTTAGTTATATTTTTCGTACCGATTGTGCAATCGTGGTAGGCTTGTTGATTGTAACTAAACTTGCAATGGTATAGATAGTATTATCATAGAATTCGTTATCATTATGTATAGTAGTTTGGGATCGAAAGCAAGTATATTATTGATGTCCCTGCTTACTTAATATTCTTGTGAATGAAATTGAGTTGACATTGATGTAGATCATCCTTGTTAAGTTTTTTAATCATTCTGTTTTGGTTGTTTGCAGGCAAGCCTTTTGTTGATGTCCTTAAGGAAGGTTGAGTTCTTCCCGAAATTAAGGTGGACAAGGGCACAGTTGAGCTTGCTGGAACTGATGGCGAGACAACTACCCAGGGTCTTGATGGTCTTGCTGCTCATTGTACTAAATACTATGAAGCTGGTGCTAGGTTTGTTCAGGTATGCATTGAGTTGATAAATTACTCGTTTGCATCAATTTTTACATCCATTTTGATGGTAGAAATAACATTACATCTGTGTGGCCTATCTGCCAAAAACCTATGGCCACTTAGTTGGTTTAGTCTAAACTGGATGATAGAGATTTTTTTGCAATATTTTATGCTATGTGTCCTTGTGTTTGTTATCTTAGTTTTATATTGACTTCAAATTTTATTTGAAGGTCTTTTGGGGTTTAGACAAAAAGCTGGCACAAACTGAACATTTCCCTTATGTAAACTGGCTCATCTCCTATCCAAATTATGGAACAGTGAATTTTCATTTTCCAACTACAGTTGGGATATATAATCAAGTTGTCTTTCTAACAAATTTGTATGAGCAAAATTTTGTTTTTAGTCCCCAAGTTAAAATGTCTATGCAGGCATTGGAGTCCTTTTATGAGAAATTTGATTCCGACTTTATCAACATCATGAGAAAAGTTTGTGAGGTTTTGCAGAGAGCAAAGATGATTTGAATGTAATTATCGAGGTCAGTTATCAATATGATATAAAGTTCTTACTATATAAAGTGCAACCTTACAGTTGTAATTCTTGTCTAGTCAGAATATTCTTATATTTAGTTGAGTCCCAAATCACTTGATGTGTTGCATGAATTTATTCTCACAACATGCAGTAGTCATAACCTCTATCTAGAATGGATTATATTGTAGAATGGAAAAATAGGAGTCACTTATCGACCGCTGTGCATTTCTACACAAAATAGGCTTACGTATCTGTCCAAAATAGACTTGTAAAAATTTATCTATTTGTAAGGACAAAAATAACTTATCAGAATAATTAAATTTCTTTCTTGTGTCCACATAATTCTTATTTTTCTTTTCTACATATTTGTTGATCTTTTTATACTAGAGTATATGCATTTATACCATCTCCATTCCCTCAATTTTATGTTATATCTGGTAATTAGATAAATCAGGTTAAGACACTATTAAAGAGTTGCTGCACATAAAGAGGGATGTAAAGTTTATAAAGTCCAATAGTCCAGCTAATCAGGGTGCATTGACATTCCGTTTCATTATTAAAGAAGAATCTGGATTTTGGTATATTTTTGAGTATGAAATACACACAAGAAAATACAGAGGGGGGGGGGTGAATGTATTTTCAAACTTTTCTTTGATTTTGCTTTAAGAACAGTTTGTTTGAATCTGTTTGTGAATGTGTAGCTGAGTGTGTGTTTGTGTTTAACAGATTATATGTGCGGAAATAAAACACAAGAACACCAGTACTCACTTTAATCTAATATTGTATTAGATAAAGATTTTGCTACAATTTGGGAATACAAATGTTAGTATTCTCAGCTTCGTTTCTCAGAGAGATGTTATCTATGGAATTACAATGAAAAACTTCTCTTGCTAAAGAAGTGAGGTTGTACACTTATAGAACATGTGTACAGCCTACTTACTAAAAATGTAGTGGCAGACAAATACACTTTCTAACTTGTCTACCTCTATTTGGTATACGTCTGGGCATCATGTGATTTTCCCATTTTTTTTCTGCGAATTAATTTGACTGTTTCTTTAACCTGTTCAGATCCACTACTTTAGTAGCTTGTCCCCTTTAACATTTCTCTAAGCTTCTTTGTAGACTTTCCATGCATACTTTACAATACTGTGGTCCTGTAAGTATCTTGGTTTGTTGTAGGTTTTCTGACTTGTACATCTTTAGTAGTTTTATCTTCAATAATTCATTCGACAAGTGACTAAGTACTAGATTCGAGAACTAGAGTTGTATTGATAGATAACTCTGAGTTCTCTAACTAGCTTCTCTTGACATATCGAATCACTTCTCGAATGAGCTTTTTCTACTGTTATCCTTGAGATGTCGAATATTGCTTTTGCCTCTGGAATCCTTGAGATATCGAATAGCCTTTTAACTCCTTGAGATATCGAATAAACCTTCAACTCCTTGAGATATCGAGTATGCCTTTTCACCAGTGAAGTCCTTGGGATATTGTAAGAACCCAGATTTTTGGGTAGAATTAAAACTTTTTATTATGTAATAGTATGGGAATGAATCGTGGTTATGACTGCGGTGTAACGAATGTTTATTAAATGAATGGAATGGATTTGAATTCAATTATTTATATGTCATGCAGAATACTTTTGGTTGACAGCATAGATAAGAATGATCTATCTCCTAAGAATATGAGAAGATTACTTCAAGCAAGATTATTCTCGTGTCATCCAAATCAAAATCTATTATAAGTCCAGCGGTTCCGTAAAAAGGTTAAGGAACACTCGAGGGTGAACCAGGTTCATTTTCCTAATTATAGGAATAAAATAAAAATAAGTGATGAATAGTGATTTTGGTGGAATTTGGAATATTATTATAATAATGTTATACCCGGTATTCGGAACGGATTTCTGAGTTCGTATTAGTGATCCAGGAGGAAAATAAGTGTATGTAAAAGCTGTCGGATTCAGAAAAAGAGCACTTTTATTTTCTCCGAGATTTCCCTGGACACTGCAAGACTTAAGGAGTTATAAAAGGGAATTA
Organism: Kitagawia praeruptora; assembly: GCA_037693485.1. Lineage (NCBI taxonomy): Eukaryota > Viridiplantae > Streptophyta > Magnoliopsida > Apiales > Apiaceae > Kitagawia > Kitagawia praeruptora. The sequence continues at coordinate 38,337,319 of CM075346.1, read as the reverse complement.
AGGAATTTAAATTCGAGAAGTATTAAGTAAGATGAAGAATAGTATTAGAAATATTAAGAAGGTTTTCGGTAAAACCCTAACTAGAAACGAATGAGTTATTCCCTCGAACGATCAACGAACAAGCAAGGAAATTGAGTAATACCCGGACAAAGGAATGAATAAATAACCAAGAGACAAACAAGTGCAATTGGTGGGAAAAGGAGAAACCCAAGTAACATCCTTATAAGTCAACTACAAGATGAGTGGTGTAATTGCATTCTTGCAAAAATGGAGTTGTTTGTTGTAGTGCCAACACTTGGCCCAATGAGGAAGCAACAAGTGGCACCATTGGATTGCCAACAACACATTAAAAGAGATGCATCCATTATATATGCAAGGGTTATACATGTATTAGCCATAAATCACCAAAACAAAACAAACCACCACCATTTCTCTCCATTTCTTCATAAAAAAATCTACCCATTCTTAGCTAATTGGAAGTCCAACTTCCAACCATCACTTGTTCTTCAAATTTTTATGGTAAGTACTACATATCATGGTAATGATCTCCTAGAAATTTCAGCTTCAAATTCATCTTTTATCATTTTCAAATAAATCATCAAAGATGATGATGAATAGTGTTCTTCATAAACTATGTTAGGTCGAATACACAATAAGTAATCAAATACTGTATGAATAACTTAACAAGAACACACTGTTTAACAATTAAAAACTGTTTGGAATTAATAATTCCTCTCTCAGTGATGTAAATATCACAGAGAGCTGCTTAGGTTACAATGGATGAATATCTCAATGTTCGACTACCCTTCTAGGGTTAACCTAACTGTATTTATAGAACATACAGCTTCGTACAATCAGTAACTGATACTCCTAAAATCAAGCTATACAATTGATATCAATCACGATTGCTTCAGTCTTCCAAGTCAACTCAATCTCTTTGACAGCTTTCCAATCTTCAAAGATATTGCTTCCATATTTATCTTGAATCAATCTTCAAACACTGTTGACTCTTCAGACAATACCGCTACAGAGTTTAACAAACTCTGTTTGCGCTTCCAGTCAGTGTTTAATCAAACTCTGACTGCTTCCAGCTAAACTCTGTTTTCTGACTTTAGCTTCCAAACACTGTTTTCATCAATCATTTCTAACAATCTCCCCCAACTTGTCCATTAGCAAGAATGTACAAGTTTACAGTAAATGATGATGTCAAAACAAATACAAAGTTTACAGTGTTTAACATACAAACAGAGTTTAAGCTATTACTTAACAAATTCTACATGAAATAAGAAAATTCTTACAGACTTTAATCTCTAATCTCTTGAAGATCAGGCACTGTTCTGAGATAGTCTATAAGCAACCTTCTTTCAGCATTTTCAAGCTCTATCTGCATAGCTTCTTTGATTTCTCTCAACTGAGGATCATTCTCATCAGTTTGATAGATAGCAGCTCTAAGATCATAGATTTTGTTTCTTCTCATCTCATTTCCCAGCCTGATGTATTTCACCTCTTCAGATTTTACATTGAAATCCAGAACAGTAATTCCAAGATCTGTTTTCAGCTTTGTAGTCCCCTTTTCCATTTCAATCAGATTGCCATTCCAATCTCTGTATTTAGGAACATACTTGCTGTTGAATTTCATTTGCCTTCTTGCAAGGTTTTGAATCATTCTTTGTTGAAGCACATTTGCAACTGACTGTGCTCTTTGATTTCTCACTCTGAAAATATATAGGACATATTCAAGTTCTTCAGCATACTTTAATTCAATATCTTTTTCAGAGACTTTAAATACTGTTCCATCAGCCATGAAATATAACAAGAAATCCTTTTCTAGACTCTTTTGATGTACAAGCTGTACTGATTCCAGTTTGTCCAAACTCTCTTGAGTGACACCACCTCCTGGAACAGACAGTGAAGAAGGATCTCTAGGACCAACATATTGTCTTTTATCTCTGTGTGAGCCTATGCCTTCTTTGTTGTATCAAACTTTACCAGATAAAGCTCTACCATCAGAAAAATCCATTGGAATTGTAGCTTCTAGTCTTGGATCATGAGGAGCACCTCTTTTAAATGTTGATTTCAACTGAGAAGACAATAATGGTGTGGTCACAACTTGTGCAGCAACAGAGGTTGTGTCTTCATTCTTCTGTACAACATGTGTATCAACAGAGGTTGTAACTATACTTTTCAGCTTTTGCTTGGCTTCTGCATCTGTTGGTTTTCTAAATATTTGCATTCTTTGATTTGTACCAACAGGTTCTTTGATTTGAATGCCTTTAAGAACAGGCTTTGCAGCTTCAGCAACTTTCACATTCTTCTTTGCTTTTACAGACTTTAGAGCTTTCAGATGTTTTTCTTGTAAACTCTTCTCTTCAGCTTTAGCATCTTCTATGGTCACTCCTTCTGCATTCTCTTCCATGAAAAGCTTAACAGCTAACTCCTCATCAGTCTTTGGGTTTGATGTTAATTCCAAACTCTTGGTCTTTGAGGTACCTTGAGTTTCAGTGTTTGTTCCAACAGACTGTGATTTAAAAGATTTGCCAGATCTCAGAGTTTGCCTTTCAGAGTTTAAAACCTTGCTTTTATCACTTGCCCCTCCATCTCCAGCATCATCCTTTTTAGTCCGAGTTTGAGAAACTTTGCATTTTGACTTAGTAACTGTCTCCCCCTTTTTGACCTCATCAGGAATTAGTATTGATGTAATGAGCTCTAAAGAGTTTGCAATTGAATCCACTTTAGCAGATAAAGCAGTCTGATTTTCTTCAACCTTTCCTAGCCTGGCAAAGAGAGTGTCTTGAACTTTGGACAGCTGAACAGCTTTTATTTTGGACTCTCTTTCCATCTTCAACTCTCTTGACTGAATCTCAGTCTTCAAGGAAGCAATTTCGTGTTTAGTGTCAGCAAAATTTCCTTCCAGAGTCTTGACTTGTACCACAGTTGCCTTTAAACAGGATAAGATTTCTGGATTTGAAATTTGCTTTGCAGTTTGCTTAACAAACTCAGATGCTCTCCCTTTTGGAAAAATGCAATCTTGTTTATACCAATTTTCAGCAGACTTAGCAAGATGCTCTGCTTCAACAACATGTGATGGACAAGGCTGAGCAAAAGGTGTATGTTTATTATCTGTCTGTGCAGGTGCATTCACAAAAGAATCAGAGTTTGCATCACTGTCAGATTTATCTTCATCACTTGCACCTTGAGCTTGACCATCTTTGAAAGAACCACTGTGCTGAGCAGTGTCAGCCACAGTTTCTGCAATAACTTCTGCAACCTTTTCAATAATCACCTCATGTTGCACAGGCTCTGCAACAGAGTTTACCTTTGTAGCTTCATCACCTTTGTCTTGAATTGGAGAAGTTACTAACTCTATGTGTGATGCTATAGCTTCAGGAACATGTACTGGTGACAAACCATCTCTTTGATCCTCTTCTACAGGCATTTTATCCTCTGTAGGTATTTCAACAGTAACATTATACTCTGCAGGCATTTCAACCTCTGCAGGTATTTCAACTTTGTCATCCACAATATTCTCTGCAGGCATGTCAACTTTTGCAGGTACTTCAACATTCACTGTATCCTCAACAGTAGGTGTTTGCTGTGAAACCACCTCTGGAGCTTCAACAACATTCTCTGCATCTGAATCAGAAAGAATTAGTCTCCTTTTCTTGATTGGCACAACAATCTCCTCTTCATCTTCACTTGAGCTTTCTTTTGGTGGTGAAAGTGAAGGTCTGTTTGCATGTTGCTTCATTCTTCTAGTATAAATAGCTCCAGGTAATGTCTGTTTAGCCTTTGAATGTTTAGTGTTTTGGGCAGTGTGTTTCTTTCTCTTTGGCTTGGTTTTGGCTAGTTCAGTAGGTGCTGGCTCAGAGTGTAAGATATCAGTGTTTAAAGCTTCAGTGTTTAATGGTTCAGTGTTTGAGGGTTCAGTGTTTGAGGGTGGAGAGTTTATTGGTGGAGAGTTTAAAGTTTCTGGTTGTGGTTGTTGAGATGTAGTAGGTGCAGTAGTTGTGGGTGTTGGAGGTGTTGGTTCAGAGTTTATGGTTTCTGGTGGTTCAGGCATTTGTTGTGGTGATTGAGGGTCTTGTGGTTGGTTCACATAGTTTTGTAAGGCTAAAGGCATAAACAACTCAGGTATTTGCTGTTTAATGACATCTTTGTTTGTCAAATCAGTGAACATTCTCTTAGCAACTTGAAAAGGCTGAATTACATCAGCTTCATCAATTGGAATGTTAGGCACACATGCAGTAAATAGCAATTGACAAAAACGAGCAAAATAAACAGTAGTAGACTCAGACAATCGCTCTCCCAAGTTCATTAGTACTAGTCTACCAAAATCGAAGTTACCTCCATATAATAGAGCATGACCAATTTGGAGAGTATCCAGAGGCAGTGCATCCCAGTTTGTTGTCTTCTTTCCAAAAGCCCTTGTTATACAATCAAAGAAGAAACTCCATTCCTTTCTCAAACTTGGCCGTCTCAAAGACCCTATCTTGTTCAAGTTTCCTGCACATCCAATTTGCTCCAACATTGTCCTCAATCTATCATGACCAACAACACTGTAAGAAGTGTGTGTCTCAAAGTCCAAAGCATCCCTGACAGTGGTTGGAGTAATGATATACTCTGATTCATCATGAGTGAAAATGATTGTTGGAGTGCCAGCCTCTCCTCCATCATCATATTCAGAGTTTGTCCAGAAAGTAGCAATCTGTGAAGCAGATAATGTTGGTGGTGCAGTTAGAGCCGTCCCTATCTCAGAATCGTTCAAGAAGTTTTGGAACAAGTGAAACGCCTGTGGAGCATTTTCATTATCCAATGGTGCTGCATAGTTACTAGGGAGAAAAACTAACCCTGCTGCATCAAACGCTTTAGTTGCCATTAGTAACAAGATATGAAGATATGCAGAGAAAAGATTTGAATGCACTGTAAGTGTTTATCAAAAAGTGAAGGAGAGAATAAGAGAAGTGTGAAAATGAATAAGTATGTAAGTAACTGTGAGTGGGTGAATGTGAATCGATATGGAGTGAGAGACTAAAGACGATTAGAGTAAAATTAAAACTCAATCGTTTATTTAGTAAAAATGCGCAACTGTTGTAGAGTAGTGTTTTAGTGGGACACAATCATGGAACACGTGTCAAACAGCCAATGGATCACTTAATAATTACCGCTGTTATTCCTATAATCACGACACTTAGACACATTAACACTAATTAACAGTTGTCAACGACCCCAATTACTCCAAAATAGTCAAATCATCTCAATAAGACTTTACCTCAGAGTACTTAACACAACTCAACAGTGTTTATCAATTTTCCAACTTTATCACTAAAATCCTTTCAAAAATTGCACAGTTGTGAATATGAGTGTGTGTGAAGCAGAGTTTACTGAAATCAATTTTTAGAGCATCTAATATTTCATAAAATCCATAACAAACAGTTAATAAACACTGAATGCACAAACTCTCATATTAAACACTGATTGTTTGATGAATGCTAAACTCTGTAGTTACTGTAATACAGAAATCTGAAAACGTCTATTCCCTTTGATGTCCATGATTATCCAAGTAAGCACACAGTCTTTAAAGACAAAAATATCAAGAGATAGAAATCAGAGCATCATTCAGTGAATAACAGTCATGAACTGTATAACCTCACAAACTCTCAAAGCACACAAGTGTTTAGGTGATGTGTTTACACTCACATTCAATCAGAAATAGCAGAGTCTACCATATGCTTGAATGTCCACCAATTCTACACTACTTTGAGTACATGTATTCAAAAATCAAAAGGACTTTATTCAGGGTTTAAATGGAGTAAGATCAAACAGATGAAAAGAGATGTTTTATTCAAGAGTGACTTCAAGCTGAGCATCTTAAGAGAACAAAGTGTTCAGTCACAGTATATATTTGTACAAGATCAGTATATATGTTTTTTTTTTTTTTTTTATTTATCTTTTTTTTCATTTTTTTTTATTTAGCATATATACTGAGTAAACTTTTTCTTTTCTTGAGAAACACTCATCTGTTTGAGAAAAAAAATATTTAACTGCTCTTAATACTTCAGAGTATAAGAAAAATGAGCAGTTAATAAGGCTCAAAGGGGTTTACTAAGGATGGAATTTATGAACAGTGTTTATACAGTGTTTGTACAATGTTCAAAAGAATTTCGAACAGTGTTTGAAAGAATGGTAAATCCTATTGCCTTTATCATTTTCATGCACACACATATCCTGTAGTCTCAAAATGGTTTAATACAAGTTCTAGAGAAACATACTACCTGATGAATATCACACAACAATAAATACTGATTGATAGAAAGTGTATCAATCACTGATTTGGCTCAAACTCTCACAGGGTGTAAACATGAGTCTGAACTCACCAAACTAATCACTGACACATCTCAAGTTTTATGATTTTCACAAGTACAAACAAGGAATCATCATGAACCATACCTTTGGAAACAGAATGTCACTTATCAGAGTTTAGAGTTCATCAATAACCAAAATTATTTATGAGAGGCAATGCACACAATATTCATAGACTCAGAGTTTAGGACTGAATAAACTAAGAGATGCTATAAATATGAAACAGTATCATGCTGTGTTGATTTTCTGCACAAAGTCTGATTAGATAGCAGTGACTCAGAAAGAATCATGATTTAATTACTGTGAATCATGCTTCATACATATTTCTTCATTGGTATTTTCATTCAGACAATAATCAATTCTGAATTCACTGAGTGTATCTAACATGTTAACAGTATTTAACAGACAGACATGCTGACAGAGTTTAAAAAGATTTAAACATTAGCATGCAGAACAGAGTTTAATACTAAGGTTCACATAGCACTTAACAATTTACAGAAAACATGAGCAACATATTTTAGAAATAAGTTTTTGAGTCTAACCAACATCTCTAGTCAAAACTAGAGACCATTCCTAGTTCATTGACCAGTCTTGTAAATGTAGCTTCACTCAATGGCTTGGTGAAGATATATGCAAGTTGTTGTTCTGTAGACACAAAGTGAAGCTCAATGTTCCCTTCCTCTACATGCTCTCTGATGAAGTGATACCTTATGCTGATGTGCTTTGTCATTGAATGTTGTACTGGATTACCTGTCATTGCAATAGCACTTTGATTATCAAAGTAAATAGGTATCTTGGTATACCTTAATCCATAATCCAGCAGTTGATTCTTCATCCATAAAATCTGTGCACAGCAGCTACCAGCAGCAATATACTCTGCTTCAGCTGTAGATGTAGATATTGACTTCTGTTTCTTGCTGTACCAGGAAACAAGTCTGTCACCCAGAAATTGACAACTTCCACTGGTGCTTTTTCTGTCTATCTTACATCCAGCAAAGTCTGCATCAGAGTAACCAAGAAGTTTAAACTCTGATTCTCTTGGATACCACAGCCCCAAAGTCATAGTGCCCTTGAGGTACTTGAATATCCTCTTTACTGCTGTTAAATGTGGTTCTCTTGGATCTGCCTGGAACCTTGCACACAAACAAGTTGCATACATGATATCAGGTCTGCTAGCTGTCAAATAGAGCAAAGAACCAATCATTCCTCTGTAACTTGTCATATCTACTGATGACCCTGCATCTTTGTCCAACTTTGTTGCAGTTGCCATGGGAGTTGTTGCAGATGAACAGTCAAGCATACCAAATTTCTTGAGAAGGTTTCTGGTATATTTTGCTTGATTTATAAAAATTCCATCATCTGTTTGCTTCACCTGTAGGCCTAGAAAATAACTAAGCTCTCCCATCATACTCATTTGATATCTTGACTGCATGAGTTTGGCAAACTTCTTACAGAGTTTATCATTAGTAGACCCAAAAATGATGTCATCCACATATATCTGAACTAAAAGCAAGTCACTACCATTTTGGAAATAAAACAGAGTTTTGTCAATAGTACCTCTGTGAAATCCACTTTCTAGTAGAAATTTGGCAAGGGTTTCATACCATGCCCTTGGTGCCTGCTTAAGTCCATAGAGTGCCTTGTCTAACCTGTAGACATAATCTGGATATTTTGGATCAACAAACCCTGGTGGTTGTTCCACAAACACTTCTTCTTCAAGTTTTCCATTCAAAAATGCACTTTTTACATCCATCTGAAACACTTTGAATTTCATGTGGGAGGCATATGCTAGAAAAATCCTGATTGCTTCCAATCTAGCCATTGGTGCAAATGTTTCATCATAGTCTATTCCTTCCTGTTGTGAGTAGCCTTTTGCAACCAGTCTTGCCTTGTTCCTTGTGATAACACCCTCACTGTCAGTTTTATTCCTGAAAACCCATTTAGTACCAACAATGGATCTATTCTTGGGCCTTGGTACAAGTGTCCACACTTCATTTCTTTCAAATTCATTTAGCTCTTCTTGCATTGCTGTTATCCAGTCAGCATCTTTAAGAGCTTCTTCCACTTTCTTTGGCTCAGATTGTGACAAGAATGCATGAAATAAACATTCATTTGTTGTTGCACTTCTTGTCCTTACTTTTGCATCTGGATCACCAATAATCAAATCAGGTGTGTGAGATTTAGTCCATTTTCTTGCAGAAGGCAGATTGCTTCTGTCATCATGTGATCCTCCCCCTTGATCCATGCTCTCCTGATTTTCCTGGTGTCTTTCCTCATTTTCAGATGCTTCCCCTGAATGTGACTGCTCAGAATTTGAATGATCAGAGTTTGAATCAACAGTGTTTGATTCAGAGTTATCATTTGAGTCACTATCAGTGTTTGAATTTTCACTTTGATGTGATTCTTCATGCTCCCCCTCAACTGGTTCTTCCCTTGTTTCTGATTGAAGAGTTTCTTCAGTATTTACCAGTAGAGGTTAAGAGTTTAGATCAACAGAGTTTGACACATCAGTCTGATCAGAGTTTACTTTTTCAGAGAATAAATCTTCATTTTCAAAATGCAGTTGATCATGTTCATCTACATCTTCAAGTCCAGTTATCTTCTTGTCATCAAATGACACATGAATTGATTCCATGATCACTCTGGTTCTCAGATTATAAACTCTGAATGCCTTAGTTGACAGTGGATAACCAACAAAAATACCTTCATCTGCCTTTAGGTCAAACTTGGTCAACTGTTCAGGATGAGTCTTCAACATAAAGCACTTGCATCCAAAAATATGAAAATATTTTAGATTTGGCTTTTTCTTCTTCACCATTTCATATGGTGTTTTACCATGCTTGTTGATCAGTGTTGCATTTTGAGTAAAACAAGCAGTTTGAACTGCTTCTGCCCAGAAATATGTTGGCAACTTTGCTTCATCTAGCATGGTTCTGGCAGCTTCTATCAAGGTTCTGTTCTTCCTCTCCACTACACCATTTTGTTGTGGAGTACCAGGTGCAGAAAACTCTTGTTTTATCCCTTTACTCTTGCAAAATTCTTCCATAGATGAATTCCTGAATTCAGTTCCATTGTCACTTCTGATTATCTTCACTTGATGCTCTGACCCTTTTTCCAGTTGAATTACATGTTCTGTCAGTGTTAATGCAGTTTCATCCTTCTTTGCAAGAAAATATACCCATGTAAATCTGGTATATTCATCAACAATGACTAATGCATATTTCTTCTTTCCAAGAGACATCACATTCACTGGACCAAAAAGATCAACATGTAGTAGATGATAAGGATCAGCAATTGAAGACTCAGTTTTGCTTTTGAAGGAGACTTTTCTCTGTTTGGCCTTTTGACAAGAATCACACAGTCCTTCTACATTCAACAAGGACTTTGGTAGACCTCTTACAAGATCATTCTTGATTAGCTCATTGATGTTGTTCAGATTCAAATGAGAGAGTTTCTTGTGCCATTTCCAACTCTCTTCACTGGACATTCTTGTAGACAGACACACTGCTTTGCCATCAGTGTTTGTTGATAATTTGATTTCATAGATGTTATTGTGTCTGTTTCCAACTAGAGCAACTTTCCCTGTAGATTTACTGATCACTTGACAATATTCAGGCTGAAAATCTACATGATATCCTCTGTCACAGATTTGACTCACAGATAGCAAATCATGCTTGAGTCCTGGAACAAGAGCTACATTTGTGATGATGACATTTCCAAGATTAATATTGCCATATCCCAGTGTATGTCCTATGTTGCCATCTCCATAGGAAACTTCTGGGCCAGCCTTCTCCTCAAACTCTGATAGCAGGGCTTTATTTCCTGTCATGTGTCCTGAACATCCACTGTCCACGACTAGGGTACTAACCCTGTTGCCCTGCAATCACAAACAATCACTGATTATTAGTTTTAAGGATCCAGACTTGCTTGGATCCTTTGGCTTTCTTAAATCTGTTGGCTTTTGCAGCGGAATTCAAATTAACAGAGTTTAAGCTAACTTTTTCAGAGTTTACATTTGCAGAGTTTACTTTAACCCATTTCAAATTTGGTTTGGGTTCATAGTAATTATAATAAATAGCATGATAATCTCTGCAAGTGTAAATAGAATGCCAAGTACTTCCACAGTGTTTGCATAAAGTCTGTGGTCTAGTTCTCACATAATCACTCTTTACTGCAGTTTTAAAGGGCAAAGAATTAATGTTCTTATTCTTATTGCAGAAACTAGCAAGATGATTAGTGCTACCACAATTAAAGCATGTTTTTCTAGGAGCTAATGAAGCAAGCATTGGCTTAATTCCTGAAGTTATGCCTACTTTTCCATTTTTGTTTTTCTTAGGCAATCTCTGTTTGTTGACAGATTTTATCTCCTTAAGCTTATGCTTGAGTTGTTTATCTGTCATTAAACCAATGTTAGCCTCTTTAACAAAAGTTTTAGCATATGACTCCTTAACAGCCTTTTTCTGTGCTTCAGTCTTAGGTCCACCTGTTCCCATGACATTACCTTCAGATGAATAATGTGGTCTTTTCTTTACCTGATTTTCAAATCTAAGTTCATCTCCTACAGAGTAACCTAGACCTACTGTGTCTGACTGAAACACTTCTTGAGTGTCTTTACCAGAGTGTGTCCAAGTTTTAATGATGTGTTTAGTATCCTCCAATTCTGATTCTAGTTGCTTATACTTACCTAGCAACTCCTGTTCAATAAACACTGCATCATCTCTCTCTTTTTGAATTTTATTCATGTTCTCTAACTGTTCCTCAACAAGTTTATTTCTTTCTTTGAGTTGAGAACACTCAGACTTTATCCTCTCATTTTCTAAAGTCTGATCCCTATAACTGATATGCAATGCTTTAAGATAAATTCTTAATTCAGTTATATTATCAGTGTTATAAGCATAAGTGGTTGGAGGTACCTTGAGATCATCATTTTCAGTCTGAGTAGTAGCCATGAGAGCATAGTTGACTTCCTCATCTGAATCTGAAGTGTCTGCCCAATCTCTGCCTTTGGTGTAGAGTGCCTTTTCAGTTTTACCCTTCTTGCACTCTGGAGCATAGTGTCCCATCTCCTTACACTTGTAGCATTGAATCTCAGACTTATCTTTCTTTCCAGATTTGAAGTCCTTTCCTTCAGCTTTCTTGAAATTCTTCTTGTCAGACTTTGAGTAGTCCCTTGAGAATCTCTTTCCCTTCTTGAAGTTATTGTAACCCATCTTCTTGAAGGTCTTTACCATCAATGCAGCCATTTACATCATCTCTTCATCATCTTCAGAATCAGATGAACCATCTGTGTTTGAGTCAACATCAGTGTTTGATGACTCATTCTCTGAATGGATGACTAAGGCTTTCCCTTTTGCCTTTCTCCTTGATGCCTCCTTCTTTGATGGTTTCTCCTCAACCTTGAGTGCAACAGATTTTGACTTTCTACTTGTTCTTTTGTTTCTCTGCTCCAATTCCAATTCATGGGTTTTGAGCAGCCCATAAATTTCATCAATCTCTGTTTCACCAAGTTCATAATTATCTCTAATAGTGGTTGTTTTCACATCCCACTTTTCAGGTAGAGAAAGAAGAAACTTGAGATTTGAGTCTTCTAAATCATATTCTTTGTTAACCAATGACAAATCATTGAGCAGTTTACAGAATCTGTCAAATGTTTCTGTCATGGTTTCATCAGACTTTGCCTCAAAGTGCTCATACTCCTGAGTGAGTATGTTTCTTCTGTTTTTCTTGATTGCAGGAGTTCCTTGACACCTAACCTCAAGTGCATCCCATATTTCCTTTGCAGTTGTGCAATTAATCACTTTATTAGACATAACATTGTCTAATGCACTGTGAAGTAAATGTCTCACTTTTGCATCCTTTGCAATAGATGAAAGATCCTCAGCAGTTAGATCTTTCTTTTCCTTTGGAATGACCTTTGCCTCCTCACCAGCAGCAGCAGCAGATAATTTTGTTGGTTTGTGAGGACCTTCATATATTCTATCAAGGTATTCTGGATCTGTAGCCTCCAGAAACATGGTCATTTTCACCTTCCAAATTGCATACTCTGATGGCCTAAGTATAGGAACCCTGATTGTCTCATACCTACTAACAGTAGTAGGGGCTTTCTCAGATGGTGGAGGAATCTCTGCCATTGATTACTTTTGTGTTTGGATCTTTAACTGTAATAAAGTAACAGATTAGGCTCTGATACCACTTGTTAGGTCGAATACACAATAAGTAATCAAATACTGTATGAATAACTTAACAAGAACACACTGTTTAACAATTAAAAACTGTTTGGAATTAATAATTCCTCTCTCAGTGATGTAAATATCACAGAGAGCTGCTTAGGTTACAATGGATGAATATCTCAATGTTCGACTACCCTTCTAGGGTTAACCTAACTGTATTTATAGAACATACAGCTTCGTACAATCAGTAACTGATACTCCTAAAATCAAGCTATACAATTGATATCAATCACGATTGCTTCAGTCTTCCAAGTCAACTCAATCTCTTTGACAGCTTTCCAATCTTCAAAGATATTGCTTCCATATTTATCTTGAATCAATCTTCAAACACTGTTGACTCTTCAGACAATACCGCTACAGAGTTTAACAAACTCTGTTTGCGCTTCCAGTCAGTGTTTAATCAAACTCTGACTGCTTCCAGCTAAACTCTGTTTTCTGACTTTAGCTTCCAAACACTGTTTTCATCAATCATTTCTAACAAACTAACTTTTATTTCTTGATTTCTTTTGATTATTCAAGCTATACTAAGGCTAGATAAGGGCTAAACAAGGCTTGATAAGTTCATACATACACCAAGGAAGGTATACCACTCTTGAAAACCAAGCTCTTAGTTTAAGTTTTGGTATTTTAGATGAGTTATATGGATTTAATGCATGTTTAGGACCTTAAGATTATGATTGGGATTTATTAAATGTGAAATTAGTTTAGATGAACGGAAAGACATTGCTTGGTCTTAGTTCATGGTTGAATAACATGTATATGTTGTTTGGAGTGGAAACTATGATTATTGGATGGTTTGAAATTTGGAAATCATGTAAACATAGCCGTTGTAATGCCCGATTGTCGTTAGCCTTAAGAAACCGTGATTAGCAGTAGCATGAACACACTGTCCAGTCTCGGATTTTGCCATGAAAGGCTAGATTATGTTATAAGCTTCATTTTGATATAAAGATCGCATGAAACGGACTTACGGTTTAGGAGTTATGATTAAATTCGTAAAAGTGGTTCGGAACCGTAATCAAAAGTTCGTAACCGAAATTGGATCCCTTTAATATTGCGAAATCAGTGGCGAATCTTAATAATTAAATAATAGAGATAAAAAGGAAGGTGTGGGAGAAGACCGCATGTCAAATGGATCGTTTTCCGATTTTATAAAAATGTTCGAATCTAGGTTAAGTACGAAAGTACCCCTAAAAGGTATACTTGGTTATAACTTCGGTAAACCACTTAGAAAACGATCGATAAATATCGAGGTCTAATCTTTCGACTTTAAAACTTATACGATTTAAATACTTACCATATGTAAGTGTAATGTCATGCTTTAGTAGCGAACAAGTATCGGGTAATAAAAGCAATAATAAGAGTGAATTAGAGGGGTATAACGAAACGACTTGAAAACGTGTTTCGATTTAAGTTAAGTTATACTTAACCTTTTGAAAGGTGTTAAGTGATTAATCCCGAATGCCGTGGCTATTTATAGATCATCAGGCTGACCCGGGACACGCTACCACTACCCCTACCCGCACCCGATTTCCAGGCAAGTTTCAAATCCTTTTTATAAGGCTGTTGTTGTGAATATATATATATGCTTTCTGTTATACATATGCCATAGCATGCATGCCTACTTTCAAAGTCAAATTGATATACTTGTTCCTAGAATTTATTGTTGGCTTATAAGCTAGATAGTAATATATCAGTTATAAGCCGGATATCACTAAGACCCTTAAGCAAAGGGCAGATGAATCTCATTCTTTGATTATAGACCGGGAGTCGATATTCCTTGATATATTGATATTATTTTCAGAGGAAAATAATTAAATAATTATTTCCCATTTATTATCTGGCGAATATTATTGAGATATTCCTTTGAGATTATTTGATAAATATTATTCGGGTTATTCATCAGATATTTAATTATTCGATGAACATTATCTTTAATATTTATCTAAAGTCGATTTAATATTCGAATATTATTTCGAACCCTCAGTTAAGTTATTTACTTAGAGAATATTCATTCTTATTTCTTCGATAAATATTATTTTGAATATTCATTCGAGTTATTAATTTAATGAATATTATTTTAATGTTCATTCGAGCCTTATTTATTTAAATGAATATTATTTCGAATATTCATTCAATCTCTATTTATTTTATAAATATTAGTTGAACATTGATTCGAACTTCAGTTCATCGATAAATATTATTTTGAATATTCCCTTGAGACGATAAATGTTATCTTCGACATTCATTTAAAGTCGATTCAATTATTGAACATAATTTCGAATATTCATTCGATAATCATTTCTTCGATAAATATTATTAAGATTGAATATTCATTATTTATTTAATGAATATTGTCTCAAATATTCAGTCGACAATTATTTCATCAATAAATATCATTTTAAGTTGAATATTCATTATTAATTTAATGAATATTATATCAAATATCCAAGGGGTGTTTATTTCACCAATAAACATTATTATTTTCAAATATCCATTTAAGATTGGATTTATTTAGTGAACATTATTTTAAACATTTATTTGAGTTTATTTAATTAATGAATATTATCTGGAATATTCATATAAAGAAGAGAGTTATTTAGTAAATAATTCTATATATTCATTCGAGGATTACTTACGAGCAATAATATGATTTATTCATATTCCTTAATTATTATTGATTTAATAAATATTCTTGGAATATTTATTTAAATTCTTTTAAGTTCTTTTTATGATGATTCATATTATTCAAAGATTATCTATCACCTTCAGATAAGGTGTAAAATATTTCGGAGTACTTTATGACTATTCTTATCAAGGGGAGGTTCCCAAACTTTATTTTCATTTAAATCTATCTTAAAGAAGATTTAAATACTCGCTCAACTTCCAAACAGATATAAGGGGACCTCACTTGAGAGATGTTATTTATTGGACTGCCCGGTCCTATACTTGCTAAAACTATCTTGTCACTCACATCTTGATTCCTTCAAGCATCGATATGAGTCTGTTTGGTTACCTCCTCAACGCTCGAGGGGTAAGAATTGATGGAACAAGTTAATATCCATTAACAAGCATCAGCTTGGGAAATATTGGTGATTTTTTCTTTCCAACTAGATACGACTACTTTGTGGAGTCCTATCAACAAGTAATATACTTGGGGAAAGGGGGAGGAACTTCACGTTTCAAAGTTATGGATGTGAAATGAACTAGGAGATGCGTAAGTGACCCATTGGCGCCGGTCCAGCAAATGGCCCAACCGTTGGCCGGGGGGTTCCAGAGGGCGGTAGACAAGTAAATCCGTCGGTGCTTCCTTCTACATGTAGTAAACAAGAGGTGGGGAGCATAACATGCGACTGATCATCGTGTAAATGCTATGTCTCCTGGCGCGTCAAACTCCAGTATTAGTTCATCTCTCAATGTTGGAAACTTCCTGCAACCTTATCATTATTGGCAGGTTTGAAAAGTGTTTGAATTGGAATTGCAATATTCTTCCTGCAAGTTCCTCTATTATAAAAGTTGATAATATCTGGCTCATCTTTGACATAGCAGATATTTATTCAAAACAAATATATTTTGAGTTACCTTGTAACTTCATCTCATACCTTATATTGGTACTATATCGTTAATGCATGGCATATGGTTTCAAAGATATTTGGACTGCTATATATTATCACTGTTCAATTATATTTTTGGTGGGCTATTGCTCACCCTTGCTTTATTTATTTATATCACAACAACAGCTAGATCAGATGGCCGCGCAAGGCATGCCCAACATAAGCAGGTGTTAGCCGTCAGAGGATTAACCGATGAGGTCATAGCTACCATTGCTGAGGATGCAGCTTCTGGTAGGCTAGTTGTTAGCATTTGATCCTCTAATGTATTTATATATATGGCATATATCAATGGATGGCAAAGAGCATGTAATTGTAAAATTGTAATTCTTTGGGTTGTAAGAACTCAAACTTGTGATTAATAATATTGATGATTACTCTGATTTCATCTCTGGGACTATAACGGGGGTGTTTTATGTTGTTGTTTTGGGTCACAAGGTTGTAATTTAGATTATGTTGGTTTTGTGGTTGGATATTGAGACCGTAACGACCAGATCCCTGACCCCGGATCTGGGGGTGTTACAGAAATGGTATCAGAGAGAGCGTTATATATCCCAGAGATGACGCGACGTTAAAACAATAAATTTATTAAGATAATAAGAACTCTTGCCAAGTTCATAGTCGGACTACTTAATGTAGTATTGACATATAAAACCCTTATGGGAACTATTAAGTATCATGATAGTAACTTAGCTCGTTCTTGTACCGACTAGTAAGGCGACAGACCTTGAGGCATACGAGCAGCAGCACGATGATGCCTGATTATATGCTGACGATCGGAAGGTGGATGCGATAGAGTACCCTACTGAGGACCCGGAAGAGGTTCCAGCAGAGGGGGAGAATCCTGTTAGAGACAGGGAAGTTTACCTTGAGGAGATGAGGGCTGCAGCCAGAGAGACTGTAAGAATCTAGATATAGTGCTCAGAGAAGTGAACGTAAAGAACTGATATATTATGAAGAGAATTAAAGAGGTATATTGGATCTATAGCTGGACTGCCGGATAAAGTACCAGCAAACAAAACAGATTCGGGGAATTACTTGAGATCTTATATGGGGTTAGATAAGAATCCTTAGAGACTTCCAGATCAGAGGGAAAAGAGTGATGATGTGCCGAAAATATGTATTTTAATATCGCAAGCGCACGATCTCGTTTTAGTATTTTAGATTCGATCCACAGGGACTTATTATTTTCGCGATCCTTAATTTCTAACTTAATCGGACTAGGACAATTTTAGTTTTTGGAAATTTTGGTTTTAACTAATTAATTACTAATGGATATCTAATTAAATAAAACTAAATTATTCTAAATTATTCAAAATTCAAATTAAACTAGATTTTTGTTTTAAGAATTTATTAACAGTAAACTAAACTTTGAATTATCACTATTTAAAAATTTAAAACGATTTTTTATGAACACTACTCAAAACTCAAAACTGCAGGACTCATGGACAAAAACTCAGGGGCAACTCGGACAATTACAGCACCAAAGTCGAACTGCAACTCAGTAAACTTGCTTATTAACTCGACAGAATTGCATAAAACTGAACTCGGTAACCTGGCAATACAAACACAGACTAAAACTCAAACTCGCACAAACAAGGGGCACGCCTTTATAGACGAACTGGGTCACTCGGTAATACATTAACAGAAACGACTCTACTTCGAAACCAAACATTCAGCAATGGAATCCAGCGGAGAACTCGAACTCGGACAAAACTCAACACGAATACGCAGCAAAACGAAAACTAACAAGTACGAACCCAATGAACAGAACACGGACGACGAAAACAACGAACATAACACAATCCAATTCACTAACACGCAACTTCAACAAACAGCACCACATCGATTAATTAGATTCAACAAAACAGAACAAAACATCTTGGCAACAGAACAGCACTAACTCGACTAAGAACAACTCGGCATTATAGTGAACTCGCAGCAAACTTACAAACACTACGTATCAACTCGAAAACTCACAGGACACGGACAAAGGATAAACATCAATTAACAAACGGACGATTCGACTCGGTGACTCGGCACTAAATTCGACAGCAAAGTACAACCAACAACTCAGCGAAATCAGCAAACACTACAAGCAATTCAAAACTCAACAAAACGCATAAATTAAAAACTCAAAACTCGGACTACTCACTACAGACTACTAACGACTCGGCACTACAAGAATCGAACTCCCAAAACAGACAGCACCTAACGCAAACACAAAGAGATCACTAAACATTCTAATTAAAATCGAACAGGGGAATGGGGTGTGGTGGTTTGCGAAGAGAAAGGTGAAGGGGAGGCGGCTGGGTTTAGTTTCGAAATGGAGAAAACAGGGAAGAGGGTGTGATTTGTTATAATCGACTAATAAAGGAAAAGAGGGAGAGGCACTGGATTTGTACGAAAAGAGATAGGAAGGGGAAGGGGAGTGAGACGGGTTTGTGTGAAGAAAGAGAAAGGAGGAGATGGTTTATTTGTTTGAAGAAGATGATACGAAAATAAGCTGCTGGGTTTAGTAAAATGAAAAATACAGTTAAATGCAAATGGGTTTGTATTAAAGAAATGAAAGTGGAAACTTTACAAGAATAAAAATTGTATAACTGACTACAAATGAAAGAAACCTATGCAGCTATGCTAATGGGGCTATTCCCCGGGGTCTTGTGTGTTTGTATCTCTCTGAATAATTTTATTTATACACCTAGCTGATGAACTAGTTTTCATATGAAAATATAATTAAAGTCTCAAAAATCATGCTATATTTTGTCAACATGGCTGCACTATTATTTCCAAGATTCCCTGCAGTCTTTTGAAATTTTAATGCTGCTCTTTTGACTTGGACGATGGCCTTCGCAGAAATGCTTTTTAACCCGCACAACTTATAATCTTTAATTAATAAATAATTAATTTAATTTAGAAATTATAAAAATAAATACCTAATGTTATTAGATATTTATAAATATAATTTTCTAATTTAAATAAATTATTTATAACCAAAAATTAAATTCTTATGTTCCGAACTGCGGTCTACTGAGGGTCTGGAACCGGACTCCTTAAGCTTTCCCTTTTTCACCAAACTCCTAATTCTTTTGCCTTTTTGCATTTTGGTCATTTTCTTCTCTTTTTGGCCCTTCCTTGCTCTTTATTCTTTTATTTTGCCATTTCTTTATTTTTCTACAAATTTCCTGAAATGCAACAAAATAAATTATTAAAATACGAATTCAAGCATTAAATAGGCAATAAAAATATGCAAAATTATGCACTTATCAAATGCCCCCATACCTATCTTTTGCTCGTCCTCGAGTAAAACAAAAAGAAAAATGCAGAATAAAAACCTATACTCACTGTCGTAGGAATCACGGGTAATTTTAGGTTTACCAACCCGTTAAACCCATAGACGATCTCTACAGGAGGAGTGCTGTCTCCTAAGGGTTTACAGAAGATATACCCATAAAATCTATTTTTTTCTGCCAAGTCTCAAGTATGCAATATATCATAGTACTCCACACAAGTAAACCTCAATCACACAATATTGACAGTCTGTTCACTTACACATCATATCATATGCACAAGACTATCCAAGTAAGCACACAGTCTAGATAGACAAAAAG
Organism: Kitagawia praeruptora; assembly: GCA_037693485.1. Classification (NCBI taxonomy): domain Eukaryota; kingdom Viridiplantae; phylum Streptophyta; class Magnoliopsida; order Apiales; family Apiaceae; genus Kitagawia; species Kitagawia praeruptora. Next base: position 38,317,507 of record CM075346.1, on the reverse strand, counting down.
ATCATGAAATATATATCAATGCCGCATTCAATGAATAACATGCTATGGATAGAAAATCTCACATAACTCTCAAATCACACAAGTGTTTAGGTGAAGTGTATTCGCTCAAGTTCAATCAATTAAGTCATGTGCTACCATATGCTTGGTTGTCCACCAAATCTCCACTACTTTGTATACATGCAAGCACAAATCAAAAGGTCTTTGTTAAAGGTTGTAACGTGGCTAAGGTGAAGGGTAGGGAATCAAGAAAATGGTTAACAAGTGGCTAACTTGACAAACTAATAGAGCACAGTGTTCATTTCTAATTAAAGCACTCAACATGAAATTTCGATCATGTAAAAGGTGATCAGACTCTCACAAGCATTAAACCCCAAGCACATATTACCATGTACTTTTCCATTTTCATATTGCACAAACCCATGAACACAACTCTACTCGACCCTTTATTTATTTAGTTTTTTTCTTCTCTTTTTTTTTCTTTTTTTCTTTTTTTTCTTTTTTTTTTCTTTCTTTCTTTCTTTTCTTTTCTCTTTTTTTTTTTTCAATACTCTCACCCAATTTTCACACTTTAACAAAGAAATCCCCACACTATGCACTCACCAACCCTCAAATGAATCAAAATGCTCTACTAGTAAATCAAGAGAAGAATAAACAAGTAGGCTCAAGAATTTAGATTGGTGATACAAAAATAACGGATATAAAGCTCAAAGGGGTTCACTAGGGATATATGATTCAAGGATACTGTTTGGATAAATGCGGTTAATCCTAGTGCCTTTATCATTTTTATGCATACAGATATCATGTAATCTCAACATGGTTTAAAGCAAGTTCTAGAGCAACATGTCAAATGATGAACTACACACAACAATAAAATTTGATCGATATAAAATGTACCAATCATAAATTAGGCTCAAGATCTCACAAGGTGAAGGCATGCTTTAGTACTCACTAAATTTGACAAAGACACATCTCAAGTTTTATAATTTTCGCAAGCACGTACAAGGAATCATCAAGTAACAAATAACTTTCAGAGATATGACATGTCAAATAATCATGCAAAATAAGCTCACAAGATGTGTACCTATCCATGTTAACACACTATGAGACGAGGCAATTAATTTTAAATTTTTTCAATTTTTTTGGATTTTTTTCAATTTTTTTTGTATTTACACTAAAAACTCTCCCCCATACCTAAATCATGCATTGTCCTCAATGTATGCAAATAAAAATGAGGTATGAAAGAGTGAACGAAAACTCCCCTGAAAATAAGCAAGATGATTGTCCCTCTAGACTGAACATATCTTCAAGTTTTTCTTGCTTTCCACATAGCACAAATAATCCCCTTAGCTTTTCCTTCCCAAGAATAAATTTAAATCTGTGTCATCAACCTTTTCCTTGCCTTTATTACGCCTTCTAGCTTCTTGCTCATCCACCTGCTCCCCCTCAGTTGGGTTATCCTCCGGAATAGTTGGATGTGGAGTTGGGATATTAGAAGAAGCTGTCTTCACCAAGGAATTAATTGCATGACTAAATTGGGCTGCCATGGAACTCAATTGAGCCTGGAATACATCATTTTGAACAAGTTGCAACTTTCTTATTTCTGCAATGGACTCACGGATATGTGGCAACTCGTTCTCCAGTGTTTGGACCCGTGCAAGGAGTCTGTTGTATCCCGCTCTAGTTAGAGGTGCATGTGGGTGAGTTTGTTGCCCACTCTCATGTCCTGCTGGTGTCTCTGCAAATGAAATCATCCTAGGGCCTTTGTCGGATGGTGCAATGAAAGTCCGGGAGCTTCCCACCTCTCGTGAAGCAAGATGCCTGCCACTGGTGACGAGTGGTAAATCTGGAAAAAGATCAAGAGATTTTCTCCCTGGAAGGTTGAACTTGAATGGATTGAATGACACAAGACCCAAGTTTCCCTCGACTGTCTCGGGTTCGCTAGGTTTACTCCGTTTAGCATAAGGTAGAGTGGATGATGTAGCAAACTCCATATGTGGTGCTGCTCTGACTGATCTTGGTAACAACGGAAGTGGGACAGTCTTCAGATATTCCGTTAGGACTGTAGGCACATCCGTATAGCTCTTATTGCTAATGTAATAAATTACATTTGTCTTCATGAAAGAGCATTCCACATCTCTACCATGGTCCAAGCGTACCCTGTCTGCATCACTCAAAAAATCATTTAGTATTAATTGCAGAAATCTTGGGTATAGACATTTTACCCTTTGAGTCTGGACATCCCTGGTTCCTAGTCGATTCATCTTCAAAATAATTTGACCAAGCATTATCTTACCAAAATTAATCCTCAAATTATTGGCTACCGCATACCCTATTTTTTGAATAAATTCAGATATGCGATCTAGATTTGTTCTATCTGAGGTAAAAACATGGTTAAGAATATGGAAGAAGAAATTCCAATACTGGGTTAGATATGTTCTAGAGAGATTACCAGTATTGAAATTACCATCTTGGTACTTTATCAGACGGAAGAACCTCTCAATCTGGTCGGGTGTAGGATCAGCAACGAGATTTTCCGTAGGAAAATAAAGAATCCGATTAACATCTCGTTCAGTGACTTTAATCGACCTACCAAACAGTCGATATGTGATTGCTAACCCGTCATTTCCAGAAGTGTTCACCGCACTGCAATACAATTCACGCAAGGCATCATAGTTGAGCGGCACTGGTGTAACTAAAGCATAGCGAATGATTGAATGCTCATTCAAAAATTGTGCCCAAGCTCGAAATTGCTCATCCCGGATGGTGTTGATATCCTGAATGGAAGTAGGATTAACTTTACCAATCACGAAGCTTCCCTGCATTGCCATTTTCAAGACAGCTAGATTGAGATTTGGGAGGTTGAAGTTCTCAGCAATTGTGTGAATACGCTCTGTATATCTGAAATGATGAATTAACACAGACAGAAACTCAATGATTATAAGGTTTCAAAAATTAGCGGTTAGGTGATATAGTACAAGCTATGCTATCCGCTTTTCTTCTTTTAGCCCCAACCCTACTCTCACTTTTTCTCCAAAGTCCTCCTCGAGCCACACAACGCTCTTTCTTTTCAACGACAATATCTGCATAGCCCTCTAAATCAATTCAGTGGGAAAGAGTTCTCGATGAACAATTATAAAAGAGGAAAATAAAAAAAACACACAAAATCCTAAAAATTACAAAATAAATAAATAAAAATAAAATTAATAAAAGTAAAAAAATAATTGGAAAAACTCCCCTAATGCATAAGCATGAAGTGTCGAGGTATGGAGTGCCACTCCCAAAAAGACCAAAAATATGTGGCACGAGACTACCACGAATAACATCCAGAGCATCAACAGTTGTTTTAATTCTGCACAAAATTTCCAAACAAGCATTAGCAATTTTTGCTACTACATCAATAAATAATAACTGATCAAGAAAATGTGTAGTTTTGGAAAATTTGGTGATAAAACAACGATAGAATTCACAGCCTCGAAAACGTCGAACTCCCTTGACATAAGGTGGAGGCTCTGGTGGTGGCGCTTCTCCCTTCCTTAATTTCTCTGGAGTTATTTGATCCTCTCGACTTTTTAAATCAATGAATACGGAATTCTTATCAGGATCTCCTTCTTCCGAGAATTTAAGAGTAAGAGCTGTTTGGAATGGATTATCAAGCAGAATTGGAGAAAGTTCTTCTTGAACAATCTTTGGCATCATGTCAACCTTTAAGCACAAATTCTCGTCCATACTCACAACATCCTCAACAATAACAACATCATTGATCTTAACATCGGTGGAAAGCTCTTCTTCTATTTCAATAAGTGCATCATCAACACACACCGAGAAACTATTTTCTTCCTGATCACTTGTAAGAATGATCAAATCCATTTCATCTTCTGGTGGTATAGATGGCGGCAATGTAGAGTCAGGTTGCCATGCAGTAGAAGAGCTAGCTAATTGAGCAATTATAGCGTCCGTCATCTTGATGCTAGCGTTTAACTCATTCATATTTTGCATGAATTCCTCTTGATCCTTTTGAACTTGCATTAGAAGTTTCTCCGACTCGCTCAATAATCGATCAACTTGCGCATTTTCATTGGTTTGGTGAACCTGGAAATTTTGCGGTGGAGGATATTCATATTGCTGCCATGATGGTTGCTCAAATTGTTGCTGATAGTATTGTTCTTCATATTGTTGCTGAATTTGTTGTTGATCATGATATGAGAAATTCTGAAAATTGTTGTCCGTGTACGAAAAATTTGGTTGATCCGTCCAATCTTGATCATATGCATTATAGTACGGATTGGACTCGTATCTTTCTTGATAATCATTCACTTGTCCGAATTGAGCATTGTAAGTATTGTAAGAGCATTCGAAATCAAGGTGACCATAAATACCACAAATTTCACAATATGTGTAAGTTTCAGGGGCCATCCATGACATCGCATTATTACTCATCGGACATGTAGTGTACAAATAAATTCAAACACACAAAAAGAAATGGTAAAAAATCAAAAGAAAAATCTAACCTAGGTTCCTTAATAAACTAGAACTTGCTCCTAACTATAAGGACCACCAGAAACTCGGTAAATCAAAATTTATTCTAACCGATCTGGCCAGGTAGGTGCAAGCATTGCCAAGAGGCTAAACACCAGCCTAGACACCAAATCCTAATTGGCCAGGTAAGCTTTCGCTTGCCTAGACACCAAAGAGTCGGAATAATTAATGATTACTTCGTTTCTTAGGTACCTTCCTAATCGAGCGCGAAAATTCCTAGGGGCAAATGTCTAATTAATTTTATTAAAATACAAATGATGCAACAAACAACGAGATATATACAAAAGCGGTAAACAAATATGGATGCATTACACTATGTGTCCTAATCTAAAAGAAAGAAGAATTTAACGTACCTTTGGGTCCTCCAGCATTCACCACAATTTATAAGGTACGAAAAATTAAAAACAAAGAAATAAAAATCTAGATGATGTGCTCCTAAGTGATTAAATGCATGATGCAACAATTATGTATTTACAACTAATTTTTTTGGATTTTTTCAATTTTCAATTTTTTTGTGATTTTCGATTTTTTAATTTTTTTTTTTTGTGATTTTCTAAAAATAAAAATGCGAAAAGATTGAGATACGGGTTACCGAAGCACGCTTCCAAAAATTCCAATTTGTTCCGAGCTCCGCGAGAAGAATCCCGAATTTCCAAACTTTCCTAAAAAAAACGAAATAAAAATAAGGCAAGCAAAAGAAAACTAATCCGAAAAATTAAAAATCAAGGCGTGAAAAATAATTAGTCCCCGGCAGCGGCGCCAAAAACTTGATGTGCCGAAAATATGTATTTTAATATCGCAAGCGCACGATCTCGTTTTAGTATTTTAGATTCGATCCACAGGGACTTATTATTTTCGCGATCCTTAATTTCTAACTTAATCGGACTAGGACAATTTTAGTTTTTGGAAATTTTGGTTTTAACTAATTAATTACTAATGGATATCTAATTAAATAAAACTAAATTATTCTAAATTATTCAAAATTCAAATTAAACTAGATTTTTGTTTTAAGAATTTATTAACAGTAAACTAAACTTTGAATTATCACTATTTAAAAATTTAAAACGATTTTTTATGAACACTACTCAAAACTCAAAACTGCAGGACTCATGGACAAAAACTCAGGGGCAACTCGGACAATTACAGCACCAAAGTCGAACTGCAACTCAGTAAACTTGCTTATTAACTCGACAGAATTGCATAAAACTGAACTCGGTAACCTGGCAATACAAACACAGACTAAAACTCAAACTCGCACAAACAAGGGGCACGCCTTTATAGACGAACTGGGTCACTCGGTAATACATTAACAGAAACGACTCTACTTCGAAACCAAACATTCAGCAATGGAATCCAGCGGAGAACTCGAACTCGGACAAAACTCAACACGAATACGCAGCAAAACGAAAACTAACAAGTACGAACCCAATGAACAGAACACGGACGACGAAAACAACGAACATAACACAATCCAATTCACTAACACGCAACTTCAACAAACAGCACCACATCGATTAATTAGATTCAACAAAATAGAACAAAACATCTTGGCAACAGAACAGCACTAACTCGACTAAGAACAACTCGGCATTATAGTGAACTCGCAGCAAACTTACAAACACTACGTATCAACTCGAAAACTCACAGGACACGGACAAAGGATAAACATCAATTAACAAACGGACGATTCGACTCGGTGACTCGGCACTAAATTCGACAGCAAAGTACAACCAACAACTCAGCGAAATCAGCAAACACTACAAGCAATTCAAAACTCAACAAAACGCATAAATTAAAAACTCAAAACTCGGACTACTCACTACAGACTACTAACGACTCGGCACTACAAGAATCGAACTCCCAAAACAGACAGCACCTAACGCAAACACAAAGAGATCACTAAACATTCTAATTAAAATCGAACAGGGGAATGGGGTGTGGTGGTTTGCGAAGAGAAAGGTGAAGGGGAGGCGGCTGGGTTTAGTTTCGAAATGGAGAAAACAGGGAAGAGGGTGTGATTTGTTATAATCGACTAATAAAGGAAAAGAGGGAGAGGCACTGGATTTGTACGAAAAGAGATAGGAAGGGGAAGGGGAGTGAGACGGGTTTGTGTGAAGAAAGAGAAAGGAGGAGATGGTTTATTTGTTTGAAGAAGATGATACGAAAAGAAGCTGCTGGGTTTAGTAAAATGAAAAATACAGTTAAATGCAAATGGGTTTGTATTAAAGAAATGAAAGTGGAAACTTTACAAGAATAAAAATTGTATAACTGACTACAAATGAAAGAAACCTATGCAGCTATGCTAATGGGGCTATTCCCCGGGGTCTTGTGTGTTTGTATCTCTCTGAATAATTTTATTTATACACCTAGCTGATGAACTAGTTTTCATATGAAAATATAATTAAAGTCTAAAAAATCATGCTATATTTTGTCAACATGGCTGCACTATTATTTCCAAGATTCCCTGCAGTCTTTTGAAATTTTAATGCTGCTCTTTTGACTTGGACGATGGCCTTCGCAGAAATGCTTTTTAACCCGCACAACTTATAATCTTTAATTAATAAATAATTAATTTAATTTAGAAATTATAAAAATAAATACCTAATGTTATTAGATATTTATAAATATAATTTTCTAATTTAAATAAATTATTTATAACCAAAAATTAAATTCTTATGTTCCGAACTGCGGTCTACTGAGGGTCTGGAACCGGACTCCTTAAGCTTTCCCTTTTTCACCAAACTCCTAATTCTTTTGCCTTTTTGCATTTTGGTCATTTTCTTCTCTTTTTGGCCCTTCCTTGCTCTTTATTCTTTTATTTTGCCATTTCTTTATTTTTCTACAAATTTCCTGAAATGCAACAAAATAAATTATTAAAATACGAATTCAAGCATTAAATAGGCAATAAAAATATGCAAAATTATGCACTTATCAAGTGAGAATGATGCATGATTATCAAAGGCATCAATATATGTCAGGGAGCAGAGTCTCCAGGAGCAGTTGAGATAGAGGCAACAAGTGCCACATTATTTGATAAATGGATTAGTGCGAATCTTATTAATGATAATTCGCCATGAGAAGGCAGATTTCCTAGGTTATAATTTATAAAGTCGATTGAGATTGATGAGGTGGTTTATCCAGTGAGATGTCCATTTTATGAATGGATCAGCCTAGAAAGTAAAGATAATGGAAAGTGATAGCCTGAATGGATAAAGAATATAAGGAAGTAGTAAGTGAGACAATGATCTAAGAACCTACAAGAGGAGAAGACCAGTGAGTCTGTGATAAACTAGTAGTAAGGCTATTGTCAGGAACCAAGTATAAGTCTAGTTCAATTCAGTGGAAGGATGGACCAGAAACATTAGAAGCATGTGATTCAAAGGAATATTAAATTTCTTCTGTTCCTTGAATGGATTATGGTAGTTACCTTAAGTTTATTCTGACACTGAATCATAAAGGGATTAGGCAAGGCAAGCAGTGGTTGAGATGTAATTGAGAATGCTTTTAGATGCAACCTGAAAGAACATGTGTAGGCTAAGTTCTCGAAGTAAGAGTTTTGGCAAAATGAAGTCAACTTAATAGGACATATGATCAATAGGGGTAGTGTTGGTCGACCCCACCAAGTTAGAGACAGTTTCAAATGGAGAAAGGCCAACCACACCGGCAAGGGTGAGGAATTTCATAAAATTCACGAGGTATTACCAAAGATCTGCTCAGGACTTTACAAAAAGTGCAGTCCCATAACCCGACTTATTGTAAGGATAAAAGTTTGAATGGACAAGATAAATGGGGGAAAATCTCCCTGGAGTTAAAGATAAAAAAAAAAAAAAAAAACTGGTGATGACCCAGCATTGGTGTTACCTAATGGAAGAAGGAGAATTTTGGAAATTTATTAGGATGCACCTCGTGCAGGTTTAGGTGCTGGGCTGGTGCAGCACGGTAGGGTGATTGCGGATGCATTGGGTCAGCATGGTTCATCAGATTCGGATGGCTGTGGAACGACTAACTCCGACGGTAGTGTTCCTTCTGAAACTAGTTGTTATAACGACCGGTATTCGATAGTGTCAATTATTATGACGAATATGTAACGGGAAGATGTGGCATGTTTTAAATTGAAACTTTTGATTACCCTTCCAGGGGAGGTATTTATTTGGCTTCTTTCCAATGGTTAAACTCCCAACTATATGTCAATCATTTCGTTATTATAACTGTTTCTGGTTTCACCCGCTTGGGTATTCCTAGAAATACTCTTCGGGTATCGAAATGGATCTTCTTAGTATCACCAGTGGGTAGATAGATTGACTGAAATTTCCCTAATCCTGGAAAGGAATTTGAAATTTTTTAGTAAACCTTGTCTTTCTGATTATCGTAATACGTCACTAAAGAAAGTGGAAACTGGAGTGAACCCTACGGATTGGGTAAAGTAGCCGCTATACAGGTGGGTAGACATACCCCGATTATTACAGTTGAATGTAGGGATAAAATTATGAAGTTGAATGTAATTAAGAAACAAGCCGGACGGAGAAATTCTGGGATTGACTTAAATGAAAAGGTTGTTATGCCAGAAGTGTTAAGCTTTTGTGGTACGTGGAATTGATAAGATTAACTGAAAGAATAAAAGTGAAGGAAAGGTGACCGGAGACGGTACCGAGAAGTCAAGTGAGACTTATATGGAGTAAAGCTTTGGGAAGATCAAAATGTATCAAAGAAGAAGGCACTATGCCGGCAATCGCTAGAAAAGTAATGCTAGTAGCCAACCCCTAAACTCACATATTTTAGCATGGCCAGATGGGGCCAAGTCACTAAGGATTTTCAAGTGACTGAACCAGCAATGTAAGGACAAAGCGGGGTGCTTCTAATCAAGTGCCAACCGCGAGGGCTTTTGATATAAATGAATTGAGATACATGATGATGGATTTTATATATACCATGGACTTATTAGGATTGAGGATAGTGACCAATGAAGAGTCACGAAGATCGTCAAAGATGGTGCAGTATGATGCATAAATGTTATATGAGACTTAGTGTCCTCAAGAGGAGCATTAGGCACTAAGAGATTCACGTTGAACATGACCAATATCTTCCAGAACATCCTTGCTACCATTACCAAGTTCTGCATGAAAGAGTAGATAGACATATGTTGTCTTTTGGAAGGCCATGTAGACCGACATTCGTTTGAAAGAAAGGTTAACATTAAGCTACCTATAGATGATTAAGATGAGAATGATTGAAAAGTGACCTTTATTAAGGATATATGATTGGATTTCCAATTACAGGATATAAGTATTCCTTGAAGATAGAATTGAGGATAGAATGTCCATATATTAAGACGAACCCTGAGGGATGCACAAAGGATAACATCACCCCTAATAAAGACATTGTGAAATCAGATGATATAAATGAATCGACCAAAGTATAAAGAACCTGTAAGGATTTGTGGAAAGGAATCTCGAAAAGTACATAGACAGAATTGTTATAAAAATTGATTATTGATGTTCGATATACCCTGTACCCAGAAGATACAGGAGGGATGATGACAATGACCTAAGAAACCCTATAAGGGAAGAGGTAATGTTCTGAACTTCAAAGGGGAAGTTTGATAAGGAATGTATGACATAGTAATAATAAGGCCAGATGAAGCATGTGTGAAACCATGAGGAAGTATGGATTGAACCAATAAGGTTGAGATTATCCTAAAACGAGAAGGGAGTTAAGTAAGGAAATATCCTAGATATGATGGGGAGTACCTGTAGTAAAGTTCACACCAGAAAGGTGGAAGCAATGACTTTTGGAAAAAGACTGATGGATATTTTTCCTTCAGTAGAATTTCAGGAAGAATACTTTCACTCAACAGTGATGGGAATAAGGTAGAAAAAGTTGAGTTGAATAGATCAAGAAAACATTGATTGCAAGAAATTATTATCAGGAAAGGCCAATGAGGTGGCCGACACTTTAAGTATTGAGGAGTAATTATGAATGCTCATACCAAAGAAACGAAATGGTATTGAGAAGGACTTTGAAGGTCAGAATATGGTGGAGGAATTTACATTCCCTCTAATGATTGGGCAAGAATCAACCATAAGAGTAGTTTAAGTAAAGATTCGATTCCTGATGTCGTCTTAAGCATATTACCTGCGTTAGGAGGTCCTATATTGAGGTAAACTAGGACCTCGTACGAAATTGACTAAGTAAACCGTTAGCTTCCATTCTTCTACTGAAGATATATGATTGATAATTTCGTCAACTTGGCATAGCTACGATGCTTGAAGCTCTTCTGCAATTTTATCTGCTTCATGTAATATCTACGTCAAGTTCAGGAAGCATTCCCTATGGATAGGGAATATTGATTATTTTGTTTTCCTAAGAGGATCTTGAATTGACAATTATGAACCCCGCATGTTTAGTGATTCAAACACGACGTAAATGATAAGCAATGATGACCCTTCTGAGAAATTAAGTGTTTACGACTGTGGAAATGTCGAATTGAATCTAAGTTAGAGAAATCATCCAGGTCAGTTTCGGGTGGTTTAATTTTGGAGACGACGGGATATTTGTAATAAATAATCCGGATATGATGGTTCATAGAATGATTATAGTAGAAATGAAGACAAGTGACTGATAGAGATGAAAATCAATAAGAGAGTCAGATAGGACTCATGAGAAGCTCCAGTAATAAAGCGAGAGAAGTATGGAATTGACTGAAAGAGTTTGTCCTAAATCCAATCATATATGATGAGTTAGGAGAACTTTCTTGTACTCTTATTTGATTGCATTAATATTAATAAAAGACTTGTTTGTTTTTATTACGGGCTTTATCTATTTAAAGTGTTTTAAATAAGATATTCCATGGTTTAAAGTAAAGCTTCTAGAATTATAATGAGATTATAATAGTGAGATCTAGAAGATGATAACTCTAGACTTAAACAGTTCCTGATCATAGGATAACTAATCGGAAGTTAGTGAATCCGCAAAGATTGGTACATACTATGCTTGCTCCTTTCAGGAGGATGTCTGTTCTCATAGGCATTTGTGTGGTGACACTATAGCTAGTATGTAGGTGCTTATTAGGGAATAAGTTCACTGAACATGACTCGATAAGTTGAACAACTAATGGAGTTTACTCACATGTCGATAGTTGTTCACTGAGTGATAGTTGTACAAGTGTCCTTAGACTTGAGATCGTTATAGTAATCTTGTATGTAATGAACTATGCTTTGGTTTAGTCCTTAGTCTCAAGGACATCCATTAGGTCTATTCTGGGCATAGGGATTTGTGTATGGAGATAGTTAACGGTCAATAAAGGATCTACCCCTTCCAGTAAAGGAAGAGAATATCCTATGCTATTCTTATGATGCTAGTTCCGGAATCTCTGGCCAGAGTGTATGAAATTAGAAAGAAGTTTCTAATTTGCATTAATATGAACTTTGCATTATGAATAAGAAATCATATGATTAAATTTGATAGGCTTGACACGAGATCCATGCCTTGTATTTAATCGGGATATTGTAGGGTAGAAGGAATTGATTATACGGTAACTAGCACTGACAGGTTCTTGGTATTCTAAGCAGTGAATTCATATTATCCGGATAGTCGCGATATGTTGAGAAGCATCACTCACGATGTAGAATAAATATAATTAATCAGTTAATTATATTTAATGAATTTTAGAATTCATATAAATAATAAATAAAAAGTTTATTATTATTTATTTCTACTACCGGCTTAATATTGAACCTACAGGGTCACACCATAAAAAGATTAATTTATTGATGAAGGTATTTTTGAGAGAGCAAGTTGTTTTTAATAATGATTAAAATAGTTTAATTATTATTTAAACAATTTGTGGGATTTATATATATTAATATATACATGATATATTAAAAATACTAAACCTACATGAGCCCTATATAAAGAATGAGATGAGAGGTGTTTTAGTAAGAATTGTGGTTTTGTGAAAACCCTAGTAGCCTCCACCTTCATCTCTCTCTCTCTCTCTCTCAAAAAGATCAAGGCACCATTTTATAAAGCTTCGAGTTTTATAAAAGCTTCATCGAAGAATCAATCTTGGTGGATACCGGTAGAGTGCTTCACACTCTGAGAAGCAACTGCTAGGAATCATCAATTTTATAAGCTTCGATTTTTCAAGGTATGGTTACGATTCCTCCGCTATTTCATTTTTATATGATTTTCTATATGTGCGATACATGGTTTTTACGGAAATAATTGTTATACCGTGCTTCCGCTCGTCCGTAAATTCCTACAATGGCATCAGAGCCAGGTTCTTGCATATAGTGATTCATATAAAAAATTTCAGATTTTTTTATGCATGTATGGATTTATTATGATTTTTGCAAGTTTATTTGGATTTAATTATGAATTAATTCAAAATAATATTTGCATGATGTTTTGACCATTGATCTGGGTTCTATAAGTGTTATGGATCATCTAGATATTTTTTCATAATTTTGTGATGTGCAGATTATTTGTTATGAATTTTTTAAAATTGTTTTAATTAAAATTCATAAAATAATCATGCATGTGAATGATATGAAATTAAAATTTTGCACAAGGAACCCCTACAGATTTGATATTTCTGCTGCTGATGATTTTCAGAAATCATGTCCTTATGATTTTTTATTAATTTATTAATTAATTGTTAATTAATTTATTAATATTAAAATTATAAAGATAATAATAAAAAGTTATTACAGCATTATAGTCATTAAAATGGCAGTTTCGTTTTGAGTAGTGGTACACATACAGTAACGGCAATATTACAACGGGAGTCTGATGAAACATTAAAAAAAAAAAAAAAAAAAATTCTGCTAAAGCTGCTGTCTGCGCGTGGTGTGCACCCGTGGGGAAGGGTGTCACGCATTTAAGAAATGCGTGACAGGTACAGTAGCGCATTTACGAAATGCGTTACACAATAAAATTGTTTTAATTTGTTGTAACGCATTCATTAAATGCGTTACAGCCCTTCTGTCACATTAAATTTGATTTTTTGGGAGTTTCGTAACTCCGTTTTGGGCGTGCAATATATCGTTGGATTCGTATTTCCGAGACGGATCTAATGGAGTGGTCAAATATTTTTTATATAATATTTTTGAAATATTTATATTACCGGAAGTGTTTTAAAGCATATTTTAATTGTTTTAAATTGCTTTTAAATGCTATGATAAATCCATACATCATTATATCAATGTGTGACATGATATTGCTTGCATGCCTACTTGTTTATTTAATTTTATATATGAGATATATGCCTATGTTTACCATGAGATGATAGATTTAGGTGAACTTAAATCAAAATAAGGCGTGCGCTAGAAAATCTAGAAATAGGAATCGTTTCTTGCCTTAATAATAATATTATGAATACAATAATGAGATTTTTGTGTTTTTGAAACACGTAATTAAATATGAATTTTCAATATTGAGAGAAAGGATGATTCTGTCAAAAACAGATTTTGATCTGTAAGAAAGGGGTATTAAGTGACGCCTCTTGACAATGCTCCCCCCGATCTGGGAATCATCTTATTATCGATTATTGATTTGAAATATTTAATTGAAGAAAAGAATCTCTTTATAATATGATTATGATTGTTAAATAATATTAGTTAATTAATAATAGCTGATAATTATTTATTTATGAAATAATAATTAGTTGGCAATTTTATTAATTGATTAAATGAGATTTAATTTATTATAAAATAATTAAGATGTGATCTTAATATTATTAATTATTTATTTAATTTATGAAATTAGATTAAGGGAGAGATTAATTTTCTAAAGAGTTTAGAAATAGAATTAATGATTAAAAGAGTTTTAATTATTAGTTAATAACAGAGAAGATGAGATCTATGTATTATATATGTCAAGTTATAATCGGCCATAGGCACAAAAAGTTTTGCGTCAGTTATGGTCTTCCAACATGACAGAAAGTATTTCTTGTTTTCGGTGCATTGTCGTTTCGTGCTACAGCCGAGGACTTTGTTACCGATCAACATGAAAATACTTGTCTGTTACATTAGATGTGTACAAAATTAGATTTTAGTGGTCGTTACGTGCTACAGCCGTGGGCTATTGGAATCTAATTTAATTGTACAAAATGTTGGATTTGACTTGACTAATAATATTGAGATTTTTCGTGTTTTTGTTATAGATTTAGATTATCTATTAAACTTAAAACACGTTAGACTTATAGGTTTATACGAAAATGTTTCGTGACCTTAAAAAAAACCTCTTTTATAAATATCAAGTAGTAATTGGCCAATGACACAACGGGCTTGTGTTGGTCATAGCCTTCCAACATGGTAGAAAGTAGTTCTCATTTTTGAATCACTGTCGTTTCGTGCCACAGCCGAGGGCTTTGATTTCGAAATAAGAAATACTTGTCTATTACATAGAGATGTGTACAATGAATTAGAATCTAATGGTCGTTACGTACCACAGCCGTGGGCTATTGGAGACTGATTCAATTGTACAGAATGTTGGGTTAGACTTGACTTAGAATATTGAGTTTGTCGTGCCACAGCCGTGACTCAATTATTCAAGAGGCTAAAGTTTTATTAGGGAATAACATGAGATGTAATTGACAAGAGTTGTCTGCCTATTGAACATCACATGGCGTTTCGTGCCACAGCCGGGGTTGTGTGATGGAATGTAGGATCCCTATTCCCACTAGCATTTTGAATGCTTATTTATTCACTTAGGGGGTTGTATAAATTAGATAAACTAGTGGGAGCCACTTATGAATAAAGACCCGATTCATATAGTGTTTTAATAATGAAATTGAATATTTGCTAAGTGTTGTTATGTGTATATCATTTGCAGACTTAATATATATAGATATATACACTAGGTCTTCTGCACAATCACTCCGTAGCATACTAGATGCTCACATATTGACTGATCCCAACTATGCTGACTGGCTTCGAAGCTTGAGAAAAGTTCTCAAGGGCTAAGAAGCTGGGATATGCTGTTTGTTTTCACTGTAACAAGGTGAGGCACTGGAAGAGGAACTGTAAGGTTTACCTTGCAGAACTGAACGTGAAGAAGGCTAGTAAGACTACCGTTTCTGATTCACATATGTTTATGATCGAAGTAAACATGTCACTAAATCAAACTTCTACTTAGGTATTAGATACTACTTATGGTTCTCACATTTGCAATTCGTTGCGAGGACTAATGAGAAGTAGGGCTCTTGGGGAAGAGAAGGCGATTCTACGGATGTGCAATGGAGCAAGAGTTGCTGCCATAGCTGTAGGGTCATTTGATTTACATATGCCTACGGGCAAGACTATTATTTTAAATAATTGTTATTTTGGTTCCCTCGATTGTGAGGAATATTATTTCTATTCCAATGTTAGACTTGGATGGATTTTCATTTATTATTCAGAATATTAAACATCAAATCCTCAGAGATAATGTTCTTTATGGTAGTGGAACTTTAAATAATGGTCTGTATGTATGTGACATAGAATATGTTTTACTTCATATTAAACGAAGAAAAAAAAAAAAAAAAAGGTGATGAAAATCCTACCTACTTATGGCACTACAGACTTGGTCATATTAGTGAAAATAGACTTCGGACATTGCATAAGGGAAGGTTACTGGAACCCTTTGATTTTGAATCATATCCTACATGCTTGTCTTGTCTGTTGGGTAAAATGACCAAATCTCCATTTAGTGGACATGGAGAGAGCGCTAGAGAGTTGCTGGTATTGGTACACATAGATGTATGTGGACAAATGTCTACGCAAGCCATGGCAGGATTTTAATACTTCGTGACTTTCATAGATAATTGATCTAGATTTAGATATATGTATTTGATGAAATACAAATCTGAAGCCTTTGAAAAGTTCAAAGAATACAGTTATGAAGTAGAGAAATAAACCATACATGGTATTAGAGCTCTTCGATCAGATCGAGGAGATGAATACTTGAGTGGTGTGTTTCTAGATTATCTCAAAGAAAATAGTATAGTCTCCAAGTGGACTCATCCGGACACTCCATAGTTGAGTGGAGTATTTGAAAAGAGAAATTGAACTTTGTTAGACATGGTTCGATCCACGATGAGCTATGCAGATCTTCCAGTATCACTTTAGGGTTATGAATTGGAAACCTCAGCATATTTACTGAATAAGGTGCCTTTCCAAATCTGTTCCTTAAACTCCATATGAGATATGGAAAGAAAGGAAACTGAGTCTTAAACACGTTAAGATTTGGGGATGTCCAGCTTATGTCAAGAAAGTTGACCATGATAAGCAGGAATCTCGATCCGTAAAATGTAGGTTTGTGGGATATCCTAAAGAGATTTTAGGGTATTACTGTTACACCGATCATAGGGTGTTTCTCTCCAGACATGCTACCTTCTTAGAAAAATAGTTTATCCTTGAAGGGAACAGTGGGAGCTAGATTGAACTTAAAGAAGTTCATGAAACACAAACTACTACGGTTCAAGAGGAAACACTTGTTCAAACTAAACAACCTTATGTGGCGTAGTATTGACTCAGAGAAATGGCAGAGTGCCATGAAATCCGAAATGGATTCTATGTATGCCAACCAAGTATGGACCTTGGTTGAAGCACCTGAGGATGTTAGACTTATTGGGTGATAAAAGGTGTACAAGAGAAAGATTGGAGTAGATGGTTAGGTGGAGACCTACAAGGCTAGGCTCATGGCAAAATGATTCAGACAAAGGCAAAGGATTGACTTTGATGAAACTTTTTGCATGTAGCCCTACTCAAATCAATTCGGATTTTGCTTGCGATCCATATATGGATTGAAGCAAGCTTCTCGTAGATGGAACATCCATTTTGATGAGACAATCAAAGAGTTTGATTTTATCAAAAACATAGATGAACCATGTGTCTACAAGAAGGTTAATGGAAGCGCGGTAACATTTCTTGTATTGTATGTGGATGACATACTTCTTATAGGAAATGATATACCGATGCTGCAATCAGTCAAAGTGTGGCTATCAAAGAACTTCACTATGAAGGACTTGGGAGAGACATCCTAGATTCTCGGTATGAAGATCTATAGAGATAGATCGAGAAGAATTATAGGTCTTACCCAAGGTACATACATCGAGAAAATGCTTAAAAGGTTTAGCATGGAAAACTCCAAGAGTGGTCTCATACCGATGAGCCATGGAGTATCCCTTTCCGAGAAGATGTCTCCTAAGACACGTGAGGAAAGAGAGCGTATGAGTAAGATTCCTTATGCTTCAGCAATAGGATCTATCATGTACGCGATGTTGTGTACTAGGCCTGATGTTGCTTATTCAATTAGTGTGACAAGCAGATATCAGTCCGATCCAGGTGAAGACCACTGGAAAGAAGTGAAGAACATCCTTAAGTACTTGCGAAGGACTAAGGATATTTTTCTTGTTTTTAGTGGATCTGAGTTGAAAAATAGAAGGGTTATACCTACTCTAGTTTTCAATCAGAAAGTGATGATAGCAAATCCATGTTAGGGTACATGTTTACCTTGAAGGGTGGAGCGATTAGTTGGAAGAGTTCCAAACAGCCTACAACGGCTGACTCAACAGCGGAAGCAGAGTTTATAGATGCAAGTGACGCTACAAAACTGTTTTGTGGTGCTTTCTTTTGATTAGGGAGATCATTGAAAGTAGAGATGTCAACATTGAGAAAGTTGACATACATAACAACATAGCAGACCTACTCATTAAGCCGTTATCTCAGATTCACTTCGATCGTCATAATAAGTGAATGGGTATTAGATAGTGATTGGCTTTAGTACAAGTGGGAGATTGAAAGAGTTTGTCCTAAATCCAATCATATATGATGAGTTAGGAGAACTTTCTTGTACTCTTATTTGATTGCATTAATATTAATAAAAGACTTGTTTGTTTTTATTACGGGCTTTATCTATTTAAAGTGTTTTAAATAAGATATTCCATGGTTTAAAGTAAAGCTTCTAGAATTATAATGAGATTATAATAGTGAGATCTAGAAGATGATAACTCTAGACTTAAACAGTTCCTGATCATAGGATAACTAATCGGAAGTTAGTGAATCCGCAAAGATTGGTACATACTATGCTTGCTCCTTTCAGGAGGATGTCTGTTCTCATAGGCATTTGTGTGGTGACACTATAGCTAGTATGTAGGTGCTTATTAGGGAATAAGTTCACTGAACATGACTCGATAAGTTGAACAACTAATGGAGTTTACTCACATGTCGATAGTTGTTCACTGAGTGATAGTTGTACAAGTGTCCTTAGACTTGAGATCGTTATAGTAATCTTGTATGTAATGAACTATGCTTTGGTTTAGTCCTTAGTCTCAAGGACATCCATTAGGTCTATTCTGGGCATAGGGATTTGTGTATGGAGATAGTTAACGGTCAATAAAGGATCTACCCCTTCCAGTAAAGGAAGAGAATATCCTATGCTATTCTTATGATGCTAGTTCCGGAATCTCTGGCCAGAGTGTATGAAATTAGAAAGAAGTTTCTAATTTGCATTAATATGAACTTTGCATTATGAATAAGAAATCATATGATTAAATTTGATAGGCTTGACACGAGATCCATGCCTTGTATTTAATCGGGATATTGTAGGGTAGAAGGAATTGATTATACGGTAACTAGCACTGACAGGTTCTTGGTATTCTAAGCAGTGAATTCATATTATCCGGATAGTCGCGATATGTTGAGAAGCATCACTCACGATGTAGAATAAATATAATTAATCAGTTAATTATATTTAATGAATTTTAGAATTCATATAAATAATAAATAAAAAGTTTATTATTATTTATTTCTACTACCGGCTTAATATTGAACCTACAGGGTCACACCATAAAAAGATTAATTTATTGATGAAGGTATTTTTGAGAGAGCAAGTTGTTTTTAATAATGATTAAAATAGTTTAATTATTATTTAAACAATTTGTGGGATTTATATATATTAATATATACATGATATATTAAAAATACTAAACCTACATGAGCCCTATATAAAGAATGAGATGAGAGGTGTTTTAGTAAGAATTGTGGTTTTGTGAAAACCCTAGTAGCCTCCACCTTCATCTCTCTCTCTCTCTCTCTCAAAAAGATCAAGGCACCATTTTATAAAGCTTCGAGTTTTATAAAAGCTTCATCGAAGAATCAATCTTGGTGGATACCGGTAGAGTGCTTCACACTCTGAGAAGCAACTGCTAGGAATCATCAATTTTATAAGCTTCGATTTTTCAAGGTATGGTTACGATTCCTCCGCTATTTCATTTTTATATGATTTTCTATATGTGCGATACATGGTTTTTACGGAAATAATTGTTATACCGTGCTTCCGCTCGTCCGTAAATTCCTTCATTGACAGTGCAAGGGTATTGACCAAAACAGAAAGTTGGAATTAGGAGCATGAATGACATACAAATTGACTCCTTTTAAGTTTGGAAAATCCAAGGAAATATGGAATAGTTGATTGAGAAATAAAGAGACTCATGGAATGAGAAAGTGAAATCTAGACGGTTGAACAAAGGAAAATTCGACCCCAAACGTGTAACACGTATTGAGTAAAGGTGGCGAGTGTCTCAACACTGAGATGACGATATAGTTAAACAACAAGAGTAAATAAGAATTAGACAATATGAAGGATGTGATTGATAAAGAAAAGATTGGGAAATAATTATGGAATGTGAAGCAAGGAATGTTATGAATGGAGTGATGAATGGGTTTTCTTAACGAGCTCTCGGAATGACAACCTGATGGTGTTAGAATTATGAATATGAAATGGCCAGTGTCATGGCGTGAAATGTCAGTAATAATAATGTCAAGCGAGAAATCTAAAATTTAACCTGAGAGGTTGAAAGATTTGTGATGATAAGTGTTGCTAAGATTGAACAAGAACATAGGTCCATAGAATGATGGGTCGAGCAACGAGGATATGTTGACTTGTGAGATTACGATATAGTGGAATTTGATACGATTACGATTATTTTTCTTCTCTGATAAACCTCTATAGTTCAGAGGAAAATTTTAAGTATGATATTTAACGATCATGAAAAATTTCTATAATTCTCTGAAAATCTTTTCTTTTCTCCACTCCTATTTATCTTCTTCTAAATTGAGAAGAACAACCCTTTAAGGAGGGGAGGTACTACTATGTGACTCTCTGTCTGTGTGATAGAAGTCTAAGTGGAATGCCATTAATTGTTTAATTGCTTGTCAAGTACTAAAGGCTGGCCCCCTTCTGTACTAGCTATGCAATATAACAAATGTTCATTGATCACAGTGATCTCTCGATAAATTTTTCCACCTAAATATATATACGACGAGATTGCGAAGATTAAAGCGATTAGGAATTGCAAAATTTCGAGTGAGGTTATCCCCGGACTTCGTAGCGCGTTAGTGATACCGAAGTCACTGCACGTACCAATAAGGTTAATAGTATAAGACCGGACAAGAGCGTATACCGGATAATGTGTCATGCGAAAGTATCAAAGAATTGGTAGAACGGATAAAGGGTGTATTGTAACACCAGTACGATGTGCTTTAGAAAGATTGGAATGTGTAAGGATCGACCAGAGAATTGGAAAGCGAAATAACCAACAAGTACCCAATTGTCTTCTACCTGATTCCGGGACGGAATCCTTTTAAGGAGGGGAGACTGTAAGAACCCAGATTTTTGGGTAGAATTAAAACTTTTTATTATGTAATAGTATGGGAATGAATAGTGGTTATGACTGCGGTATAACGAATGTCTATTAAATGAATGGAATGGATTTGAATTCAATTATTTATATGTCATGCAGAATACTTTTGGTTGACAGCATAGATAAGAATGATCTATCTCCTAAGAATATGAGAAGATTACTTCAAGTAAGATTATTCTCGTGTCATCCAAATCAAAATCTATTATAAGTCCAGCGGTTCCGTAAAAAGGTTAAGGAACACTCGAGGGTGAACCAGGTTCATTTTCCTAATTATAGGAATTAAATAAAAATAAGTGATGAATAGTGATTTTGGTGGAATTTGGAATATTATTATAATAATGTTATACCCGGTATTCGGAACGGATTTCTGAGTTCGTATTAGTGATCCAGGAGGAAAATAAGTGTATGTAAAAGCTGTCGGATTCAGAAAAAGAGCACTTTTATTTTCTCCGAGATTTCCCTAGACACTGCAAGACTTAAGGAGTTATAAAAGGGAATTAAGGAATTTAAATTCGAGAAGTATTAAGTAAGATGAAGAATAGTATTAGAAATATTAAGAAGGTTTTCGGTAAAACCCTAACTAGAAACGAATGAGTTATTCCCTCGAACGATCAACGAACAAGCAAGGAAATTGAGTAATACCCGGACAAAGGAACGAATAAATAACCAAGAGACAAACAAGTGCAATTGGTGGGAAAAGGAGAAACCCAAGTAACATCCTTATAAGTCAACTACAAGATGAGTGGTGTAATTGCATTCTTGCAAAAATGGAGTTGTTTGTTGTAGTGCCAACACTTGGCCCAATGAGGAAGCAACAAGTGGCACCATTGGATTGCCAACAACACATTAAAAGAGATGCATCCATTATATATGCAAGGGTTATACATGTATTAGCCATAAATCACCAAAACAAAACAAACCACCACCATTTCTCTCCATTTCTTCATAAAAAAATCTGCCCATTCTTAGCTAATTGGAAGTCCAACTTCCAACCATCACTTGTTCTTCAAATTTTTATGGTAAGTACTACATATCATGGTAATGATCTCCTAGAAATTTCAGCTTCAAATTCATCTTTTATCATTTTCAAATAAATCATCAAAGATGATGATGAATAGTGTTCTTCATAAACTAACTTTTATTTCTTGATTTCTTTTGATTATTCAAGCTATACTAAGGCTAGATAAGGGCTAAACAAGGCTTGATAAGTTCATATATACACCAAGGAAGGTATACCACTCTTGAAAACCAAGCTCTTAGTTTAAGTTTTGGTATTTTAGATGAGTTATATGGATTTAATGCATGTTTAGGACCTTAAGATTATGATTGGGATTTATTAAATGTGAAATTAGTTTAGATGAATGGAAAGACATTGCTTGGTCTTAGTTCATGGTTGAATAACATGTATATGTTGTTTGGAGTGGAAACTATGATTATTGGATGGCTTGAAATTTGGAAATCATGTAAACATAGCCGTCGTAATGCCCGATTGTCGTTAGCCTTAAGAAACCGTGATTAGCAGTAGCATGAACACACTGTCCAGTCTCGGATTTTGCCATGAAAGGCTAGATTATGTTATAAGCTTCATTTTGATATAAAGATCGCATGAAACGGACTTACGGTTTAGGAGTTATGATTAAATTCGTAAAAGTGGTTCGGAACCGTAATCAAAAGTTCGTAACCGAAATTGGATCCCTTTAATATTGCGAAATCAGTGGCGAATCTTAATAATTAAATAATAGAGATAAAAAGGAAGGTGTGGGAGAAGACCGCATGTCAAATGGATCGTTTTCCGATTTTATAAAAATGTTCGAATCTAGGTTAAGTACGAAAGTACCCCTAAAAGGTATACTTGGTTATAACTTCGGTAAACCACTTAGAAAACGATCGATAAATATCGAGGTCTAATCTTTCGACTTTAAAACTTATACGATTTAAATACTTACCATATGTAAGTGTAATGTCATGCTTTAGTAGCGAACAAGTATCGGGTAATAAAAGCAATAATAAGAGTGAATTAGAGGGGTATAACGAAACGACTTGAAAACGTGTTTCGATTTAAGTTAAGTTATACTTAACTTTTTGAAAGGTGTTAAGTGATTAATCCCGAATGCCGTGGCTATTTATAGATCATCAGGCTGACCCGGGACACGCTACCACTACCCCTACCCGCACCCGATTTCCAGGCAAGTTTCAAATCCTTTTTATAAGGCTGTTGTTGTGAATATATATATATGCTTTCTGTTATACATATGCCATAGCATGCATGCCTACTTTCAAAGTCAAATTGATATACTTGTTCCTAGAATTTATTGTTGGCTTATAAGCTAGATAGTAATATATCAGTTATAAGCCGGATATCACTGAGACCCTTAAGCAAAGGGCAGATGAATCTCATTCTTTGATTATAGACCGGGAGTCGATATTCCTTGATATATTGATATTATTTTCAGAGGAAAATAATTAAATAATTATTTCCCATTTATTATCTGGCGAATATTATTGAGATATTCCTTTGAGATTATTTGATAAATATTATTCGGGTTATTCATCAGATATTTAATTATTCGATGAACATTATCTTTAATATTTATCTAAAGTCGATTTAATATTCGAATATTATTTCGAACCCTCAGTTAAGTTATTTACTTAGAGAATATTCATTCTTATTTCTTCGATAAATATTATTTTGAATATTCATTCGAGTTATTAATTTAATGAATATTATTTTAATGTTCATTCGAGCCTTATTTATTTAAATGAATATTATTTCGAATATTCATTCAATCTCTATTTATTTTATAAATATTAGTTGAACATTGATTCGAACTTCAGTTCATCGATAAATATTATTTTGAATATTCCCTTGAGACGATAAATGTTATCTTCGACATTCATTTAAAGTCGATTCAATTATTGAACATAATTTCGAATATTCATTCGATAATCATTTCTTCGATAAATATTATTAAGATTGAATATTCATTATTTATTTAATGAATATTGTCTCAAATATTCAGTCGACAATTATTTCATCAATAAATATCATTTTAAGTTGAATATTCATTATTAATTTAATGAATATTATATCAAATATCCAAGGGGTGTTTATTTCACCAATAAACATTATTATTTTCAAATATCCATTTAAGATTGGATTTATTTAGTGAACATTATTTTAAACATTTATTTGAGTTTATTTAATTAATGAATATTATCTGGAATATTCATATAAAGAAGAGAGTTATTTAGTAAATAATTCTATATAATCATTCGAGGATTACTTACGAGCAATAATATGATTTATTCATATTCCTTAATTATTATTGATTTAATAAATATTCTTGGAATATTTATTTAAATTCTTTTAAGTTCTTTTTATGATGATTCATATTATTCAAAGATTATCTATCACCTTCAGATAAGGTGTAAAATATTTCGGAGTACTTTATGACTATTCTTATCAAGGGGAGGTTCCCAAACTTTATTTTCATTTAAATCTATCTTAAAGAAGATTTAAATACTCGCTCAACTTCCAAACAGATATAAGGGGACCTCACTTGAGAGATGTTATTTATTGGACTGCCCGGTCCTATACTTGCTAAAACTATCTTGTCACTCACATCTTGATTCCTTCAAGCATCGATATGAGTCTGTTTGGTTACCTCCTCAACGCTCGAGGGGTAAGAATTGATGGAACAAGTTTATATCCATTAACAAGCATCAGCTTGGGAAATATTGGTGATTTTTCCTTTCCAACTAGATACGACTACTTTGTGGAGTCCTATCAACAAGTAATATACTTGGGGAAAGAGGGAGGAACTTCACGTTTCAAAGTTATGGATGTGAAATGAACTAGGAGATGCGTAAGTGACCCAGTGACGCCGGTCCAGCAAATGGCCCAACCGTTGGCCGGGGGGTTCCAGAGGGCGGTAGACAAGTAAATCCGTCGGTGCTTCCTTCTACATGTAGTAAACAAGAGGTGGGGAGCATAACATGTGACTGATCATCGTGTAAATGCTATGTCTCCTGGCGCGTCAAACTCCAGTATTAGTTCATCTCTCAATGTTGGAAACTTCCTGCAACCTTATCATTATTGGCAGGTTTGAAAAGTGTTTGAATTGGAATTGCAATATTCTTCCTGCAAGTTCCTCTATTATAAAAGTTGATAATATCTGGCTCATCTTTGACATAGCAGATATTTATTCAAAACAAATATATTTTGAGTTACCTTGTAACTTCATCTCATACCTTATATTGGTACTACATCGTTAATGCATGGCATATGGTTTCAAAGATATTTGGACTGCTATATATTATTACTGTTCAATTATATTTTTGGTGGGCTATTGCTCACCCTTGCTTTATTTATTTATATCACAACAACAGCTAGATCAGATGGCCGCGCAAGGCATGCCCAACATAAGCAGGTGTCAGCCGTCAGAGGATTAACCGATGAGGTCATAGCTACCATTGCTGATGATGCAGCTTCTGGTAGGCTAGTTGTTAGCATTTGATCCTCTAATGTATTTATATATATGGCATATATCAATGGATGGCAAAGAGCATGTAATTGTAAAATTGTAATTCTTTGGGTTGTAAGAACTCAAACTTGTGATTAATAATATTGACGATTACTCTGATTTCATCTCTGGGACTATAACGGGGGTGTTTTATGTTGTTGTTTTGGGTCACAAGGTTGTAATTTAGATTATGTTGGTTTTGTGGTTGGATATTGAGACCGTAACGACCAGATCCCTGACCCCGGATCTGGGGGTGTTACAGATATCGAATGTATCTTTGACTTGTTGACTTCTTGAGATATCGAATAGTGACTTTTGAAATATCAAACACTTTGAGATCTCGAACTCCTGACTTCTCTAACAGTGTAAACTACTTCTCGAACTTGTACTAAGGAAAATCTTCAATCTCAAAATTTCAAATATGCTTATTTCTACAGCCTTGTTCTTCAAGCTTGAGGCATGATCTCTGGATCTTCTTTCAAGCATTATTTTATGACATGATTTGTACAATTACACAGCTAAAACTGATGCCCATTACAAGTACAAATTACAAGTGAAAATTTAACTAAAAAGGTTCTTTAAGGGGTCATGTAAGTAATGCAAAGCATTACAAACAATTAGACTTGTTATTAGGTGTATACATGCATGCCTCTATGACTAACAATATTCCCCAAATTGTGAGTAAGACCCTTAGTCATAATTTCATGTCTGATGACAAGCCTAACATACATAAAGATAAAACATTGAAAAGTACAAGTATGAAATTGATTGAAGTATGAATAAAGTACAAAGAAAACACTCTTACAGTCTATGAGGAAATACTAGCCATTTCCATTAATTGATTTCATCCTTTGAGCTTTGGCTTGTAAGTCATCATATTCTTTCTTTTCTTTTTCTTTGGCTTTCTTTGCATTTTCATCCATTGCATTTATAATATCTTACATAGCAGTGAGTTCTTCAATCAGAGGTGAATTCTTAAAATCCTCAAGTACTAGATTCAACTTGTTTGCAGGGTAATGGTTGACCAAATCCATTCTGATATTGACACTATCTCCATTTCTCTATACTTCACAACATAGGGATTGAACTGAACTCTGCACAACCTTTTAGCCCTTAAATCTTCTGCTTTGGCTTCAAGTGCCTTTAGCTTCTCCTCCTTCTTTTTTAACAACTCTTCACTCTTCCTTTTCTGCACTTTCTGATGGTCTCTCTACATCTTGACAAAATCTGCAAGTTCTAGCTTCCAAACTCTCTCCACCTTATCTTTAGTGTTCAACAATGTAATTATTCTTTCAATATCATACAGTCTGCCCTAGTTTTGACACACCCCTTGTTTGAATTTCTTTTGTCTACCATCAATATATTTGAATTTCAGGCAATCATCAACAATAGCAACATGATAGATTCTCTGAGCCTGTAGAAATGCCAATTGATCTTCATCAGAATCTTCTTCAAGAGGTGGCAAGTCTAGCCCTGGTACAATTGTGATGGCTTGGGATGTAATTGTCTTCACTTTCCTTGCCTTTCTGGCCATAAACTCGATCTTCAGCATTTGCACCTTGTCATATGGTAGAAGCTTGGAGCCTTTGTCCTCTGACCATTGTATATACCATTAGCATTTTGCTTATGGAGACATACAAATTGTTTCTTGAGAGTTGTCTTTGGCTTGAGTGGCAGGACATTTATAGAAGCCATAGATTTAGATTTTGTTAAGTCATCACTAACAGCATCCTCCCTAGACATAGAGTCTTGTGTTGTGGTAAGAGTACTGCTAGTGATGCTAAAGGCTTACTGTCTTCCACCTTTTCTGGTATACACTTGCTCTCCACCTTTGTCATCATCACCCTTCTTCCCTTTATCACTCTTCTTCTTCTTCTTCTTCTTCTTCTTCTTCTTCTTCTTCTTCTTCTCTTTATCACCCTTATTACTCCTGTGATGACTTCATCTCATGTCACTTTTATCTTTGTCATCACCATCCTTATCCCTCCTTGCCTTGGCTAATTCAGGAACAAAACCAGTTGTTAGAAATGATTTCAAAATTTGCAAAGCTTCCAACTCTTCAGCTGTTATGCACTCTTTCTTCTTGGTTAGCTGATCAATTATGGCATGTATTAATCTGTTGTTCTTGGGAATGAGATGGACAGGAATTGTAAGTTGAGTAACTTCATGAATTCTTGTGCCAGACTGATACAAAATGGTTCTTGGATAGATACTTAATTTAGGGAGCCTTGAAGGTTGACCATTTCTCAAGTCATCATACAGACTCTTATCGTTCTCACTAGTCTTCTCAATTAAGCCCAAGATGACATCAATTTCACTGAATCTTAGAGTCTGCAAGGTATCATTTGATAGATGCCATATCTTGGATTTAGTCATCATCATAATCTCCTTGAGATACATTTGATCCATTTTCCTTGGCACTACAGTGAAGCCTACAATTTGCTCTTTGAGACTTCTGAGATACTTCAAGGTGTTTCCTCCAACATTGACCTTTGAGACTTGTAGGAATTTCAAGAAGGCTGTATCATGATAGATATTTGAGTTTGCAACCTCTTGTAATTTGGCCTCAGTAACCACACTAACTTTCACTGGCTTAACATCTTCAAATTTTGATGGTAGTGGCTGATCATTAACCTCGTCTGGTACTATAGTGGTTGTGACTTGAATTGTCTGACCAGCTTCACTGGTTATGTGTATAGTTGGAAAAGTGATTGGCTTGATGGTTTCTGGCTACGAGGTGAGAGGTGATGGATTTGTAGAAGTGGCAGAGGTAAGAGTGGATGTGGTGTTCTTCTTGGTTCTGATGGCTTGAGTAGATTTGACTTTGGATTCAGAGATTTTGATTCCTTTTCCCTTCTCCCCCTTAGGCTTGTTCTCAGATACAAGTGCCTTTATTAGGGCATTTGGGTTTGAAGTAAAAGCTGGTTGTGGAAAAGAAGGTGTGTCTGAAGGTAGAGGTACTCCAATATGATGCTTCATAGCAGAAATCATCTATTGTTGGTTGAGAAGGACATCTATAGTTGTAGCAGTTAGAGTATCTAACTTTGAGTTCAGCAGCTCCACAGATTCCTTGTGCTCAGTATTGTAAAATTTGAGTGAAGCCACCTCTTTTTCCAAACTGTCCAACCTTAGTAAACAGGTGTGCAGCTCGGAAAGAAGAGAGTGACTATTCTTGGAGCCTCTCCACTTTATACTTACTCATATTATGAACTAGCACATCACCAATGACTTTATCTCCTTATTGGTTTCTCCAAATAATATTCATCAAGGCATTGGAGTCATTGATTTGTGTGGAGAGATGCGCCACCTGAGTTGAGAGAGGCTTAAATTTGTCTTGCATATCCATAGAGCCAACCTAATTTTCTGATTCTTTACAAGGGACCCTTTGACATCTTTGACAAGAGTCCCATGTTGAGGAAAATCCATATTGAATTTGGTCTTGAGCTCACTCACAACCTTGGAGGTGTCCTTGCACACATTCTCAATTTCAGATTTAACTCCTTTCCCTAGGTAGTGAGCAGCCTTCAAACTCCCCTTGTATGCACCATTCACAACATCATATACCTCAATTGGAGATAAATTCTTTGCATTAGTGCCCGAAGCAGTGACGTACTCTTCTATCAGAAACTGCAATGCCTCTTCTAAACTCACACTACCAGCTACATTCAACTAGGCATCAACATTACCATCCCCCTCAGACTCATCCACTATCTTCTCTCTTTGTTCTTCCATGTCATCTCTGTGGCATAGTAGGATGGCCTCATAGTCAAGATTTGATATATAAGAAGTTAGAAGATGTTGAGCAATCTTTGTGAACTCAGGAATCTGATCCACATGAAGACTTTGTAGAGCTTCAACCGTCAATTGGTGTGGAACAGACCCTGATCCTAAAACACTGTCATGTTGCACAGGCTTCGACCATTGTGACATAAAGTTAGAGCTAGAGCTAGGCAAGCTAAACTCTTCAGTTACATATGCAACTTCTGTAGCTTGATGGATTGACTCTACTACTGTTGTCTCTATAGATTTAGGATGAGTTACAACAGTAGGTGACACAGGCACAAAGTCTCTAGTAAAAACTAGTGGAACCTCTGTGTTTTTGTTGGTGTCATCAGGATATGCCCCAACATGCATTCCCTCACCAACTGAATGTGGGTCCTGGGTGGTGAGCAAGGTGTCAAGCACTAAGTCTCTTGAGTTCATTGGCTCATCAAGAGAAAATGATTATTGATGATCAAAGCCTTGATCCTCAATTTTTGAGATGCAGGTTGTGAAGAAATTTGAGCATTAGATTCTGAAAGAGAAGTTTTGTTGAGAGTAGATTTTGACAACTCCCCTTGAGAAATTGAGGGAGTTTCAATTTGGATGTGCTCTCCACTCAGTGTTTGTGCAAGCCTTATCACTCCATTGTGTAGACTCTGTACAAATTTGTACATTAGGAAGAATGATGGATTCTAAAGATGCATCCTGTTGAGAGAGTACATCTAGTGAGCTGTTTGCCCTTGATTTTACAACTTTAGCCATTTATGTGACTGAAGAGGTGGTTTTCTTTGCTTTCTTCTTCTTTGGTTTGGTAAGAGGTGACACAAGTTTCTCACTACCTAAACTAGTTCTTCAGCTAAAGCTGCCTCAGATAACATTTCTAATGGTTCATGAGCAACTTGTTTTCTCTTCTTCTTCTTTGTACTAACATCACCCTTTTGAGATGATGATGTAGTTGGCTCAGTGTTTGATAAAGTATTGTTTGGTTGGGGAGGTTGGTTAACAGGCCCTGGGTTAACTGTTTGTACTACTAGCTTAGGCTGTGATAACTCAAATTTTGAATCATATGTTGGCTTGTTGTGAGGGTAAGACTCGAATAGCTCCTTCATATGTGGAGTTATCACAAGTCTTACATCCACATCATTCCTAGTGTCTAAATTACCAAAAATGAGTTTGTTCATGGACTTAGGATAGCCTATTCTACTTTTATCTAATCCAGGCAATTCAATCAAGGAATTATCTACAAAATTAATTGCAGATTGAATAAAGCGAGTAAAGAAGATGTCATTACCTCTCTTGGCTGAGTTCTTACCTGGTCTCCCATACAATTCTTGCATTATTAGCTGTGCAGGTGCACTGATTTGGTCGAAGCTTGATTTTCTTGCAGCAAACACTTGTATAAAAGTAGCAAACACATAGCTCCACTCCTTCCTCAAGAATTTTCTATCTAAGTTCCCAATCTTGATTGTGCTTGTATACAAGCAAAATCATTCCACATAATTCCTAGTGTCTAAATTACCAAAAATGAGTTTGTTCATGGACTTAGGATAGCCTATTCTACTTTTATCTAATCCAGGCAATTCAATCAAGGAATTATCTACAAAATTAAGTGCAGATTGAATAAAGCGAGGAAAGAAGATGTCATTACCTCTCTTGGCTGAGTTCTTACCAGGTCTCCCATACAACTCTTGCATTATTAGCTGTGCAGGTGCACTGATTTGGTCGAAGCTTGATTTTCTTGCAGCAAACACTTGTATAAAAGTAGCAAACACATAGCTCCACTCCTTCCTCAAGAATTTTCTATTTAAGTTCCCAATCTTGATTGTGCTTGTATACAACATTACTATGATCAAGTAGGCTTGTTATATAGATGAATTCAGACATGCCTTTACGACTAACACTTTTAAATCATCCCAGCTTCACTTTCTTCCTTTTTTATCAGCTTTACTTTTTTTTTCTTCATTTCACATCTTGCTACCGGCCTTTCTCTTCCAATTCTCCACCTCTGTTAATAGTTTACGTATTAAAGGTATGATTTTAGTCCCACACTTTCGAAATGAACAAGTTTATTAGATTCTTATTAATTAATGTGTTCATAATATATACGAAATGAGCTTGATATATTAAATTATTTAATTATGAAATTAACCATTTAGCATATTTAATTACAAAATAATTATTCATATATGGTTTCTTGTGTTTATTAGTAAATTAGAATTATCTTCATATATTATAGGAATAATGATATTAATTTATGTGTTCATAGCATATACGAAACATGCATGATAGAAACAAATAATTTAAGTTCTGAAATTAGCATGTTTATTAATTACTCCATAATTATTTGTATATGATTTATCATGTTTATTCGTTTATTGTATTTAATTTCATATATTTGAGTGATAATAAAAGTTTAGCACGAAAATTAAAAATTACGTAAATGTTAATTTCTCTTGGGATAGAGAAATCATTAGGCGAGACAACTAAATAGGGTATACTGAAGATTCAAAACAATTGTGTATATTAAATAGGGAACCTCATACGAAGGGTTGCAGGAAATTATTTTTGGAGTGATATAGATAAGCTCTTCACATTAGAATATCAAAATGAGTTATAAATATCCCAAATTAGGTCTGAGCAATATGATTATAGGATACTTCCTCCGTAAAATCAGTTGTGATGAATATGTGACGAGAATATTGAGTATCCCATGATAGTTGTAGATGGGAATGGATGATGTTTCTATGTTCATCGATGTAAAGCAAAAAATGTTTGACGAGCCGTATTCATATGAGCAGTATTGACACTCATAATCACATCCCATCTAGTCAAGTTACGATCTGGAATATGAAAAAAGTCAGTTTGATGTGTCCGGTGCAACAGGGTGGTTGGATTAATTTTTTTGTGGAAGCTACAATAATGGTGCTTTCAAGGGTTATGGAGGCAGTTAAAGTAGTCATGCATTCCATAATCCAAAACAAGGCAGAAATTATGAAGTTGAACCATATCCAGGGGCAGTGTTGGGATGGATTTACTTCCACCACGAATTAGAGAATTTTGGATAACGACTGGGAAGAAAGTCGGCCTACATTGATGAAAATTATGATTATGATGAAGATAGATTGAGTAGTGAAGATTCCTACTATTGTGAGGATTCTGATGGACAAAATGATTTAGAAGATGGGGAAGATGATTCAGAATATGGGGAAGAAGAACTTCCCATGATGAATGTAGTTCAACAACAACACCATGTTCGAAGAGTTACTTGGTTTGAGACCGAGGAATACACAACGAATATATTCAACAATCGAAATGAAAGGGTCCTTGTTTTTCATCCACAACATGCAGAGCTCTCAGTTGGATATTTGTTTCGTGATAAATAAACTTTAATTTATGCGGTGAAAGAGTTTTATATTTCCGCCGATAGGATTTACATCATTGAGAAAAGTAATCCAACGCAGTTCAAAGCAAAAGATGTTGTGCCTAATTGTCCGTGGAAGTTGAGAGCCGCAAAGAAAAAGAAGCACGACTTGTTCGAAATCACCAAATGTGGTTAGACGCACACTTGTTTACTTAATGAGTCGATGCAAAATCACAAACAGATTTCAATAAAACTGATTTTTGAAAATCACGAAATCATATGTAAGTCTTCTTCCTTATCATATTTGTTGTTTTAGGTGTACTTATATAATCACAGAAATTGATGCAATATACTTGCACCTATGGCAGGTTGTGGACAAACCTAGTATCCTAATCAAAATTATAATAACAACGGTGAATCGTGAATACAATCATGTTGTCAACTACAACAAAGCATGGAGAGGGAAACAATTGGCTCTTGAGGAGGTCTATGGGAACTGGACCACCACATATGATGCACTATCAATGTTTATGACGGCCATGAAGCGTTCAAATTCTGGGAGTGTTGTCAAGATCAAAGTAGGCAATTATAATTCAAAGTACGACACATCCGTATTCATCCACAATTTTTGGTGTCTCAAATCCATGATGGATGGTTGGCAACGTGCACGTCTGTTAACACAAAATCACGCAAGCGTACGTGGTCACAAGTAATATAGAATAAGTTGAGTTTGTTCCCACAGAGATCTGGTTTAGGTTTCAATTCAGTTAATGCACCTATGCAACAATGTATGGTTTTTATTCACTGCTAAGACAATTAACAAATTGGGGTTTTATTATCTAAAATTAACTAAGGAAATAAATTAACCAACTAAGAATTAATTAACTAACGAGAATTTAAATCGAAATACTTATGCAATAGAAAACATGGGATCCTAACATCATTAAATACTTCGCTTAGAGTTGATGCCTTTAATCAGTGCATGTGATGGTTTTGATATCTAATCAGATAACACGAAACAAGTATAGGCTACCTCTCAGTATACGAATACCAAACTACTCATACATCCACAAAAGAGATAGAAGATGAGTAGACACCAATAATGTTTAGACCCTATATCTCTATACGATTTGAAAGCATAACGGTTTAAGCACAAGTCATCCATAGTGATCACATAGAGCAGCATAATATATCTCTATTTACACTACAAATCATGATGGCAAACATACATAATCCTATGCTAGCATGGCAAGTTCTAAATCTCAAGATCCACTATCGTTTCGCAAGAGGTTAACAAATTAGATGTTAGCTACACATCTAAATATATGAAGCACAACCATACGCGGATATCAAGAATTCACCACACACAAATCTTTAAAGCAATCAAACTACTAAGCTACATAGATAAATCCGTTAGAATGCCACGACAACGATTAGTTCATAATCGAACCGTTCGTCACCATGGGATCTGATGAAACCATGATAATAAACAAAGTATGGATGAAAGTAATATTAATAATAAAACAAAGAGTTGAGAAAACAAATCTATAATCCAAAGTAACGCCTAGGAAAAGAATACAAAAGATGAAGTAGGTCTAGATCTGTTGCTTGTCACGAGCTTTGAATCTTCCTCTGCTTTTCTCCTTTGCAATTCTATGTTATTATGGATAATGATGATGTTTGAGGACGCTATGATATGTTTATATAAGCCCTTGAAGTCTTCCCCAGCAAGAAAAGTCCAAAAATACCAAACAGATTCAAAACAGGAAAGAATTTTAGGTTTTCTAGAACAATTCTCGGAATGGACAGAATGCCCTCGAGGCCACGGCCTAGAGTACGGGTGCCGCGGCCTAGCACCAAATCTGCCCGCGTTTTTTTCTTTGCTATTTCCTTCATTTCGCCTTCGTTTTGCCTTCGTTTCCTTCCGTTCTTTTTGCCAAGGCTTCCATACTTCAATTCCTTGACTCCAAATCTCCCAAGGATTGTGTGGAAGACCTAATTCTTCATTAAAAACTTCAAATCCACACCAAAATCAACTCAAATCTCCAACCATACCCAATGATTTAGAACCCTGCGCAACTACACGAAACACATCAAAAATACAACAAACTTGAGGCCAAGTGAATCAATTTAAGCCGATATGGAGTGCTCCAAATGGATATAAAATCTACTTATCACACCCCCAAACTTAAACCGATGCTTGTCCTCAAGCATAAATAAATATAACTATTTACAACTAACTAGTACCACTTCCGTAGGTGATCACGGTTGCATTTGGCATATGTAACAAGCCCTTTAAACCCCTAGACAGCCCTAGTGGACGAGTGAGGTCTCGTGAGGGCCTATAGTGAATGTACCCACAAAATCCATCTAACTAAGCAATGCAAAAACAATGCAATGCATGAATGCAACTAATATGAAAATGCAGTGATCCCCTCGAATTAACCAAAACCAACTAGCAAGCAAATATCTCAAAGAATGCAACTAACTCCAAATAGAGCTCGACTAAGTCCCCGTATACTAACAATACATGAACATAAACGTGCGTGTGTGCGATACTCATCAGATATACTTCTAACACTAGATCAAAATCATACTCATTCTTCGCCAAGACAATCACAGGTTTATAAATAAAATAGACGGTAAACACTTCATAACCTAGGAACACCTCCATCCTCATTCAAGTTAGACAGGAATTCATGCTTTATTACTACAACTATGACACATAATACTATCTACAATACGCATACTTATTTAACCGAACAATGGATGAGACCCCAAAAGGCTTATACAATAATACCCATGTAGTGAGCGTTAGGTTAGTGGATCCCAGACTATAAAAGCCTTAGGTCACTAGGCACAAAGTCCCCGTGAACTTAATTGCTCGAGTATTAAAGAGCTCACCATGGTTAATTTTGCATTAAACAATTGAAACTTTTGACTCTTTTTTCCCTTTTTTTATTCAATTTTTTTTCTTTTATGCAATCTGGAGTGAGAATTCTCATTTCCAACTCGACTAAGTCCCCGTATACTATAAATACATGATCAGAAACGTGCGTGTGTGCGATGCTCATCAAATATACTCCTAACACTAGATCAAAATCATACTCATTCTTTTGCAAGACAATCTCAGGTTTATAAATAAAATAGACGGTAAACACTTCATAACATAGGAACACCTCCATCCTTATTCAAGTTAGACAGGAATTCATGCTTTATTACTACAACTATCACATAATACTATCTACAATACGCATGCTTATTTAACCGTGCAATGGATGAGACCCCAAAAGGCTTATATAATAATAACCATGTAGCGAGCGTTAGGTTAGTGGATCCCAGACTATAAAAGCCTTAGGTCACTAGGCACAAAGTCCCCGCGAACTTAATTGCTCGAGTATTAAAGAGCTCACCCTGGTTAATTTTGCATTATACAATTGAAACTTTTGACTCTTTTTTTTTTCTTTTTTCCCCTTTTTTTTCTTTTATGCAATCTGGAATGAGAATTCTCATTTCCAACTCGACTAAGTCCCCGTATACTAACAATACATGAACAGAAACGTGCGTGTGTGCGATGCTCATCAGATATACTCCTAACACTAGATCACAATCATACTCATTCTTCGCCAAGACAATCACATGTTTATAAATAAAATAGACGGTAAACACTTCACAACCTAGGAACACCTCCATCCTCATTCAAGTTAGACAGGAATTCATGCTTTATTACTACAACTATGACACATAATACTATCTACAATATGCATGCTTATTTAACCGTGCAATGTATGAGACCCCAAAAGGCTTATACAATAATACCCATGTAGCGAGCGTTAGGTTAGTGGATCCCAGACTATAAAAGCCTTAGGTCACTAGGCATAAAGTCCCCGCGAACTTAATTGCTCGAGTATTAAAGAGCTCACCGTGGTTAATTTTTCATTAAACAATTGAAACTTTTGACTCTTTTTTTTATCTTTTTTTTCCCTTTTTTTTCTTTTATGCAATCTGGAATGAGAATTCTCATTTCCAATCCTAGACTACTCATAAAAATATGAGCCGGCTACTAGCCATTTGATACCTAGCCATTATTGACAACTATTAACAATTAGCATGAAATTCCTGGTTTCCCCCAAACTTAGACTTTAGTGCTCCTACGCCATCAAGGGAATAACGAAAATTCTAAATATAATCAGGTGATTAAATCTGAAACAACCAAACAAGCATGACCTCAACCTAGCCCCAAAGCAAACGATGAGACTTTGTAAAGATTTTGTTTCTGAAACATGCAAGTCAATTTCATAAGAACTATAAATCAACCCTCTACTCATCATTACCACACTCAATAAGACATCTACCTACCAATCAGAATCAGCTCGTTCTAAGGGATCATGAAAAATGCAT
This sequence comes from Kitagawia praeruptora, assembly GCA_037693485.1. NCBI lineage: Eukaryota > Viridiplantae > Streptophyta > Magnoliopsida > Apiales > Apiaceae > Kitagawia > Kitagawia praeruptora. The sequence goes on along the minus strand of CM075346.1, from coordinate 38,280,240 downwards.
GCCATGTAAATGCAACTAAATGAACTCATATGATATACGAAAATAAAAACGAAATGTCATATATGAAACAAACATGCAGTAATACGAACAAATATGAATGAACTACCACTAAACATGCAAAATATGATACCTACATGAACACAATGACATAAATAACTACTACACACTACTTATCCTTAAACCACCCCCAAACTTAAAATATTCAATGTCCCCATTGAATTGAAGGTAGTATAAGGGATAGTAGGAAACATACCTAATCGTCGAAACACGTGGGTTGCCTCCCACGAAGCGCTGTCGTTGACGTCATTTAGCCGGACGTTGCTTCCTCACTTCATGGTGGTTTCAAGAGAATAACCGAACCGTCCTCAACAGAAAGACCATTCATACAAATGTTGACATCTTGTTTACTTACTCCCTTCACAACTTTTCTTTCACTCTTCACCTTGATTCTTCCACCCGTCGACTTCTTCACATTCTTTTTCTTCCTCACACCTCTAAGGTGTTTATCCCTCTCAACCGACTGAACAGAACACTCTTCTACCTCATCATCAACTATCCACCTTCTTAACAAATTATCATAACCCTCTTCAAAAATCAATAACTCATCATTCAAAAGGACATACCTCAAATGCGGTGGAAGTTTTCCGAGCTTTACATTCGAGAGATCGTGTATGGAAGGTTTAACAGCCTCAATTTCCTCAAGCCGCTTAACTGACTAAGAATTCTCCGAAATATTTGAAACACTAGACACTTCATCCAATTTCAAATCACCTTTTTCTTCTTGGAAAGACAATGCAAGGGACTCCACAGAAAAGCACACTTCAGGATCATCTGAAATCTTCGTAAGAGCAAACACATTAAAGGTGGCCTTATCATCTTGCACCCACATAGTTAGCTCCCCTTTCTGCACATCAATCAAAGTTCGGCCAGTAGCTAGGAATGGCCTTCCCAAGATGATGGGAATCTTCTTATCTTCCTCAAAGTCTAGAATTACAAAATCAGCAGGAAAGATATACTCATCCACCTTTACCAAGACATCTTCCACTATTCCTCTTGGATACGCGACCGACCGATCAGCCAGCTGTAACGAGATGTTCGTAGGTCTCGGATCCGGCAAACCAAGTTGCTTAAAGACAGACAATGGCATCAGATTAATGCTAACTCCCAAGTCACACAAACACTTGTCGAAAGATAAGTTACCAATAGTGCACGGGATGGTGAAACTTCCCGGATCTTTAAGTTTAGGAGACAACTTTTGCTGTAGAACAACACTGCACTCTTCCGTCAAAGCAACGGTCTCTAATTCATCGAGCTTCAACTTCCTTGATAAAATCCCCTTCATGAACTTAGCATAGCTCGACATCTTTTCTAGAGCTTCCGCAAAAGGTATATTAATGGACAATTTCTTGAAGACGTCCAAAAATTTCTGAAATTGCTTTTCTTGACTTTTCTGCACGCGTCGAGGAAATGGGGGAGGAGGATAGATCTGATTATTCTTTGTAAATTGCTCCGGAGTAGATTTTTCAGCCGACTTCTTGCTCTTTTCCACTTCACTATCTAGCTGATCAGCCATCAAGTCAGATTTTCCAATTTCGGACACTGTAGATTTTTCAAATTGTTGCTTCTGCACTTCTTCATATTCCTTAGCTGCTGATTTCTGCTCTGTTGTAACCTTTCCGGATCTCAAAGTAACTGCCTTCACCTGCTCTTGGACTTCCCTCTTGCCTGGATTAACCTCTATGTCACTAGGAAGAGTTCTTTGTGGCCTGTTAAGTAAGGCACTTGCAATTTACCCAATATGATTCTCCAAGGTCTTTAAAGATACCGCCTGGCTTTTAACCATCAACCTCAATTCACCCAATTCAGATTTTTCATTCGAAGATTGACCAGCACCTGCATGAGGCTGTTGCTGCTGAAATCCCGGAGGTTGGAATTGTTGTCTTGGAGCATACTGTTGCTGATAGCCTTGATTGAACGGCCTCGCTCCATATTGTTGATAAGGCTGCTAAGGTTGTTGAGCACCTTGATTGTTGCTCCAGCTGAAGTTAGGATGGTTCCTGTTGTTAGGATGATAAATGGCTGGAGCTGGTTGCGAAAGTCGCTGAAAGTTGCTCACAAACTGTGCTGATTCAGAAGAGATAGCACATTGATTCGTCTCATGTGCGCCCACACATACTCACAGACACTAGCAACCTGCTGAACTCCATAGTTGGTAAGAGAATCCACCTTCATAGTCAAAGCCTTCAACTGAGCTGCAATAGCCGAAGCTGCATCAACTTCCAGAATTGCCTTGAGATAGTCTCTGAGTTTGATTTTGATATTAATTCGCAGCCATTGTCTCAATAAGATCATAAGCTTCTTCATAGCTCTTAGCCCATAGAGCTCCACCTGATGCTGCATCTAGCAAAGGTCTAGATTGTGCTCCCAAACCATTATAGAAACCATTAATTACCATCCAATCAGGCATACCATGATGAAGACACTTTCTAATCATCTTCTTGTAGCGTTCCCAAGCCTCACACAAAGATTCTCCAGATTGCTGTGCAAATTGAGTTAGAGCGTTCCTTATTGCTGCAGTTTTCGCCATATGGAAGAATTTAGTAAGAAACTTCTGAGCAAGATCCTTCCACGTAGTACTGGAACCGGCTGGTAAAGAGTGCAACCAGCCCTTAGCCTTATCCCTCAAAGAGAATGGGAAAAGTCTCAATTTGACAACATCTTCCGACACACCATTGAATTTGAATGTGTCGCAGATCTCAATAAAGTCCCGAATGTGCATGTTAGGATCCTCCGTAGGAGCATCCCCAAACTGAACTGAATTCTGCACCATCTGAATCGTGCAAGGCTTGATTTCGAAGTTATTAGCTGTAATGGCTGGCTTGATAATACTAGACTGGATGTCATTGATTTTCGGTTGAGAATAGTCCTTCAAAGCCTTAACTGCTGCTGCTGCTCGATCACCCATCTCTACTGTAGTTTCAAGTTCCTCTTCGCTTTTATCTACTACAAGATCGTCTTCTGCCAGTTTTTCCTTACGAGCCTGCAAACGTGTTCGCATACACGTTCGAGTACCTGAAACACCAAGAAACAAACAATTACGTAAGAAACAGTCCGAGTCAATGAACTCAAACGACCACTGATGACAAGCACATAAACTAAAAATAAAACACCGATGATCCCCGGCAGCGGCGCCAAAAACTTGTTAACACAAAATCACGCAAGCGTACTTGGTCACAAGTAATATAGAATTAAGTTGAGTTCGTTCCCACAGAGATCTGGTTTAGGTTTCAATTCAGTTAATGCACCTATACAACAATGTATGGTTTTTATTCACTGCTAAGATAATTAACAAATTGGGGTTTGATTATCTAAAATTAACTAAGGAAATAAATTAACCAACTAAGAATTAATTAACTAACGAGAATTTAAATTGAATTACTTATGCAATAGAAAACATGGGATTCTAACTTCATTAAATACTTTACTTAGAGTTAATGCATTTACTCAATGCATGTGATGGTTTTGATATCTAATCAGATAACACGAAACAAGTATAGGCTACCTCTCAGTATACGAATACCAAACTACTCATACATCCACAAAAGAGATAGAAGATGGGTAGACACCAATTATGTTTAGACCCTATATCTCTATACGATTCGAAAACATAACGGTTTAAGCACAAGTCATCCATAATGATCACATAGGGCAGCATAATATATCTCTATTTATACTACAAATCATGATGACAAACATACATAATCCTATGCTAGCATGACAAGTTCTAAATCTCAAAATCCACTATCGTTTCGCAAGAGATTAACAAATTAGATGTTAGCTACGCATCTAAATACATGAAGCACAACCATACGAGGATATCAAGAATTCACCACACACAAATCTTTAAAGCAATCAAACTACTAAACAATCAAGAATTCACCATGGGATCTGATGAAACCATGATAATAAACAAAGTATGGATGAAAGTAATATTATTAATAAAACAAAGAGTTGAGAAAGCAAATCTATAATCCAAAGTAACGCCTAGGAAAATAATACAAAAGATGAAGTAGATCTAGATCCATTGCTTGTCACAAGCTTTGAATCTTCCTCTGCTTTTCTCCCTTGCAATTCTATGTTACTATGGATAATGATGATGTTTGAGGACGCTATGATATGTTTATATAAGCCCTTAAAGTCTTCCCCAGCAAGAAAAGTCCAAAAAAACCAAACAGATTCAAAACAGGAAATAATTTTAGACTTTCTAGAACAATTCTCGAAATGGACAGAATGCCCTCGAGACCGCAGCCTAAAGTACGGGCGCCGCGGCCTAGCACCAAATCTGCCCGCATTTTTTTCTTTGCTATTTCCTTCGTTTCGCCTTCGTTTTGCCTTCATTTCCTTTCGTTCTTTTTGCCAAGGCTTCCATACTTCAATTGCTTGACTCCAAATCTCCCAAGGATTGTGTGGAAGACCTCATTCTTCATTAAAAACTTCAAATCCACACCAAAATCAACTCAAATCTCCAACCATACCCAATGATTTAGAACCCTGCGCAACTACACGAGACACGTCAAAAATACAACAAACTTGAGGCCAAGTGAATCAATTTAAGCCGATATGGAATGCTCCAAATAGATATAAAATCCACTTATCAACGTTCGATACTTGCAATCGATGGTACCTTTTTAAAGGGAAAATACACAGGAATGTTGCTTGTTGCTATGTGCATTGATTTATACAACCACCAATATTCCATTTGTTATGGTTGATGATGAGTCATATAACAACCGATCTTGGTTTCTAAAACTTCTACGTTAATATGTTCCACCTCTTAGTATTCATAGGTATCATTTGTTCCAATTCAAAAGTTCCTGTTTGAAGACTCACTCTGGAGGAGATTTAAAAACCTTGACGCGGCTAGTAAAAACCACCCCGTATGTGAGGAAGCATGATGCCTACATGAAGAGGATATGTGAAATATCAGCTGTTGCTTTACTGTATCTTGAGGATATAGATCTTGAATTATAGATCATTCGTCATGACAAACAGGGCTCGTTATGACCAGGCTACCACTAACATCATGGAAGGCTTCAATGGTAACATCATAATGGCCCGTTTCCTACTAGTTACAGCAATGATGAAGTACATATTCTATAGGATTGTTAAAATTGTGAACATCTAACGAAATAATGTCGAGCATAGTATGTAGAGGAATGAAGAATTATGTGCTAGGATGACTAATATATTAAGTAGGATTGTGGAAAGGGTTAATGCACATAAGGTTACCAAATTTAGTCATCAACAAGGCATTTTTTCAATTTTGACATAATAGTACACCATCAAGTTAGTCCCCAAAGGTGGTAACAAGCAGAATGTGGACCTGTGAGCCCGTACTTGTACATTGGAAAAGTGGGTATGCTATCATTTGCATTGTTCTTATGTCGTTGCAGGATGCTTGATAAACGATAACAATTGAAAACAATATATAGGCCCTTACCATCATAACTCCACATTGCAAATGTTGTTAGAACCTATGATATATCCTTTGGACCAAACACAGTGTTGTAATTATAAGTTACCAAGACTTTGGCAACAGTATGGCACTTTGGTACCTAATGAGGTTCAAGGGAGGAAGAAAAAAAACGGGACAATAAGGGTCAATCTATTAGAATACGGATGGTGATGGATCAATCACGACTAGGATACAGATGTTGTTTATGTAAGTAAGAAGGACATACAAAACAAAGTAAATTATGTCCATGATGTTTAGATGAGATTTGAAATAAACTATGAGCAAAAGGCCACAAACCAATAACATCAAAAGACCAAATCTTGTCTATACTCCTTATGGTATCCGTGACCTCGATCATGACAATGCCATGATGCATGTATACTAGGTTGAAGAAAAGACCTGAACCAGAGGAAGAGGCTGGGCGAAAAAAATATCATGAGCAACACATATTCATGAAAAAGATGCGTATAAGGAAGAGCAGGATAGAGAGAAAGGGTAAAGACTAGGTCCCAGTTAAGGAAGAGTTGTATAATTTCAACTCCTAAAGTGAAGAACTAGCGAATGTTTCCATTGATGCTCGTGCTAAGTTAGATGCAGCTTTCAAAAATAGGAAGTTATCGGTGGAGGAGTACTGGCAACGGGTGCAAGAGATGTATGCATTTTATGACAAAAAAGATGAGGCATTGTTACACGACGAGACTGCTGAAATTACAAAAAGTATGTTGAAGATTATTAAGAAAGAGAGCGTCAAATTGTAATAAAAGCTGAAATTGCAAGAGAATGTCAAATTCCTCTAGAAAATTAAGGAAGCTGAGGAGGAAAATTATGTTGTTGCCCTAAGTTAAATTTAACAACTTGTATAGTGATTTTATGCTTGCTTTCAAAGTTCCTGTTACCATTTTCATGAATTGGCTTGTATCATGTATAACATTTTTATCATGTTTTAAGAACTTGTATAATGTTTGTTGACCTTGTTTTTAAATTGTTGTGTGATCTTATCTTATGTAATGTATTATGAAATTTGTGTGTTGTCGTCGCTTTTGGAATGTAAAATATGATAATTCCATCTAATATTTTTTTTAAAAAATTTTGATTTGTAACAAAGTAGGACGCTGATACTTTAATACGGATCGAAGAAAAGGAAAATATTTATGTTGAAATTTAATTTTTAGGCCCCTGAAAATGTCTCCACCAACTAGTATTTAAGAAATTCTGCGTCGTCACTTTCGGATCTTAAAATACTGTAGTTCACCTAATATTTTTTCGAGATTCTTGGTTTTCAACAAAATAGAACGTTTATACTTTAAAACTGATTGAAAAAAAATTGGAAAAAAATTCTGTAGAAATATGTTTTAAGAACCCTCAAAAAGCCTATATACATAAGTTTTTCGCACATTTATATTATAATCTTGTTATTTTCAGAGCTTTAAATAACATACATAGTTATGCATTATATTCTTTTTATTTTTTTACCTACTAACAAAGTAGAACGTTTCTATTGTAATAAGGAACAAAAAATTGAAAAGGAGAGTAAAGTACAAATATTTTTTTTAAGCCCAAAAAATACATATATACAAAGTAAAATAAGTTTACGCTAAGGCATGTTCTCTATTTCATATGTCGAACATAAAAAAATACGGAACTTCAACCTTCATGTTGTTCATCATTTGAAATGTCAAACTTGCTTTTACTACAAAAAAAAGTAAATTTTTGTCTCATTCATCATTCAAATTATGAACATTACCTATTTTAAAAATAAATTTATTTTTTTCCCTTCCATACTATAACGTATTCATCCAAGATTATTAGGAGTACTAGTTTTGCAAACTGATTTGTGTTCACTCCCATGCCAAAAATGCAAGAAGCATGTTATGTTCATCAACGTGAATCTTGTGTCAGATACTAACATCATCAATTCGATAAATAAGTCCGTCCCATCCCTTTCTTTACATGTTTTTACTTTTTAGTAGTATTGCTTGGCACGCATTTTAAAGCATATATAAAATATAGTTTCATAACTTATTTTTAAAATTTTCTTTTTTTGAATAAAAATTCAAATATTAATTTTTTATTCAGAAGAAAAAAAAATTAAAAAAAAATTATGTAACCGTACTTACTTTATAAGAAACTTGCCGAGCCCTCTATCCCAAATGTAAAGAATTCATTGGGATAAAAGGAGTACTAGGATTGGACATATATATATAGAAATATCAAAAACATGTAAATTATTTATTTTAAGGTAACTAAATGATCTTTTGGAAAATTCATAAAATCTACATGTAGGACAGGTAATATATAAGTTTACTATGACATAGTTTTACAGAAGCCCACAACCTTTTATCAATAATTTATTATTTATCAACATTTTATTATTAAAAAAAAGTGTAAGTCATAAGTTGATGGTAAGAAAATTGAATAGTCAATTCTTGCAAAAATGAAAAAAAAGTTTTAGGGGTCATTTGTTAAATCTGAACCAAGATATTGGATGGTTTAAATTTTTCTATGGTTATGATTTCTGAATTGTTAATATTTCTGGATGGTTGAAATTTCGGGATTGTTAATAATTTTGATTAATTTTATTCTTTAATGCTAACACATGAATATATCAAAATTTTAAAATAAATACCATCTTTAAAAAAAAAAATTAAATTTAAGCTTAATTTATTTTATCAATTTTAATAAATACCAAATTAAGGTCTTTTTTAGACTTATGATCTATTTATAAAATATAATTATGCAATATATATGGGTTAGGTTCCACATTTATTTATACTATTATATTAAAATTCGATTAATAGGGATTAAGTCAATTAATTCCTAGACGATAATCAATTGACTCGATTCAAAATTTGTTTTTTGTAAAAAAATGGGTCAAGAATGGTTCAAAAATTAGATTAATTAATCAAAAATTGTTCAAACTTACATAAATTAGTACAAAATGTAGAAAAATATTTAAAAATGAAAAGGGTATATTTTTTTATTAGAAATAATAAAACTTTTATTCTCGTTTACATATTTTCAATTTTAGATGCCTAAATAAAAAAAGTTCTCATATTTGTTACTTTCAAATGGATCTCAAATTCAATGTGTAGATCTTAAATTTTTTATTTATTTCAATCATACGAATTTCTTGAATATATTTGTATAAACATTGAAAATTATTTATATACAGCCAGAATAATAAAATCATCATATTAATTATATTTTATAGATAATATCAAATAAGTTCCAATTAATAACTAGAGTAAAAATTTAGGGACAACCCTCTTAAAAAGAGAAATGGAGAATCCGAGATAAAAAAGAGATTTTAACTATTTTTTTTATTTATTTTTACAAAATAATCACATATTTATATCATAATTGTTATTAGACAATAATGAATAATTGTTAATATATAATAATGAAAATCATATTTTGAATAATTAATTAAATATTGAAAAAGATTAATTCATTTTTTTCAAACATTTTAACCGTGATTCAGAATATATTAATGAAATTTTTAAGATTCAAAAACACGGTCTTAAAATTTATGAGATTCAAAACTAGATTTTAAAATTTTTTCCATTAATATTTACAAACAAATTATTGTTAAAAATTGACTTTTGAAAGCATAGAAAAATAATTATAATTGTTTTCAAATTTTAAAATTAAGTTTTGAAAGTGATTCTTAGAGTTGTAACTGGAACTCCGATTGCATTGATTCGATTCGATTCGATCTGAGACCCGAATATGGATTTATATAAAATAAATTCGATCTAATAAAAATACGATCTGATAAAAATTCGATCCAATTAATATGGATATAGATTTTACATGATCTGATTTGTTAAGAATCCGATCTGAATAAATATAATTATATAATCATATTTTTTGTTATATATTAACATAAATATGATTAATATTATAAAATAATGTATAATTTTCAAATCATATAATATCCAAAATTCTTTCGTAATATTTTATATTATAACTTTAAAAAAGTATTGCGTTTGTGATAATTACGTTATGATTGTATTACATCTAAAATTAGATTTAAATTTTATCTTGTTCATTCTAATTTTATCTAGTAGAACTAATCTATACTATTATATAAATTCCGGAACATTAAAAGTTTTGGTACCTGTTTTTTGGTATCAGTTTTTTGGTACTTCGTGAATTTACTTATTTACCCTTTACTAAAAAGAAAAATAAATATATGATATTTATACTTTTAAAACACCTATAATAAATAATAACATAATATAATTAATGGTAAGTAGTCGCTTGCCTTTTTTCACATTTTCTTTTAATTGAAGATATTACCTTTTATAAACACCTAAAAACATAAATGTATCTTCCAATCATTAATATTTTCTTTCAAATTAAAACACGTTATCTTTTTAATTTAAAACTAATCTTCATTAATATTTTCTTTTGAATTAAAATACGTTACCTTTTTAATTTAAAACTAATTTTACAATCATTAATATATACCCGAAAATATCACAGCATATTTTTCAATTGTTAATAAAATATATTAAAAATCTGCATACGTTGTTTATAATAAGGAAACATTAGTATAATCCATAAACATGAGTATATTAAAATTACTGTTGTGGAATAAAAACGAGGGTTTGATATTGCGGCTAGGTTTCGCGTGTATTTAATGATAGGGTTGGTGAGCTTCGAGCTTTAATGGCTGTTCTTGCGTTTCGAGACTGAACGGTCCTCACAAGATGCCTACGTATCTCTGTATTGTTAGAGAATCAAGCCAACGTAGTTCTGAGTTGAGGGGTCTGACCCTTTATATAGGCTGAGAAGCCTTAGAGTTGTATTAGGGTTAGGTGACTTGGTGGGTAAGTCAGCCTAGAGGAAAGTTCTAGACCCCTTCCTTGTAGGAGTCTGTTTCCTTGTATGAGTGTATGCCTTAGAGGCTACTCCTTGTAGAGATAATGTCCTTATCTGACACTTATTGCTGAGCTGTTTATTATCCCTAATATTAATTACGAAATTAATATTGTAAATAGGGTTTGGGCCCACCTGGTGGCCCCACGTTTGGACCATTCCGGGTCTAATTAATGCCACATTAAATGTGTCTTTAGGGCTTACTTTTAGCCCATATCATTTGCCCCCCAACTTCTAGGAAAACTGATCAGGTTTTCCTTGAAGTTATAACGGCCTTAATTGAGACTTGGGTCAGGGTTCATTGCTCGTACGCGAGTATTTTCAACAATATCATCTTGGTGTAAAGCGTGGAGCGACCGACGCAATTTACGACGATGTTGAACGACACTAAACGGTGTTAAATGGCACTAGACAGCGCTAATCAGCCTTAAACAATGTTTAAACAGTGTTAAACAATGTCGAATGGCATAAAACGGCACTAACGGCACTAATCGGCGCTAAACGGTGCTATACCGGCACTAAACGGTGCTAATCGGCACTAATCGGTGCTAACAGGCACTAATATGTGATAATCGGCACTAAACGGTGCTTAATCGGCACTAAACGGTGCTAGCGGGGGTCCGGGGGCGGCAGCCCCTGGCGGGGTCCAAGGGGCAGAGCCCCTGGCTGGGGTCGAGCTGCCAGGTCAGCTTGGAAATTTTTTATTTCCGAAGGCTTGTACTATTCAGAAATTATCGTTTCGAGCTCAATTTCGAGCTCAAACTGCCTCCAGATCGCAGCCATTTTTCTTGTTTCCTAAGTCATTTTCGACCTGGAAATTTCGAGGAGAAATCAGTGTATTTTCGAGCTCAATTTCGAGCTCAAACGGGGGCCAGGTCGTGGCTGTTTTACAGGTCTTTTAGTTCATTTTCGACCTCGTGCTGGCGACCTCAAACCAAGGGGAAACGACCTCAAAGTGGTTCCAGGTCGCACAGATTTTTCACATTTTCTAGTATAATTACGACCAGAATTTACCAATCTCATTGTAGTATAAATCCGACCTCAACACAACACATAGACGACCTCAAATGAGCCCCAGGTCGTGGGGATTTTTTACATTTCCCAATTCAAATTCGACCTGAGATTTGCGATCTCAAGCTATGTCATAACGACCTCAGTTTGTGTGGTGGCCTTCCTTTGCTTTTCATAAGTCAGAAACGACCTCAAATGGAATTTTCCAAGTCGCATGGTCGAGCTCGTACTTATACTAGAAAACGAGATCGATGGTTACGACCTCGTGCTTTCTTTTGGTAACTCCCAATCCTATTATGGACTTCAACGGGCCCTGTTTGGCCTTTAATTTTCATGGGCTGGATCTAGATTTTCACATCGTTGGGCCTATAAACTTTTTAAGTTTTGATTGGGCCTTTCCTTTGGGTCAAAACAATCCCAAAACCTTAATTAGGTTTATCAATCTTGGTTGGGCCGTGACAGGCTTGGTGTTGTTGGGCCTTTTAGAGTCCAATTTGTGTTGATCACCACCCTATCATCGATCGTGATCACGGGGTATCTCAAATTTCTTTATAAACTTTCGTTGGATCATCACGATCTCTTAAACGCACCAAGCCATTAGGTTGAATTTTTGGGTATCAACCCTCGTCCTTCTGGGAGTATAATTCGAGTTAATAACAGAGGGGATTCTTTCTCTTTGGGACTTTCGAGTCTATAATCTTTCCAGATCTTGTTTCAATGATTGAATATGAGCTTCACGAGCTAATTTCATCAATCTTCTTAAAAATATCTGTCGAATCATTGATGGAGACCACCCTAGGCCTTAAGGGCTGTCATGCATATTGATGTATCAAATGTGCTTCATGAGCTAAGATTTATTATTTTGGACCTTCGAGGTTGAGGATATTCATCCTTGCAAGTGAACTTTTTATGATGAGCATTTAAACACATGGCTAATCATGCCCTCAGCCCTCATAGGGGTAGGAGCCCATAACTTGGGTTTTGTCCTGTTGGTGATGGTAACACCATTATAGAGATTCGTAATCATGTTAGGGTGTTTGCGATTGTAAGCAAAGTCACCCCTCTAAATTGGGGATACATCCCTTTAGGGTTTGAATCCATTCTTTGGACTCTAATTTAGTAGGTCTCAGTTCCTTGAATTCATGTTGTTAGAGGGTTCATCCCTTAAATAGTCGATGGTATGAGCAAGGGGACGTATTTTATGAGCAAGGGCTCTGCCCCCTAGGTGTTGCCCACACATCCCTTCGTGCACTTCTTCGAGTGTTTCTCTGGCCTCCTGGGCCTCAAGCACTTCAAGTACGGGATCACAAAAGATCTCTTGTATAGTAAACCCTCGATCAGGGTGTATCTTAAAGCTCTTACCAGAGTTTACGTGCTTCCATGACATCTTCAGGGAGCCATCTCGTTTCCAAGTGAGCCTTGATAGGATCCATCCCACAGCTTTGCACATCGATCGGTGTCACTAACTTCACATTGATAGTAGGGGTCTTCAAATCCTGAAAGTAAGCACTCCCAACATAGTTCTCTATCTCCGAGGAAGCGAACTTAGAGAGGGCATCTGCCTTAATGTACTCCACAAAGAATTCATCGAATTAAGCCATCACAGCTTTCACAATCTCAAGTACTTCGTAATAGCTTTTTCCTTACCTTCAAATTTGCCATTCACTTGGGAGACTACCAATCTTGAATCTCCACAAGTTTTAAAGTTCTTGACCCTCAGGGTTGGCCAAGCCTAAACCGGCTATCAAGGCTTCAATCCTTAGTCTCGGAATACATTCTCCAGACTTTTCTTTGTTTAATCTTCTTGATTTTTGTTTTTGACGTTCCGTAAAAATAGAGCACCCAGTATTCCTTCATTCTTGTTTTCCAGTTCTTTGCCTTCTTGGGTTACTACCTCTTGCAATGTTGTTAGAGGGTTCATCCCTTAAATAGTCGATGGTATGAGCAAGGGGACGTATTTTATGAGCAAGGGCTCTGCCCCCTAGGTGTTGCCCACACATCCCTTCGTGCACTTCTTCGAGTGTTTCTCTGGCCTCCTGGGCCTCAAGCACTTCAAGTACGGGATCACAAAAGATCTCTTGTATAGTAAACCCTCGATCAGGGTGTATCTTAAAGCTCTTACCAGAGTTTACGTGCTTCCATGACATCTTCAGGGAGCCATCTCGTTTCCAAGTGAGCCTTGATAGGATCCATCCCACAGCTTTGCACATCGATCGGTGTCACTAACTTCACATTGATAGTAGGGGTCTTCAAATCCTGAAAGTAAGCACTCCCAACATAGTTCTCTATCTCCGAGGAAGCGAACTTAGAGAGGGCATCTGCCTTAATGTACTCCACAAAGAATTCATCGAATTAAGCCATCACAGCTTTCACAATCTCAAGTACTTCGTAATAGCTTTTTCCTTACCTTCAAATTTGCCATTCACTTGGGAGACTACCAATCTTGAATCTCCACAAGTTTTAAAGTTCTTGACCCTCAGGGTTGGCCAAGCCTAAACCGGCTATCAAGGCTTCAATCCTTAGTCTCGGAATACATTCTCCAGACTTTTCTTTGTTTAATCTTCTTGATTTTTGTTTTTGACGTTCCGTAAAAATAGAGCACCCAGTATTCCTTCATTCTTGTTTTCCAGTTCTTTGCCTTCTTGGGTTACTACCTCTTGCCCCCCGACTTCTTGGTTGTTAATGGTACATTCAACCACGAAGTCAGCTAAGGCTTGGGTTTTGATGGCCATCCTTGACTTATACTTGATGTCAAATTCTATTAATTTGATTGCCTACTTGGCGAGACTACCATTGGTTTTCGGGTTGTGGATTATGTTCCTTCACGGTTGGTCCATCAGGACTTCGTTTTCATAGTAGATAGGTTTTTGAACCTTTTTTTCCTTATTGATGAGGACGACACTCAATGCTTGCTCCTAACACAAGGTTTTATAGTTAGTTGTCAGACCTTCTTGGTTTTCTTGGACTCCTTGGTCTTGATTAAGGATGCATTTGGGTTCCCTGACCCTTGGTTGGGATTCGAGGTTTGTTGTTAGCCTTTCATGGCTTAAGTGGCCACATGTGGCTTAGTTGTTCATCTCATCTTACATCCAGGGTCCTTTATGGACTTGAACTTTAATTCGATTGTATTGTAATCTGACAATTGATCCTTCGTGGTCTTTTCTATGCACGAGCTTGTTTTCATTCATATGTTCTTTTATTTTCAGTGCTTGGTCATCTTCGACTTACACATATCAGGTGCTTGGCACATAAATAAGATCACATAATCAAAAAATGAAAAACAAACTTGCATTAATATCTTGAAATGGGTTCCACCCTTACATAGAGTATTACTTGTCCTACTCGGGGCAATGAGCCCTGGAATGGTTTCATCGAACCTTATTTCTACTTCTCCTAATAAAGATGAAGCTATGTCCTACTAAGATAACTTAAGCATGAGAAACTGAGGCATCCATGTCTTCATTGTCAAACTCACTCATGTCTTCAATTGGGAGGACCCGCTCCTCGACTACATTAGGCCTTAACGCGGCTTTGTAACAGCTCCTAGCCATTTTCTGGTCACCTTTATGCTCTCCAACACCATTCCTAGTTGGGAACTTGATCTTCATGTGATAGGTTGAGGCCACAGCCTTAAAAGCGTGGAGTCCAGTCCTCCCGAGGATAGCGTTGTAGGTAGAAAACGCTTTGATAACCGAAAAGTTCAGCATCCGAGTGGCCTCCTTAGGCTCCTGCCCAATCGTCATGGGCAACTGAATAGTTCCCTCAACTTTAGATTCTACCCCATTGAACCCGTATATAGGCGTGTTGGACGGGGTCAACTGAGAATCATTGTATCCCATCTTCAGAAAGGCCTCGCGAAACAGAACGTTCACAGATGCTCCGTTGTCTATCAAGACTCGCTTCACCTCTGAGTTCCCAATCACGGGTGTTATGACCAGCGGGTCATCGTGGGGGAACTTCACCCCTTCAAGATCTGAATCCTCAAATCCGATCGTTAACTCGGTTCTTGCACGTTTCGGTGCTTCTTCGACAATGTGCACCACCTCTCTAGCATAAGCCTTCCGAGAGTTCTTGGTTGTCCCAGCCGCAGTCGGGCCTCCTGAGATCATGTTGATCACTGGCCCTCGGGGCTGTGGGGTGCGATCCCGATCGTCGTCGTTCCTATCATACTCTCTTCTCTGATTACCACGATCTTCACCCTTAGTGAAGTGGCCCAACTTCCCTTTACGGATCAAGAACTCGATCTCATCTTTGAGTTGCTTACAATCATCAGTGTCATGCCCTACATCCTTGTGGAATCTGCAATACTGATTTTTGTTTCTCTTTGTGGGATCACCCCTAAGCGACTTCGGCCATCAGAAATCCTTATCCTTTTCAATGTCCAATAGGATTCGACTCCTGGGAGTGTTCAACCTTGCGTATTCAGTGAACCTTGGTCCTTGGTTCTTCTTAGGAGCAGAGTCGGAGTCCTCACTAGTTCGGGGATACTTGTCCCTAGCACCATATTCCTGGTCATCCTACTCCTGGTCATCATACTCCTGATCTTGCTTTCGCTTCTTGGAGTTCCCGTTGCCTCCATTGCCCAACGTGGCTTCCTTCTTCATGCTATCCTCAGCCTTAATGTACTTATCAGCCCTTCGTTGGAGCTCATCCATGTTCTCAGGGGGATGTTTTGCCAGTGACCTCTTAAAAAAGAGATCCGTGGTTCCATGCTGCAGGGCTACCATAGCCACCTTATTTTCCAAATCAGTGATGTTTAGGGTCTCCTTAGTGAATCGCTTGAGATAATCTCTCAGGTTCTCGTTCTTCCCCTGTACTACATACATAAGGGATGCAGAGCTTTTCTCATGAATTCTTCCGCTAATGAATTGACTGACAAAAGCGGTACTCAATTCCTTAAAAGAGCTAATTGAATTTGGAGGTAGACGGCTATACCAACGTTGCGCCATGCCTGACAGGGTTTGGGGGAACGCCCTACACTTAAGGGCATCGTTAGCGGGCTGCAATAACAATGCGCTCGTAAACGTTCTCACATGAGTTGCGGGATCCCCCGTTCCATCATAAGCTTTTATTGTGGGCATCTTAAACTTTCGGGAGATATGCGCGTTCATCACCTCCTCAGTGAACGGAGGGGTCGGATCATCGAGATCTCCTTGTGGCATCAAGTCTTTGGGGTTACTCTTGGGGAGTTCCACCCTTGTAGTCCCTCTGGTTGGGGCTTCAGCCCTTCGGCGTCTCCTTGAAGACCTCTCCAAATCTATGAAGGGAATCCCTCCTGAAGTCGGAGGAGGTCGAGTCTGATTAGGGTTCTGTCTTTCTTGCTCCCTTGCTTGGTCATCCTTCAGCTTCTGAATCTCAGCTTCATAAGCCTTAATTCTCTCTGCGATTGTTAAAGGACCATCACGGTTTGCTGGATTCCTCCTCAGAGGTTCCTTACTAGCGCGTCGCCTCCTTGGGGCTTCGTCTCGATCATCGTCTTCAGACGACGAATCTTCAGTATAAGGACCAGAGTAATCATAGTATCCTGGTTCAGGAGGGGCCGGACCTCTAAGATAAGGGGGTTGTTGTTGCCCATGGATCAGCCGAGCATGACCGCTTGGTCCAGGATCCCTTGGATCCTGGGGGTAGTTAGGCAGCCCATACAGTGGGTTGGTGTTGACAGGGAGTGAAGAAGTGGAGAGGCTATGAAGAGGCGGGCGACTACTCAGAGGGAGGGGAGAGACTATCATCTGGAGCGGGTTAGTCTCCTGTCCTGGAGGGACGATTTCTGGTTGAGATCCCTCAGCATGGGGATTCGTCCCTAGTGGTTGAGAGATCTGAGTATGAGGATTCGTCCCTTGCTCCGTCAATGGAGGAGCAGAAACTGATGGGATAACAGTGCCAGAGGTGGGCTCGGTTGAGACCGGTGTTGTTCTTCGAGTGGTAACCATGGTTGATGTCTTATTCCCACAGACGGCGCCAAATGTTGTGGAATAAAAACGAGGGTTTGATATTGCGGCTAGGTTTCGCGTGTATTTAATGATAGGGTTGGTGAGCTTCGAGCTTTAATGGCTGTTCTTGCGTTTCGAGACTGAACGGTCCTCACAAGATGCCTACGTATCTCTGTATTGTTAGAGAATCAAGCCAACGTAGTTCTGAGTTGAGGGGTCTGACCCTTTATATAGGCTGAGAAGCCTTAGAGTTGTATTAGGGTTAGGTGACTTGGTGGGTAAGTCAGCCTAGAGGAAAGTTCTAGACCCCTTCCTTGTAGGAGTCTGTTTCCTTGTATGAGTGTATGCCTTAGAGGCTACTCCTTGTAGAGATAATGTCCTTATCTGACACTTATTGCTGAGCTGTTTATTATCCCTAATATTAATTACGAAATTAATATTGTAAATAGGGTTTGGGCCCACCTGGTGGCCCCACGTTTGGACCATTCCGGGTCTAATTAATGCCACATTAAATGTGTCTTTAGGGCTTACTTTTAGCCCATATCAATTACATTTACTTTTAGTTGAAGATATTACCTTTTATAAACACCTAAAAACCTCAATCATATCATATTTTCCAATCAATTCATATCTAGCAATAATTAATATATACCAAAAAATATCACACCATATCATATGATCAGTAACAAAATATAATAGAAATTCGTATTACGAATAATGACCATTAAAGTTTTAGTAAAAAAATTAGAATCATTAGATCTAATTATTAAATATATTATATGATTTAATTAATTTACTAAAATTTCAAATTTCAAATTTTATCAACGACATATTTATTTTAAAATTTTGTAATATAAGTTTTAAATCATGCATATCATTAACTAATTTTATACTAAATTATTAATATTAAAATTAAAATAAAATATTTTAAATAATATTATATAAAAATATAATTATGACATAAAATAAAATGTATTACATATCAACAAAAAACCGTACATCGCACGGGTTATAAGCTAGTACATATTTACTTTTTATTTTTAATGTTCTCTACTCCTACATCTTAAATCCTTTGTTTTATCATTTTAGATTTTAAGTTAATTTTTATTTTTCTTTTTAAAAATATTAATTAGATTGGATATCCTATCTGATTAACTGTGATCCTAATGAAGCGAATATGGATTGATCGTATAAAAAAATCGACACTTAAATCGATCCGAAAATTTAAATAGATTTAAATATAGATTTAGATTGATCAAATCCAATCTATTGACAAGCTTGTACCATCTTAAAATTTTAATAGCTATTAATTATTCCAACTAATTCCGTATTATATCCAATTAATTCCTAAATAGCAGTTCCATCAAATAAATCAAATTCCAGTTTTTTACAACACTCGTTTGATGTCGTTGGATGTCAAAATATGGGGTTGTAGCCGATGTTTAGAGTAAAAAAAATGTTTTTACTAATGTCTCCTCATGTGACTCTGTTCCAGTGTTCAAAATCTGTGAAATAGTTAAATCAAGAAAGCATATATATGTTCTAAGGAAAGAATAATCACAGGTTATATAACTAAACCAAAGAAAGAAGGCCACCTAAGTAACCCACCCAACTGTCACGAGCGAAAGCATTTATGCATATGTAGAGGATAAGGAAAAAGAAAGTGATAAAGTGAGAGTGAAACATTAACCCTACCAACAAAAGAACATTTGCTGCCCTAGAGACCAAATTCAACAAAAGCAGAATATATCATTTACAAGGAAAGCCAACAAATTTAGATATCATAAAATCAAACCTACCCTAACTTATATAAAAATATAAGTACTATATTGTTTAGAATGAGAGAGAGAGAGGAGCTAGCTAGAGACTACTTTTGATAGTAAAATAATGATATAAAATTGGTGAAAGTCCAGGTCAGTGAATAAAATATAGGGATATAATTATAAACTAAGCGAAAGGGATCGATGGGAAGAGGAAAGGTGGTGTTGAAGAGGATAGAGAACAAGATAAATAGGCAGGTAACCTTTGCAAAGAGAAGGAATGGACTGTTGAAGAAAGCTTACGAACTCTCTGTTCTTTGTGATGCTCAAGTTGCTCTTATCATCTTCTCCACTCGTGGCAAGCTCTATGAGTTCTCTGGCTCCTCTAGGTATTTCTATATATATACGTTTAATTTCTATCTATATATCCTTTTTTTATTTGATCTATATTCATGGTAAATTTCCACTTGTTTGGATGGGCTTCAGATCGATCTATGAATATCATCACTGTGTTCTGATCCCAGCTGGTCTGGCCCCTGCCCCTTAATCTAACCGTCCAGATCTCTATATATATACAACAAATATTTCTTGACTGAATAAAATTTTATAAGTTGTAGGCTGAGCTCAATTTATGTGCCTGATTGTTTATATATAACATGTATTCTTTCCCTAAATCATTACATGTCCGAAAAATGCTAGAGGTACCAAATTAGGTACCAAAAATTGTTACCAAATGACTTGTCATTATTGTGATTGGTTATCATTATAATGGGCCCGCCAGGGCCAACCAATTAAAACATCCCAATATGCCAAATATTTAATGCCATGTCATTTGGTGGCAAATTTTGGTACCCAATTTGGTACCTCTAGCACTACTCTTACATGTCCTATACTATACATAAAAGTTGTACATGGATGCATACTTTGGCTGACTTTTTCTCCCTGAAATGTGGTAATACTCTCACAAGGTATTATCATCTACTTGGACTTTTTCAATGAATTAAAAATTCAAACTTTTATAGCTAAACATACGGGTGTACCAATAAATTTACTTGTTTGAACTTTGTACTAAACGTGTACAAGTACCACGCAAAATTTTGCTAGTTGTTGAGGATAAATTCTGTAGCTAAACCCAATTGCATAGACAATGATATTTTGCGGATCCGTTGATACCTGAACCCTCGACTTCTCGTTCAGCTAACTTCAAACCGTCTTAACGATTCCAATATTGTATTAAGGATATATTTATTAAGGACATATATAATTAATATAGTCAGTGGTTACTTAATTATGTTTACTGATATTAAAAGAGTTGAAATAGTTGTTTGGCTTAGCTTAGACGGCCCCTTTTTGTAGTATGGGCGAGATACTGGAGAAATACCAGAGATATTGCTATGCTCAGCTCGAGACCACCCAGCCAGATAACACTGCACAGGTATATATGTTCATTAATCAATTATTTACCATTAATTAATTATCATTTAAAATATATAGCTATATAAGGACTTGTAGTTGTACATTCTGTATCTTCGTATTTATATTATATCTGTCATGATCAAAATGCAGGGTAGGTACCAGGAGTATTTGAAGCTTAAAGAAAAACTTGATATCCTTCAACAAACTCAGAGGTAAGATCTTGTTGTAGTACTAAATATAATAACTGCCTCGGTTAATCAAAACACTGAGTCATCTTATAATCACCTACACTTTGATTTCTTAGTATATAGGAATTGAGTAGTGCTATAGGTAACAAATTAGGTACCAAAATTTGCCACCAAATGACATGTCATTAAATATTTGGCTTTTTGAGATGTTTTAATTGGTTGACCCTGGCGGGCCCATTATAATTATAACCAATCACAATAATGACAAATCATTTGGTAACAATTTTTGGTACCTAATTTGGTACCTCTAGCATTTTTCATAGGGATTTTAATAAATTGGTAAGAAAATATTTACAAAATACATACGGACATATTACATATAATTCTTCCCTTATTGTTCCATAAAAGTCATCATACTTTTTTTTTAAAAAAAATAGTGTTTTAGATTACGAGAAGAATTGTTTCAAAATTTTAAATAATTAATGAAAAAATGTTGACAGAACACATACATGTTGCGTACAGAACATAAATAAACGCATACGAATATAGAATTCTTTCCTTCTTGTTCCGTAAATATCATTGCGCTTTTTACAATAATATACATGTGTTCTGGATTATGAGAAAACTGCATGCAAGCGAAGATATAATAAGTGAAAAAATATTTAGAGAATACATACATGTTATCAATAAAACATACTCGTTCTGGAGAGAACTTAGTTCTCAGAAGGACTTGGTTCATTGAATCATGACTTATTTTCTGATCATGAACTTAGTTCTTGTTGGAGTCCTGACCTATATTCTGATCATTTTATATTCAGACATGTTTTGGGGGAAGACTTGGAACGCTTGGAAACAAGTGAGCTTCATCAGCTGGAACGCCAACTCGATTCAACCTTGAAGCACGTCAGGTCCATCAGGGTACATATATATATACATAAGCATCCTGACTATTGTTTTAAAAAATTAAAATATTTTTGTGATCTTAAAATTTTAGCCTAATTAATACATTGATGGGACTCTTTTCAAAATCTATGTCCTATTTTGAATTCTCCACTTGTTACCTACAAAAAACAATGTAGAAGGATAATTTTGATAGGGGATTAATAATTTTACCTATGAGTGACAATCACTTTCTACCAACACTGATTTAATATATGCTTTGCGCGCAGACTCAACATCTGCTTCACCAGATTTCTGATCTACAAGAAAAGGTATCTATGTGACAATAGTTTGGTGCAATTCTAAATATCTTTAGGAGGTGTCTAAATTTTGGATATTGCTGGACAGGAAAAAGCACTTACTGAGATGAATAAAGCCTTACAGAACAAGGTACAATTTTATTTCTGTCAATTAATGAATACTTCCAAATTCTAAAAATTTAGCCGTGAAATAGTTATCCACGATACTGCTCCCTAATTTTCATTTCTGGTTTGGGACGTGAATCACTAACTTTAGCTTTCATTGTTCTACTTGTCAAATTATATGCCATTGGGAGTAGCTGGAAAAAAATTCTGAGACTATGCAATTGTCCTGGGAAACTGGAGAAGGGCATAGCAGTCGTCGAGCAGCCCTAACCGAAGATCTTAATTTTGGAGCCTTTACAATCTAATAATTCATTGCGAATCCATCGGTAAGTGCAGCTCTGAGTAAATCAGCAATTTGGTTGACCTCTTTTTTTTTAAAAAATATTGTCCTTAATTTAATAAATAATTTTACATTCAGTTATAATGCTGCAGTAACTGATCAAGTGCACATTGCTTCATCCACTCAAGACGCTGTCGGAGTTATGCCGGGAAGGATGATTTAATCTTCGGAATCAAAATATTGCATACGTATATTTCACAACATGATTTCCTAATTACATACAGACCCTTCAGGAGACTACATAATGCTTGAAATTTGATGTTTCTTTTACGGGGAAAAGGTGGAACTCTCAGTTGCAATTTCATGTGTGTAAATTATTCATAAGAAAAATTAAATAAAAGAAGCTTTATATATGTATATTCCTTGTGTAAGAGTTACACCAGTGAACATCCCTAAATAGAATTAGTTAGTGATTAAAAACGCTATCTATACTATATATATATATATATATATATATATATATATATATATATATATATATATATATATATATATATATATATATATATCTATACTATTATATAAATTCCGAAACATTAAAAGTTTGGTTGGTCGGTTGGTTGGTACCTGTTGAATTTACCTAATTACCCTTACTTAATTACAGATAAAATCTTTTTAACTAAAAAGCATATTATAATTACTATTAACTAATTAATTAATTTTTTCGTTCAAATTATCTTTTCTCTTTTCTCTAACTAAAATATCTCTTTTTCCAATTATATCACGAGTTATTGAATCTTATCAATAACATGTTAATAAAAAGAAAAGAAAAGGTAACATGCTTAACCTGAAAAAGGAAATTGATTAGTAAAACAAAAATTTTAAAGGTAACATGTTTAACCTGAAAAAGGAAATTGATTAGTAAAACAAAAATTTTAGTTAGATAAAATATAAAAAAAGATTTTATCTGTAATTAAGTAATGGTAATTAGGTAAATTCAATAGGTACTACACTTTCCTTTTTTCTTATGTAACTAAAAAGTATATTATAATTATTATTAACTAATCAATTAACTTTTTCAGTTACCTTTAAACTTTTATCTAACTAAAATATCTCATTTTCCAATCTATACTATTATATAAAAGCCGAAACATTAAAAGTTTGGTTGGTTGGCACCAGTTGATTTTACTTATTTACCCTTAACTAATAAAATATGTTATTTTACTTAATTATCCTTAATTAATTATTATTTATAATAATCTAATAAATAGTTATTAGCCGATTGCCTTTTTAACATTTACTTTTAATTGAAGAAATTACCTTTTATAAACACCTAAAATTGTACCATATCTTACAAATGCTAATATTTGTTTTCTAACTAAAACATGTTACCTTTAAATTTAAAACTAATCTTGCAATAGCTAATATAAACCCAAAAATATCACACCGCATCTTACAATCATTAATGAAATATAATAAAAATCTATATACATTGCTGATAATAAGAAAACATGAGGATAATCCTTGAACATGAGTATATTAAATTATATTAAAAGTAAAAAAATTATTGAAAATAATGATTATATAAAACCTAATTATCTATCTATACTATTATATAAAAGTCGAAACATTAAAAGTTTGGTTGGTTGGTACCTATTGATTTTACTAATTTACCCTTACTTAATTATAGATAAAACATTTTTTATATTTTATCTAACTAAAATTTTTGTTTTACTAATCAATTTCCTTTTTCAGGTTAAACATGTTACCTTTTCTTTTCTTTTTAGTAACTAAGTAGTTTCTTTTTTCAGGTAAAATATAATATCTTTTATATTTTATCAAACTAAAAAGCATATTATAATTATTATTAACTAATTAATTAATTTTTTCATTCAAATTATTTTTTCTCTTTTCCCTAAATAGAATATATCTTTTTCCAAATATATCACGGGTTATATTTTAAAAATCTTCTTTCATATTTTATTTAACTAAAATTTTTACTTTACTAATTAATCTATTTTTTCAGGTTAAATGTCCTTCAAATCTATGAGAAGCCCTTACCCCGATGTCCTACAGAGGAGATTGTCACTGGTCTGACTGATGTTTCTGCTATATATGAGTCGATGAATGAGCTTGATCAGGCTCTTAAGCTACTGAAAAAGGCATTGAAGATCTACAATGATCTTTTTTTTAATAACTAAACAGTTTTCTTTTTCAAGTAAAATATAATATTTTTTATATTTTTTCTAATTAAAAAACAATTTATAATTACTTTTAACTAATAAATTAATTTTTTATCTTTTCTCTAACAAAAATATTTTTTTTCCAATTATATCACTATTTAATAAAATATATTAAAAATCCGTATACATTGTTTATAATAAGGAAACATTAGTATAATCCGTAAACATGAGAATAATAAATTATATTAAATTAAAATTTTAAAAATTTTAAAAATAATGATTATATAAACATATAATTGTAATATTAAATAAAATTTATATAATATAATAAAAGAAACCTGTGCATCACACGGGCATTGAAAATTTGTCCATTCGATCATCAGCACGGTCATCCTAACTATTAAAATAAATAGTAAAATAATATAATTAGTGATAATTAGTCGATTGCCTTTTTTTAATTAAAAGAGGTTTACTTTTAATTGATTGATGATATTACCTTTTATGAACACCTAAGATATCGTATCTTCCAATCAATAATATTTCTTTCTAAATAAAACACGTTAACTTTTATTTTAAAATATAATCTTACAATAATTAATATATACCTAAAAAAAGAACACTATATCGTCTAATCGGTAATCACTAACAAAAGATAATAGACATATATATACAACGAATAATGACCATTATATTTTTAGTAAAAAATTAGAACCATTAGATCTAATGATTAATTATATAACATGTTTAAA
Source organism: Kitagawia praeruptora (assembly GCA_037693485.1). Classification (NCBI taxonomy): domain Eukaryota; kingdom Viridiplantae; phylum Streptophyta; class Magnoliopsida; order Apiales; family Apiaceae; genus Kitagawia; species Kitagawia praeruptora. Next base: position 38,255,020 of record CM075346.1, on the reverse strand, counting down.
TTAATTTACTAAAATTTTAAGTTTCGAATTCTGTCAGACATATTTTTTTAAAATATTTTATAATATAAATTTTAAACCAATAATTTTGCAATCATTAATGTGTACCGAAAAATATTAAACCATTTTATTGTTAGATTTTTAGTAATTAATAAGAATCGTCAGATGTAATTATAAGATATATTTTATGATTAAAGTATTTTACTAAAAATTCAAGTTTTGAATCCCGTCAACGACATATTTAACTTGAAATTCTATAATATTGTAAATTTTAAATCATGATTAACTAAATTTATATTAAATTATATTGAAATAATATTAAAATAATTTTTACAAAATAATGATTATATAATATTGAAATAATTTTTACAAAATATTAAAATAATTTTTACAAAATATTGAAACCCGTGCATTGCACGGGTTATAAACTAGTATATTATAATAAGCAAAAGGGGTATAATTTTTAGTTGGTTACCCCTTTTTTTGGTTATCCCCGTTTTTGGTTATCCCTCATTTATCACCGTTAGATTAGCAACTCAAAAAGATCAGGACCGTTAGATATAACAATACTAAAAGTTGTTATATGCAGAGGTTCAATGTTCGATTCCCGCCAATAACATATTAATTTATATTTAATACTAAAAATTATTATACTATATTATAATAAACAAAAGTGGTATAATTTGTAGTTGGTTACCCCTTTTTTTGGTTATCCCCATTTTTGGTTATCCATCATTTATCACCGTTAAATCAGCAACTCAAATAGATCATGACCGTTAGATATAACAATACTAAAAGTTGTTATATGCAGAGGTTCAAGGTTCGATTCCCATCAATAACATATTAATTTATATTTAATACTAAAAATTATTATATATAAAGATGTAAGGTTCGAATCAATAACATATTTAAATTAATATTTATAATATTATATTATATTATAAATAAATTATAAAAAATTAAAAGTAATCCGTGCAAAGCACGGACTTTAAGCTGGTATATTTAAAACAAAACAATGCAAGTGAGGATTGGTGATTGCACCTAAAACAAAAAAGAACATTTTACACAAATAAAAGTCATAGTTAAAGAAATAGGAAATTGATCAAGTGACACAATCTATATTCAACTAAAAAGTAAATGTGAAAAATACAATCGATTAATTATCATTAATTATATTATGTTATTATTTATTTTAATAAATAGGATAACTATACCGAAGACCAAAACAACCAAAACTTGCAATGTTTCGGTTTTAATATAATAGTATAGATATTATTATAAATTTTAATTTCAATATGTTATTGGAAGAATTCGAACCTTACATTTTTTTATAGAATAATTTTTAGTATTAAATTTAAATTAACATGTTGGCGGGAATCGAACCTTACATTTTCGCTTATTATATATAGTATAGTATAGTATAGATGAGTGGAGAGTGCATCTCATAGTATAGTATAGATGAGTAGATATAGTAATGACCTTTTGTACCCATCAAACCCTCAAGTTTAATACGTTGCACTTTTTATCCCCTAAAGTATTCGGAAAAGTCCTATTAACCCTTATACCGGTACAAATTAAAAAAAATGTAACGGACACATGTAGTGTCTATTTTGTCCATCCGATACGTACCGTTACAATTTTTTGTACCGGTACAAGGTTAATTGGACCTTTACGGATACTTCAGGGGCTAAAAGGAACGTTTTGAAACAGTGAGGGCTGATGGGTATTTTGGTGGAAACTTTGAGGGCTAAAAGGACATTAAGCCAAAAATTAAATATCATTATGAATAAGTTTGATGAATCGCATTTTTGAATTTCAAATTATTTTAAATCGAATATAATTACATATTCAACTCGACTTTTTTAATTGATGAACGTTTGTTCAAACTCGACTCATATGCAAGATAAACAATTTGGAGGCGCTCAACTCAAATTACTATTTTACATAATCGGTCTATCATTCGACTCAAATACCAAAATGTGATTTGGTACTCTAGAGAATACACCAATGCATTATCATTTCTCATGCACTACACAAAAAAACACGTATGCCCACTCGGAATTGGCACCGAAATACTAGAAGTCGGAAATCAATAAAAAAATTTGTACTTGATAATAAATTTAAATTATTGATCTTTTTAATTTGTATCTTTAAGTATTTTTGATATTTTTTCCAAAATATTATGCTCTTATTTTTGGGTGATGACTCTAAATATCCATCTCCCAAAACAAATAATCCAAAATGCCAATTTTTGGAATACATGACCCATGTGTCCTTCACATGTGTGTCCTTCACAAAATGAAATGAGCTCTGTGAACAGTGGCTTCAGACATGCATGTTGAGCATGCATGACATGAGACATGCATGTTCAACATGCGTGTCTGAAGCCACTGTTCATCGTCCCGAAAACTTTGTCGACGTCGTGTTATCGACTAAAACTTCTATCGGTTCGTTTGTACTGTCCAGCCATCGACCACTATCGTACTATATATCAAAAAAATTGTCTCCTCCTCCTCTACAACCCTCCATACTTCGATTTTCGTTTGTATCGCTGGATTGAAAACACACAATTTAGGATCCATTTTCCGATTCGTTTTCCGATTCCTCGTGTACACCCCTACGGGAATACAAATCAACAAATCGATGGGGGATTGTGATGTGCTTCGTATGGGCTTCATTTTCATGTCCTTGGATGCATTGAAGATAGCCGGAATAGCACGAACAAAGAACGGCGATTTTCAAGCGATTTTCGCCTCAGAGCAACGCCGATCTACATGTGTGAGAATGACGTCATCACGCATCTGTGAGATGCGTGACCGGTCGGTAATTTGGACCATCCTTCCGCATTTCAGCATTTTGGACCATGGACTCCAAATCTAGGCATTTTGGGCATTTTCTTCTAATTTTTCTAGAACTTTAGGTTTTTTCCATTTTTTTGCAGCTGGTTTAATTTGCAAATGTATGCTCCTACTTTTTTTATTGTTTTGTGTCCCTATTTATTAGTATATATGTACACGGTTTGGTTTCAAAGTCAGCTCACAACTGTGAGTCTGTGACCCGCTGCTGTTTTGGTCTTGGTCTTCTTTTATCGGTTTTTGTACCGTAGCTCGCGGCTACCGGCCTGTGGCCTCACAGTAAAAAGAGCCAAAAAATAAAAGAAAAAAGAAAGGGTTCTGAACTTCTGATGTATTTTTTGCATCAAAAGCTCCCTGTCTTTCTCATTTCTACCTTTCGTAAAAAGAAAAAAAAGTTAAACTTTAAATTATTCGCTAACCATGATTAGGGCGGATTTCGAGTTAAGAGAAGTTGAAAAAAAGTTACTCCCTCCGTTTCATATTTCTTTTCCTTTTAATCATTATCATGCTTGCCAATGCACACTTTTAATCGTTAATATTTTCAATTTCGTTTTAGTTCCAAATATAAAAACTTCATTGTATTAAAGTACTCACAAATACGAATCAAACAAAATCACTCATGACTATATTTTGTCTTATAAATAATGCGTAAATTAGTAGTCAATTACTTAAAATGAACAGTGCAAAAAGTCAAAACAGGAAAAGAATAAAGGAAGGGACGGAGAGTATCACATAATTCTAAATTAAGCTACTGTTGATCGATGGATTCCTTTCAGGTCATACTTGTTTATACATGACACTTTGCATTTACAAGTTTTAATTAAAATTGATTTTTCGCTTTTTCAATTCGTGTTATATAATTGAATAATGTGAAGTCTAGCTAGTTTAAAGATACTGGTAAATGGTAATTAAATTATTCTAGTTTTAACATGATATATGTAATTAAGAAGAATAAAATTCACTCTAGCTAAGATTACTTGCTCCACTGGAAATCACAGAATAAAAGAAAGAAACAAGATTTTAATACTTTTAAAGAGTACGGTGAGACATGGAAAGCAGATCCTAATATAAATTTTTTTGAAGATGAAATAAAAAAGTAACCTAATTTTTTAATATCTGCAATTTTTATACTGAATTAGCACCTACGGCTACGAATTCATCCGGGGTGAAGTGGTAAGTGATCGTACAGTTAGAAAAAAATATAGGACAGCTTTATTACAGGGGGAAAAAAAAAAGAAGAGTAAATAGTACGGACGTTTGAGTAAAGAAACTACGCTAGGTTTATACCCAGCGGACATTAACAAACAAACAGTTTTCTGGCCAATCACATTTAGACAACGTATTCTTAAAAGAACCTTAAAACCCATTATACATATTTTATTTCACCTATCTTTGTTATTCCATTTCCCACCAGTTGCAGTAACCCACTAAACCTAGTTGCTTAACGTTGACTTTGATGGATTGTGTTTAGAATTTCTTTTACATCTTGTAAAATTTTAAAATTATTGGTTATATGATTTAGGAGGGGATTAGATTCGAGTTCCTTTACCCCATTTATTTAATTCATTATATTATATGTTGTCTTCATTATTTGTTATTTATATGAATTGGTCCCCAAGTAGCGAAACTTACTTAACACCCATCATCATAAACTTTTGATATTTTCTTTTAATTTTTTTTAGCATAGCTCCTAAATTGATAAATAATACTTGTTTATTAATAAATTTTGATACAAGTAAGATTGAATGATATAAGCTTTATCACTATATATATGTCATTGTTCCATGGAGAACCATCTTACGTGGAGAACCACTTAAAATACATTATAATTGCTTTATATATAAGGGCCCCGCAGGGGCATCTTCACAAAAAAGTCTTATAATTCTATACTCTATCTATTTATAAAAAAAATTACAAAAAAATTTTTTTTTTTTAAAATTTCAAAAAATGATGACGTGGCAACATTTTTTTAAATTTTTTTAAAAGTTTTTTTTTAATTTTTTTTTTTTGATGAATGGATAGAGGGTAGAATTATAAGACTTTTATGTGAAGGGGCCCCGCCAGGGGCCTTACATAAAGGACTATTTTAATGCATTTTAAGTGGTTCTCCACGTAAAATGGTTCTCCCTAGAGTGGGACTCATATATCACACTCCAAATGTAAGTACTTTAATATACGTTAGTATGTATAGAAAAATGCAGTAATTTTTTAATAAAATATATGTAAAATTTTCTGGAAAATTAGAAGTGATCTGTCAAGGAGTTGTTCACCAAATCCAACCTAATTTAGTCAAATATAATTTACTTTTATAGTACTAGAGTGCCATATACTACAACATTCAAATTAGAATTAAATTAAACGTTCTAGAAATGGAGCCAGGATCCTCTGTCCCCTTCATTGTGTCCCTTATACAAAATGGGTGCCCCTGGCGGGGCCCATTGTAAGATAAATGGAAATAAAATATTTTATTTCCATTTTCCTTACAATGGGCCCCGCCAAGGGCACTCATTTTGTATAGGGGACACAGAAGGGGACACAATGAAGGAGACGGAGGATCCTCACCCCTAGAAATGTATGCTATCAAATGTTGATTTCTGGCCATCCAATTATACAACTGGCATTCCAAGTTTCACATCAGCCAGAAGAGTTATCAACAATCTTAAATAAATATACCTTATCTATGTTCTTGGTGATGCTGAGGTTGCAGTGTATAAATCGTCTTCTCTACCAAGGAAAAACTCTTCGAGTATTCCACTGATTATCGTACGTACTCATCAATAATAATTCTCTACGAGGCCTATTCTGTGACAAGCCGAGTCTGAGCATCAATGTGAAGTGCCGCTCTCCTCCAATTATTGGCCTACCCATATATGATACTGAAATTAAATGGAGCAGGGTCATTTTTTACGGAATGGCTTGTGCGTACACATTCAGGAAATCGGAAATGATATATAGCAGCAGAATATATATGTTTTCATTTTTATTCGGTACCAGATTTTTTTTGGGATTTAGTTGGAAAAGAAGAGGATTGGTTACGAGCTACTAGTAACTTTCATGTGGTACAACGTTGTATATCTAGAAAGTTGAACGCAAGTCTCTGCAAGGCGTGTCTCGTATGGACTGAAAAGGCTGCTACTTAAATGGAAGACTGTTTTTATGAGTAAAGTGACAGATACATCTGACGAAATGCTGCACCTCTATTAACATTACATGCTCTATTATAAAAATTATAATCAGACATGAAGTTTGATTCCCTCATTGAACATAATTGGGGTACGTAGATATTCCAGAAACTATTAATTTCCATAATTTATTTTGTATGTAAATATTAATTTTTAGTTCTATTACAAAATAATAAAACGGATTTTTCTATTTCAGGACCTCTTGCTGAGCGTTTTGAAGTAGGTATAAAATAGTGACTCGAACAAAATAGAGCACAAAAGCTTTATATTTCAGTCACTTACTATATATTTATTTTTACTAAAACTGTACAAAGAAATAAAACAACAAAAGTCAGTGTTTGTAGCATGTGTAGGCCAAAATAATCTATTTTTGAGTACATATCTCTCATAAGTCAGGATACGTCTATAGATCAATATATAAAACTTCGTCAGAAGCATCATCTTGAGATTAATGTAGCACTGCAATTCGGAAGGAGTAAAACTATTCCACTCTCCTAATTGGGACAGTACAAAGGACGACTTACCTAATGTAACATACTTTGTGAAAACAATCTTTTTGATCCTTCAGAAATCTCATAGAACGGGTTCCCCAGCGACCAGTCTTTGCACGAAAGGATGCTAACAATGCATTTAATTGACTTTCCAGTGTTTCAATTTTAGTTCCGAACCATTTTTCTGTCCTACAGATTCGCCAATGAGTCGCGCCCTTTACTCGGTGTCTCGGTCCATTGATTGATGGATATATATGTAAAAATTAAAGGCATATAAGTTTTTCTCGAAGAACCAACAGTTTGTGTTTTGTACGTTTGTGCAAAATGCAAGATGCAAGATAAGATATATTGTAGATCAAGTATTATCATGTAAGAATTGAATAAATCTAGCACATTGTAAAGTCATGTTACTTAACAAACTGCATCAGCTATATGGACCCTATATTCTGCTTCATTACACCTCGAAGATTGGCCTAAAAAAAGCCCCAGTAGCATGAGCTTCCACGGTAATTTTACAAGGTTTAGCAGCCAACAAACCAATAAATAGATTGGATAATATTCGCAGCATATATACTTTTTTTAGTGTATACTCCCTCCGTCCCATTTTTATGGTTCATCTATCAAAATCCACCTTTTATTCAATCATGTCAATTAAACTCATAGTTACCAAATAATTGTATTGTTTTTTTTATAAAAGTTAACATAATTAACACATAATATACCTTATTAATTAAATGTGGACAATTATTTTGGGACAAAGAAAATAGGAAACAGTGGAGAATAAAAGTGGGACGGAGGGAGTATAATTTTCTCAGACTTAGCGCGCGAATCTTCATTTGAGTGAAGTTTTAATAAAATGTCCCAAGGTACTTCTCTTCAATTATCTTTCATGAAAGTATTATTAGATTAAAGGGTCCTGGTCCCTGACAATCATTTGTCAGGGACCGGTTATTTAACAATCGGTTCCACAGCCGTTGGATCAACGATCCAACGGCTGAGATTAAAAAAAAAAAAATTTTACTGTCCGCTATAATTTTCCGCGGATAGGCAATCTGCCTATCCGCGGAAAATTTCCGCGGACAGGCAGATTGCCTGTCCGCGGAAAATTATAGCGGACAGTAAAAAAATTTTGTAATCTAGGGGGGCCGTTGGATCAACGATCCAACGGTTTAGGAACCGATTGTTAAATAACCGGTCCCTGACAAATGATTGTCAGGGACCAAAACCCTAGATTAAATTCAACACACATACTTGCAGTTTAATTAACACACCGTTAAGTTCAGATCCCTTGACTTCGTAATTTCATTTCATCTTCTAATGATTCAAGTCTCAGTTATATTAAAATTTATGTAGAAAGAATCCAATCTCGAATACTAATCTACAGGTAGTACCATTAACACCCAATTACTATATACATACTAAGTCATCATCAAACACAATTGGGGAGACTGGCATGGAGAGGATAATCTAAGATGGTAATAGATATTTAAGCTCTTTTGACACAACCATCTAGATTTCGAATTCTTTAAGTACTTGTATGTCGTGAAATATGTTTTAGCACATAGATTATATGAAACTGACGGGAAATTTATTTAGCACTACATTAGTACATTGTATTGATCTTAATATGAATAGAGATAGACGGGGTTTTATATAGGGGGTCCCGGTCCCTGACAATCATTTGTCAGGGACCTGTTATTTAACAATCAGTTTCTCAGCCGTTGGATCAACGATCCAACGGCTGAGATTAAAAAAAAAATTATTTTACGTTCCTCGGATATTTTCCGCGGAACGCTCCGCGGAAATTTTCCGCGGAACGTTCCGCGGAAAATTTCCGCGGAAAGGGAATTTTTTTTGTAATCCAGGGGGGCCGTTGGATCGTTGATCCAACGGTTTAAAAAGTGATTGTTAAATAACCGGTCCCTGACAATCGATTGTCAGGGACCAGCTGCCTTATATAGGAGTCCAAAATCTATTATTGTACAATTACTTAGGGCCCATTTGTTTATGGGTGAATGGTACCAACTGAACTGAGTCAAAATTTATTTGTTCAGATTATTTGATTAAATTTCATTCATGTGGATGATTCCTTTTTTTCTGGACGAATTCTGAACTAGTCGGTATAAAAAATTTAACTGAACCATTCCTCAATTCACTGATCACGATTTCTCCACTTTATTATTCTAAGCTTACTATCAACTAACTTTATTACAGATTATTTTAATTAATTTTATTTTACTATTATCTCACGTAAACTTTAATTTAAATAATCCATATCTTCTTTCACACAACTGAAAGTTGAAATTTTGATTTAGTAAATTATTATTAAAATGATATTTATAATTTTTTGATTTGATTCCGTAATTACATTGGTACCCTTGTTTATTCAGATTTATAATTTTTGGTAATTCACCTAATTTAAATGAATACGTAATTAATAATGTAATTTGATTAAATTAATTTAATATCAATAAATAAAAAATAATATTAAATATATGTATGACAATTATAAAATATCACGTAATTGATTTCATCAAAAAATTTGATCGCCTAAGCATTTAATATCTTCTATTTATATCATTAAAAAAAATAATATTATTAAATTTAAAATTATTAATTTTTTCATTGAGAAAAATTTATATTAATCTAACAAACAACATCACTTATTCAGCATTTAGAATAATCATTCGTTCAGAATTTTAATCATTTAGAAATTTTTGTTCAGATTTAACAAATGACCCCTTAATCTACCCTTATTATATATCCTTAATAGAAACAAAGGATGGTAGCTTTTAGGGGCTTGAGTTAAAAATAACATTTTTTTTGGGAAAAAAAATAAAAATAACATTTTTCGGAAGGGGGTGTTAAAAATACCCATTTGATTACGCATTTGGGGTTGGGGTAACATGAATTACGCATTTTATGATTGGGTAATAGGGGTTACGCGGGTTACGCAAGATTCATTTGGGTAATACATGTATTATAAAGCCTAGAATACGTAAGGGGCTGTTGGGTAAGGCTGGGATACGCATTTCTGACTTGCGTATCCCATGTAACGCAACTTCGACCTGCGTGATGACATCATATGACGTCATCGTCGTTTTTCCAGCGACGAGAGCTCCAGAGACGATTCCATGGCGATTTCTTTTGGATCAATTAATCAGTTCATCCATAGCCGGAACTTTCCCATCACATACAACATACCATTAGAATCGCAATTATATTATCTACACACCTATACAAATTTCTTAGCATTTTATATGCCGGAATGGAAACGCCCGAATCGAACAACATATAAATATCCACCAATTAAAATTTAACAACTTATCAAGCACGGATTCTTAGCATGTGTTCTTGAGCACACACTAGACAAACACTTAGTTAATTGATTTAGTCTATAAAAATAAGGCTAATTTAAGAACATCCCCAAAGGTAAGGGACAAATCTCTTGTTTTTTGGACCTATTAAGTGACAAATAAAAAATAAATGGGAAGTGATCATGTTGCTCCAATGCATAGGGATTCTTCATGTGACCACTTTCAATTTATAGCCCACAGAATCTCCTTGGGAAAAGGTCACTTTGGGAAGAAATGGATGAAATTTGTAACATCATTGCCGGGGAAGCAGCATGTTTCCTGGGAGATCTTAATTGTGTTAGAGTAAGTAAGGAAAGGTTAAATTGTGAATATAGGTCAGCAGATTCCACATTATTAAATGATTTCATCAAGAACCATAATCTTTCAGACATGGAAACAGTAAACTCTATATTTACATGGTTTGGAAGTGGGGGAAAGAAAAGTAGATTGGATAGATTTTTAGCTAACCCGGAATGGTTCAACAAGTACCGTTGGGTAGCTCTAACTCTCCCTAGGAAACATTCAGATCATAAGGCTATCTCATTAGGTATTGATAGTAAGAACTGGGGTCCTAAGCCTTTCAAAGTGTTCAACTGGTGGCTTAAGGATGAAGATTGCAGAGCAAAAATCATTAGATACTTGGATAGTTCAGAGGCTTCTAATTCAAAGAATATCCAGGTCCTACTTAAAGGAGTTAAAGAGTCCCTGCGCGGTTGGGGGGCAAAAGCAAAATCTGAACTGGAAATAAGAATAATCTGTCTAGAAAAACAACAAGAGTTATTTGATCTAAATAACGCTTGGGATTTAAAAGCAGTTAGATGCAGAGAAGAGCTTCTACTTTGTTACTCAAAAAGAGATTCTATGCTAAGGCAAAAGGCCAGGCTACTCTGGCATCTGGATGGTGACAAAAACTCTAAGTTCTTTCATCGGACTATACAGAGTAGGCGTATCAAGAATAACATCAGTAAGATTTTGTGGAAGGATGTCTTGATCTCTGAACCTTTGGAGGTAAAACAGGTTTTCTATAATCATTTCAAGGAATTCTTCAGCTCCAAAGCTGATAATTTGGTCTTTAGAGTTGGAAATTTGATCAATCCTAAGCTGAATTCATCCACTAAGAATTATCTGGAAGCAATGATTAGTTTGGAGGAATTGGAATTTGCCCTTCATCAATCAGACAGTGACAAGGCACCCGGCCCGGATGGCATAAATTTTAGATGCATCAAGCTAATGTGGCCTCGTATAAAAGACAAAGTTTTGGACAGCGTAACAAACTTCTCAGAAACTCTAGTGCTTCCCAGGGGTTTCAACTCCTCATTCATAGCACTGATTCCAAAATCTATCAAACCTTTAACAGTTCAAGATTTCAGGCCCATCAGCCTTATAAATAGCTCCGCCAAGTTATTCACTAAATGCCTCACTAACAGATTGGGCCAGTTCATGGATTGCATTGTTAGTGGCTCTCAAACTGGCTTCATGAAAGGCAGGCAAGCAAGCGAAAGCATATTGATAGTCAAGGAAGTCCAGCATTCTCTGAAAAAACAAAAGTTGAGTGGATTTATTTTCAAGATCGACTTCGAAAAGGCTTTTGATACGTTAGAATGGTCTTTTTTATGGAATCTTATGGAGAAACTTGGGTTTGGATCTACATGGATTAACTGGCTATCCGCTTTCTTTGAAAGCATAAGAGTCTCAATCCTTATTAATGGAGCCCCAACAAAAGAATTCTCTCCTAAGCGAGGCCTTAGGCAAGGTGACCCTCTTTCTCCCCTATTGTTCAACCTTGCAGCTGATGTCCTAAGTTGTATGTTATCCAAAGCTGTATCTCAAGGTATCTTTCAAGGACTTACATTCCCAGGTAGTAATGAACAACTTACACATCAGCAATTTGCGGATGATACAATCATTTTCCTACAAAACAATCTGGAATCAGTGAGGGGTGTCAAAAAGGTTCTGCAATGTTTTCAGCTTGTCTCTGGTCTCAAAATAAATTTCAGGAAAAGCAGTCTGTACTCAGGAAATCGAAATGACCCTTTAGTCATTCAGAGTGCAAAAATTTTAGGGTGCAGAGTTGGATCCTGGCCAATGCAGTACCTAGGCATTCCTATAGGTTTATCATGTCGCAGGAAAGTTTACTGGGAACCATTATTAAGGAAATTAAGAGGTAAATTCGCAGCCTGGAAGGTGGATTCCCTTAATAAAGCGGGAAGATTGGCTCTAATCAAATCAGTACTAGACAGCCTTCCTACACATTGGCTCAATTCCTCAGCATTACCAACTTCAGTTTGTAAGGAAATAGAATCATTAAGACAGAGATTTTTCTGGGGAAGTAAGATGAAAGATGCTCAAATTGTCAACAAAAGAATGCACTTGATAGCCTGGAACAAAGTATGCAAACCTAAATCTGAAGGAGGACTTGGTCTCACTCCTATTGCTAATAAAAATACAGCTTTGTTAGGCAAGTGGGTAGAGAAATGGTATTCAGATAGAGATAAGGAATGGCACAAATGGACAAGAATTAAATACTCTTGCAAAGTCAGTGAGAGCATGGAAAATTTAATCGAAAAGGGAAATCTTTCAGATTTGTGGTCAAGTGTAAAGGAAATGTGCAACAAGTCCTTGCTGGGACCTCTCCTGACGAAAGACAACTTTAAATGGAAACTAAATAATGGAAAGAATGTGCTATTTTGGGAAGATCAGTGGAATTTAGGTATTACTTTGAAGGATAAGTATCCAAGACTATACTCCATTTCCAACTTCAAAGAAATTGATGTTGAAACATTTCTGTCACTCTGGGACTGTTATGAGCACATGAGTAATGTTTTTTGGAGACGTTCTTTGAGAAGCTGGGAGCATGCACAGGTAGAGGACCTAGAAAGGAAAGTCCAACTCATCTCTCTTAATCCTATGAAGGATGTAGTATCTTGGGTACAAGGCAATGGTCAATACACAGTTAGGCAAGGTACCTCTTTCATATCTCCTATTGATGCTACGAGTAGCAATATATGTCAAAGCATTTGGAAACTAAAGGTACCAGCCAAGGTTCAGATTTTTCTATGACATCTCTATCTGCATATCCTTCCAACAAAGTCCTTCCTAGCACAAAGAATTCCTGGTTTGCAAGCGAGTTTGTTCTGTACTCACTGCTGCTCAATTATTGAAAACTCTGATCATATTTTTTGGGAATGTGACATTGCCATGAGAACTTGGAGGAAAATTCTGGATTGGTGGGGTTTTATTCATAAATCAATTCCAGTTTGCATAAATAATGCGTTAAGCATGATTAACTGGCACAAAGAAGAGAGTTTGAAAAGAGTATGGAGATTGACAATTTTTGCTGTTATTTGGACTTTATGGCTGTGTAGGAATGAAAGAACCTTCATCAATGCACGAATTGATGTTAATACTGTTCTTTTCCTGATCCAAAAAAGAGCACTAGAATGGAATTTAGCGAATGCCTATATCTCGCAGGAGTACTCAGAACGGTGGGACTCAAACCCAGTAGGAGCGGTTTCAAGTTCAAGGAATGCTTTTGTAGCAAATCTATTAAAAGGTAAGGAAGATTTATTCTGTTTCATAGACGGATCATGGAAAAAGGATGCTCGAGGTGCAAGTATTGCAGGAGCAGGTGGGCTAGCAAAAAATTCGGAAGGAAAAACAGTAATGCTCTTTTCAGGACCTATCATTGCTGAAAGTGCTTTTGATGCAGAGGTAAAAGCTTTTGAATCCTTAATTCAAGTGGTTTCTGTGTCTAGAATGAAAGAAAAGAGTGTTCTGGTCTACATGGATAATGCAGAATTAGTCAACAACATACTTCAGTTTAAGGCCTTAAAAAATTCTCAACTCTGTTTGAATGAAGAGAGTAGAAGACTTTTTCTCATGCTCAATATAGAAGTTAAAAAAATCAACAGAGAATTCCTTTCAGAAGCTGATTTTTGGGCTAAGCAAGGGAGTAAAAGAAAGGGTCTGGTGGTAACTTGGTTCTAAAGCCCAGCTAAGTTGGTTATAGGATTTAGTATCAGTGGCCCAGAAAATTTATAACGGGCTGCACGGATATAGATTGGTTATTGTGGGTGTTATTGAAAATTACATTTGGTGCATTTACTATTAGCCAGATATCTGTTCTATCAAGTCCATACTAACGAAACGTCGCCAGTCACTTAGAAAGGTTGCATTGAGTATAGTGGCTTGGGTTAATGTGCAGACAGCTTTAATTACATTTTGAGTTTACAACAAAAACCCCTATATCTATGTCCACTTCTGCAGGGGTTTTTTGTTCACCTCTTCCTCTCCTTTTAGCCTCAAACATCTTCCCTCTTTATTACAAATTCAAAGTTTAGCAATAGACACAATGGTGGACGTTCAGCCTAGATGGGAACTTCCCAAGAGGGGATTCGTGAAAATCAACGTGCATGCTTTCTTCACGCAAAACAGGCTCCCCAATGGCAATGTAAGTGGAATAGGAGTGGTGGCTAGGGATCATAGAGGTAACATCCTAAGCATGCTGGCTGGTTCTCTTGGGAAGGAACGTAGAAGGAACAATGAATACTATGCTTTTCTAGAAGGCCTGAAATTGGCGTATGTCAAGGGTTACACAAAAGTCACTCTTGAAACTGATCATGTTAATGCTTATTGGGAGTGGAAGGAGTCGATTCAAGCAGGCTGTCACCCGGATGATGAGTCAGTGGTAAGGATGTTGAACACTAGAAAGAGGGATAAGAACTTCGTCTTGGAAATTCGTTTAGCAGATGCTGTGGATAATGAGTTAGCGACATACTTAGCTTTCCATGGAGCCTCTAACTGGAATCAGATGGCGATGGTTAAGCAACCTTTTGGGAGAGTTATAGAACTTTGGCATCAAGATATGGGTCTAGGTCGAGCTGGTGATCTGCAGGAGTGGGTGCTAGAAGAAGAAGCGAACATTGCTGCAATGGTGGAAGAAGTGGTAGATCCTGGCGAAGGTTTAGCCATACAAGGTAACAATCAAGTTCTGCATATTGGTAACGTTTTTGTTGGCATGGAAAACTGGTAACTCAATCGACATGGCTGTTGCACTGGGAGCATGACTCTTCTTGGGCTGCTGCTACACTAAGGGCTTTAAGTGGGTTTGTTCTCGGCCCATTTTATTTGTTTAAGTATTGTTTAAGTTAGTTTCCTATTTGCAGTCTGAACATTTATGATGGTGTAGCTTGTTGGGCCTGTTTTGAGTCTATTTGGTTTTGTATGCCCCTGAATTTTTGGCCAAGTGCCCAATATATTCCTTGCTCTTCAAAAAAATATGTTTCATATTCATACTTATTTTTATATTTTTATATTAGTAATAACTAACTACATTATAATATAAAATTCAAATTCATCTAAAACAATTTTAAATTTTATTTATTTTCAAAATCTAAAGTATTTTTTTCAGAACTGAATCCAAATAACGAATTAAAAATGTTTTGATTAAATATAAGTCAAGTTAGGTGAGTTTAAAATGTAATCAAAAATAAGAAAAAAGAAATAAAAACAAAAACAAAAGAGAAGCAACAGTCACATTTTGCAGCTTTAAGAAGATGTGTGCGGGGACACTACAGATGGCAACTGCCAACAGGTAGGAATTTGTGAAATAAAAATAATATTACAAATCAAAAATATAAAGCTTGTACTTTAGCAATAATATCTTTCAAATTAGAAATATATGTTATCCTAATACTTGAATTTATAGTCCCCTAAATTGTACACCGTTCATAATTAATTGCAATAAACTAATATATATTTCAAACTAATTTTCATATTCAAACATTCATTAATCAACCACTACTTTAATAAAAAATAATAAAAATTATAGTATTTTACATTATAAATTAATTTTCATAATATATATAATACAATTATAACTGATTTAAAATAATTATATTTTAACTCAACACAAAATTTGAAAAATTCAGATTTGAACCCATATTTTAAATAATTACATAAAATTCATAACTTCAAAGTCTCTAATTTCTTTTAAAGGATTAAAAAAATATTAATTCATAATTTATTAATAATATGTATTTATAAATGTATATAAGCCAACACAACATATATTTTAATTATTCAAAATATTCAATATACGCTAAAAATGATTATCACAGTTTGGTGAAAAAATTGTAGAGACCATCATGATTCACTTCTAAATTCTAAATAAATCAATCATATATAAAAATTTATCATTTACCATATTTATTTTAATTTCCTAATCAAGATTAAATTAAATTTAAATTTAATTATTTGTTAAATTCATAAATTACTTGTTTTTTAATTTAAAATTTTTACTAATAAACTATAAATAATATTTTTCCATACATGCATATACCACTAAATTATATATGTTTATATATTTTTTAATTATGAATTTTTTAATATCTTTTGTTATAATAGGTAAGACTACCACATAACAATTACTCATCAATAAATTGTAAATTATTTTAGCATCAATCAAAGTTAATTGTC
Source organism: Kitagawia praeruptora (assembly GCA_037693485.1). NCBI lineage: Eukaryota > Viridiplantae > Streptophyta > Magnoliopsida > Apiales > Apiaceae > Kitagawia > Kitagawia praeruptora. The sequence continues at coordinate 38,238,662 of CM075346.1, read as the reverse complement.
CAAAACCGTTTCAGTATTTTGTTAGTCTACTTTAGGTACTCTTTAAGTTCAAGTCAAAAAATTATGTAACTTAATTATCTAACGAAATGGAACTCCAACATTACTCACTCTCTCCAAAAATAAATATTCAACCTTTTCTTATATTTGATGTATCTATAATATTAGTTGGTGGATCTTACATGTGAGTGAATTTTATGCCAGAGTCAAAGATTGGCATCATGATTGTCTTTTACTCCCCGATAATGAAAAGATGAATTTCAAAAGCACCACTCTTTAGGACCTGACGTAGAATAAGCAGCATTGTATGGGTTACGCTATTCGCAGATTGATGTACCAAAACAATTAACACTTCCACAAAGTGTTTAAGTAATTCTTTACGATCCTCCACAAGCGTATCAAAAATCGATCTAATTCCTTGGCTCACTCGAAACGCATCAACTAAAAGCTTGGCATCCGATTCAAAAACATACTTATTTGTTCTCCATGTATTCACCCATGATAGTGCCTCATTTAAGCTCAAAGCTTCAGCTTCCCTCGCATATGATCGACCTCTGACCATGTTCGTTCTAGCTCGAAGAAATCCTCCACTCCCATCTCGCACCACACAACCCACACCCACATACTCACCTCCTTGTCTACATGCTACATCTATATTAACTCTAATTCACCCAGCTGGAGATTTGCACCACTGTCTTTGGTTTATCATTCAGTAACTCAATGTTGTCCATCCTCCTCGAGCTCTATTCCAATCTATGAGCATGTTCAATGCCATTGATTTAACACCAAATGCCGAAGTATTAACCTTCTCCCACAGCCAATTATTCCTCCTATGTCACAGACCCCAACATAACAAGCCAATCATCCTGCAATTCTCTTTATTAACCAAGTTGAAAGATCGCTTCAAAACATTCATAGTTGTATCATTATCGTCTGCCAACACACTATCTTGCAACCCTACTATCGCCCAGACTTCCTTTGCAAAACTACATTCAAATAACACATGAACAGCAGTCTTTGTATGTCTTTGGCACCAAGAACACATTGCTTCTATATTAACCTACTTACAACATAATGCAACTGCTGTAGGCAACACTTCTCGAGATGTACGCCACAACATATTCGTAACCTTACCTGGAAGCTGCATTCCCCATAACTTCCTTCAAAACACTCTATCAACACAATCTGACTCACCCTGTAACTGCCTATACCCACTCCTCACCGAGAACTCCCCCTTATCCTATAATATCCAGTACCAAGAGTCTACTTTACTTCGAATAGGAATTGGGATTTATTGTATAAGCTTCCTGTCACACTCATTAAACAGATCATGTAGTATTTCCTCGTCCCATCCTCTTTTACTATCATCCATAAAACTCTGTATTGTTGCTTGTTCCAGTTTCTCATGCATCATTGTTGTGAGGTATCTGTTTTGCAAATATGGTAGCCACGGTACTTTCCATACCCTTGTATATTCTCCATTTCCAATTCTTTAACGACACCCTTGTTTAATAAGCTCTTGAGTCTCAAGTATACAGCGCCATATGTAACTCGGGTTATTTCCCAACGTGGCGTTCATGAAGTCAGAATTAGGATAATACATAGCTTGCATCAGCTTAGTCACCAAAAGATTACTACCAGTAATTATTAAACGCCAAGCTTGCTTAGCCAACATAGCCACATTGAACTCTCTCAAATTTTTGAAACCCAAACCTCCCTCTTCCTTGACTATGCACAATCTCTCCCATAACATCCACTTAATTCCACTGTTACCAACCCCATTCCCCACCAGAAAGAATTCATTTTCCTCTTAATTTTCTCACCGACTTCATTTGGAATTAACATCAGATTCATCCAGAAATTTGGAATGGATTGAGTAACAGTTTTAAGCAACGTAAGCTTTCCAGCCTTCGACAACGAATGATTGTTCCATCCCTACAACGTCTGCTCAATTCGGTCAAGTAAGAAACCAAATTCTAACACCTTATTTCGACCTATATGCATTGGAATACCCAGATATCGACCTGGTGCATTAGCTTCTCTCACACCCAGCTGGTTACAAACTTTCCTTCTATCTTCTATAGTCGTATTTGCAGAGAAGGTAACCAATGACTTATTGAAATTCACAACTTGGCCAGAGATATTTTTATACGAATTCAATATTCTATTCATTACCTTTGCTTCAGCTGCTTTTACTTTAAAGAAAAAGTAGCAATCATCAGCAAATAATGAATGTTATACGGTAGGTGCACCTCTCGCCACAGTATAATCGTGTAACAGCCCTGCTTCCTCATTTCTCCAAATTATGGCACTAATTAACCCCTCAACACACATTATATAGATATACGGTGATATGGGGTCTCCCTGATGTAAACCCCTTTGAGGAATCACATTACCAAATACTTCACCATTGTGCAGGAAAGAGTATGAAACCGAACGAATGAAACTCATCACTCTATCAATCCAAATTTCATGAAACGCAAACCTTTGCATCATACTCTGGACAAAATCCCACTCCAACAGATCATGCGCCTTGGATATATCTATCTTCAAACCTGCCACCCCATTAGTTCCTTGCTACGTCGTCTCATATAGTGATTAACCACATAAGCAACCAACGCATTGTCATTTAACAATCTCCTCTCAATAAAGGCACTCTGCTTATCAGAGATGATCGACTTTAAGCTCGACTTGAGTCTGTTAGTCATAACTTTAGATAATATACGCATCAACACGTTACATAACGATATCGGTCTGAGGTCTGCCATTGTTTGAGGTACTTTTACCTTAGGTATCAAACGGACTAAAGCTTGATTAACAGCAACTGGGAGCACACTAGTTTTCATATATTCCTGAAAAAAACGAGTCACATCTAATCCCACCAAGCTATAGAAAGACTGAAAAAAGTAGGGTTTAATCTATCCGGACCCAGTGACTTGTCCAGATACATCGATAATGTAGCTTCTTTTACTTCACCTGCTATAACTTTTTTAAGGGGATCCACATAATCTCCCTATCAAATAAACGCCCATCCAAAGTCGTCATTTTAATCAACTGAGCAAAGTAATCTTCCATCAATCCTTGTACCTCCTCTGTTGTTTGTCTCCACTCACCATTACTATCTTTAATTCCCTGCAACATACTATTCTTTCTCCTTGTCGATGCATAATTATGAAAAAAAAAGAGTGTTTCAATCCCCTTCACGTAACCACAAATTCTTAGCCCAAACTTTGCTTTATACTCCAAACTTTCGTAATTTTGCTTTATACTCCAAACTTCCGTAATTTTGTTTTATACTGCAAACTTTGTTATTTAGACTCATTACTTACCCTCCCTCCCAACTCCTACAATTTAACACCACAAAAATAAACTTTCTCCACTATATCCAACCCGTTCGCCTCTTCCCATCTGTTCTTAACTACGTTTACACACTCCTTCTCCCCAAACCATGTATTCTCAAACCGGAATCTCCTCTCCTTTTGATTATACACTTATTTATTAAGCTGTAAAAATAATGGGAGATGATCAGACGTAGCTACCTCAACTACTTTCACCTCTGCTATGGGAAATAATTGACACTACTCATGATTAGCAAGACCCCTGTCTAGTCGTTCTTGAATCCAATTATGTTTCCCCCTCGATTTCTCCCATGTGAATTTATCCCCCATAAAACCCAAATCCTTCAACCCACAATTGTTTACAACCTCTGTAAAACCTTATAACAGGCTGATAGGATGTTGTCTTCCCCCCCTCTTCTCATCAGCAAACGTAAGGTAATTAAAATCTCCTATTATGCACCACGGAAGGTTTAACTTCGTAGATAAGCTCGGTAATATATCTTGTGATTCTCATCTTCTACCTCTTTCTAGACAACCATAAAACCCCATACACCTCCACCTCCCCACCTGCTCGTTTTTCACCTCAAAATCAATATAATGATTTCCACTCTCTCTTATTTTACATCCTCTATCATTCCTCCATAGTAAAGCTAAACCTCCACTATGTCCCTATGCATTAATAACACAACAATCCGCAAAATTCAACAACTTACATAAATCGACTACTTTACTCTTCTTAGTTAACGTTTCAGATAAAAAGATAATATTAAGTTTTAACTGCTGGGTAAGCTCCTTAATAAAATGAATTGTAAGTGGTTTACGCAACCCACGAAAATTCCACGCTAACAGACTCATTGGGCTAGGCGGGCTTTTAAAATAAGTCCCGCCTCTATCAAGGTTTTTGGCCCAAGATTTTCATTAGTGTCAGACAAATCTTCTAGCCCATTATGCACCAATTTTGCTCCTTATTCAATTGCTTATGTTTTGTATCTATAATGACTGTAGTATTTTCAAAATTATTTTTGCCGCCCACCAAAACTTCACCAGCTTTCACAGGGAAAGAAAATTTCCATTTTACTTTATTCACACGTCATCAGAACATATGTAAAGAAGGACATGTCACTATGTGATATGCATTCTCTATAAATGAAGTACTTTATGATTTGATTCAATAAATGTTTATTGCCGTAGTTGCATTCAGAAAGGCAAGAGATATATGACAAGCATGACCATTTGACCTGTGTCAATATTTTTGTACCCTTTAAGATCAAGTAAAATTATTCCCTTAGAAATAGTTTAAAGATTATTGAAAAATATATACATATATGTATATATTAATTTATTAAATATCTATACTTTAGTATCTTCATTTTGGTTAGTAACATAGCAAAAACTTATATCTATGTCGATATCTGACATATTATTAGAGAAAATTAACCATTATATGTATATTTTATAGGACTTTGAAGGTCTAGTAGATGTATTAAGCTAGAAAGTTACATTCATATGTAACAAAATTGATCGTTAACAGTGAGTTAAGTTTACTAGTAACGAGCTGTTTCAGTACAGTGAATTTCTCATTTTACTGAAAGTTATATGGGACTAATTATTTGCTGCTAGTCTAAATGAGATTTACTATATCAATCGCTCAATTTAGTTTCTTATTTCTTATTTTTGTCCTTAATATAATTTCCAGTAGTTAAATGGGAATAATTACGCTTTTATAGTTTTTTTAAAAAAAGTTATGCTTTAATTGTTTATATGCTCGGTACTCAAGACAGAATTATATTGAACTAAAGTTTTTGTAAAAGTAGCATAAAATGTCGTAAGATTATTTGAAAAAAACATAGTATCAAAGAATAACTACGTTTTTGGTACTATTAATTTTATGTTTTGTAATTATACTTTCGATGCGTAGCATGGGTAAAATGGTAGTTAGAATAAGAATCAGGAAAGTTGGATTTTTTTCAGATTTCAGGTTTGGATCGAGTTTTGGATTTCGGGTCGAGTTCAGATCGGAAGTATAGTTAATTATTAAAGGTGATGGGGTATTATCAAAATAAGAAGAAACAGAAAAAAAGGTTAAATCTCCTTAATCAATGAATTTAATGAAATCAACGGCTAGTAATGAATAACCACGCCATTCCTCCAACCCATGCCAGGAATCGCATTTCACATCTTGTTTACAATCCTTTCGAACTTTCTATATCGCTCGCGGGGTAACTAAAGTCGGAAAAGAAACTCTAGAAGGTACACGAAGATGTGCACATAGCGTCTTCCAAGCCGATAGCTCCGGTCGTCTATTTAGCGTATGTTGTTCCGAATTATCTGCCTCGTCCTAAATTGAGTCTCCGGATGAATCGAATTTTTGCTCGCGCGATATGTCGAAATAGCAAATAACGTCGCAACAGTCGTCCTAATATCCTAAGACGAATCTTATCCTAAATCATCCTATCTAATGTCCCACTTAACTATACCTAATCATCCTAACTTGTTTTAGTGACCATAACCTGTCGCTCTGATACCAACCTGTGACGCCCCCAAATTCGGGATCAGGATTTGGTGCCACAAACCATTACAATCAAATATAACTTGATTATACAATGACCCATCACCGAGGATCGATCTCAGGTTATGGTATGAAACAAGAATCTAAATTACAACAGTTATTATAACTATCATACCTTCTTATCCATAGCGCAGTCCAATACCCAGTATGTCTGTGCTAATACTGAAATCTATACTTTATAAAATATCTCCTCGCTCTCATTCGGCTTGCAATATATAGGTAGCCAACCCTTAACCCTAACTGAAAAGGAAGGGTAAAACAATGCAAGAGTGAGCCAACAATGCTCAACAAGTTAATAATATAGTGAAACAACAATATCTCGATAGTTCATTGATGAAAAATATCAATGATCATTTATCTCAAGATAATATTTAATTTCCATCATAGAGTAAGAATTTTCTATTTTCTTCAACCATACTCAGATAAAACTTTGAGAAAAAGAATATCAAGAAATCCCCAATCATTCTTACTCCACTTTCAACGTACAATGTTACTCGCGAAGGGAATAACTGGGAAACTTCTATCCATCCTTAATCCCATTGTTTTAATGAGTTTCCAATTTTGATCAAGATAGAAAACAACTAACTTTGATATTCACAATTTCGAAACTAATGATCATTTACCTTGAAACATATGTATCTTATCAAAACATTCATTTCTTTAAAACCATTCCATCATTAAAACGTACTTTTCATAAAACATTTACAAAATCATTTCAGTTGATTGGAGTTTTTTTCACGACAATAGACAACACGGATTATCAGCCACGTAAAGTCCCCATATCGGACACGATGTCCCTCTGGACCTTGAAATTGGGTTCCCAATTAGGCAACACATTGGCATTTAATGCTGGACTAGGACCACCCTAGCCTCTTACGCTAAATAAAATGCTAGACTAGGCACTCCCCCAGCCTCTTACGCTAAAAAAAATGCTGGACCGGCGTCACCCGGCCTCTTACGCCTCCAATCTGAAGGAATCCGTAGAAAACATTTAGACGAAATCCTTCACCATAAAACCTTTTAAACATTTCAATTTTCAGTCCTTAAACTCACTGATAACAGATCAGCCCAGTATAAGGAAATTTTAAAACATTTTTAATTAATTAAGCCATTTTAATGAACAACATTAAAAGATTAAAGGACAGAGAAGCATTCGATATAAGGAATCATAACAACAAAGCAATAACACTAAATTAGGTATGGTATAGTTTAGCAGGACAGAATTATGAATTAGTAGATCAACAAGGCATCATTAATAAGTTAGAGAACAAGCAATTATTAAGATTCTAGAAATTGAACAGCAATTATAAGGAAATTAAGGAATAAAGTGATATGAAGTTCAACAATAGATTTGAGTACTGCACAAGCTATAACCACTTCTTTTAAAAGTTACCAACTGATAAAATTCTCATGGAAAAATTCAAATTTACATAAAAGATTTGAATAATTTAAAAACGAAGATTTAAGAAATTCTCAATTACCCCAGGTCTCACTCTTGTCAGCTAAGCACTCATAGGCTTCAACTGCCAAACCGGCATGACAATAATGAGTTTGAACAATTAAGAAGATCTCAATTCATTCTCGGCTTTAACCGTCACTGAGCAACACATGTCTCAATAATAGTATAAACCTCGAATTAGTTTACATCAATTTAAAGGAAAACGTACTTTAAAGAATATTGCTATAGACGGGGAATATTGAAATAAAATAATAATAAAAGAAAACATCACCTGAACGATAGGTGAGGAAAAATAAACAATGACAGAATAATTTGAAAATGATTGTTTGTAAATTAATAGAAGAAGAATGTCACTAACAATAAAAATGAAGAGTTTAGGCACTAGCAAAATGATTTGAAAGAAACATCGTATAATTAACAGAACAGTTTCACATTATTCAGAATAAATATGAAGAGTATAATTGTTTGCAAGAAGGGATTTCGAAAGAACAATAAATAATACAAAAGGTTTCACATCACTTGAACAATAAGTGAGGGATATTATACTTGCCTCAATACACGCAGTTTCCAATTTCAATATCTCGATCCTTTACTCGCTTTACATTAGTCTCTCCTTCTTTACATATTGACCTTTCTTCGATCACATATCCGTTTTTCCTTTATCACTTGTCAGTCTTTACACGAGCATACTCGTCAATCCCGATAATTTTTCCATTCCACAAGATTCCATCTGCACATGCACTGGCTCTTAGTCATCCTCCTATTCGTACTTATATACAGGTAAAGTACTACTTCAGTACGCTTTTATCCATAACCGTCTAACTCTGCTCTACCCAAACGCGTCCTATAACGCCTTACACTTAACACATATAGCCACTACTTGTCATATTCTTAAAATATAAATGCATAACCACAAAATCATATAAGCACTTAACACATTATATCACTTTACACTTATATCCTTTAATACGTGCATTATATCGATTTACAAATAATTATTATCAAATTACTATACGAATGACAAATTAAATATAACAAAAATTGGACAGCACCTCCTTTAAAATATAACCTAACCTGTTGCGATACAACTGACCCAAATAACCATCAAACGATCCCAAAAATCATTTACCAACTCCATTTTTACTTACAATACACCTTATATACTACACAATTTTAAACTCAGATACATCACTGATTATCAGAAAATCTTATATAATCTCATAATTTCAATCCGAGTACACCTACAACATTTACTTTCTAACTCAAACTATAAATCCATAATTAACATATAATAATACATTTATACTACTAAGTACAACATACGATTTATCCTTTTATCCCCTGTCAGTCCAAGTCAAACTCATAACTCACAATCATCTTTCGAATACAACCTAATAACATAATTCTTATTATCCGAGCAATGTGTAAATAATATTTTTTTATAATTTTTAGAAAATTTGGACAGCGTCCCCCCTTTTGTACAGATACACTACCAGTCGGAAAACAACCGACACAATCTACAACAATCAACAATCACAATTATAATTATCCATATATCATACCGCTAATAATACACTCCAACATTCCGAAACAATAATACAATTAAAACTAAAACTAACAAATTGCACTTAAACTTTTCCGACATTCAATAGAAATTATATCCGAAATAATATGTCACATAATTTAATTCGGACTCAGAATAATCATCATCGTCACTTCCATCGACTCAAACAAAATCATTGTCGATGGGGCAAAATGTAACGCCCCCAAATCCCCTACAGGAATCTAGGTCGTCACATCTCTTGCGGAATATTCGATCACCTGCTCACAATATAATCTACCATAATATTCATAATACACACTATCTTTTACTCCACGGGTTATAGTCTTAGAACAAGCACTCAATAGCTCCAAAATATAATACATCTCAAATTCACTTCCCAGAATCTCTAAAATACTATTACAACTCCAAAGTGCTATATAATAAACATTATACAAATACCTTCCCAGACTGCACCCTCCTCAGAAGCTATAAAATTAACACGCTGAATCAATTGACTTTTCTTTTCCTTAATCACGGTTCGCCATACTAGAGCCGGCACTGTTCGCCTCTGTTTTATAATATTTAAATAGCAAGTATGAGCCAAAGAATGCCCAGCAAGTATATAGAGATATCATATAATACGACAAAAACTCGACAAAAATATGTTTTGTATCACTCTATAATATATCTACTTTTGAAAAGAGAGCAACTCAGAAATTTTTTATGAATCTCAAAATACTACTCATATGAAAGTATAAATATATCTCAATAACTCCTCAAAATACTGCTCATATAAATATATCTCAATAACTTCTCAAAATTACTTCTCATATGAAATAATAAATATATCTCAATAACTTCTCAAAATACTACTCATATGAAAGAATAAATACATCTCAATAACTTCTCAAAATACTCCTCATATAACTCAAAAATACTCCTCGGAACTGTTCAATTGATTTGAATAAATAAAATTTACCAACTGCTCAGATCAACCCTCTAGTTAACAGAACCACAAAGGCATCGGTTAACCGTTAGGATGTCAAAGATTGGATTTCTGCTCATAACGCCTACTCAAGTAATGGATGATCAATCCATTGTCACTACTCAATTCTATCGATAGAAAGGATGGTCGACGTCTCGAACCACCCAAATAAAACTTCTCAGAAGGATGAGCCGTCTTTCTCGGCCCTTCACCCTTTATATGTAACCGTTTGGGCCGGTGCATTACTCCGGTCACTTTTGCTTTTAGAAGCAATAAATCACAACTTACTTTATATTTATATAAATATATATAACCCCACTCTTAAATATAAATATTTTGTAGTATGAAAATATAATTAAATATATCTTTATCATCTCTTTTACGAATACGAATGAAGTATTTAAATGAAAGTCCCAACAATATGGACAAACTCATGAAATAAATGTCAACACCTCATATAATAATTTCAACACCTCGTATAATAATTTCAACACCTCGTATAACAATATATATTTATGTAGATTGCATGAATAAAATCTGATATAAACCACTAAAAAGAATATTTGATTTTTAATAGCGAAAACTTAATCAGCATATTTTAAAATATAAATACTCCGAACGATGGAGTACGAATTAGTAAACCTGCAATTATGGATTTAAATCTATTCAACACATTTCATATATTGAAAAATACAGATACTCTGAACGATAGAGTATACATAAATAAACTTGCCTGGTTCTGCGGTACGATATTCCAACTTGCTCCGCGTCTCTGATTCTCCAGCATTTCACCTTCTCGGGCCTAGTTCAGCTATTATTTAACTCAACTTCTGATCACCTTTCCATCAATTTCTATTCACCGCTATATTGTACCTTTGCATATCTACAACTTTCGTTCTTTAAGCTTTTCCAAACGAGCCTCCTAACTTATCCGAAATCCTACCCCAAAATGGTTCCTCAAATCATTTCTTTAGAAAAATCCTAATTAACTTCCTATGTTCCGCCATTTTTAATAATTTCGATTTTAGTCTCTAAAATAATCTGATTCGATCCGGTTAATCAAAATAATCAGAAAATTTAAATATCAAGCCTCTAAAATAATCCCATTGACATCCTATATAAAAACTCAATCAATAAATAATCCTCAAACAATTATCTTACTCCACGATAAAGAAACATAATTAACCAATTAATCCTCGAGACAACAATTAATCCTTAATTTAAATAAATAAATCCTCGGGACAATAATTAATCCTCAAATTAAATAAATAAATCCTCGAGACAATAATTAATCCTCAAATTAAATAAATAACTCCTAAAGACAACAATTAATCCTCGAATTAAATAAATAAATAAATCCTAAAGACACAATTAATCCTATTCACTCAATTTAAAACCATAATAATTATTCCACTTTAATACCCTCATCATTTTAAATACCTCTTTTATCAATGAATCATTATCTTACCAAATTATATCCAAAATAATCACTAATTATTTTTAAATGATTGTTAACAATTAATTAATCAAATTGTAATTCTAATTTAAATTAACTCTTATAAATTCTCTAAAATTCCCTAATTTAATTAATATTAATCTCACAACAAAATTATTCAAGGATCCACTTTTATTCACATTAAATCCATAATTATTACTAAATAACTAAATAAATCAATTATACCATTTTTAGTAATTTATTTGTTACTAACCATTTTAATAAAATTCCAATTTTAACGAACCAATTGAACCCCTTATTTATTGATATATATAACTCCCGATTAACCGTTCGAAATTGTACGATTATTATATTATTATTAACGACAACAGCCATACGTGGGACCCACCTCCCACCACCACCGCCGCGCCTCTCCTTCCCTGCGTTGTCTCTCCCCCGCACATCTTTCTCTCTCTCTCTCTCTCGCCATTCTTTCTCCCTCTCCCTCCGTTCTCTTTCCCCCCTCTCTCTCTCACCTCTGTCTCTCTACTCCGTCTCTCAACTCCCTCTCCCGTTCTCTCTTCCTCCCCCCATCTCTCCGCTCTCACCTCTCCGTTTCATCCCTCTCCTCTCTCCCTCTCATCTCTCTCGCGTTTATCTCTTCTCTTCATCCCACTGCCTCTCTCAATCTCTCTCACCATCTCCTCTTATCTCTCTACCTCTCCTCTCTCGTCCCCCTCTCCGACAATCAACAACCACCAACACCACACCCTCATCTCCGATAACACTACCCCCTCTCTCTCCGATTCAACACGCCAAACAACAATAACCACACTTCCGACCCTCCCCTTATAACACCGATTCAAACCTCCGAACTCCGAACACCACAAACCCACAATTGACAACAATAACAAACACCACCACCATTAACAACCACCTCCGCCGCCCTTTCTCTACACCACAACTCCAAACCCAAACTTCTCACCTCTCTATCTCTTCGAACCCTCTCTCTCGAACTCCCCTCAATCTCTCCTTCCGCCTCTCTATACTTCTCTCCCTTTCCGATTAACACCACGGCAACACCACAACAGACTCGACAAACCCCCATCCCCCTGATTATCGTCAATTCCATCACTAATCAAACCTACCCACATCGACACCACACACAACTCCATCTGATGTTGAACTCTGTTTTTGTATATATCGGTTCTGTGATTTTTGTACTCTGTTTGTATAGAAAAAAAAATGGTCTGAGTAATAGTTTTGGTTTCTCTGTATTGTAAATAAATGGCCAGGCTTTTCTGTTTTAAACGACTTAAAAGGAAAAATGTGGGAATAAAAAAATAAAATAGGGGACAAAAATGAAGTGGCTATTTAATAATTAAAAAGAATTAATTGTGGGAGACAATGGAATTTTAGTGCTCCATTAATATTTTTAGTGGACAAATTTAATAATTAAAATGGGAGACAAAAATTAATGCAGAAAATAAAAAATAAAATAATAATTATGTTTATATTAAATAAAATATTTGGTGAAAAGATATCGTTTTTCCCCCGATTAATTAATTAAAACGAAATTCTAATTTCGTTTCTTAAAAATAATACGACTCAAAATTTAAAAATACTATTTTTCTCAAATTTTTAATAAACACTATTAATTAAATATAGTACGAATATATAATTTTAAAAATTTATAAAACGAAAAAGAAAAAAAAAATATACATACTAGTGTATCTTTTCTAAAATATTTTTAAATAAATATATCAAGTAGGTTCGAAAAATTTATTCGAAAAAATTTACGGATATTACAGTCTTCCCTCCTTAAAAGGATTCCGTCCTCGAAATCAACGTAGGCAAAAACTAAGGCTGCTTATTCGCTCTCTACTTTCCAATATCCCTTCTTCACTTTTTACCAGTTTTATGCTCTCATATTTCGATTATAAACTCTTATGCTATACCGTCTATTTCCATACTATCTCATCATTTATACCCACTTTCTTCATTTATTCTTATCCTGACTATACCCTCAAAATAAACCTTACCCTCCATAGTAAATCTGAATTATGAATTAAAATTCCTCATATTCTTTTCTCTTACTAATCATCAAATATACCTATTTCTTCTCATCCAAATCCTCCTGAATCAATTCAATCTAAGCCTTTACCATAACTGCTTCGTATACTCAAGTCACATATTCCCTTGTCTAAAACATCACATCATTATATTCAATCTATTGTTTCAATCCTCGTTGAAATCTTCTAACTCCTCCCTCCTCCAAATCCATACATAATACCATCATACTCTTCTTGTTTTGTTTCCATCTATAAAATCAACTCTATTTATCTCTTCTATACTTCTCCAAAAGTCACCGCCTCACTCAATTCAACTTATCATAATATGATTTAATCTAATAAAACTGCATACCCATGAAATATTTATTTATGGAAACAAAACAGTACATATCTGTACATATTCATATATAAACACATATATATCTGCAGTTATATATATATGCATATTTATGGATACATAACTGTATATACTCAAATTTAACCCATTAAATAAATCATGGATACACGTTTCCCTCGTCCTAATTGATTCTACTGTTGCTAATGGCCATCATGCCTCCACCTCACAACTCCTTGAAATCCTACTATAAATATACCTATCGGTTCCTTGGCTTCTAAACTCTCTCTTATAGTCATAACTCCTCCTACACTCGTTTTAAGATTTATAACCTACTTCTCTGATACCATTTCTGTAACGCCCCCAAATCCCCTACAGGAATCTAGGTCGTCACATCTCTTACGGAATATTCGATCACCTGCTCACAATATAATCTACCATAATATTCATAATACACACTATCTTTTACTCCACGGGTTATAGTCTTAGAACAAGCACTCAATAGCTCCAAAATATAATACATCTCAAATTCACTTCCCAGAATCTCTAAAATACTATTACAACTCCAAAGTGCTATATAATAAACATTATACAAATACCTTCCCAGACTGCACCCTCCTCAGAAGCTATAAAATTAACACGCTGAATCAATTGACTTTTCTTTTCCTTAATCACGGTTCGCCATACTAGAGCCGGCACTGTTCGCCTCTGTTTTATAATATTTAAATAGCAAGTATGAGCCAAAGAATGCCCAGCAAGTATATATAGATATCATATAATACGACAAAAACTCGACAAAAATATGTTTTGTATCACTCTATAATATATCTACTTTTGAAAAGAGAGCAACTCAGAAATTTTTTATGAATCTCAAAATACTACTCATATGAAAGTATAAATATATCTCAATAACTCCTCAAAATACTGCTCATATAAATATATCTCAATAACTTCTCAAAATTACTTCTCATATGAAATAATAAATATATCTCAATAACTTCTCAAAATACTACTCATATGAAAGAATAAATACATCTCAATAACTTCTCAAAATACTCCTCATATAACTCAAAAATACTCCTCAGAACTGTTCAATTGATTTGAATAAATAAAATTTACCAACTGCTCAGATCAACCCTCTAGTTAACAGAACCACAAAGGCATCGGTTAACCGTTAGGATGTCAAAGATTGGATTTCTGCTCATAACGCCTACTCAAGTAATGGATGATCAATCCATTGTCACTACTCAATTCTATCGATAGAAAGGATGGTCGACGTCTCGAACCACCCAAATAAAACTTCTCAGAAGGATGAGCCGTCTTTCTCGGCCCTTCACCCTTTATATGTAACCGTTTGGGCCGGTGCGTTACTCCGGTCACTTTTGCTTTTAGAAGCAATAAATCACAACTTACTTTATATTTATATAAATATATATAACCCCACTCTTAAATATAAATATTTTGTAGTATGAAAATATAATTAAATATATCTTTATCATCTCTTTTACGAATACGAATGAAGTATTTAAATGAAAGTCCCAACAATATGGACAAACTCATGAAATAAATGTCAACACCTCATATAATAATTTCAACACCTCGTATAATAATTTCAACACCTCGTATAACAATATATATTTATGTAGATTGCATGAATAAAATCTGATATAAACCACTAAAAAGAATATTTGATTTTTAATAGCGAAAACTTAATCAGCATATTTTAAAATATAAATACTCCGAACGATGGAGTACGAATTAGTAAACCTGCAATTATGGATTTAAATCTATTCAACACATTTATATATTGAAAAATACAGATACTCTGAACGATAGAGTATACATAAATAAACTTGCCTGGTTCTGCGGTACGATATTCCAACTTGCTCCGCGTCTCTGATTCTCCAGCATTTCACCTTCTCGGGCCTAGTTCAACTATTATTTAACTCAACTTCTGATCACCTTTCCATCAATTTCTATTCACCGCTATATTGTACCTTTGCATATCTACAACTTTCGTTCTTTAAGCTTTTCCAAACGAGCCTCCTAACTTATCCGAAATCCTACCCCAAAATGGTTCCTCGAATCATTTCTTTAGAAAAATCCTAATTAACTTCCTATGTTCCGCCATTTTTAATAATTTCGGTTTTAGTCTCTAAAATAATCTGATTCGATCCGGTTAATCAAAATAATCCGAAAATTTAAATATCAAGCCTCTAAAATAATCCCATTGACATCCTATATAAAAACTCAATCAATAAATAATCCTCAAACAATTATCTTACTCCACGATAAAGAAACATAATTAACCAATTAATCCTCGAGACAACAATTAATCCTTAATTTAAATAAATAAATCCTCGGGACAATAATTAATCCTCAAATTAAATAAATAAATCCTCGAGACAATAATTAATCCTCAAATTAAATAAATAACTCCTAAAGACAACAATTAATCCTCGAATTAAATAAATAAATAAATCCTAAAGACACAATTAATCCTATTCACTCAATTTAAAACCATAATAATTATTCCACTTTAATACCCTCATCATTTTAAATACCTCTTTTATCAATGAATCATTATCTTACCAAATTATATCCAAAATAATCACTAATTATTTTTAAATGATTGTTAACAATTAATTAATCAAATTGTAATTCTAATTTAAATTAACTCTTATAAATTCTCTAAAATTCCCTAATTTAATTAATATTAATCTCACAACAAAATTATTCAAGGATCCACTTTTATTCACATTAAATCCATAATTATTACTAAATAACTAAATAAATCAATTATACCATTTTTAGTAATTTATTTGTTACTAACCATTTTAATAAAATTCCAATTTTAACGAACCAATTGAACCCCTTATTTATTGATATATATAACTCCCGATTAACCGTTCGAAATTGTACGATTATTATATTATTATTAACGACAACAGCCATACGTGGGACCCACCTCCCACCACCACCGCCGCGCCTCTCCTTCCCTGCGTTGTCTCTCCCCCGCACATCTCTCTCTCTCTCTCTCTCTCTCTCTCTCGCCATTCTTTCTCCCTCTCCCTCCGTTCTCTTTCCCCCCTCTCTCTCTCACCTCTGTCTCTCTACTCCGTCTCTCAACTCCCTCTCCCGTTCTCTCTTCCTCCCCCCATCTCTCCGCTCTCACCTCTCCGTTTCATCCCTCTCCTCTCTCCCTCTCATCTCTCTCGCGTTTATCTCTTCTCTTCATCCCACTGCCTCTCTCAATCTCTCTCGCCATCTCCTCTTATCTCTCTACCTCTCCTCTCTCGTCCCCCTCTCCGACAATCAACAACCACCAACACCACACCCTCATCTCCGATAACACTACCCCCTCTCTCTCCGATTCAACACGCCAAACAACAATAACCACACTTCCGACCCTCCCCTTATAACACTGATTCAAACCTCCGAACACCACAAACCCACAATTGACAACAATAACAAACACCACCACCATTAACAACCACCTCCGCCCCCCCTCTCTACACCACATCTCCAAACCCAAACTTCTCACCTCTCTATCTCTTCGAACCCTCTCTCTCGAACTCCCCTCAATCTCTCCTTCCGCCTCTCTATACTTCTCTCCCTTTCCGATTAACACCACGGCAACACCACAACAGACTCGACAAACCCCCATCCCCCTGATTATCGTCAATTCCATCACTAATCAAACCTACCCACATCGACACCACACACAACTCCATCTGATGTCGAACTCTGTTTTTGTATATATCGGTTCTATGATTTTTGTACTCTGCTTGTATAGAAAAAAAAAATGGTCTGAGTAATAGTTTTGGTTTCTCTGTATTGTAAATAAATGGCCAGGCTTTTCTGTTTTAAACGACTTAAAAGGAAAAATGTGGGAATAAAAAAATAAAATGGGGGACAAAAGTGAAGTGGCTATTTAATAATTAAAAAGAATTAATTGTGGGAGACAATGGAATTTTAGTGCTCCATTAATATTTTTAGTGGACAAATTTAATAATTAAAATGGGAGACAAAAATTAATGCAGAAAATAAAAAATAAAATAATAATTATGTTTATATTAAATAAAATATTTGGTGAAAAGATATCGTTTTCCCCCCGATTAATTAATTAAAACGAAATTCTAATTTCGTTTCTTAAAAATAAATACGACTCAAAATTTAAAAATACTATTTTTCTCAAATATTTAATAAACACTATTAATTAAATATAGTACGAATATATAATTTTAAAAATTTATAAAACGAAAAAGAAAAAAAAAATATACATACTAGTGTATCTTTTCTAAAATATTTTTAAATAAATATATCAAGTAGGTTCGAAAAATTTATTCGAAAAAATTTACGGATATTACACAAAATTTCAAGGGTGCCCGAATTGGGTTTCCGACTCGAAACTCCGCACAAAAATTCTACAAATAATTTACAATTCATTTTCTCGGAATTAATCATACAGGGCTTCAGATTTTAACAAGTAGAATCACAGAATAAATTAAATCAAGCACTGAATTGTACTCCACAATAATCGCAGCAGAAAAACCACAATGAATCACAGAACAAACAAAAGCCCCCAACACTTCGACCACAACCTCTATCACACAGACGAACCAACAACGCACGCACACACTATTTACAAATACACACTCATGCAGTTACAAACACAACATCACACACTCTTAGACGACCTCTTCACACACATATATATTATATACCCACGCACACAGATTATAAATGCACACCCACAACTCGCCCTTAGCAACACACGTTGCCACCAACGAACAGCAGAGGAGAGTACAAACAGAGGGAAAAAGGGAGAGAGACGAACACAGGGTTGAGAGGGAGAGATTTGGGCGAGAAAAATGAGAGGGGGAGAGGAGAGATTGAGAATCTTCGAGAAAGATCGAGAGACTCCCAGCAAATTAATTGAACCCAACTGATAAGAATTGGGGAATTAGGTATTTAAATTTAAGGTTCAAATGGGGGGGTAATTCAGTACTTTCCACAATTTCTGATTTAACAATAATTAAAACCCACTTTATGAAATAGAATTTAAATAGGTAATAATTGAGAAAAATCTAAAAATAAATTTTAAAATATAGAAAATAAAATTATCTATCTCCCCATATTTTTAAAATATTTTTAGGATCAAAATTGAATTAAATATGAATTTTGCAAGTTTTGATCCTTTAAATACAACATAAATCTTAAAATCATTTTAAAATACTTAAACACCCAAAATAATTCTTCCAATAATTTTAAAAATTAAATAATATCATAACGATAATAACACAAAAGATTTCACGATTTTTATCAACTCCAATGATTTTATAAAATTCTCAGAAGATTAATAATGCATGATTTAAAAAGATTTAAATCGTCCAAAATACAAATAGAAATATATTGACTTACATATCACACATACATCATCATATAAGCATGTAAACATGATATCACATATATTCAATCCTAAAAAAAATTCACACCATATATTCCATATAATAATATTTATAATTACGAATTTTCTAAGGCGTTATAGGCACTGTCCAAATAAATTAATAAGAAAATTCTCCATTTACATAACCTAGCTAATTAATAGCGGAAAAGTAATCTTACTTTCGAAATGAGATGAATTGTAGGACGTTGATTAGTTATTGACTACAGGCTCTCACTTATTTCTGGTACAGAAATGAATGAAACTTTCGTTTATGGAACATCAAAATGTAGCTTTTCCTTTATGGTAAAAGTAGTGGAAAATTCCACTTAAAGTGGCGTAAGGTGTTGAACAAAAACTCAATAGAAAATGTCACTTAGAGTGGCGAAACCTGTTGAACCCTGGAGAAGCATGTGCCACTAGATGTGGCGTATCCCTCTATATATAAAAATATCCCCACCTCTTTCCTCTTCATTCCCACATACTTTAATTCCCCCAGCCCTCGCGATGCAACACAACGGCAGCAAAAAAAAATACTAAAAAATACATAACAAAAACACATAACAAGCATCCACCCACCCATCTTCTCCTCTATTTCATCAAGTAAAGTAATGGTCTTATTTCTTCTTTACTTATATTGTGAATTATATATATATATATAGGGGGCTACTCCAATACAAACCTCCTTAAAATACAAACCTACAAACCAAGCATAATCTAATATTTCAAGCTAATCTAATGACCAAACTAGGGGTACCCCAATACAAAAAATGCTTAAAATAATTGGCTCTATCCAACAAAAAAAAAATCACTGTTCACGTGATGACGTGGCAGTGGATTTCACTGGTTAACGGTGCTTCGCACCTTCTTGTACGGCGCTTCGCGCCTTTATCATTCTAAAGTTGTAAGGAATGGCAATCAATGGTAAAGGCAATAGACGATTGACGGGTGTGTCGAGAGCCTTCGGCCCTCATGACTACCTAACTCATCCGTTTACTGTCTTAAATGCTTCGCATTTCCACGGCAAGATTTTTTTTTTTTTTCGAATTTTTTTTTTTTTTTGTTGGATAGAGCAAATTATTTTAAGCATTTTTTGTGAAGGTACCCTTGGCGGAAACCTTAGAATAGATGAAATATAATTAATTTAGTGTTGGTTTGTAGGTTTGTATTTTAAGAGTAGTTTGTATTTGAGCACTTGCCTATATATATATATATATATATATATATATATATATATATATATATATATAGGCTTTTGCTCAAATACAAACCAATCTTTAAATACAAACTATAAACCAACACTAAATATTTTATATTTCATTTATTCTAAGGACCCCGCCAGGGGCACCTCCACAAAAAATGTCATAAATTAAGTGACCAATACTCAGCAAAAAAAAATATTGTTCACTGCTGACGTCACTGCCACATCAGCAGTGAACAATATTTTTTTTACTGAATAGAGGTTAGATTATTATACATTTTTTGTATTGGGGTACCCCTAGTTTGGTTATTAGATTAGCTTGAAATGTTAGAATAGGGTTTGGTTTGTAGCTTGTAGTTAATTTTGGTTTGTAGTTGAGTAGGACTATATATATATATATATATATATATATATATATATATATATATATATATATTGTTGTGCCCAAAATCATCAAGGGCTAAATTTAGGCCCACTAGCCTTATGGGTTCAATCCATACGAACCAGAAGATAGATCCAGTACAAGACATGAAGATTAGATATGATGAAGTAAGCATCAAACAAAGAAATGATCAAGAAAATATGAATATCAGGAGGTTCCTAAAGGTCTAGAAGCTGGGTAGATCATTTGAAGGCCAGGTTCCTCTAAGTAGAAGAGTTCGAATTAATACAGCTACAGCCACGAAAAGAGGTAAGAACATGCAAAGATATTAGATGAGTTATCCAGCCTAACATGTTTGTTATTAGTGCAGGTACAGGTACCTAGAAAGAGGTTCCCAAGCAATATGTCGCGAAATAAGGAGGTTCCTGAGAAACAGGCCCCTGAGATATAGGTTCCTGAGCACCAGGTTCCTAAAAATGACCGACAGAATGTTCTAGAAGCTATCTAGAACAGATAAACGCATTGTTATTGGAGTATAATTCTAGGGCGCAGATGATCCTAGAATATCTCTTATATACGAGAGAATTATAATAGGGTACGAACTCGAGTTCTACTCTATTTCATCAACTAGTTCGTGAAAGGCTCTAAAGGAACTTGAGTCCAACACGAACTAGGTAATCGAATACAGCTATTCCAGCAGAGACAGGGTTGCATTAGAACTACGTGAGCTTGATTCCTATATAAAGGATACATAGGCACCTTGAGGGTAAGATGAATTCAGCTCTCTAATTCTCTCTAAAGGCATCTGAGATTATTGGAGACACCCTTGAGCTCAGCTCAACCCCACAAACACAACCCAAATCGTCCATTGAAAAGTTGATCGTTAGCCTTACAACTCATCAAGAACCTCACAAAAGTTGTTACGAAAACCACTCATCAACATTGGCGCTAGAAGGAGGGGTGTTAACATCTTAAGAGTGGAAAGATGGCAGGCGATTCAGATAGCGAAGCAACCTGTTCTATGGAGAAAACTCATGATGGTGATGAACGTGCTCCCCAGGGAAAGAAGTTTACCTCAGCAGACGTGTTGGAGGTTTTGAAGACTTTTGGAGAACGATTTTCAACCCTGGAACAAGCTTCAGGAAAAAAGAAAAAGAAGGGGAAAAAGTCGAAGGTTACCCCGAAGCAATTGGATTTTGAGGAAAAGGATTTGGACCTGAGAATGAATTGGAAGAGGAGGAGGAAGAACCAAAGCAGGATGGTGATGATGAAGAACAAGAGAATCCTGAGAAGAATAAAACTCCTGCCAAGAAGGTGCAATCCCAGGTTCGTACTGAGTCCAAAGGGAAAAAGAAGGTGAAAACTGGAGGTTCCTCATAGAAGAAGAAGAAGAAGAAAGATAAGGAGCCATCTGTTGAGATAATTGAGGACGATCAAACAAGTTCAGAGGAAACCATCAAGGTGTCGAGTACTGCAGAGTCACAGGATGATGAAGGAGTGAGTAAGCAAGCAAAGACGGAAGCTATTGGAGAGGTAACTGCTGAGGACATTAAGAAAATACTTGCTCAACTCAAGGATGAGAAGAATCTTGCTGCTAGGCCCATAACTGCTTCTCCCTTTACCAAGAAAGTTTGAAAGTCAACTTTACCTAGATCCTATAGGCCTTTGAATGAGTTGAAGTTTGATGGAACCACCGACCCTATCGAGTACTTAAGTCGTTTCGACACAGAGATGGACGTTTATCAAGTGAAGGAGGCCACAAGGTGTAGGTTACTGGTTGCAACCCTACAGGGTGGAGCTCACCAATGGTTTAAGAGGTTACCTGCTGATTCAATTGGTTCCTGGGAAAGCATGGGAAAGCTTTTTGTTACTCAGTTTAGGGCATCAGTAGCGTTTGCACTACCTATCAATACCTTAGCCAACATCAAGCAGAGACCTAATGAGACGTTGACAGAATATTTCAAGAGGTTTAATGCAGAGGTTCCAAAGTTTAGAAAAGCATCTGAGGAGACTATAAAGAATTTCTTGATAGCTGGAGTTAAAAGGGGTTCTGATTTCTGGAATGATTTACAAGGGAGGGAACCTGAGACGCTGGCGGATTTCTATTCTCAGGCAGAATCTTTTCATCTGGTAGAAGATTCTTTAGCTGATTTGAAGAAGGATTCAGATTATGAGAAGCAAAGTGGATGGTCAGAAAATAAGAGGTCAAGGCCAAGAAGCCCTAACAACCTTGACAACAAGAAGGTGGTTAGTCGTACATCTCAAGTGAAGCTTGAAGTGGAAGCTGTGAATCCTACCAGGTCTGGTATGAACAATGTGCTACCACCAGCTTCCTACAATAATCCCAAGAAGGAAAGGCCTGTCTATGAAACTTTCACCCCTTTGGTAGCTCCGATTGATCATATTTATGCTGTGAATGAAAAGTCCTCATGGTTTAGGAAACCTTTCAGAGCTAGTCCTCCAGTAAATAAGAATGAGCGTCCATATTGTGATTTCCATGATAACAATGGGCATAATACTGTAGACTGTCGCCATCTGAGGGACTTAATTGAAACTTTAATCAGGCAAGGACAGTTAACTGAATGGGTAGCTCCGGAAGGAAAGAAGTACAGAGAGGAGAAGACGCAAAAAACACCAGAACCTGTGCTAATAGAAGGACCACCTAAAACTGGATGCATACGAGCTATTATAGGAGGTCCCCATGTTGGAGGAAGCGGCAGAAACGCCATGGAAAGGTATACTCGTGAAGCTAGGGAACGACCGTTGACCAATGTTTGTAATCTATCTCAGAGGTCACCCAGATTGTTTGAAGGGGAGGATGCAGATATTACTTTTATTGAAGAGGATGCTTCCTGGGTACATCATCCCCACACAGATGCTTTGGTGATTGAAGCAGGAATTGGGTCTTATGATGTTCATCGAGTGCTAGTGAATAATGGAAGCTCTGTGAATCTACTGTCGTATTCAGCTTTCAAGAAGATTCATTTTCTGGATAGAGATTTAACTCCAACAAAGGATACCTTGTATGGCTTTACCAATAATCAGGTCTCGATTAAAGGTAAGATTCGTTTACCAGTGACTTTAGGCAATAAACCTTGCTGCATTACACATTCATCAGAATTTATTGTTATAGAAGACAACATGAATTATAATGCTATCCTTGGGAGACCAATTCTGAAAGAGATGAGGGTGGTGACCTCAATTTACCACCTGACTATGAAGTTCTCAACACCATGTGGCATTGGTATAGTTCGAGGTTGTCAGTATGAGTCTAGAGAATGATACACAAAAGCTTTGCAGCATGCTGCTAAGCTACCTGAGCCAGTGGATGAGGTTCTTGATGATTTTCCAGGGAAGAATCCGGATGACATAGTAGTGGATTTACGTAGTCAGCCGTTAGAAGGTTTTGTGCCAGCATCGTGCAGAGCAGTATGGATTGAAGAAATCACAAAAGAGGAACCTCAAGCTGAGATTCCAGTTTTTCAGGGACCAGATACCCCTTACTTGCTCTTAAAAAACGCACCCCCTGTGGACAATGATGGTGATGTGTGTATGAGAGAAGAATTGGGTTCTGAGAATTCTCTAAAATTGAAGCACAGTGGAAGTGGTGAAGATAGTCAGCCAGTTGCTAAGAGAAGGAATGTCATGTAGGAAGCACTTGTACCACCTGCTGTGGAGGAACCTCAAGAAGATTCGGTTGTAGAGATGGATATAGATTTGGATCCTCGAATGCCAGAAACGGTGGTAAAGGCTAGACCAGCTAGCGAGACATTAGATGTGAAGATTATTGTGCCCAAAATCTCCACGGGCTAGATTTAGGCTCATTGGGCTTAAGGATCCAATCCGTATGATTAATATGGGTTATGATTGAGGTCCCTTAAGTTAAATGGGGCTAAATATCACGTGAAATAGATCTGGACAGGTTCAGCTTCCCGAGAGACAGCTTCCTGCAGACAGCTTCCCGAGAAACAGGTTCCTGCAGACAGGTTCCTGAGAGACAACTTCCTGTATGAAAATAGATTTATTCCAGCAGATTTATAGTACGATAAAGCCTCCTATTCTTTAGGAGCAAGTCATGAACATTAACTCCTTATTGGAATGTATTCCTTGGGCGTAGATGATCCTTGAATACATCTAATAGGACGAGAACTTGTAAACATACTCCTAGTCGGACTAGAACTCGAGTTCTATTCGACTTAGGTCGCCTATTCGTGGCTGAAATATGGAGAAAAGGAGGTCCCCACGAATTAGGAACCTAGAATATTGCTGCCTAACCAGACTTCTAGTCTAAAAAGAACTACGTGAACTTGATCCCTATATATACAAGGGTACGTAGGCACCTTGAGAACACGGTTATAAGCCTTGCGAGACACCTATGAGATTTTTGCTAACATGTTTTACAAGCCTCGCAATACACCTACGAGATTCTTGAGAACACACGACACAAGCCTCAAAGGAACTCGTGAGATTCTTGTAAACGCTCTCGAGCTCAGTTCAACCCCCACAAAAAACTTCCATTCTCCATAGATTAGTTGATCGTTAGCTTTTACAACTCACCATAAACCTCTCAAAAGTTGTTACGAAATTCACTCATCAACATTTGGCGCTAGAAGGAGGGGAGAGTTATCATCTTAAGAGTGGAAAGATGGCAGGTAGTTCTGATAGCGAAGCAACACAATCTGTAGAGAAAGATCAAACACCGAAAGCAAAGAAGATTACTCCTGCTGACATCCTAGAGCATCTCAAGTCGATTGAAGAGAGGATCACAACCCTTGAACAGACAACACATAAGAAGAAGAAGAAGAAGAAGAAGAAGAAGAAGAAGAAGAAGAAAAAAGAAAAAGAAGTCCAAAGTAAGGATGATATTCATGGTGGTCAAAAGAAGCGGTGTAGTTAATAAAAAGAGAAAAAAGAAAAGCTTTGCACTAATCCTACGCAAGCTATACATGGATTTTCAAGCACAAAGTAGCAGAGGAGCCAGAAATCAATGTAAGGAAGCTATGTATGGATTACTTACGTGAGGAAGATGTTTGAAGATAAGGAACCAAATGCAGAAAATCATAATTCTGAGACTCCAGTTTTTTAGCCAACTTCGCAGAATAAACTGTTTTGATCTGGAAGGTTGTAGACATAGCATGATATACCGTTGGAAAGGTATCGGAGTCTGGTTTTTAGCAAAATTTACGGCTCATAAAAATACCTTTTCTACAGAAAGTTATCCCACTTTTAGTAAGTGGTGGTCAAACTGTCCAGAATGGACGTTTCTGGGTAAAAATTCTGCATTAAGATGATATAGCAAAGAAGGTGAAGTTCGAATTGAGAAAACACGCAGTACTCAACTTCATGGATGAATATTCAACGGCTTGTTAGAGATTAATGAAGAATTGTAAAGCTTACCGGAATTAGTTCTTTATCAAAGACAAGCTTCCCTCATGAAGAATTGGGGGTAGTATAATTACTATAGGACATGGTAGTTTGAAAATTGAGGATTTCAAAATTTTGAGAATTCAGATCATGAACCTCACCATCAGGTCCAGGAAGCTCACGATTTGGTCTAGGAACCTCACGATCAGGTCCAGGAAGCTCACAATTTGGTTCAAGAACCTTACGGATTGATTTAGTTTAGCATCTTAAAGAACAACACGCTTACATCATGAACACGTCAATGAGTTTTCAAATCTTAGCGGAGGTTTCCACTTCACATCTGATTAGTCTACAGAAAGATCCAGGTGATACCTCTCCTTTTATGCTCACATATTCGAAGAAAACCTCCCAGGTACGCGCAACGAACTCTTACTATACATAAAGTATGCTTAAACATCTAGATTATGTCTTGATTATGATTATGTCTTGATTATGTTTCTAGATGTTAGAATGCACATGTACCTAACATATTACAGGTTCCTTATATTTACCTGCACCTCGCAGGTTCCTTGATATTTACTTGCACCTCGCAGGTTCCTTGATATTTACCTGTAGCTTACAGGTTCCATGTATTTACCTTTAGTTAACAGGTTTTGTGTTACTCACCTGAAGCTCATATGTAACAACTTCCAGGTCTAGTTGCATTTATATGTGTCTAGTAGATTCCAGGTTCATTCATATATACCTGAAGCTTGTATGTAACAGCTTCCAAGTTCACTGACATTTGTTAGAAGCCAATTGTTGACAGTTTCTGATTAGCAGCTTCCTACTTGAAGTTCCCAGCTAGCCGATACCCGAATAGAGGAAAGTGTACTTGCAGCAAAAGCTCCATGCCTTTAGAGGATTAATCTAGTGCCCTTTCTGGATTCTCTTTGTGCTCCATTCAAGGATTCACTTGGAGCCCAGAAGGATTCACTAGGTTCCCCAAGAATTTCATATATTCGTCTGGTGCTCTTATGGATTCTCTTTGTGCTCCATTTAAGGATTCACTTAGAGCCCAGAAGGACTCACCAGGCTCCCTAAGCATATCCATGTATTCACCTAGTGCCCTTATGGATTCTCTATGTGCCCATATAGGTTCACTTAGAGCCCAAAAGGATTCACTTGGTGCTTCATGCATCCACGCGCATTTGTTTGGTATCTTGATGGATTCTCTTTTACCCTTTTAGGGATTCATTCGGTGCCCAATTGGTTTCGATTTTTTGCCCTTAGCAGAGGTTCACATAATGACCAGTTGGATTCACCTTATGCCCTTACAAGGATTTGCATAGAGCCCAGAAAGATTCATTTTGAAAAGCCCTGTAAGCTGCAGGCACTCGATAGCCAGAAAAGACTTATAAACACGAAAGATTCACATCGAAAAGCCCTATGAATCGTAGGCACAATTCAAAAGTCCCATAAGCATGTGGGCACCTAGTTAAAGGTTTTGGGAACCTAATCATGGGTAACCTAACCTAGAGTTTGATTGTACTTGAAAAGCCTTTAAAGGGATTCACCTTGTGCCCATACGGATTCACTTGGTGCCCCTAACATTTTAAGGGATTCACCTTGTGCCCTTACGGATTCACTTGGTGCCCCTAGAGTTTGAATGATTCATCATGTGCCCTATAGATTCTCTTTGTGCCCTCTTCAGGATTCACTTAGAGCCTATAAGGATTCACTTGATGCCACAAAGGAATTCACTTAGTGCCCAACCGGATTCTCTTCGTGCTCTTGACATGATTCACCTAGAGCCCGGATGGATTCACTTCGTGCTCCCTAAAGCCAAAAAGGATTCATTTGATGCCCAGTCAAATTCTTTAAGTGCCCGTCTCAGGATTCACTTAAAGCTCAACTGGATTCGTCTTATGCCCTGTCAAGGATTCACTTAGCGCCCAATTGAATTCTCTAAGTGCCCTTCCCAGGATTCACCTAGAGCTCAATTGGATTCGCCTTGTGCCCTCATCAAAGCGATACAAAGATGAATACTCTCATTTTATAAAGCTTGTATATGATCGAAACAAGTACCGTACTACTAACAGGTTTTTGATAAAGCAGCTTGCAACATCCTTGATGATCATCAGAAGCTTCTAGTTAGTAGCTTCCAGCTTCCGGTTTCCAACCCACAGTTTATAGCTACAGCTTCCAGATTCAGTGATATTCAGCTGAAACAAGAAATTTTCAGTCAATCGCTTCAACAAACTATAGGAGGTTCACGCATCATGACGGCTCGGGGGGTAGCTCAATTCCCCTATATCTTATTATTGTGAGCATGCACAAAGAAGAGCTTCCATTCCAGGTTTAGTAACGGAACCTCAATACAAACAAGCACGATGAAGCATAGATAAGTTCTAACTTTATCCCTTTATATCCTTAACTATCATGCACATTTCCTGTTAATGAGAGCTTATATTTCTATCATGCTTAGATACATATAGCGTTTAATGTGCATTGTTATGCCAAAATCACGCAAGCGCACGTTGTCACAAGTAATATATGATTAAATCAAGTTCGTTCCCACAGAGATCTAGAATGGTGTTCAATTCAATTAATGTACCTATGCACCGATGTATGGTTTTTATCCACTGCTAAGACAAATAACAAATTGGATTTTTATTAACTACTAAATTATTTATCAAACTAAAGATTAACTAATTAAAGAGATTAAAGTCGAATTACTAATATGAGAATAAAACATGGAATCCTAGTTTCATCATCTACTTCACTTAGAGTTGCAGCCTTTAATCACTATGTGCAATGGTTTTGATATCTGATCGGATAACACGAAACAAGTATACGCTACCTGTCAGCATACGCATACCAAACTAAACATGCATCCACAAAAGAGATAGAAGATGAATAGACACCAATTATGCTTAGACCCTATATGTCTATCAAATTTGAAAACATAACGGTTGAAGAACAAGTTATCCATAAAGATCACACAGGGCAGTATAAGTATTTTCATCTCACACCACAAATCATATTGATAAACAATTATGAACCTATGCTAGCATGGCAAGTTCTAAATCTCAAGATCCACTTTCACTTCACAAGAGATTAACATACTAGATGTTCGCGACGCATCTATCTATTATGCATAACCATACGAGGATATCAATTATACACCACACATAAATCTTTAAGGCATGCAAACTACTAAGCTACATAGATAAATCCACTAGGATCCCACGACAACGATTAGCCCATAATTGAACCGTTCATCGTCATGGGATTTGATGAAAACATGATTTAAAACAAGATATGGAAGAAAGAAGTAAAAATATTATTAAAACTAAGAGTTGAGAAAACAAATCTATAATCCAACGTATACAAAAGATGAAGTAGATCTAGATCCTTGCTTGTCACCGAGCGTTGAATCCTTCTCTCCTTTTCTCCCTTGCAGATTTCAGCTGGTTACAATAATAAAGCGATGATCCAAATTACAATGCTTAGATGTGTTTAAATAGGCTCTATATTTCTTGCCCAGCAAGAAAATATCTTCTATTATAATTAGAATTCAATTAAGGTGCTAAAAACTGCCCAAAATACAATTAGAACTTGAAAAGGGCAAAACTGGAATTTTTCTACATGGCTTCTCATATAACACGCGCGCGATTTAATTCAGCACATTAATTGCACGTGCTTCCTATCCCAGGTTATATAAAATCTCTCAAGCTTCGCGTAGGCAGTAAGATCGCTGAAAACGGACTTACAGAACTCCAGATATGGCCAAAACAGTGTAAGCTGCGCAGCCTTCCCAGAAAATCCGAATTTTAATCAATTAAATCTCCAAAAACGATAGAAGCATCCACCTTAATCAACATCCTTGTAAATCTGCACAACTAAACAAAACACATCAAAACTACAAGAAACTTGAGCCCAAGACAATCAATTTAAGCCGATTTAGAATGCTCCAAGTGGATATAAAATCCACTTATCACACCCCCAAACTTAAACCGATGCTTGTCCTCAAGCATTAACAATTACAACTAACTAACTAGTACCACTTCCGTAGGTGATCACGGTTGCATTTGGCATATGCAACAAGTCCTTTAAACCCCTAGGCAGCCCTAGTGGACGAGTAAGGTCTCGTGAGGGCCTATAGTGAATGTACCCACAAAATCCATTTAACCTAATGCAATGCAATGCATGAATGCAACTAATATGCAAATGCAATTAATCTAATCTACCATACCTTCAAATCCTCTCATGCCATATCAACTTAAGAATCAAAGTAAATACGCAATGTCTTGGTGTCGAAAGTGCAAGTATTCACATAGTCTACTCAATGAACATGCATAAGTTCTCACAAGTCCATGCCAAGTGTAAGAATAAGTTAGTAAACATGCTAAGCCTACATGAGCACATCTTTGAGACAACACTCGGGATCTCATACGCAAGAACAAGCAAACACTCACAATCCACTCACAAAGAATATTCACTCAAGAACCAGGGTAAGTGTATCACTCAATTCTAACAAAAATCATAAGCATGCTTGACATTTGGTATCAATCTAACTCTTAACACAACATACATCAATGACGATAATCAAAAGGTCTTTAATTGGGGTTGTAACGGGGCTAGGGACAAGGTATGTCAAATAAGCCAAAACAGGTGAAGTGTCAAAAGCTAGTAAGTACCATAATAAATCATACACAACACCCTATTTCCCACCCACATAATTTTTACTAAACAAACACTCGACTAGTCGACTGAAATAGGATCGCAACAAACACAAAAATGCTCTCATAATATATATATTTTTTTCTGTTTTTTTTTTCTTTTTTTTTTCTTTTTTTTTTCGAGAGCTAAATATAACACAAACGATAATATACACCATAACAACGATCCCATGAATTTATTACACATGTCGACTATCAAGTAAACAACCAAACCCAATTTTCAATAATTCCCCCAAAAGTAAGACCAACAATAAACCCCTCCTTACACACCTTATTACTCCCTTAAGCACTCTACTAGCCTTTGACAAAGTGGGTTCAAATTATTGTAAGGCCAATACAAGAAAAAGGTCTAGGCAAGTAATGTGGTATGTCACCGAAAAATAGGATTAAGCTCAACGGTTTAACTAATTGATCATGTAAATATGGTATGGTAATATGGGAAAATATGTGGTTATTCCTAAATGCCTTTATCATTTTAATCGTCAAATAATGTCATGCGTTTCAAGAAAGACCTCAAACAACTGCTAGCAATGCAATCCGTGGACACTCAAGCAAACGAATAAATTGCAAATATGCAATATGCACTAAGGCTCAAAATCTCACTTGGTGGAAAAACATACTCAATCCCAAGCAACATCTCTCTAACGCACCAACTTGTATTCAAAGCATGCAAACTAAATTATCTTGCACATATTCATGTCCTTCTAATTACTTACAACATTCAATAAGTCTACTAGTTTCAACTTACTAGTGTATGTGTGTGCACAAGAACAAAGCATATCACTTCTCAATCAAAAGCGTCAAAAACACAAAATTCCTATCAAGCATGGGTGCACATGCAAACTATTATGAACTCACATGATATACGAAAATAAAAACAGAATGTCCTATATGAAACAAACGTAGATAACACGAACATATATGCATAATTTACTACTACTAATATGCAAAGCATGAAATCCTACATGAACACATAATACAACAACAACTACTAATCCCTCAAACCATCCCCAAACTTAAAATATTCAATGTCCTCATTGAATGGAAGTAATACAAGGGATAGCAGAACATACCTACTCATCCTCGCTATCATTACCCTCGTCATCCTCGTCAGATGAATCAGGTGGAGGATACGGAGTCCGAGCTCCAAAGATAGGCCACTGAACAGCAATATCGGGTGACTGAAACTTTGCCTCCAAGGCTATGCCCATGTCCTCAGAATAATGGCGACTGCTAACGTGCATAGCATCCAACCGCCTAGTCATTCGACGAAAATAAGATTCAAGAGCGGACATATCCACCGTACTCTGCGAAGAACCTGCCCTAGCCACTTCCGGTGCCCTTGGAACATGTGGCGGAGCGCCCGCTCCCTGACCACTAGAATCATTCACAACAAAGCCTAGACCCCTAGGATGAGGAGTGCCGCCCGGCCACTCCTTCAACCTCAACCGATCAATAGTAGCATCCGTAACAGAAGCCATAGGTTTATGCACCGGCTCTCCTTCATACCATTTGACTTTCGATGCATCACACAAGTACGCGATGATAGAAGCATAAGGAATACTAGCCGACGAATTGCTTCCCAAAAACCGAAGAATATTTTGATTGATAAGGTACCCAAGGTCAACATACTCACCTTTGAGAATACCCCATAACAAGATAGCTCTATCAACAGTAACATCGAAAACATGGTTTGACGGAATGATATTAGAACTAATGAAAAAGAACCATGCCTTTGCAAAACCCGACAATGATGAAGCCGGGAAGGTACACTTTATCTCCGTACCTAACCTACGTTTCCACTCCGTTCCCGGAACACATAGCTCACCAACTAGTGCATCAAGATCAACATCATCCTTAGTCTTTTGTCCCCAATCCGTAGCACCTCTAGGTTTAGGCGGTAGCCTAATTAAAGTACGAATAGCACGAGGCGAATAATCCACCTTCTGACCCCTCACAATCGCGGAGTTATTCCTTGCTATCGAAGCATTAGCATAAAACTCCCGTACCACATCCAACGCGGCCTCATTAGCAAATTCACAAAATAATGTCCAACCCCGCTCACTAATCATATCCACCATCTCCGTATATTTACTACCTGGCACAAGCCTCCGTTCCTGAATTTAGCATCCTCATTCACAAATCTTTCCACCCCATTGCCCACAACATCATTCTCACCCAAAGATGGAGGAGCACTACTACCACTACCCACTAAACGTGGTCTCTTAGGAGCCATTACAACTAATATCAAGCAAAGCACAACAATCTCCAAACAATCCACCAAATAAAGAACCCCCAAATTACACACCAAGAACCCTAGCTTGCAAAATTCACAAATTCAATAAAAGATGAGATAGAATATTACCCAATTGAATCAAAGAGGTGAACTTGCTAGATGAATCCCCAAAAAATTCGAATTTAATTCCCCCTTGCACTTTGAATGGATGAAAGTTGAGAATTTTGGGTTTTATATAGATGGGTTTGTGTATGTATAGGTGTGGTGGGTGTATATAATGGATAATGGTGTATGTAATTTAGAGATGAGAAAGGATTTTTTTTTTTTGGGATTGAATTAGATGTAGGATATAATTTATGGGTGTTAGGGTTTTAATTTGAAGTGAAATTGGGATAGGATATGAAGTAAAGGAGATAGGAATTGAAATTTATGAGTTTTTACACTCAAAAACACGTCTGGGCAGGAGGTCTCGGCGCTTGATGCGAGCTCTAGCGCATGATGCGCGGTTCTGATCTGCGCGTTTCAGCGCTCCTGCGCCGCTGGGTGCCTGATGCGGTCTCCTGGTCTGCGTTACCCGACGCTCCTGCGCGCTGGCTGGCGCATGATGCGCTGGCGCAACCTGAAATTCTGTATATATTTTTTTTTTTGGAAGAAAGAAGTAATAATACAAAGAGAATACAAGGCTTGGGTTGCCTCCCAAGAAGTGCTCGTTTAACGTCACTAGCTTGACATTCTTCCAATAATTCACGTCGACGCCAAAATGGCGGAAACCTTCTCGCGATCAAACGAACCTCCATAATAATGCTTCAACCTCTGTCCATTTACTTTGAAAGTATGATCCAGTGTTGTTTCATAAATTTCAATAGCTCCATGAGGATACACCGTCTTAACAATAAACGGACCCGACTAACGTGACTTGAGTTTTCCCGGAAAAAGCTTGAGGCGAGAATTAAATAGCAACACTAGTTGACCCGGTACAAATGCCTTGGGCGTCAACCTTTTATCATGCCACCTCTTGACCTTCTCCTTATACATTTTATTATTCTCGTAAGCTTGCTCACGAAATTCCTCAAGTTCATTCAATTGAAGCAACCGTTTTGCACCCGCAGCCTTAATATCCAAATTTAACTTCTTCAATGCCCAATATGCCTTGTGTTCTAACTCTGCAGGCAAATGACATGCTTTACCATAAACCAACTGAAGGCAGTTCTGTACGCCCACACAGCTTCATCCAACTTCAATGACCAATCCTTACGAGACGGATTCACCACTTTCTCCAGAATTCTCTTGATCTCTCTGTTAGAAACTTCCGCTTGACCATTAGTTTGAGGGTGATATGCAGTGGCAACACGATGCGTCACATTATACTTCACCATCAACGTAGTAAACTGACAATTACAGAAGTGTGTCCCCTCATCACTGATTATAGCACGTGGAGTCCCGAAACGCGTGAAAATTTGCTTATGAAGAAAATTCAGTACCACCTTAGCATCATTGGTCGGTAAAGCTTTCACCTCGACCCATTTAGACACGTAATCCACAGCTAGCAAAATGTACTGATTATTGCATGAAGAAATAAAAGGTCCCATGAAGTCAATTCCCCAAACATCAAAGATCTCTACCTCAAGAAGCATATTAAGAGGCATCTCGTTCTTTCTAGAAATATTGCCAACCCTTTGACATCGATCACAACTCATTACAAACCGATGAGCATCCTTAAATAAGGTAGGCCAATAAAAACCTGCTTGAAGCACACGAGCCGCTGTCTTTTCTCCACCATAATGACCACCATACACAGTTGAGTGGCAATCTCTCAAAACACTCTTCGTCTCACTATACGGAATGCATCGTCTGATCATCTGATCTGCTCCTTGTCTAAACAGAAACGGTTCATCCCAACGGTACCACTTCACATCATGTAAAAACTTCTTCCTTTGAGCACTCGAAAGATCCGGAGGAATAACATTGCTCACCAAATAGTTCACATAATCTGCAAACCATGGCTCTTCATCTTGCACTACAAAAAGCTGCTCATCTGGAAAAGATTCATTAATAAGAGATTTGTTATGCGAATCCATACCGTGGTCCTCCAAGCGCGAGAGATGATCCGCCACTTGATTTTCTGTGCCTTTCCTATCCTTGATTTCCACATCAAATTCTTGCAATAACAGCACCCAACGAATCAATCTAGGCTTTGAATCCTTCTTCGACATGAGATATCGAATAGCAGCATGATCCGTGTACACAACCACCTTAGTACCAAGCAAGTAAGATCTGAATTTCTCGAAACCATAGACAACTGCTAGCAACTCCTTCTCCGTAGTAGTGTAGTTAAGCTGTGCATCATTGAGGGTTTTACTAGCATAGTAAACCACATGAAAAATTTTGTTCTTCCTTTGCCCAAGCACACTCCAACAGCATAGTCACTAGCATCACACATAAGCTCGAACGGTTCCTCCCAATTAGGTGCAGTAATGACTGGTGTAGTGGTCAGTTTCTTCTTCAAAAGCTCAAAAGCCGCAAGGCACTCATCATCAAATTTGAAAGGAACATCCTTCTCCAGCAGGTTGCACAAAGGTTTAGAGATTTTTGAGAAGTCTTGAATGAATCGCCTATAGAACCCCGCATGACCAAGAAAACTGTGAATTCCTTTAACAGAAATAGGTGGAGGAAGATTTTCAATTGTCTCCACCTTCGCCCTATCCACTTCAATCCCCTTGCTAGATACCTTGTGCCTAAGAATGATCCCCTCTTGCACCATAAAGTGACACTTCTCCCAATTAAGTACCAAATTGGTCTCCACACAACGTTTCAATACCAAGCCAAGATTATGCAAGCATTCGTCATATGAAGTACCAAAAACTGAGAAGTCATCCATAAAAACCTCAACATTCGTGCCAATCATGTCTGAGAAAATAGCCATCATGCACCTTTGAAAAGTAGAAGGAGCACCACAAAGTCCAAAAGAAACTCGACGAAAAGCAAAAGTGCCAAAAGGACATGTGAATGTGGTCTTCTCTTGATCTTCCGGAGCAATACAAATCTGATTATAACTAGAATAACCATCAAGCAAACAATAATACTCGTGTCCCGCCAACCTGTCTAGCATCTGATCAATGAATGGAAGAGGAAAGTGGTCTTTTCTCGTGGCTTTGTTGAGCTTCCGATAGTCCATGCAAACTCTCCATCCCGTAACTGTCCGAGTAGGAATGAGCTCATTCTTCTCATTAGCAACAACAGTCATGCCTCCTTTCTTTGGCACACATTGAACCGGACTCACCCAAGAACTGTCTGAGATAGGATAGATAATACCAGCATCTAACCACTTTAGAATTTCCTTCTTCACCACCTCTTTCATAATAGGATTAAGTCGTCTTTGATGTTCAACAGTAGGCTTAGCTCCTTCCTCTAGCAGAATTTTGTGCATACAATAAGAAGGACTGATTCCCTTGATATCTGCTATGGTCCAACCAATTGCTGACTTGAACTCCCTCAAAATTCGCAAGAGCTTTTCTTCCGCACTAGCTGACAAGTTAGAAGAAATAATAATAGGTAATGTAGATGCATCACCAAGAAAAGCATACCTCAAGTGCTCAGGAAGTGGTTTGAGTTCAAGTGTAGGAGCTTCCTCAATAGATGGTTTAAGACGCCCCTCAGAATTTTTCAACTCTGTTAACCCAAGAGATTCAAAAGGCATGTCAACTCTCCTTCTCCACGGAGCTGAATTTAACTGTTGTAATTGCTCGGCTATATCTTCT
Organism: Kitagawia praeruptora; assembly: GCA_037693485.1. NCBI lineage: Eukaryota > Viridiplantae > Streptophyta > Magnoliopsida > Apiales > Apiaceae > Kitagawia > Kitagawia praeruptora. Next base: position 38,201,819 of record CM075346.1, on the reverse strand, counting down.
TCTTCAAAATCATCATCACCAACTAAAACTTTTTCCAAAGAATCAGACTTTAACAACTGCTCAAGCTCCATAGTAACTGCAGAATCAACAAAATCCACCTTCAAGCATTCTTCTTCATCTGAGGGAAATTTCATTGCATTGAACACGTTAAAAGTGACATTCTGATCTTGCACCCTCATGGTGAGTTCCCCTTTCTGCACATCAATCAAAGTCTTTCCTGTAGCCAAGAACGGTCTTCCCAAGATTATGGGAATCTTCTTATCCTCTTCAAAATCCAAGATAACAAAATCAACAGGAAATATGAGTTTATCAACTTTTACCAGAACGTCCTCCACTATGCCTCTAGGATATGTGATAGATCGATCAGCCAACTGCAAAGAGATGTTAGTTGGCTTTGCCTCCGGTAGACCAAGTTGCATGTAGACTGATAAGGGCATAAAATTAATGCTATCTCCCAAATCACACAAACACTTGCTGAAAGAAAGATTGCCAATAGTACAAGGAATGGTGAAACTTCCCGGATCTTTAAGCTTAGGTGGCAACTTCTGTTGCAGAACGGCACTACACTCTTCCGTTAAGGCAACGGTCTATAATTCATCGAGCTTTAATTTACGAGAAAGAATACCCTTCATGAACTTGGCATAACTCGGCATCTGTTCAAGAGCTTCCGCAAAAGGAATTTTAATCTGCAACTTCTTGAACACCTCTAAGAACTTAGCAAACTTCTTGTCCAAATTCTGCTTCTGGAGTCTTCTAGGATATGGAGGAGGAGGATAGATCTGAGTATTCTTTGTAGACTGCTCCGGAGAAGCTTTAACAGGTTCTTTGCTCTTCTCTACTTTACCATCTAGCTCATCAGCTACTAAGTCAGATTTCTCAATTTCAGGCAATGCAGATTTTTCGACTTGCTGATTCTGCACTTCTTCATCTTCCTTAGCTGCTGATTTAAGATCTGATGTAACCTTTCTCGATCTCAAAGTCACCGCCTTCACCTGCTCCTTGTTGTCCCTCCTACCTGGATTTGCTTCCGTATCACTAGGAAGAGTTCCTTGAGGCCTACTAAATAAGGCACTTGCAATCTGTCCTATATGGGTTTCCAAGACTTTCTGGCCAGCTTGTAGGTTCTTTACCGCTATCCACACTTCATCTGATTTATCATTAGATGATTGCCCCGTATGAGCCTGGGGCTGTTGTTGCTGAAATCCAGGAGGTTGATATGGTGCCCTTGGAGCATAAGGCTGTTGATAGCCTTGATTGTTGAGTATTTTGATTGTTGCTCCAGCTGAAATTAGGATGATTCCGATTATTAGGATGATAAGTGGCTGGAACTGGTGCAGCAGGTCTCTGAAAATTACTCACGAACTGTGCTGATTCAGAAGAGATAGCACACTGATTCGTCTCATGTGCGCCCGCACATAACTCACAAACACTAGCCACCTGCTGAACTCCATAATTAGCAAGAGAATCCACCTTCATAGCAAGAGCTTTCAACTGAGCCATAATCATTGAAGCTGTATCTACTTCCAAAATTCCTGCTGCCCTGCCTTGAGATAGCCTTTGGGTTGGATTTTGATATTCATTAGCAGCCATCATCTCTATAAGTTCATAAGCTTCATCATAGCTCTTTGCCCACAGAGCTCCACCTGACGCTACATCTAGCAAGGACCTAGATTGTGCTCCCAACCCATTGTAGAACCCATTAATAACCATCCAATCAGGCATGCCATGATGAGGACACTTCCGTAGCATCTCCTTGTAGCGTTCCCAAGCCTCACACAAGGTCTCGCCAGATTGCTGTTGGAATTGAGCCAACTGGTTCCTTAATGCTGCAGTTTTCGCCATAGGGAAGAATTTAGTAAGGAACTTTTGAGCAAGATCTTCCCATGTAGTAATGGAACCAGGTGGCAAAGAGTGTAGCCAGCTCTTAGCCTTATCCCTCAGAGAGAATGGGAAAAGCCTCAACCTGATAGCATCATCCGTCACACCATTACATTTGAAAGTGTCGCAGATTTCAATAAAGTCCCGAACATGCATGTTAGGATCCTCCGTAGAAGCTCCCCCAAACTGGACTGAATTCTGCACCATCTGAATTGTGCCCGGCTTGATCTCAAAATTGTTCGCTGCAATAGCTGGTCTAACAATGCTAGACTGGATGCCATTGAGTTTCGGCTGAGAATACTCCTTCAAGAGCCTTGACTGCTTCTGCTGCGTCCCCCATCTCTATAGTAGTTTCAAGTTCCTCTTCTTTATTATCCACTATAAGGTCGTCTTCCGCCAGTTCTTCCAAACGAGCTTGTAAGCGTGTTCGCATACAAACTTAAGTACCTGAAACACCACGAATCAAACAAACTAAGTAAGAAATCCGAGTCAGTGAATGCTAACGACCAGTGATGACAAGCACATAAACTAAAATAAAAACACCGATGATCCCCGGCAGCGGCGCCAAAAACTTGTTATGCCAAAATCACGCAAGCGCACGTTGTCACAAGTAATATATGATTAAATCAAGTTCGTTCCCACAGAGATCTAGAATGGTGTTCAATTCAATTAATGTACCTATGCACCGATGTATGGTTTTTATCCACCGCTAAGACAAATAACAAATTGGATTTTTATTAACTACTAAATTATTTATCAAACTAAAGATTAACTAATTAAAGAGATTAAAGTCAAATTACTAATATGAGAATAAAACATGGAATCCTAGTTTCATCATCTACTTCACTTAGAGTTGCAGCCTTTAATCACTATGTGCAATGGTTTTGATATCTGATCGGATAACACGAAACAAGTATACGCTACCTGTCAGCATACGCATACCAAACTAAACATACATCCACAAAAGAGATAGAAGATGAATAGACACCAATTATGCTTAGACCCTATATGTCTATAAAATTTGAAAACATAACGGTTGAAGAACAAGTTATCCATAAAGATCACACAGGGCAGTATAAGTATTTTCATCTCACACCATAAATCATATTGATAAACAATTATGAACCTATGATAGCATGGAAAGTTCTAAATCTCAAGATCCACTTTCACTTCACAAGAGATTAACATATTAGATGTTCGCGACGCATCTATCTATTATGCATAACCATACGAGGATATCAATTATACACCACACATAAATCTTTAAGGCATGCAAACTACTAAGCTACATAGATAAATCCACTAGGATCCCACGACAACGATTAGCCCATAATTGAACCGTTCATCGTCATGGGATTTGATGAAAACATGATTTAAAACAAGATATGGAAGAAAGAAGTAAAAATATTATTAAAACTAAGAGTTGAGAAAACAAATCTATAATCCAACGTATACAAAAGATGAAGTAGATCTAGATCCTTGCTTGTCACCGAGCGTTGAATCCTTCTCTCCTTTTCTCCCTTGCAGATTTCAGCTGGTTACAACAATAAAGCGATGATCCAAATTACAATGCTTAGATGTGTTTAAATAGGCTCTATATTTCTTGCACAGCAAGAAAATATCTTCTATTACAATTAGAATTCAATTAAGGTGCTAAAAACTGCCCAAAATACAATTAGAACTTGAAAAGGGCAAAACTGGAATTTTTTCTGCATGGCTTCTCATAGAACACGCGCGCGATTTAATTCAGCACATTACTTGCAAGTGCTTCCTATCCCAGGTTATAGAAAATCTCTCAAGCTTCGCGTGGGCAGTAAGATCGTTGAAAACGGACTTACAGAACTCCAGATATGGCCAAAACATTGTAAGCTGCGCACCCTTCCCAGAAAATCCGAATTTTAATCAATTAAATCTCCAAAAATGATAGAAGCATCCACCTTAATCAACATCCTTGTAAATCTGCACAACTAAACAAAACACATCAAAACTACAAGAAACTTGAGCCCAAGACAATCAATTTAAGCCGATTTAGAATGCTCCAAGTGGATATAAAATCCACTTATCATGCATACTGCATGATCTTTAGAAATGAAATTTATGTGAAATTATGCTTAGGATGTTATCATGCCCTATAGGTTTACAGTTTACGCAATGTATATGCTTAGTTTATGATCTCGAACGTGCTAGTAGAATCAGTCAAATAGATAATTGATATTCCACTTGAGAAGGTAGCAACATATATAATGTAGATAATCATTCATACTTGCATACGTGCATCACTTATATGCGAGCTCTTCAGCTCGTATTACTAATCTATTTTTTCCATTTTCTTAGTGTTATGCCCAAAATTACCATGGGCTAGATTTAGACATATCAAGTCGTAGGTTCCAATCAACAAGTATTGTATGAGCCAGGAGACAGATTGTATCCAGTACTAGATATGAAGATCAGACATGAAGAAATGAACATTAGACAAAGAGATTATTAAGAGTTGACAAACATCAAGAGGTTCCTGAAGAACCAGAAGTTGAGTAGATTATAAGAAGACCATGTTCCTCCCCGAGAAGAGCCCAAGTCAGCCTAGCAGCAGCAATGAGGACAACAAGAAGTACATGAGAACTACAAAGACTCCCTAAACTAACACATTTGTTATTTGTGCAAATATAGTTTCCTGTACAGAGGTTCCTGAGAACCAGGTTCCAAGACGTAGGTTCCTGAGCACCAGGTTCCTGAGCATAGACAACAGAGAGAGCAAAAAGTAGCTTAGAAGATGAAGCAACGTCTCGAGCAAGTTATGATTTTCAAGGTTAACTTTGTGCCGTTCTAAGGATTCATCCAGTGCCCTATTGGATTCGTTTTGTTCCCTCAGCATAGGTTCGCATAACGCCCAATTAGGTTCACTTTATGCCCTTATTTGGATTCACATTGTTCCCTTAACAATCTTAAGATTCACCTTGTCCCTTTTAAGGATTCATCTATTGCCCTATTGGATTCATTTTGTGCCCTCAGCATAGATTCACATAACGCCCAATTAGGTTCACTTTATGCCCTTATTTGGATTCATTTGGTTCCATTGACATTCTTAAGGTTCACTCAGCGCCTAATTGGATTCACTTTGTGCCCTTGTCACGATTCAAGCAACAAGATAAAGACCTGCATGGTTCACTCAGAAGAAACATGGGAGCACTGAAGGGATTGGACCTTAAAATATCAGGCTATTTAGGTTCCTCTCGCACCCTATGACTTCGAGGAACCGGGGGGTAGTTGTTGTGCCCAAAATCTCCACGGGCTAGATTTAGGCCCATTGGGCTTAAGGATCCAATCCGTATGATTAATATGGGTTATGATTGAGGTCCCTTAAGTTAAATGGGGCTAAATATCACGTGAAATAGATCTGGACAGGTTCAGCTTCCCGAGAGACAACTTCTCGAGAGACAGCTTCCTGCAGACAACTTCCCGAGAAACAGGTTCCTGCAGACAGGTTCCTGAGAGACAGCTTCTTGTGCGAAAATAGATTTATTCCAGCAGATTTATAGTACGATAAAGCCTCCTATTCTTTAGGAGCAAGTCATGAACATCAACTCCTTATTGGAATGTAATCCTTGGGCGCAGATGATCCTTGAATACATCTAATAGGACGAGAACTTGTAAACATACTCCTAGTCGGACTAGAACTCGAGTTCTATTCGACTTAGGTCGCCTATTCGTGGCTGAAATCTGGAGAAAAGGAGGTCCCCACGAATTAGGAACCTAGAATATTGCTGCCTAACCAGACTTCTAGTCTAAGAGGGTGTTTGGCATTGCTTAAAATAAGTTACTTTTGACTTAATGGAGGTATTTTTAACTTAAAGGAAAAAGTGAAGTTGTTTACTTTAAGTTGAATGAAAGTGTTTGGGTAATTTTACTTAAAGTTAAATTGGGGTTTAATAATTTTGACTTAAAGTGAAATTTGACTTAAAAAAATTTTAAATTCATAATATTTAAACTTTACAAGAATTGTGAAAAAAGAAAAATAAAAAAAAACTCCATAAGTCATAAGTCATAAGTCAAAAGTACCTAAATGGAACTTATGACTTAAAACAATTTTTTAACTTAAAGCCGGCTTAAAGCCTCATTTGCCAAACATCCCATTTTTGACTTAAAGCTAATTTGGGCTTAAAGCCCCCTTAGCCAAACACCCTCTAAAAAGAACTACGTGAACTTGATCCCTATATATACAAGGGTACGTAGGCACCTTGAGAACACAGTTATAAGCCTTGCGAGACACCTATGAGATTCTTGCTAACATGTTTTACAAGCATCGCAATACACCTACGAGATTCTTGAGAACACACGACACAAGCCTCAAGGGAACTCGTGAGATTCTTGTAAACGCTCTCGAGCTCAGTTCAACCCCCACAAAAAACTTTCATTCTCCATAGATTAGTTGATCGTTAGCCTTTACAACTCACCATAAACCTCTCAAAAGTTGTTACGAAATCCACTCATCAACAAAGATAAATGATAAGGATGGTACAAAGGTTTTGAAGATTGGAGCTCACCTGGAACCAACTTTGAAGGAATCTCTTGTTTCTTTCCTGAGTAAGAATCTAGATGTCTTTGCTTGGTGCCATGAAGACATGGAAGGAATAGACCCAAAAGTCATGTGTCACAAATAAAATGTTGATCCAGAAAAGAAAGGTGTAAGATAAAAGCGAAGACCAGTTAGTGGAGAGAGAGCTCAGGCATTGAAAGAAGAAGTTGATAGGTTATTGGATGCAGGATTGATCAAGGAATCTTTCTATCCTGTATGGTTAGTGTTGGGATTTATGGGTAATGGAATAGACAACTTAACTAGTTTTATTGGTATACTTAGTTTTACTAAGTAGAACATACTGTCATAGTCTGAAGTGTATTCCTGTAATCAAAATAAGTACTATCATGTAATAATTGTAATTCTTGAAAGAAGTTCGATCATGTTCAAGCCTCAAGAAATACAGAAGTTCGATAGCAGGAATAAAAGTTACTGTCAAGTATTGACAGTAAGATTACAAGGAAACAGCATGTTGCAAAGCTCGACAGCAAGTTTAATTGAGTCGACAGCAAGTTTCAACTTGACAGCAACATTGGCGGAGATTCTGATGACAGCAACTTTGATATATAGTTTGCGACAGTAAGTTTGGAATTCTTGACAGCAATCTCTGCGGAAAATTCAAACTGTCAATCAAAGCACAATCCTTGACAGTAATCTCTGCGGGAATTCATACTGTCAACCAAAGCACAATCCATTGACAGCAAACTCTGAAGCAAACATACTGTCATAAAGAATTAAATTGATTTAGGAATTTTCTAAGTCAATTTAAGCGACATAATACATGTTCAAAAGAAGCAGGCGTGTTGTAATATTCAACCTTTACAACAAGCTTGGAAAGTCTATAACTGAAGCTCGAGAGATCACATGGAGCAACCTGTAAAGTCTAGAGCAGATAAAATTGAATACGGCTAGATCTGGGTGGCTCAAATGTGGAAAGTATCTTAAAGTTACTTTGTGATGATCACATGGGAATAAATCATGGAATGAGCTGCAAAAGGAATATAACAGCAACTCAACAACCCATACTGATAGTGGTAGTACAGTCGACTATCACACTATAAATAGAGCACTCTATTTATACAATAGGAGTGATCTCTACAACTGTAATCTCTTGAGTATTTGAAGCTTGAGAATTATTTTGTTCTCAAGGTTGTAGCAAAACCTCGCAAAATAAATAAAACAATTATTTTGTGAAACATCTTGTTAGATATTACTTGTGATTGCATTTCTTCTACTAGTAAATTACAAACTCTATTTAAGTTGTTGAAATAGTTTTTGAAATTTATTAGTATTGCATTCAACCCCCCTTCTGCAATACTTTCCGGGACCAACAACTGGTATCAGAACATTCAGATTACTACACATATCTGAGATCCAAATGGCAAGTATTCAAAGGTCAATTAATATCAAGATTCCAGCTTTTGATAAAGAAAACTACAACATATGGAAAAAGAAGATTATGTTATTTATCAAAGCTCAGAATCCATTATTCCTAGGTATTCTGGAAAATGGCCCCTTCGTTCCTCAAAAGGAAATTCCATCTGCTACAGTTAATGATGTAGTAATCCCAGCTCATTGGGTTGCTAAGAAGCCTACTGAGTATAATGACTCAGAAAAAGAAAAAGTAGCACTGGATGATCATCTGCAACTCATTCTACTAGATGCACTTACCCTGGACAAAGCTATGAGTGGAAATATAATAGCATGCAACTCTGCCAGGGATATGTGGAAAAAGATAGAACTGTTATGTGAAGGAAGTGAAGAGGTCAGAGAAAATCAAAAACAAATACTGGTGTCACAATATGAAGCGTTTATGGGCAAGCATGGAGAAGAGTTAACTCACATGTTTGAAAGATTTAGCAAACTGATAGCTGAGCTCCAGATTCATGGAAAGTTTTATGAAAAGAAGGAAGTCAATATCAAGTTTCTGCTAACTCTTCCAGAACACCTTGAGCATAGAGTAACAGCCATAAGAGAAGGAAGAGATTTAAACTCTGTCTCTCTTGAAACATTGTATGGAGTTCTAAAATCTTATGAAATTGAATATTATCAAAAGAAAGCCATACAAAGTGGATCCAAAGGATTGATGGCAAACATGGCTGGTGCTCTAGTTGCTCAAGGACTATCATATTTTCAAGCAAGTGAGCAAATTCAAAATGATCAACAACCTCAATTTTCATCTGTGAAAATTGAAGAGGTGGTTGAAGATGAAGAAAAGGTTGTCCTTCAACTAGAAGATGTTGAAGATGAAGAATTCTTCACTCTAGAAGAAATGGAGAAAATGGATAATCCAACCATGGCTTTTATGGCAAGAAAATTAAAAAATATAAGGTTCAGGAGGAACAAGCCATATAAGCCTCAAGGTCAATTTCCAAAATATAACCAGGGAAGCTCATCAAAACCTGCTACTGGCACCAAGGGAGGATACAAAACAGGAATGGTAGATAGATCAAAGTTTAGATGCTACAACTGCAATGAACTTGGTCACTTTGCTACTGAATGCAAAAGACCAAAACAAATACAAAGAATGGAGAGAGGAACTGGAAGTCAATTTAAGAAAGGACAAGGAAAAGCATATGTGGCTGAAGGAAAATGCTGGGATGAATCTGATGAAGAAGAAGAGGAATTTGTGAATCTAGCCTTGATGGCTAGAGAGGATGAAGAAGCATCAACCTCGACATGTCAGGTACCATCTTTAGTTTTACTAGATATGTCTTTAAATGACTATAAGCAAACCATTGAGGAAATGAGTACTGAAATGTTTAATATTCACACTAGTTTATCTGCTGCAAATGAAGAAATCTCTAGATTAACTAATGAAAATGAAGTACTCAGATCCAACAATGATGTGTTGTTGCTTAAGACCAGTTCTATTGATTCTTTAGCTCAGGAAAACGAAAGATTAAAAAATGATTTAATCTGTGCTAAAGAGATAGAGGAATATCTAAGAAAAGAAATTTCTGAAAATGAATTTAAGCTAAAGGCATTTAGAAATTCCTCTAAAATAGTTCAAGAGTATCATGAGAAACATACTGAAAGTAAGAAGATAGGCATAGGCTATAATTATAGTAGGAGATCTGGTAAAGAGGCTGTTATACAGAACAATGATGATAACAATACTGTAAGACCTCACATCCTCAAAAATGTGAGCAATCCAATTTTCAAAAGTACAGAGTTTGAGGTTAATGAAAATTCCCTAATTATTAATCAAGAACTCTGTGATGAAGATGAGAGGGCTAACAGTGCATCTAAGAAAGAAAAAGATTCTGTCAAAATGACTATGACAGAAACCGTATCAAACAGCCCAACCAAGTGTTCAAAAGAAACTGTCACAAAGGATGAGACAGTAACTTTCAAAGATACTGTCAAGAAGTCAACCAAGACATTAACTTTCAAACCTACTGTCAAGACAGCAAGTACAAAAGGTGCTGTCAAAAATAGCTCGACAGTACCTTCTGAAAAGATTGTCAAGACAGTTGTCTCCAAGTCCAAAAACAGAAATGGGAAGCTAGGCATTGATAAAAAGAATAATTATGCGTATGTTAAGCAGGCACCCAGGAAACTTTGCAATAATTGTGGCTCCTCACATCATTTAACTCATGTTTGTAAGAAATCAACTAGTAGCATATCTAATGCAACAGAGTTGAAAGGGAACTTACACAGAACCCCCATTATGCAAAGAAAATTGGTAGTTTGTAATAACATTGACTGTATGCCATGCAAAATTACTGCCATGAGTACATGTTTTAATTTTCAAATTTCATCTAATGAATTATGTTCTTATATGCAAACTGCAAAGACTTCTGAATCTACTAAAGAAAGTGAGAAGACTGCTCTCACTAAGAAAAAGTCTAAGTCAATGTCTAAAACTAAGTGGGTAATAAAAGAAGTCAAGGAACCATCTTCTGATGATATTGTTTCAAATATTGAGAAAGTTTCTGATGATACTGAGTGTGCAGGACCCAACAAGACTTGGGTACCAAATGCAAATTAAACTCTTTCTGTCTTGCAGGGAAAGAAAGGTAAACAGGTCATGTGGATAATCGACAGCGGATGTTCCAAACACATGACTGGTGATATATCCCTGCTATCACAATATGTTGAGAAGGCTGGCCCAACAATAACCTTTGGAGACAACAGCAAAGGTTACACTGTGGGATATGGCTGTTTAAAAGCTGGAAATGTTGTCATTGAAGAAATCTCTCTTGTGGAAGGTTTGAAGCATAATCTGCTCAGTGTCAGTCAATTCACTGACAAAGGATTCAAAGTTAACTTTGGCATGATGGAATGCACAATCTACCACAAGAAGTATAGAAGCCTATCTCTTAAAGGAGTCAGGAAAGGAAGCCTATTTGTTGTAGACTTAAACTCAACAAATGAGGAAAGAATATTTTGCTTCTACAGCAAAGCAAGTGTTGGAGATAGCATGCTTTGGCACAAGAAGCTTTCCCATCTCAACTTCAAAACTATGAACATGTTAATGAAGAAGGAATTGGTAAGAGGACTACCTCAACAGGAATTCTGTCAAGAAGGAATGTGTGAAGATTGTCAAATGGGAAAACTAAGGAAAGCAATGCATAAATCAAAACAAGTCAACACTAACAATGAAGCACTCAAGTTAATTCACATGGATCTTTTTGGACCAGTGAATGTTCAATCACTATCCAGAAAAAGATATGCACTGGTCATGATAGATGACTATTCTAGGTACACTTGGGTGAAATTTTTAGAATCAAAAGATGAAGCTGCTCAAGAAATCATTGATCACATAAGGGTACTTGACAGGACCCCTGGAGCAAAAGTTCAATATTTAAGAAGTGACAATGGAACTGAGTTCAGAAATGCTACACTTGGAAACTTCTGTAAAGATCAAGGGATTGTTCAACAATTCTCTGCTGCAAGGACTCCACAGCAAAATGGAGTTGTAGAAAGGAAAAATAGGACACTCATTGAAGCTGCAAGGACTATGTTGAGCAATGCTAAATTACCAACATATTTCTGGGCAAAAGCCATCAACACTGCTTGTTACACACAGAATAGGACACTAATCAACAAGGCTCATGGCAATACTCCTTTCTATCTTTTGACAGGAAAGAAACCTACTGTCAAGTACTTTCATATTTTTGGAAGCAAGTGCTTTTTGATGAAAGACAACCATGAAAGAAAAGGCAAGTTTGATACTAAAGCATATGAAGGCATTTTCATGGGATATGGGATAGAAAGGACTGCCTACAGAGTCTATATCATGGAGCATAAGACAATTGAAGAAAGTGTCAATGTCACGTTTGATGAAACCAAGTTTCCAGGGTTACATAAGGATGGTCAAATGCAACCCTTCAGATTTGAGAATCAAGGATACTTGGAAATAGAAGAATATGTTGATGAAGAACCTAGTCTCACTCAATCAATGGGATATGAGAAAGAAACTGTCAATACTCATAATCTAAATCAAACCTCAGCCCAATCACAGACAATTTCAGGCATCAATCAACAAGACTGTGAGACTGGAGAAATTGAGCTAAATGAGCAGAACAATGAAAATGGTGGAGAATCAAATCCTCATATTGATGAAAGGCAATCTCATCAAACAAGAAGCTTGCCTCAATCAACAAAGTGGAACAGAGATCATACCAGTAATCTAATTATTGGAGATCCGACTACTGGTGTAAGGACAAGGAGGAATATCTCTGCTAACAGCATGTTTTCATGTTTCTTATCTCAAATGGAACCAAAAATAGTTGAAGAAGCATTGTTGGATTCTGATTGGGTGATGGCCATGCAGGAAGAGCTCAATCAATTTGAGAGAAACAATGTTTGGAAGCTGGTTCCAAGGCCAAAAGGAAAATCAGTCATTGAGACAAAATGGGTCTTCAGAAACAAGATAGATGAAAGTGGAAATGTGACAAGAAATAAAGCAAGGCTAGTGGCCAAAGGTTACTGTCAACAGGAAGGGATAGATTATGATGAAACATTTGCACCTGTTGCCAGACTTGAAGCCATAAGAATTTTCTTAGCCTTTGCTGCACACTGCAAATTCAAGGTATTTCAAATGGATGTCAAAAGTGTCTTTCTAAATGGAGAATTAGAAGAAGAAGTGTATGTTGAACAGCCTCCTGGATTTGAGAATGACAAACTGCATAATTTTGTCTACAAGATGTTCAAGGCTCTATATGGCTTAAAGCAAGCACCAAGAGCCTGGTATGACACACTATCCACTTTTCTCCTGGAAAATCAATTTGTAAGAGGTATGGTGGATAAAACTTTATTCTATAAATACCATGGCAAAGACATCATCCTTGTGCAGATATATGTTGATGACATAATTTTTGGTTCAACAAACGAAAAATTGTGTGAAAAATTCTCATCTCTAATGAGAAACAAGTATGAAATGAGCATGATGGGAGAATTAGCATTCTTTCTTGGTCTTCAAATCTATCAGAAGAAGGATGGAATCTTCATCTGTCAATCTAAGTATGTCAAAGAACTTCTCAAGAAGTTTAACTTAGAAGATTCATCACCTGCCAAGACACCTATCTCAACAGCCACCAAATTAGAGTTAGATCCTAAAGGCAAGAAAGTGGATTCTAGTACCTACAGAGGCATGGTTGGATCATTGCTTTACTTAACAGCAAGCAGGCTAGACATAATGTTTGCTACATGTCTTTCTACAAGGTTTCAGGATGATCCAAAAGAATCACACTTAGTTGCAATTAAAAGAATCTTTAGGTATCTCAAAGGCACCCCAAATCTAGGTCTTTGGTACCCTAGGGAAACTGGATTTGATCTAATTGGATATTCTGATTCAGACTATGCTGGCTGCAAGATTGATAGAAAAAGTACTACAGGAAGCTGTCAATTTCTTGGGGGGAAATTGGTGTCATGGTTCAGTAAGAAGCAACACTCAGTTTCTACATCAACTGCAGAAGCTGAATATATTGCAGCTGGAAGTTGCTGTGCACAAATACTTTGGATGAAGAATCAGTTAATGGATTATGGACTAGAGTTGTCAAGTATTCCTATCTACTGTGACAACACTAGTGCCATAGCCATATCAGACAATCCAGTTCAACACTCCAGAACAAAACATATTGATATAAGGCATCATTTCATCAGGGAGCATGTTGAAAAGGGAGATGTAAAATTGGTTTATGTTCCAATAGATAAGCAACTTGCAGATATATTCACCAAGCCACTGGATGAAGCAACATTTACCAGGTTGGTGAGTGAATTGGGAATGTTAAATCAGGTATGACTATCTAACTGGTTTGTCAATTCTCAGTCGCAGCTCATGACAGAAACTTTCAAGGTACTGTAATAAAAAAAAAAAAGGTACTGTCACTAGAAGGTACTGTCATGAGAAGTTAAGGTTCTAGGTGCTACTTGTTCAGACAGCATGTTTGCTATGACTATGCTAAAAGGATTTTTAGATATCATGTTTGCTATGACTATGCTAAAAGGATTTTTAGATATCATGTTTGCTATGACTATGCTAAAAGGATTTTTAGATATCATGTTTGCTATGACTATGCTAAAAGGATTTTTAGATATCATGTTTGCTATGACTATGCTAAAAGGATTTTTAGATATCATGTTTGCTATGACTATGCTAAAATAGTTTTACATGTCTGTCTTAATACGGTTTTAAGAAATCAAGTGTCCTTAACTTAAGTTATGTGTGAACAGTGACAACATGATTTTGCGCTTAGTTTACTGTCAGATAAACTTACTGTCACTCATTAAACTGATTGACAGAAATGTTGTTAGCGCACAGGTTACTGTCAATGAAAGTTGCTGTCACAAGAAATTGCTGTCAAAAATAGTAGAAAGAAAGAAAAGCGCACAGGTTACTGTCAATGAAAGTTGCTGTCACGAGAAGTTGCTGTCAAAGATAGTGGGGAGATATAAATTTACTTACAGTAATTTATATATATATATATATATATATATATATATATATATATATATATATATATATAAAAACTTAATCCACCAATCCACGATCTAGTAGCAACTGCCACGTGATGCAGCAAGTGCGGTTAATGGGTAAAATCATTACTACACGTTCAATTAAGACAGGTTAAATCGATTCATCTTATAAACTGAATCTACCGTTTAATCTACTATCAATTTCATTTGCAAAACCTTTCAACTTTCTGCATCCAAAAACCGCATTTTCTCTCTCATTTTTCAAAGCATTCATCAATGGCACCTAAACAAAGTGTTGCTCAAACCAACTTTGCTGGTATCTTCTCTCCTAGTGATGCTGGTGAAAGCTTCAAAGGACTTATTTCCTTCATAAATAAATCCTACCTAGGTCATGCAATAATCTCAACCCCTAAAATCAATATTGATAGAATTGAAAAGTTCTGGAAATCAGCCAGTGTTCAAGAAACTGGAGAGGATGAAGCAATTAACTTCAAAATAGATGATGCAAGCCATACTCTCTCAGTCAAGGATATCAATAATGCCTTGGGTATTGTTTTGGCCAGTGGAGAAAGCTTTCAGGAACTAGCAAATGATGACACTCTGAAGAGGTTCTTTCTGATGATTGGGTATTCAGGTTCTAAACTTGAAGAAACCTCTGATAAATGGTATCAAACGGGAGAAATGGACAGGAAGTATCTGAGAAAGGAGTGGAGCATGATCTTTGATGTTATGGTGAAGGTGTTCTCTACTAAGTCTACTGGCTGGAATGGAATACCATCATATATCAAGAAACTCACTCATTCTTTAGTCCATGGATACAAGGTGAACGTTGGAAAGCTGGTCATGGCACAGTTGAAAAGCGCCATAGGCAAAAAGGTAACCATATACCCTCGCTTTTTAACTATGTGTATTAATCATATTTGTGGAAATGTTGAAGATGCACCTAATACTGAGGAATGCCCTGTTTTGAAGAAAAACACACACACATCTCTCAACACACAAAATTTGAATGCAAATATTCCACTATGTCTCACACAACACATGGTTAATCAAGTGCCCAACCTTGATTTTCCATTACCTACAGAGTACACTGTTTTCACACTTGAGAATGAGACTGAATTAGACCCAAATTCAGTTAACCCACATTCTACACCATACATTCCACCTAGGGACTCTAGACTACCCAAAGCCCTTAAAATGGCCAAACAGGAATCCAAGAAAAGAACCCTAGAGAGTGCAACTGGTGAAAATGTTGTGAGTCAAGAGGGAGTTACTGCACCTAGTGCAGCAAATAAGGATGGTAGTGAAATAGAACCCACAGTAGCCCCTTCTAAGCCTAAGAAGAAGAGAGCTAGAAGGGCCAAGGTTACTGTCAGCCACTCTACAGTTTCCCAAAAGACTGTAGAGGATGATAGGGAAATAAACTCATCTCTAGGTGCCTCTTCTCAACAAGAGGCATCTATTGAAATTGGCCTGTCTTCCAAGGCACCTTGTAAAGAGTCTGCACAAACTCAAGAACTCACTCTTGAGGAACCTGTATTTGAAGATACACACATAGAGATAGAGCACAGTGAGGAATTCACTCATACTGTTGATGTTCCACAATCTTCTTCTGTGGAACAGCCAATTAATCAATCTGAACTTCAAACTTCTTCTTTCATTCCTACATCTATTGTTTCTTCTGAACAACCTAGAGAGGGGGACAGTACCAACCCCTCAGGTTTTGATCATCCATCTCAAATCATGGATGAGCCCCCATCTAGTGGTCCACAAGAACCCATTTCTCAAAGTGAAATGGATACCACTCCATCAAACACTGGATTAGATCAAGATGCAAATTTGTCAGAAATTGAAACAGCCAGCATCTTGATCGATTCCCTCAAAGCATCTTACCCTAGGGAAGTTGCTGTCACGGCTAAAGATGCTGTCAATGACAAACCAGAAGGTGCTGTCAAACAATCAAGTGACAGTATCATTCTGACAAAAGATGTTGTCAAAGGTCTCTCTAAAGCTGCTGTCAACACACCTTCTGACAGTAACTTATTGGTGAAAGATGCTGTCAACCCTGCTCAACCTCAATATCAGGAAGGATTAATTGAGGACATCTCTGATGATGACATGCCAATCTCCAAAGCTTTTAAGGTAAAATCTAAATCACCTTTCTCTTCATTGCATGTTAGTACAGCTCATACACATGCATCTAGGATGAGTGAGGGAGAGCAAAAGAAAAGAGAGATAAAAGAAAAGAGAAGTGAGCCTAAAAATGAGAGGCAGCCAAATGTGCTGGCAAAAGGAGAGGGACTTGAGCATGTCCAGAGTGAAATTGAGGGAGCCATTCAACAAAAGGCATTAGGCCTTGAGGGATTTATTGTGAGTGGTGATGAGATCACCAGAAAAGACACTAAGAGTGTGAGAACCCCAACAGCCTCCATGCCCCAGACTTATCCTCAACCTCCAAAGAGGCTTAGGTCTGGTGGTCCTTCTACATCCACAAATGACAGGCTCCTAGCTATTGAGAATCGATGTGCTATAATGGAGAGCCAGCTAGACACCCTATCATCTACTGTGAAGACTGGTTTTGCTGAAATTCAAGCCACCCTGCTGTCACTTTCTTCCTTGATTCAAGCTGCCAACTTAACTAAGGGGGAGAAAGTAATAGATCAAAAAAAGGCTGAGCAACCAGAAAGGGAAATGGAGTTACAAGGGGAAGCTGAAAGACAGGGGGAGCAAAGGAGTAAGGGGGAGCAAAAAGATACTGTTATAGCCTCTAGAACTGATGAACTGATTGAAACTGAAGTAGATGGGGAGAAAATGCCAGTATCTGAGGAAGTATTGAAACTGATACAAAGAAATAAAGCATCTTCCATCAAAATTAGTGAACCAGTTCCTGAAAAGAAAGAATCTACGTTGGAGAGGCTTTGGAGAGAAAAGGAGGAGTCTAACAGGATGGGTAAAGGCAAGGGCAAGCTGCCTGAATATGTGAATCCTTCAGAGTTGGTTACTTGGACTGATGGAAGCACATATTCTCAAGAAGAAGCTGATTCTATAACGGTAAGTCATATGGAGAGCACCTTGAATAATAAGGATGAGGAATTCAACACTCTGGTGAATGAAGCAATCACAGAATCAAGAGGAAAACCTGCTAAGTTGGCAGAAGCTTTGAAAGAAAAGATTGCCAATCTTTCTGTGAAGATTAGCTCAGAGAAGAGGTGGGCAGTTGAAGTGTACCTGAAGAGTGGACATTCAATATTCATAACAATGCAACTGCTAGAAACTTTCTCTGCCAGAGTGCAATACATCCTTGGGATTCTTGTCAAGAAAAAGTCTACCATTTTTGATGAAAGTCTCTATATGCAACTGAGTACAATGGTTAACAACAAACTTCCAGAAATATGTCTCCAGCCATATGGTGTAAGCTTTAAACAGACAACAGCCAAAGGAACTAAAGGACTTGGGTTCTTAACTCTTGAAGGCAAAACATCTCTACAAAGTAAAGTCATCATGGATGTACTTAAGTTGTTGCTGAAAGCACCCATCACCAAGGAAAGGATTCAAGCAGTTAAAGATATCCACAAGATAATGGCAAAGAGAGATATGGAATACAGTGTCAAAATTAAGAAGCTCATTGCCAAAGCAAACGAAAGCAGAAATGCTCAAGGTGGAAAATGCACCTTTGATGACACCTTGGATAAAGATGGTGATGATAATGAAGATGGAGGTAAAGCTGGAGGAGCTAAAGAGTCAGAAAAGGGAAACTCTTCAAAAGAGCAATCCCAAGCTAAAGAAGCTGAGCCGAATGAAACTTCAGAAGCTCCTGGAACAAGCAAGAAAAATGAAGAAAAGGAGAAAGAAGAGGAGATACTTGAAGCATTAGAAATTAACCAAGCAGAAATGGAAATTGACAGTATGTATTCTGAAAAAGATACTTTCAACAAAGATGCTGTCAAGAATGTTAACAAAGATGCTGTCGAGGATCCTATGAAAGATACTGTCAATGATCCTACTATCAAAACATCCAAGATAGTAAGAATCAAAAGAAAGTCAAACAGACCAAAAAGGGGAAAGACTGTCTATTCTGGTCAAAGAAAAGCTACAGGTCTAGGGCTTAAGAAACCAATCATGAGCAGAAGAATGAACAGCCTGGAACAACTTCAAGAGAAAGCCAAAGAATCAATCACTTCTGTATCTATAGAGTTGAATGAGTCAAAAGAAAAGGTCACAAGATACATTCTATGGGAAAACAAAGAAAGATTGATTATGGTAGAACCTGATTTCACTCAGATATCAAAATCAAAAGTAATATCCAATAGTCTAGTTCAAACTCAAGCATTTGTAAGAAGAAGAATTGATTATTTCAATTTGGAAAGAATGGTTGAACTTTTGGAAAGCTATGGTGATATCTCTGAAAAGATCATGGATCCTGTTCGAAAGTACTTTGCAATCAGAAATGCTGAATTCACTGAAAAGCATGGTGACTGGACACTTCAAAATGATGAAGATGTTTTTGAAGCTCTAGGTCTGGAAAATGAAGAGGATATGACTGGAATGAAATGGAGAAACCTTATTCAAAGCAAGAGATGGATAGGTATGAGGCAGAGCAGAAATTCAGAGAAGAATTAGCCTCAAGACAAAAATCTCGTCAACAGATAGAAGATGAGATTGAAGCTCAAATGAAGGAAAGTTGGAGTAAACTCAACAAGGTCAATAGCAGTGAATTAAACTATCAGCCAATTGTACTGGACAATCCTCTGAGAATCAAATATGGCAAAGAAGAAATCTACATAGACAGCTTTTCTAAGTTGAAGACCAGTGTGCTAAAAGAACTGTACTGGCAAGTGATAGGATCATCTAACAAACTTGAAGCACTATGTTCTTGGGAGCTAGATATGATTTTTTATCAAAGGAAAGGAGAGAATCCCAGCTTGGACAGACAAAGAAGGGAAACTTTAAATCAGCTTCCTGGCAGAAGATTCAAGATGGAGGGAGATGTGTTGAAATTCAGATCAATAGTAAAACAAAATGTTTATTGGATGGAACTCAGAGATGTATTAAACACTACTTCCTTAATGATCAGAAAATACGTCGTGGAAAATGAAGATGATGCACAGTCCCCTGAAGAAAAGGAGTTAATTGAAAATCTCAGAAGAGCTCTGAGGGAAAAGGAGCAAGGCGAAAGTTCAAATCAAGCTAAGTAAAGATTTTTTTTCTTGATTTTTAATTATGAACTTTTATGATACATTGTTTCAAAACAATCCAGTTTAATCATTGTTCAGAAATGAAGAGTTTATTCTTTCTGATCTATGTTAGTTAAGTTGTCAGCATGATATTTGTAAATTTGTTCTTATTGTCCATAAAAACAAATTGGGGGAGATTGTTGGGATTTATGGGTAATGGAATAGACAACTTAACTAGTTTTATTGGTATACTTAGTTTTACTAAGTAGAACATACTGTCATAGTCTGAAGTGTATTCCTGTAATCAAAATAAGTACTGTCATGTAATAATTGTAATTCTTGAAAGAAGTTCGATCATGTTCAAGCCTCAAGAAATACAGAAGTTCGACAGCAGGAATAAAAGTTACTGTCAAGTATTGACGGTAAGATTACAAGGAAACAGCATGTTGCAAAGCTCGACAGCAAGTTTAATTGAGTCGACAGCAAGTTTCAACTTGACAGCAACATTGGCGGAGATTCTGATGACAGCAACTTTGATATATAGTTTGCGACAGTAAGTTTGGAATTCTTGATAGCAATCTCTGCGGAAAATTCATATTGTCAATCAAAGCACAATCCTTGACAGTAATCTCTGCGGGAATTCATACTGTCAACCAAAGCACAATCCATTGACAGCAAACTCTGAAGCAAACATACTGTCATAAAGAATTAAATTGATTTAGGAATTTTTTAAGTCAATTTAAGCGACATAATACATGTTCAAAAGAAGCAGGCGTGTTGTAATATTCAACCTTTACAGCAAGCTTGGAAAGTCTATAACTGAAGCTCGAGAAATCACATGGAGCAACCTGTAAAGTCTAGAGCAGATAAAATTGAATACGGCTAGATCTGGGTGGCTCAAATGTGGAAAGTATCTTAAAGTTACTTTGTGATGATCACATGGGAATAAATCATGGAATGGGCTGCAAAAGGAATATAACAGCAACTCAACAACCCATACTGATAGTGGTAGTACAGTCGACTATCACACTATAAATAGAGCACTCTATTTATACAATAGGAGTGATCTCTACAACTGTAATCTCTTGAGTATTTGAAGCTTGAGAATTATTTTGTTCTCAAGGTTGTAGCAAAACCTCGCAAAATAAATAAAACAATTATTTTGTGAAACATCTTGTTAGATATTACTTGTGATTGCATTTCTTCTACTAGTAAATTACAAACTCTGTTTAAGTTGTTGAAATAGTTTTTGAAATTTATTAGTATTGCATTCAACCCCCCTTCTGCAATACTTTCCGGGACCAACAGTTAGCAAACCCTATTCTGGTAAAGAAACCCAATGGAAAATGGAGGACTTGTGTGGACTTCACAGACCTCAACAAAGCCTGCCCAAAGGATAGCTTCCCACTGCCGCGAATTGATCAGCTAGCGGATGCAACAGCTGGACATGCCTTACTCAGCTTCATGGATGCATATTCAAGTTATAATCAAATCCCTATGTATGAACCTGATCAGGAACATACTTCTTTTATTACGGATAGAGGTCTTTATTGTTATGTATGCATGCCATTTGGATTGATTAATGCTGGAGCCACGTATCAACGACTAGTAAACATGATGTTTAAAGAGAAAATTGGTAAAACCATGGAGGTATATGTGGTTGATATGTTGGTTAAATCCAAGGAAGCTGTTGACCATGTGAAGCACTTAGAAGAGATGTTTGGAATCTTGCGAAAATATAGAATGAAGTTAAACCCCCAGAAATGTGTATTTGGGGTAGAATCTGTGAAATTTCTAGGGTTCATGGTGAATCACAGAGGTATAGAAGCAAATCCAGGTAAAATTAAGGCATTGATTGATATGAAGTCACCAAGAACTGTGAGGGAGGTTCAGTCTCTTACAGGAAGAGTTGTAGCTCTGAATAGATTCATCTCGAGGTCTACAGACAAATGTCAAGAGTTCTTTAAAGCCATAAAGAAAGGAAGTAAGTTCGAGTGGACAGAGGGGTGTGAGATAGCTTTTGGGAAACTAAAGGAGCATTTGGGTAGCCCTCCATTGTTAGCTAAACCTGTTGATGGAGAGACGTTAGTACTCTACTTGGCTGTGTCATAGTATTCTATTAGTGCAGTCTTAGTTCGACAAGAAGATGGACAGCAGAGCCCGGTTTATTATGTCAGTAAGAGGTTGCTTGATGCAGAAACGAGGTATACAGGAATGGAGAAGCTAGTTTATGCTTTGATTCTAGCTTCCAGGAAACTGCGACCTTATTTTCAGGCACACAAGATTGAAGTGCGAACCTCGTACCCACTTAGACAGATGATGCATAGGCCAGAAACTTCAGGGAGAATGTTGAAGTGGTCTGTGGAATTGGGCAGTTTGACATAGAGTATAAGCCAAAAATAGCAATTAAAGCCCAAGCTTTGGCAGATTTCTTGATTGAGTTTCTACCTCATGTGGAGGTTACTGGCCAGGAGGTACTGAAAGAGTTGGAGAAAGAGCAGATGGAAGATGATAATTGTGCACCTTGGTGGACATTGTACGTGGATGGAGCTGCTAACAGTAATGGAGCAGGTGCAGGCATAGAGCTAGTAAGCCCAGAGGGACATAGGTTGCATAGTTCGATTCACTTTGCTTTCAAGGCCACCAATAATGATGCAGAGTATGAGGCGTTAATTTCAGGTCTCAAGCTAGCATTAGAGATGAAAGTCGAGAATATCAGAGTGTTCAGTGACTCAATGTTAGTAGTCTGGTAGATCCGTGGTGGATTCCAAGCAAGAGGTCCACGAACAGATTTGTATTTGAGGTACTCTCAGGAGTTGCTTGGAAAATTCAGAGAAGTGAAGTTAGATCAAATACCTCGTGGGCAAAATACAAATGCAGAGCAGATGCATTGGCTAAATTAGGTTCACAAAGAGAATCCACATTGCTAGGTGTGATTCCACTTCAGATTCAAGAGCAACCTAGTGTTTTTAGAGAAGAGGTGATGGACATTGAATTCCCAGTTGAAGATTCATGGATGACTCCCATCTATAGTTATTTGACAAAGGGAGAGATACATTCTAATCAAGATGAGGCCAAAAAATTGAAATATCATGTTGCCAAGTATGTAATTTATGATAGAGTCCTATATAAGCGAGGATTCAATCAGCCTTTGCTTAAGTGTATAGCTGGAGAATAGTGCAGGTATATTCTTGAAGAGATTCACGAAGGAGTGTGTGGAAATCACTCGGGGGGTGGCTCTTTAGCTTTGAAAGTTCTTCGACAAGGATACTTTTGGCCAACCCTCAAAACAGATGCTTACAAGTTTGTACAGGCATGCAGCAATTGTCAGAAGTTTGTAAATTTTGATAGCAGACTTGTAGCTCCTATTAAGCAGATTGTTAGCCCTTGGCCATTTTCAGTTTGGGGGATAGATCTCATTGGGGAGCTCCCAACAGGAAAGGGTGGAGTAAAATATGTAGTAGTAGCAGTTGATTACTTCACAAAGTGGGCGGAAGCAGAACCACTTGCTAAGATTACAGCATCAAAATTGACTGAATTTGTTTTTCGAGCCATTATTTGCAGGTTTGGTCTTCCCCAGAAGTTGATCTCTGACAATGGGAAACAGTTTGATAGCAGAGAGCTTAGAGGATTGTGCGAGCAGTTTGGAATTTAGAAAGCATTTTCAGCAGTGTATTATTCGCAGAGTAATGGACAGACTGAAGCTGTGAACAAGATTATCAAGCATACTTTGAAGACAAGACTTGAAGATTATAAGAAGGGAAGCTGGCCAGAGGAGCTTCCTGGAGTCTTGTGGTCGTACAACACCACTCCTAGAACTACAACTGATGAGTCTCCTTTTACTCTCACTTATGGTTTTGAAGCTATGGTACCTGTGGAAGTTGGAACAGGTTCTTTGAGGAGAAAGCATTATGACCCCGAGAACAATGAGGTCAATCATAGGCTTTATTTAGATATGATCAAAGAGTTAAGAATAGATTCGCAAGTGAAGCTAGGAACATATCAGCAGAGAATTTGAAGGTATTACAACAAAAAGGTGAAAGCAAGACCTTTTAAAGTTGGAGACCTGGTTTTGAGGAAAGTCATGCCAAACACCAAAGTTCTAGCACATGGAGCTTTTGGAGCGAATTGGGAAGGACCTTACCAGATAAAGTCAGCCATTTGGGAAGGGACCTACCATTTAATGGATATGGATGGGAATCTCATTCCGAGAGCTTGGAATGCAGAGCATCTCAAGAAGTATTATCGGTAATCCTCTTTTACTATGCTTTCTTAGGAAAAGTAAGGCTCTTTCAGCCCAAGAATAAAGGCAGCTTATTAGTTATAGCTGACCAGAATTGTTGATTTTAGTATTTAATTTTGCATATAATCGGGGGGTACTTGATGTGAACCTTCTTATTTGCAAGACAGTTTTTAGTATTGAGCATTGATAGCTCTACGTTGAATTTTTTGATTGCAGTATTGATGATTGTAGCTTCCTAATAGTTCTTTTACGTAACAATAATTACCCAAAAGAACTGGGGGGTAGTATTCCTACTTAGACAGTATTATGCATGACATGATTAGCCATTTCATATGCCAATTTGAAATTTTTAAGTGCTTGTTTTAGTACTTGTATTGTGAAACAGATTACCTTGACAAACAGGTTCCTGTAGCATTGACAGAATGAATATGAGTTGACAGAATATGCATATTGTGATTGATTGATTCACTACGCCACATATGGCCGACGGCTACGCCCAAAACAGTGTGCTTATAGGGCAAAAAGTGTTGCTAAAAGAGCCTAAAACCAGCTATGGCTACACTTTGACCAAATTTGGGAGTGTTACAAAATCGGGTGCTACCATAGGGGTCTATGCTAACACTTTTTCGATTTTTGGTAACATGGGATAAAAGTGTAGGCTTAGACTCCTATGCCAACTCATTTCTGATCTGTGGCTACACCTTATAAGATGTTGCTATAGATATATGGCTACACCATTATCTTTGTAGTAACACTATTAAAAGTGTTGGTGTAGACCTATGCCAACACCTCTTTAGTCCTACTGTAACATCTAATTGTGAAACACTTTAGTGTTTTTATACTTTTTGCCAACACTTTGCTATTATTTTGCCAACACATAAAGATTAATACTAGAGCCAATGGCTACATTTTTGCAACTCTTTACCAACATTTTAAATAAAGAAAGGCAACATATGACATTAAAAAAAAAGGTTCCCATTCAAAATATTATCAAACATTCCAATACATAAAGGTTGTCCTAAAGCCATTCCAATACATAAAATCCCTTCCAAAATAACTACATATAACAAAAATTGCTGAAATTACTTAGCATAGCGTAAAATGATCCGACATTGTCATCTCCATGGTACACTTTGGTTGATTTCAAGTTTCCGCCATTAACGTGCCTCGAAGAAAACGTGCTAGGAGATTCCCCAATACATGTGATGCATAAAAGAGACCAGTAATCCAACTAAAACCTACAGCTCCCTTGCTCTTATCAACATCCACTAGTACAAAATTGACTTTTTACGTCGGTTAAATATGTCTTATACGTCGGTTAAATGACGACGTATAGAGGGGCGACGTATAAAATCACGTGTCTTTTACGTCGGTTAAGAAAGCGACGTATAAAGTCTCAGTATACGTCGCTAAAAAGCCGACGTATAATGTTGAAAAGACCAACGTATAATGTTGAAGAAAGGCGACGTATAATATCCAAAAAACTGACGTATAATGTTGAAGGCGACGTATATTATCCAAAAAGGCGACGTATAAAGTCTAAATATACATCGCTAAAAAGCCGACGTATAATGTTGAAAAATCTGACGTGTAATGTAGAAAAAAGGCGACGTATAATATCCAAAAAGCCGACGTATATTATCCACAAAAATTTAAAAAAAATATTTTTTCTTTTATTTTTGTATACAAAAATTCTTTATCAAAAAAAAAAAATTTCTTATTATTTATGTACACCAAATAATGGTTAAACAATAAAAACCAAAATTTGTACAACCAAAATCTTGTAATAATAGAAATTTCTAGAAAACAGCATTTCCAGAAAAAGGTTTTATAACTCTTAAGGATTACATCAGAAATTGCATAATGAACATTCCTAGTAAGGATTACATCAAACTCTGTTGTATGCGACGTATGTACACAACTTGAAGTGCACTTGCGCAACACTCTTCACATAAGTGATATGCCACCCAGCAGGGATGGAGTGTTTTTGTTGCTTTCTCAGCATCAACACTCTTCTCCAACTTTATAATCCAGTAGAGTGCTAGCTTCTGGTATTGTATTAAGTCACACATAAGAGTAATTGGGGGTTCCATCTCCTATACAATATAGGAAACCGAAAGATAATGAGAGAGCAACAAAATTTACAAATCACACTTCATATATTAAGTGATTTGATCAGTGGTAATATTACCTCCAAGTTATACACATCTGCAGCACCAACAAGCTTGTTTAAAGATGATTCTAGTATAGCTTGTTCGTCTTTGTCATGATCTGGTTGGCAACCTTTACCTCGTTTCAGCACATGCAACACTCTAGCAAATTCTTTAAAATCATCCTATTGGGAGTTTTTAAAAAGTAATAGCTTAGCATAATAAAACATAATGAGCCAGACCTTAAAACATATATCAAGTCTAAAGTTAGGGAAAAAAATTGAAAAAAATAAGGATTTGTACAAATCAACGAGAAAACAAAACTAATTTAGCAAGTTTATAAACAAATAGTGACACATGCAATTCTCTTTAGAAGTTTCAGTACAAGAGCAGGTGACACATTGGATCTAGTTGTCGAAGCAAACAACAATCCAACTACCTTCACATGGAAGTAGTTCACGCCATCCACATTCTATCATCACAATTCACAGAGAAACATAAAGATGCAATGCCTTGACTAGTATATATATTCATTTCAGGACTACCCTATAAAGGAAACATATTACATCTCCCATAATCAGTTTACATTATTTTACTAAAAAAAATTCCTTTCATTTTCTAATAATCTGTTATTAAAAACCCTAACTTGTGGCAGAGGAAAACTGAAGATTAAAACAAATCAAGACTTAATAATGAAAGTAAACACAGAAAAGCTATACATTCAAAAAACTCTTTTTATCACTAATAAAAATAAACTATTGTATGTCACATGATCTATTTAACTCGCAAACTCTTGCAAAAGAAAAATAAATTTGACTAGATGAAATCAGATACGGGTTGAATAACCACCTGTAGTTTATTGTAAGCGGCATAGTACTGAGGATACTCTCTGGATCCTCCAAGAGCTTCTTGCCAAGTATCAATTAGAACTACTATTTTCCAGTAAAGTGTCCTTATTGCATTTCTTGCTTTCCTGGAAGTCCTGTAAAGTGTAAGGACAATTACACTATAATGAGAATTTACTTTTTATAAATCATTATAGAAAGCGCTATGATTCCTTTAAGAAAATAAAACTGAAGACAACTTAGATAAATGCAAAAAAATGTAATATCATGGATATTACACCAAGTACTTATTATAATTATCCCATGATAGAGTTAACAGTCTTCACAACTACACCAATCACATGGTCAAACTAATTCCACATCGAATGTCAAATGTGCGTATTAAAAAACTCTTTCTTTGCCATAGAATGACTCTTACATATCTCTTATGTGCCAACGATATAGTGCAGCCTTTAAAGATCAACAATGCTTGTGGTGACTTTTTTTTAGGGGGGGGGGGTGGTTACATTTTTATTGTAAAGTAAGATATGTAGTGTTTAAATCTAATGAAAGTATTGTAAAATAAAGGGGGTATGATTGCTACACTTAAGTGTATAGACAGTTTCCTGCATGTTGCTGCTCATTTATAAACACCATTATCATATCAAGATGTAAGTCATTGTTCATGTCGTGCATCAACCAAGACGAATCTGTTACCAACTAAACACAAGCCAAATACATCAAATCTAGAAGCAACATAAGAAAATCATACCACGGATCATTCTTGAAAATATCACATATCTCGATATTCATTGCCTAGACGCTCGGGACCACTCAGTTTGTCACTGGTTGCCCTCTCAACACAAACTGTGGCAGACATCCTGCACTACGCTGTCCCAAAACCTATGATCACCCTCAAATCAAAACCCCAATTACAAGAATCAACACACTTAGTAAACCATATCACTTTAATCAAATATACACATATACATCTAAACATATAAAGAATGTTAACAAATTCAAGCAACAAGAACTATAACCAAAACAAAACCATTTATTTACCATACCTCCCGAAAACAACTACAATTACAACATCAAAATCAAAACTTGCCAAGCACCCAATAGTTACTTCATAAAAATCAATCAAAAGAAACGTGTTTTACAACTTTTCAACAAAAGGGCATTAGATTTGTAAGATCAAACTAAAGCTAGCAGCTTGAAGTGATTGATTTACATATAATTCATCATATTACATTATAAAAATCAAAACAAATTATTAAATCACACTAATTTTGAAGTACTTCATATCTGTTTACACTAATTTTACTAAAATTCATAAAAATCACACCAAGATCTAATAAATTAAATCCTAATTGCTTTAAATTAGATTGAAAAATCACAAAATATCCTCTAAAATAGGCTCAAAATATTTCAATTCAGACATCTTACAATAATATATTTGACCTGAAATCTTTGTGAATGGAAGATAGAGATCGTCGATGGGGAGATATTTTGAAACCCCGTATACATATATATATATATATGATATATGTGTGTATGTGTGTAAGTATAAAAAACAACAGAGAGGGGATTGTTATTCACGATTATGCTTCAGATGTGAGGGAGGAGAGGCTGAGAATAGAGAGGAAGAGATAAAGGGTTGAGAGAGATGGGGTTTGAGGGAGAGAGAGGCAGGCGGCGAGAGAGAGATTGGGGTGGGAGAGAGTCGAGGGCGAAGAAAGATAGGGAGACAGAGAGAGATTTGAGAAGGATTAGATAATTGAGTTAAAATAACGTTCGAGATTAATTGCATCCAATGGTTCTAAGTAACGATCCATGTGTTCAAGTATTACCCAATAATAATATGACATGTGGTCCATTTTTAATTTCTTTAAAGGTTTTATACGTCGGTTATATTAAGAGTGACGTATATAATAGTATTATATACATCGCCTTTTCCTCAACCGACGTATAATGTCATCATATATACATCGCATTTTCCTCAACCGACGTATAATATCATCATATATGTCGCATTCTCCTCAACCGACGTATATAATAGCATTATATACGTCGCTCTTTCTTAACCGACGTATAAAGTAGCATTATATACGTCGCCTTATCTCAACCGACGTATAAAGTAGCATTATATACGTCGTCTTTTCTCAACCGACGTATAAAGTAGCATTATATACATCGCCTTTTACTCAACCGACGTATAAAGTAGCATTATATACGTCGCCTTTTCCTTAACCGATGTATAATGTGACCTTATACGTCGGCTTTTTCTTGAACCGACGTATATAACTACTTTATACGTGAAAATCAACTCCATCAGCAGACAACAACTCCATTGGAATAATCAATTACAACGTCTCTACTCTACATGAGATTTGAATTAAAAAATATTAAAGTTTAAAGAAGAAGACCTGAAGAAACCCAAGAGAAGAAGAAACCCCAATTAAGAAGAAACAATCGAAGCCCTAATTACATCCAATCGAAGCCCTAGTTACTTTCAATCTGTGAATAAAGATCCAAAGAACCCGTAAAGAACCCTAATTTATCGAGAGAGAGAGAGTTTTGAGCGAGAAAGAGTGTGTGAATTGAGAGAGAGCAAAAGTAATTGAGTTAGAGTTTGAGTTAGCGAAAATAATTGAGCGCTTTAGTGAAAATAGGTGACCCGCCTAGAAAATTTAATTGTCCCGCCTATTTTTTTAATATTTCATTTCACCCACCTATCTTTTTTGGTGATTAGTAACACATTTTTTCAAGAGAAATGGCTACACTACTTTTGATGTTACCATAAGTACCCAACTATCTCTATGGTAACACTCTTTGATATCTACTGTAACACTAAAAAATTGTGTAGGCGTAGACCAATTTTAAGGCATATATGGCTACACTTTTGCTCGTAACACTGAAAAAAGCGTTGTTGAAGCCCATTTGTGGCGTAGTATATTCGAGAAAAAGCCTCAGGTAGCTTCCTGAGCACAAGAAAAAGCCTCAGGTAGCTTCCTGAGCATGAGAAAAGCCTCAGGTAGCTTCCTGAGCATGAGAAAAAGCCTCAGGTAGCTTTTTGGGCAGATTTGAATGAAAAGTCTCAGCTGATTGAGCATGACATTGTAGCTAAAAGCCTCAAGATCCTTGAGCACGTGATCTAAAGTCCTGACAAAAGGCACCTAAAGTCCTGACAAAAGGCACCTAAAGTCCTGACAAAAGGCACCCTAAAGGAACCTGTATGGAGCCGAGACTGGCATACAGGAACCTGAAACTATATGTTTCACCATATAATTGTCAAATTATCTTTTTACCGAAAGTATTTCCTTATTGGAATATATTCAAAAACAGTACCATAGTAGTACTTCAAATATCATTTCCATAACATCTCTGCAAACTTTTTCTATTCATACTATGAACAAAGTTCTAGTATAATATAAAAGATAAAGTTACAAGGTAACTCAAAATATAACTTATGTAGAAATATCTGTTATGCAAGGTATAAGCAAGATATCATCATATATCATAAAAGAGGGAATTGCAGGAAAATATTGCAAACCCAGTTTTGAACATTTCTCAAACCCCTGCCAACCTGAAAGAAGTCTCTTCGATACGTGTCGCGGGAACTACCCGTCAACCTGAAAGAAGTCTCTTCGATACGTTTTGCAGGAAATATCCAAATTGGATGATGAACTAATACTGGATTAATCACCACGCCCGCTATTCCAATCCTTACGATGATAAGTTGCATATTGTACAGCTCAAATTTAGTTTTACTACCGGTAGAAGGAAGAACTGACGGATTTACTTGTCCATCGCCCTTTTAGATCTCCCTGGCCAACGGTTGGGCCTTTGGGATGGACCGGCGCGACTCGGCCTCTTACACGACTCCTAGTTCGAATAAAATTCATGACTCTGAAACGTAAAGCTCATCCTCCTTTCCCCAAGTATAATACTTGTTGACCAGACTCCACAAGGTAGTCTTATCTGATTGGAAAGGAAAAATTCACCAATATTTCCCAAGCTATTGCTTGTTAATGGATATAAACTTGTTCCATCAATCTTACCCCTCGAGTGTTGAGGAGGTAATCAAAAAGACTCATATCGATGTTTAGGAATCAAGATGCGAGTGAAAAGAAATAGTTTCAAAAGATTTATGACCGGGCAGTCACACAAAATAAATAACAGCTCTCAAGTAAGATTCCCTCATAATTTGGAAGATAGATTTGAATGAAAAATAGAGTTTCGAGAACCTTCCTTGATAAAAATAATAATAATAATAAGACTCAGAAATAATTTACATGATATTTGAAAATCAAGATAATTTTTGAATAAAATAAATTATTTTTAGAACTGGTTAAAAGAATTAAATAAATATTCAAAGAATATTTATTAAACCATAAATATTTCCAGAATATTATTAATATAAAATATTGCTCAAAAATAACCCTCGAATAAATGTTCAAAATAATGTTCATTAAATAAGTCAAACCTTAAATGAATATTCAAAATAATATTCTTTAAATAAATAAAGTTAAATGAATATTCAAATAATATTTATTAAATAAATAAAACTCAAATGAATATTCAAAATGATATTCGTCAAATAAATAAACTCAAATGAATATTCAAAATAATATTCATTTAAATGAATAATGGAAAAATATTTATTTAAATATTTTCCTCAGAAAATAATCACAATATATTCAGAAATACTGACTCCCGGTCAATATTTGAAGAATGAGATTCATATG
The DNA here is from genome assembly GCA_037693485.1 of Kitagawia praeruptora. Taxonomy (NCBI): domain Eukaryota; kingdom Viridiplantae; phylum Streptophyta; class Magnoliopsida; order Apiales; family Apiaceae; genus Kitagawia; species Kitagawia praeruptora. The sequence goes on along the minus strand of CM075346.1, from coordinate 38,170,300 downwards.
CCCTTCACCAAGCGTCTTAGCAATATCCTGCTTATAACCAATATATCTCATATCTAGCTTATAAGCCAATATTAATTCGTAAAACAAGTATCACAATATACTTACGAAAACAGTTATGCCTTCCACTAGCATATATAACATAAATAATATTCATATAGTATTTCTCGACTGAGATAATACTCAAATAACATTCCTCGAAAGATATAGTAAGCAAATACAATTCCTCGAATAATATCATATTCAAAAATCAATCCTCGAATGATTTCCAAGTAGTTAATACTTTATAGAAATATAATTAATGTTTATAAATAACATTACTCAAAATAAATAATAATCTGCCGCTAGAATTCCTCCGAGTTTCCACGATTATCTCTATATCTCAAAATACCAACTCCCGGTTTAGAGTCGAAAACAATGAATATGCTCTTATCTCTAGAGCTACAAGGTATACCGGTTTATATGTACTTAACTCAGAAGATCATATATAATCCAAAGGTCAAATCCTATTTCAACAGGAAATAAGATATATCGCAAAATTGTACAACTTTATACATGGCAAAAGCAGTATTATAATCAATACTTTAAAAGTACAATTTTAGAAAACTTGCCTGATGCTCGAGAAGTGATAGGGGCTCGTGACGATGTCGGACAATCTAGACAAAGTCAAAAACATATGGTTAATCCCCTAGACGATCCACTTATAACTCAATGCTTAAACACGTAAGCGAATCACAATCAAAGCAATTAGTGGCTTAATCTAGACTCATACTAATACCATGTTACTCGTCAAATACTTAAGTCATAAGTTTGGTTCGAAAACGGTCCTCGAATTAAAGTCATATGTAAGCACTTATAAGTTTGGTTTCTAAGTCGTGTTCTTAGGGGTTTTCACTTGCGCGACCTCGGCTTACGCATTTTTTATAAAATCGAAAAATAATCTTTTTGACTCAAAACCTTCGCACATACTTTTCTAACTGTCCTTATCAATTTATCACCAAGTTTCACATTTTAGTTCGACTATTAAGGGTCTCTAACTTAGCATTAAAGTGGTTACATTTCTGCGACAAAATCTCTCGAACAACTTTTACGAAAACTAGCATAACTCTTAAACCGTAAACTCTTTTACCTCGATTCTTTCGGCAAAACAAACTAGACAACCATATATTTGTAACCATTGGCAGTGGTGAGTCTCAAATGTTCCTATGGTCTCGGGCCTTAACTGTTTTTAAGGGTTAACGAAATTTTGCCATTACGACGGCTATAACTCGAACATTTCAATTTTGTCACAACATAACCAAGGCACACCGGGCATACCATACATCCACAACCTCAACAAACAACCTTCACATGTCTCTAAATTCAGTGGTGTGGCTACAATCCAACACCCACCATTTTTCATATTTTATAAAGTAAAATAACCACTACTACCCTTGCCCTTTTGTGGTGTTTTACTTCCATGTCGTTGGCTTTTCAAGATTCCTTCCACCACTACCCTTGCCCTTTGGCTTTCACCATAAGTCACTTTATAAATCAGCTCCTTGATTAGTATTGGGCCGAAATTGGGCTTTCCCCTTTGCTCTAGGGCTTTATGCAAGTTCTTTCGTCATTTCCTTCATCGAATGATTTCTGTGATCGTCTCAGTGGTTTCTTTCTCGTAAATCTCTTGGATATATATTATCCTTTTTGACATTATATTTTAATGTATTGGGGTGGTTCTAAACCTCAAATAGATATTAAATCCAATATCCTTTGTAAATTCTCTTTATCTCAGAAATTGCTTTCCCGGTTTCTAAAGCGTTCTCTAACTCGCTCACTAACTCGTTTGCATTCTCTTTACTCTAGGATTATATTCTCAATTCTTTTTCCCTCTCATAATATATCCTCCCTTGGAGTTCTAAAATTTAATATCCTCAATTCTTAATCCAATTATTATATTCCTGACTCCTTTGTCAACGTTGGAATAAAATAAAGTTTGGATTCTCTGAATTTTGTCCTCGATTACATACACATATTTACTCCGTGAATCACTAATATGACTTCAAAATATCCATACCATGTCTCGTACATAGGTGGCATGAAAAAAATTTTAATCCTCAAAATCACTATTCATCCACCAAAATCACTATTCACTGATGCACTTCATCATAATAAGAAAAGTTTTAGTTCTACCAAAAATTCGGGTTATTACAGTCTCCCCTCCTTAAAAGGATTTCGTCCCGGAATCAATTTAGGAATAGCTGGAGGTACTTTCCTCCCATGCACTTTCTAATTCCCAGGTGGATTCTTTCACTTCTTGATGTTCCACAAATCTCTCATTAGCTTGATGATATGGCCTAAATGTACGCCCTAAAGACAAATTTAATGTGGCATTAATTAGACCTAGAATGGTCCAAACGTGGGGCCCGCTAGATGGGCCCAAACCCTATTTATAATATTAATTTCGTAATTAATATTAAGGGTAATAACCAGCTCAGCAATAAGAGTCAAACAAGGATATTACTCTTGCCTGACTTAGCCTCCAAGATACATATTTCAACATGGAAACTGGTTCCTACATACAAGGATCTGGAACCTTCTTCTAGGCGGTGACTTCCCCACCAAGTCACCTAACCCTACTACGATTCTAGGGCTTCTCAGCCTATATAAGGACCTGCTCCTTCACCCCTAGAACTACGTTGGCTTGATTCTCTAGCAATACAGAGATACGTAGGCATCTTGTGAGGACCGGTTAGTCTCGAACGCAAGAACAGCCATTAAAGCACGAAGCTCCCGAACCCTAGCCGTCATAATCATAACCTAGTTTTTATTCCACAACATTTGGCGCCGTCTGTGGGAAGAAGACATCAACCATGGTAAATACACGAAGAACAACACCAGTCACTACCGAGCCAATCACTACTGAGGCTCTGCCTCTAAGCTCCGCTCCGCCTGTTACTGAGCAGATACCCCCAGTCACAGGGGCGATTACTCAAACTCAGTTTTCTCAACCTCTAGAGACTAATCCCCATGCCGGGGGGACGTTACCTATGGTCATCCACCCAGGAACCAGCTCCCTTCAGACGTTGTTTCCTCCTTTAATTGATCCCAGTCGCCCACCGCCAGGAGTACAGATCCATACTACGGATCTCCCCAGGAAAACCAATCCAATGTATGGTTTACCTAATTACCCTCCTGGACCCAGTGGTCATGCCTTGCAAATCAGGGATCGAGAGCATCTTGACTACTCTGGCCCCTATACCGATGATTCATCGACTGATGATGATCGTGATGAAGCCCCGAGAAGGCGACGTGCTAGCAGAGAACGAAGAAGGAGAACACAAACTATCCATGATGGACCTCCCTTGACAGCTGCTGAAAGAATCAAGGCTCACGAGGCCGAGATTTTAAGGATAAAGGAAGATAATGCTAGAGAAGAAGCTAGGTTGAATCAAACTCAGCTTCCTCCAACCTCAGGACCGATTCCCTTTATAGATCTAGAGGGGCCTTCAAGGAGGCATAGAAGGGCTGATGCCCCAATTGGAAGAACAACGAGGGTGGAAACCCCCAAGAGCAACCCCAAGGATCTGATGCCACTTGGGGATCCTAATGATCCCACACCCCCGTTTACTGAGGAGGTGATGAATGCTCGTATCTCAAAGAAGTTTAAGATGCCGACAATTAAAGCTTATGATGGAATGGGTGATCCTGCAAACCACGTTAGAACATTCTCAAACGCTCTGCTGTTGCAGCCTGCAAGTGACGCTTTGAAGTGTAGGGCATTCCCTCAAACTCTATCAGGTATGGCTCAAAGATGGTATAGTCGGCTTCCTGCAAACTCGATTGGTTCCTTTAAGGAGTTGAGTGCTGCTTTCGTTAGTCAGTTTATCAGCGGAAGAGCGCATGAGAAAAGTTCTGCATCTCTTATGTATGTGGTACAAGGGAAGAACGAAAGTCTGAGAGACTATCTTAAGAGGTTCACCAAGGAGACTTTGAACATCACTTATCTGGACAATAAGGTTGCAATGGTAGCCCTGGAGCATGGTACCACCGACCTATACTTTAAGAGATCATTGGCAAAGCATCCCCCTGAGAATATGGCTGAGCTCCAGCGAAGGGCTGATAAGTACATCAAGGCCGAGGATAGCATGAAGAAGGAAGTCACATTAGGCAATGGTCGGGGTAACAATGATACAAAAAAGCGCAAGCAAAAGCAGGAGTACGATGCTAGGGACAAGTATCCCCGAACTAGAAAAGACTCTGATTCGCCGCCAAAAAAGAGCTTGGGACCAAGGTTCTCTGACTATGCAAGGTTAAATGCTCCTAGAAGTCAAATCTTGCTGGAGATCGAGAAGGATAAGGACTTCCGATGGCCGAAGCCACTCAGGGGAGACCCCGCAAAGAGAAACAAGGATCAATATTGTCGGTTCCACCGAGATGTGGGGCATGATACAAATGATTGTAGGCAGTTAAAGGATAAGATCGAATTCTTGATCCGCAAAGGAAAACTGAGTAACTTCACCAAGGGTGAAGATCGTCGAACCCAAAGAAGGGACTACTGTGACGCCCCCAAATCTGAGGTCGGAGATTCAGGTCGTCACATCACCATCCAACCATATCATACCTGTATTAACTTTACAACTTAACAATACATCCATCCAGACCTCAATCTTACGCACATACAAGTTAGAGCCTCAGAAACGATAATCAAAAGTAACACTAAATATTACAATTCATCTGTAGAATCCAGAATCTTACGCACTTCCACTTATACAACTACACTTGAAGACAAGTCTTACTATTACAGTTGAAAACCTATCAGACTTACTCTGTAGTATTTTTCAGGAACTAAATCATCTCCGGGGTAAATCTCCTACTCCTCTTCTGCTGGTGCGGAGTTAACCGACCAAATTCGTCTCTTTCTGAAAAGTTTTTATAAAGCAAGAATGAGCTACATAATGCTAATCAAGTTCACCATTTTGAAAAATAATAAAGTGGTTTATTTTGAAAACGTTCCCAACTGTATGGGTATATATCTCAGATTACAAAACATAACTCGACAATATATATATCCGAGTTTGAATAAAACGTTTATACTCACTAAGGAGCTTTAAGAATAATATATGAATCCTTTATAAGGTTCTCATTTCGATATATCTCAAGTTTGAAAATATATACGTATGAGTATATCAGTTTCGGCAAACACTCTACGGTTAACATAATGTACAGGGATGCATGGATGCAAAACCTCTTTCCTTCCATTAGCTTAGAAGGTTCCTCATTCAAAAACATTTCATTCTTTGAAATAATTGCAAGAGTGCACTAACACGTGCCAATCTCTATAGAAAATCTTGCAGTTCTAGATACTGCACGATATCAATATTTTTCTTATCAGAAATCACACTATCGGCAACTTGGCACTTAGGCCCAAGAAGCAGTGTTTGAGTATTTTTCCAAAGTGGAGGATGGGACTGGAAGAAAACATAAAAACCTGACAAGGATTGACGATGATCAGTCGCCACAACCAAGTCCAACAATCCGCGGGTCTTCTCTACTAGTAGAAGGATAGAAACTACATCCGTAACTACCCTTGGGTGAAAACTACATCCGTAATCACCCTCGATGAAAACTACATCCGTAATCATCCTTCGGCAACACCTGGGCCGGAATAATAATTGATGGACCGCCTGGCTCACGGCCGCTTACACATCCCGGGAATCGTTCGTCAACGATTCCCACACCTGCCAGAGTCCCCTTTTTCTTTTCTTTTCAAAAATCATTTTGATAGAAAATTCGAGTAGTTGAAGTTCGACCTCAGTCGACCGATAATTCTTGAAAAACGTACAAGAAGCAAAACCTGACCGGGGGTTTTCGAAAATGTTTTGGGTTCGAAAGTTTTCAAGTTTGAAAACGCTAAAGGCATCTTGGATTAGTTTTGTCTTTAAAATAATGAAAAATAACTAATAAATAATATTTTGAGATTTAATATAAACAATTAATAAAATAATTATTTAATTAAAATAATCTTTTAATCCAAGATAGATATTTTTGAGTATTTTTAACAACGTAAAAATAATAAAGACTTAAGTATACGATACTTCCCGAATGACTCTTCGGGTTTTCGCGATTTAATCACGATACAACAATATACCGCTCCCCGGTCAATAGTATATTTGGACCGCTACGACCTCTATTGCTAGAGTCGTTGTCCGAAGAAAACACTTTCATTCTAAGTTCAAGGGTGTACAAACACATATGCATATATCTCAAACTTCAACATAATCTCGTAAAGCATAAGCATATAATACGTTTGGAAGCTATAAACACAACAGTGAAAATCCTTATATATAAGTTTTGAAAAGTAAACTTGCATAGGTAAAATCAAGAATATGATCTTTTGAAAATAAATACTTAGGGTTGGAAAACTTGCCTTGGTGAGGTTGGGGTGGTCGGCTCGCGAAGTGGAATGGAAATCTATACATAATCAATATTTGTACGTTAGTACCTTAACAACGCTACTTAATCATAAGGTTTTAAAAATCGTAAGACCAACTTAACGACTCCACTTGTGACCACTAACCCTCTCATATGACCATGTCGTCACATTATCACTTTCGTTCCCCATTCGACTCAAATATATTCCTCAAACTCGAAACTCAAGTGAACATTCTTAAAACTACTTTAAACTAATCTCCTAAGTGGTTTTTCACTTGCGTGGATTTTACTCTAACATTTTTATAAAATTGAAAAATACATATTTTAATCCACTTCTTTTTGGGTAGCCTTCCCCACTGCATTTACTAGCTTCTCTAATTTTTCCATGATCTCACATAAATTTTTAGGGGTTTAAACAAGGTTCACAAGGGGGTCACTTAGTGCAGTCCGGAATCCAGAAACACAATTTACTTCTCCGGCCATAACTTAAAATCTATACATCACCTAGTCATGAACCTTACATTTCCAGAAACTACATTCAAATACCTTTCGAACAATATATGGTAGGACCTCAGGGGACAAGATTTGAGGGTTCAAAACCATGTTACAAGACAGGTCAATGTTCCTGGAAAAACTCAGCATGCTTGTTTCACTTAAATCAACCAAGATTCTTACTTCCACAACACAACCAACATCTAAGTCACCTAGTTCATGCTTTATAACATTCAAGGAGATACATATACTAACCACAATCATAAAAATCACAATCACAACACTTAAACTCAAGATCCATGTCATCCATTACTTATACAACCAAGATTAACACTATAACCATGGATCTAACATTAAACATCACAATTACTACATGGCCAAGAGGGGTTAGGGTTTTTATACCTTCTTGATGTTCTTACAATCTCAAACAAGCTTGGTTAACCTATGCTCACCATCTTCAATCTCACCAAAGAAATCAAGAACATGGAAGTGAGTTTCCTGACTGGAAAAACACGCCCCAAAGATCAGCCAAAACGAAGCCCTTGCACTCGTTTCCTGGTCGAGGCTACTGAATGAAAGTTGTAGAGCGTCTTCACAGCTTTCTAACCATATAAAGAACAAAAAATTTCATTGAGTAATGAAGTCTCTAGGCCCGTTTTACTGAGAGGGTGTTCTGCTGGGCAGAATGGTTTTGTTCTTGGTTTTATGTTCTAATAATGCCATACACTTGATATATATCTATTTTTGGTTGGATGCATCTCATCCTTGCTAGGTGGCAACCTCTCATTGGCTCCTCTAGATTTCTTATCCACTTAAATTGCAACCAAGTCCTTTGCTAATTGCAACCAAGTCCTTGTCTCTTGTTTCTTGCACTTAAGTCCTTTTGTTTTGTTTTCTTTTCCACCGCTTTGATTTCCTTGTCGTTTCTTGAATAAAATAAATATGTTACAACTTATACGTTGCATATTATTGCTCTAATATAGCACAATAGCTCGAACGAATATTAATTCCAACATCCCTTGTTTATTTCTCTTTATCTCAGAAAAAAATTCTCGCGGTTTCTCAATTGTTCTCATTTCCTTTAACTCTAGGATTTTATTCTCAATTCCATTTTCCTCTCATAATATATCCTTCCTTGGACTTCTAATATTTACTATTCTCAATTCATGATTCGCTCGCTTGATCGCTTAATCTCGTTGTAAAGTTTCAGCGGTTTCTAGAACGTTTGTTTCACTTCCTCAATGGTTTTCGTTCCAAATTCTCAAATCACTTATAATAAAATTCCAAAATATTAACTCCTCAATTCCTCAAATTAAATATCTCATTTCTTGATATTACTGATATATAATTCACTACTCGGTCAAATATTACACGAAAATAGAATTTGGAATTTCTGAATTCCGATCGCATTTACATACACTTATTTACTCCGTAGATAACTAGTATAACTTCAGAATATCCACACTACGTCTCGTACATAGGTGGCATGAAAAATTTTCTTAATCCTCAAAATCACTATTCATTGATGCACTTCATCATAATAGGAAAAGTTTTAATTCTACCGAAATTTTGGGTTCTTACAACTACGATAGGAGAAACAATGATAGAAGGGATAATGATCGTGACCGTAACACACAGCCCCGAGGGCCAGTTATCAACATGATCTGGGGAGGCCCGACAGCATCCGGTACAACTCGAAACTCTCGAAAGGCATATGCCAGGGAGGTGATGCACATCGTGGGAGAGGCCCCGAAGCGTTCTAGAACTGAAATCGTAATTGGTTTTGATGACTCTGATCTTGAAGGGGTGAAATTCCCCCATGATGATCCGTTAGTTATAACCCTTGTGATTGGGAACTCGGAGGTAAAGCGAGTCTTGATAGACAATGGAGCTTCTGTTGACATTCTGTTTCATGATGCTTTTGTGAAGATGGGATATACCGATTCTCAGCTGACCCCGACCAACATGCCCATCTACGGATTCAATGGAGTTGAGTCCAAGGTGGAGGGTACTATCCAGTTACCCATGACAATCGGGCAGGAACCTAAGGAAGCTACTCAAATGTTGAATTTTCTGGTAATTAAGGCAGCCTCGACTTATAACGCAATCCTGGGAAGGACTGGACTTCATGCGTTCAAGGCTGTTGCCTCAACATATCACATGAAGATTAAGTTTCCAACCCGAAATGGGGTCGGAGAACAAAAAGGCGACCAGAAGATGGCAAGAAGTTGTTATGTATCCGCCCTAAGAGCTGATGGAGTCGGGGGCAGGTACTCCCGATTGAAGACATGGATGTCCGTAGTGATGATGAACACCGAGGGAAGCCAGCAGAGGATTTAATCCCCGTCCCTCTGGAGCTGGGCGACCCAGAAAAGGTTAAATACATAGGAGCATCTCTGAAAGAACCCCTGAAGGGCGAATTGACAGCATTCTTGCAAGAGAATAGCGATGTGTTTGCTTGGACAGCAGCGGACATGCCAGGGATTGACCCCCAACTTATAACTCATAGATTGAACGTCGATCCTGCACGGAAGAAGATAAAGCAGAAAAAGAGGAATTTTGCTCCTGAAAGGCAAGAGGCCATTAAGCAAGAAGTTGACAAACTATTGGAAGCTGGGTTTGTTGAAGAAATTCAATTCCCCAAATGGTTAGCTAACCCTGTGATGGTTAAGAAGGCAAATGGAAAGTGGAGGATGTGTATAGACTTTACTGATCTGAATGATGCATGTCCAAAAGATTGTTTTCCTCTGCCTAGGATTGATATGTTGATAGATGCCACAGCTGGACATGAAATGTTGAGCTTCATGGATGGTTTCAGTGGATACAATCAGATTAAGATGCACAAGGAGGACATCTCTAAGGTATCTTTCATAACTGACTTTGGTGTTTTCTGCTATCTTGCCATGGCTTTTGGTTTAAAGAATGCAGGAGCTACTTACCAACGGCTGGTGAATAAGATATTCGCCCATCTGATTGGAAAAACCATGGAGGTCTATGTTGATGATATGTTAGTCAAGAGCCTACTCAAGGCAGATCACATTAGGCACCTCAGAGAGGCATTTGAAGTGCTAAGGCACCACAAGATGATGCTGAATCCAGCAAAGTGTGCTTTTGGCGTTGGATCGGGAAAATTTTTGGGTTTGATGGTTTCGAAGAGAGGAATAGAGGCCAATCCTGACAAGATCAAAGCCATCTTAGACATGGAATCACCTCGTTCTGTGAGGGACGTACAGAAGTTAACTGGCCAAGTTGCAGCCTTGGGGAGGTTTATCTCCAAATCTGGTGATAAGTGCTTGCCTTTCTTTCAGGCATTAAAGAAAGTGAAAAATTTTGAGTGGACCGCAGAGAGCCAAGAGGCCTTTGAGCAGTTGAAGAAATACATGGCTGAAGCCCCGTTGTTGGCCAAACCTAGCCCTGGGGAGACTCTTTACTTATACTTGGCGGTATCCGAACAAGCATTGAGTGCTGTTCTTGTTAAAGAAGAGAAGAAAGTTCAGAAACCCATCTACTACGTGAGTAAGGTGTTACATGGGGCGGAGTTGAATTACTCTCCCATTAAGAAGTTTGCTTTGGCATTGACCACTGCCTCAAGGAAATTGAGACCGTACTTCCAGGCCCACAAAATCGAAGTCTTGACAGACCAACAATTGAGAACCATATTGCACAGCCCGAAAGCAAGTGGAAGACTGATCAAATGGGCCATAAAGCTTGGAGAGTTTGATATCAAGTATAAGCCTCGGACAGCCATCAAGGCTCAGGCATTGGCTGACTTCGTGGTTGAATGCACCATTGACAACCAAGAAGTCGGGGGGCAGGAGATAATAACCACCCCTGAGAACGAAGATAAAGATGAAGAACTGATAGCTGACCAGAAAGAGTATTGGGTGCTCTATTTTGATGGAGCATCAAAAACAAAATCTAGTGGTGCAGGTTTGGTTTTGCAAAGACCTGATGGGTTCACAGTTGAATATGCTTTAAAATTGGATTTTCCTACTACTAATAATAAAGCTGAGTATGAGGCATTAATAGCCGGATTGGGATTGGCCAGAGTCATGAGGGTCAAGAACCTCAAAGTGTGTGGAGATTCAAGACTGGTAGTCTCACAAGTGAATGGTGAATTTGAGGCCAAGGATGATACTATGGCGAAATATTTGCGAGTTGTGAAAGCTGTCATGACTCAATTTGACGAATGCTATGTAGAGCACATCCCAAGAGAAGAGAACGTTAGGGCCGATGCCCTCTCTAAGTTCGCTTCTTCTGAGATAGAGAATTATGCAGGAAGTGTTTACTTCCAGGTCTTGAAGGCCCCGACCGTCAACTCTAAGTTGGTAGCACCAGTCGATGTTCGAAGCTGTTGGATAGATCCTATCAAAACTCACCTTGAAACCGGTTGGCTCCCTGACAATGCCTTGGAGGCACGAAAGCTGTCAGTAAGAGCATTGAGATACGCCTTGATCGAAGGCATCCTGTACAAGAGATCGTTTGTCATCCCGTATTTGAAGTGTTTAAGGCCCCAAGAGGTTAAGGAAGCATTGGAAGAAGTTCATGAAGGGATTTGTGGGCAACACTTGGGGGGCAGAGCCCTAGCCCACAAGATTACCCGCCTGGGATTCTATTGGCCAGAGATGTTAGCAGATGCCCAGGATTATGTCAAGAAGTGTGATAGATGTCAAAAGCACGCCCCTATTGTAAGGCAGTCGCCTGAAAGGTTAACCTCAATCAGCTCTCCCATTCCGTTTGCAATGTGGGGGATGGACATTCTTGGTCCTTTCCCTATGGCTTCAGCACAAAGGAAGTTTCTGATTGTCGCCATTGACTACTTCACTAAGTGGATTGAGGCTAAGCCTTTAGGCAAGATAACCACCAAGCAAGTTTCCCAGTTCTTTTGGGAGAACATAATTTGTAGGTATGGAATCCCGCGAATCCTTGTGACGGATAATGGGACACAGTTTAACAATGAGGAATTCAAGAAGTATTGTGAGAAAAACGCTATTGAGCTTCGTTTTACCTCAGTAGCACACCCGCAGGCAAATGGACAGGCCGAGGTGGCCAATCGGATCATCCTGGACGGACTAAAGAAAAGGGTCGAACGCTCAAGGAACACTTGGGTAGATGAGTTGCTGCCTATACTCTGGGCTTATCGCACTACGTGTAAGGTGACCACCGGAGCAACCCCGTTTTTGCTAGCTTATGGAGCTGAGGCAGTTGTACCACTAGAAATCATGCATGCATCACCTCGAGTTGAGGCATTTGAACTAGAGACCAATGAAGAGGGCATGAGACTCGCCCTAGACCTGATTGATGAAGTCAGGGACGAGGCAAATGCTAGAAATGTGGAGCATCAAAAGAAAGCATCCTTTTATTACAACCACATGGTTAAGGAAAGGTTCTTCCAGCAAGGTGACTTAGTTCTGAGGAAGATCGAGGCTTCTGGAGTTGGCCAAAAGGGAAAACTAGCCCCCAACTGGGAAGGGCCGTATCGAGTCAAGAAGACATTGGGACGAGGATCATATAAGTTGGAGACCTTGGACGGAGTTGAGGTGCCCCGTACTTGGCATGCCTTGAACCTCAAGATTTATTATGTGTAAGCCTTCCTAGTAAGGACTTGGCTTTTATCTATCTATTAGGAGGAGTAGAAATAAGGTTCGATGAAACCATTCCAGGGCTTAGTACCCCGAGTAGGACAGTAGGAAATTATGTAAGGGTTTGAACCCACTTCAAGTTATTAATGCAAGTTTATTTTCCATTCTATGATTGTGTGATTTTATTTATGTGCCAAGCACCTGATAAGTGCGAGTCAAGGATGACCAAGTAACGAAAATAAAGAACACACAAATGGAAGCAAAACAAATGCATAAATAGAAACGCCCCGAAGGGCCATGTTCAGGTTAAATTACAACAAGCAAATAAGAGTTAAGTCCCGAAGGACATTGATTGAAAGCTGATAAAATAAAGCCACATACGGCTAGATAGGGCCGTGCAAGGCCATAGGGGGAACCCATCCTACTTAGCTGGAGATTCTTCCTCGCCGCTCTCCTCGCCCGACTCCTCCTCATCTGAATCCTCCTCCTCACCTGAATCTTCATCTGAAGTCTCTTCCTCGGCACCGCCTTGATCAACAACCACCATAGGCTGAGCGGTAGTCTCCACATCTTCGATTTCCTCCTCCCCAGAAGATGAGGTCGAACTTTCTTCATTTCCGATCATCCTCTTGCCTGGGATCGGTTGTCGAACTACTCCAACTTTCCTGGCCGGCGGGGGCTTCTTTCCACGGGATCCCGAAGAGCTTGAGTCTTGACTAGCAGCTGGAGGACGTCTCTTGGATCCCGAGGATCTATGGCTACCTCTAGAACCCGAACCTGATGCTTGAGGAACAATCTTGGTCCCCGATCCAGAATCAAGGGTTGCACGGTTCTCGCCACCCGTAGTCCAGAAAGGGCATGGAAAGTCAGAAGGGATTACTACTGAGGGATGTTTGTTACTCACGGCATTGATTGCCTTGTCCCAACCAACAGACATGTTGTAGGGGCGCACTTCATCGTCATGTTCATCTATGAAACTCAGAAATTCTTCAGAATTATGATAGGCTTTGATCACCTTGTTGGCATCATCCATCCTCTTTCGAGCTAAAGAAGCAAGTTGCTTTCGGGAGGATAGAGCATTCGCTTCGGCATGGGCAACCTGAGAATGTAGATCATCAATCTCTTCCTTGAACCTTGTTGAATCAGTTTTCAAGGATATAATCTCATCCCTGAAAGCCAAGCCTTGGGTGGAAACCGCCTGAAAATAGGCATTAGCCTGCAATGAAAAATTGACAAGGCATGAGAGATTTGTACAAGCTAAATCACACCGAACTTACTAAAAGGAGTGTCATACCTGATATAAGGCTTGAGCGCCCAGAAGCTGATTTTCAATATTCATCTTTTCCCCGGCATGTAAAGTCACTCTATCAGGAGGAGTAATCGAAAGCTTGGACCAGTCTAGAGCTAGGTCAGGACTCCCACAAACCGAATCTTGCTCACATATACCCCATGACGGTATAAAAGGGGTCCTGATAACCCCATCAGCATTCCGGGATCTTTTCCCGCCTTGGGAACAGCTTTCCAAGAAGTGAGGGACTCTAGGCTTAGTGGGATTCAGTAGCTCCGCAGCCTTTTTCTTCATCCTTTGAGTCACAGTCGGTTGATTCTGAGGACGACTGTCAATCTCTTCAGCAGCTGAAATGCAACGAGAAAAACATCGGGATAAGAACAAACAGAGGTCATAATATGGTTAAGTAAGAAAATTACCCTCAATGGAAAGAAAGCTAAGGCCAGTCTCAACAAGATTCTTTTCATTCAGAAAAGTTTTGTAATGGGTACCACCATCATCAGCTAGAAGCTTATCTCGGTCTAGTAACTCCGAATCTGTAAGTTCACACACGAAATGTGAACTATCTTCCACATGTCCAAATCTCTTCACAAAGTAGTTGCCCCAGTCACCACCTTCCCACTCAAGGATTACAAACTCCCTTTCCCAGAAATGTTGGGAATCTGGAAAAGAAAAGGGATTCACTATATGCGGGAGTTTGGCTCGGTGTTGAAGGCTGATCGATCCTTTTTTGCAATCAGTAGAGTTTCTGGCCCCGAAGATACTCCGAAACATTGTAGTAGACAGTGGGATGTTCAGCTGATGGCATCTTATTATAAAAATAATGATGTACCTCCAGGCATTGGGATACAGTTGACAAGGGTGAATTTGATACTCCGCCAACAATCTGATGATAAAATCATCAACCGAAAATCTGAATCCAGCATCTAGGGCACCCCAGGGAACGCAAATTCTCTCAGGATGCCAGTTACAAGTTCTGTCAGTTAGACTGGGAAGTCGAACTTTAATAGCATCTGGGAAGTAGTATGTTCTCCTGATCTCTTCGACATCTTTCTCCTTTAACTTGCATGGACTATAAAATGAATCTAAGCTTGCACTATTTGGGAACGCATCCCTCATGATGTTTAGCAGATCTAGTAAGGATTCAAATTTATGCTCAACGTATGAAGGGGGTTTTATTTTTTCTTTACCTTTTGCTGTCCTCATCTTGCTCCTCTTGGCGAATGCTTCCATCATGGAGACTGGAGGGGCAACTGGTCGGCTGTTCTCTGACATCTTGCTCTTGAAACTTGAACTTGAAGCTGCAAACTTGATCTGGAATCTTGATCACCGATTGGGACTAAAAATCTACAGAGCTTAATAACTTGAAAACTTTGAAATGAAGAAGTGATTGAAATGAAGGCTACCACTCTTCTTTTATAGAAGAAGCATGACATGTTGTATCAGGTCAAGGTTCAGCTTGATTCGCGTTTACAGGTCATCTATCGTTTAAAGATGAAAAAAGGACAGAAACTACTCGTTTTATACAGAAAGGATCGTTATAATTCATACGAACTGAGGAGGAACAACCGATATAATTGCTAAAGCTGCAAAACAAACGACCTTTGAAAGGCTAATTATGCTTAAGGAGTTAATTAAAGAGATCAGCCATAAGTGTAAGGTTAGCAATGCTAATTAAGGAGTAATATTGTTAGAAGTCATGAATGACCAAAACAATAACTTGAGAATCAAGATCAAGAATCTCGATCCTTAAGATGAAGAATAACTTGAGATCAAGATCAAGAATCTTGATCCTTAAGATGACAAATAACTTGAGATCAAGATCAAGAATCTTGATTCTTAAAAGGACGAATGACTTGAGATCAAGATCACGGAGGGGTTTAAGGTTCGGGTTTCCCGGCCAACCACGAAGTGGCCGACCACGACACTCGGAGGGCCGCAGCCGACCACGGAGTGGAAGACCACGAACCGACCGACCACCCTATTTTGAAGGCCTTCGGCCGACCACGGAGTGGCCAACCACGACGCAGCCGACCACGAAGTGGCCGACCACGAAGCGGAGGACCACGGGCCGGCCGACCATGGCATTTCAAGACCGTCAGGCCGACCACCGTCAGGCCGACCACCATCAGGCCGATCACCACCTGGCCGACCACGGTATTTTGGACCCTTCGGCCGATCACCGTGTAGCTGACCACGAGCTACCCGTTGATCCGGCCGATCACGGGTAGTTTGTGGTCCTAGAACCCGACTTTTTCAGCAGTTCTCGGATAGTTTGTAGACCTAGATCTCGACTTTTTCAACGAATTTCGGATGATTTTCAGTACTGAAACGAGATTAATATTAGCACAGATTAGTGCCGATTTGCACAGATTAGTGCCGTTTAAGCACAGATTAGTGCCGATTAGCACAGATTAGTGTCGTTTAGCACAGATTAGTGCCGGTTAGCACAGATTAGTGCCGTTTAAGCACAGATTAGTGCCGATTAGCAAAGATTAGTGCCGATTAGCACCGATTAGTGCTGTTAGTGCCGTTTTATGCCGTTTAACATCGTTTAACACTGTTTAAACGTTGTTTGAGGCTGATTAGCACTGTGTAGTGCCGTTTAACACCATTTAGTGTCGTTTAACATCGTCGTAAATGCGTCGGTCGCTCCATGCTTTACATTAAGATGATATTGTTGAAAGTACTCGCGTAAGAGCAATAAACCCTGACCCAAGTCTCGGAAAGACCGTTAAAACTTCAAGGAAAACCTGATCAGTTTTCCTAGAAGTTGGGGGGCAAATGATATGGGCTAAATGTACGCCCTAAAGACACATTTAATGTGGCATTAATTAGACCTAGAATGGTCCAAACGTGGGGCCCGCCAGATGGGCCCAAACCCTATTTATAATATTAATTTCGTAATTAATATTAAGGGTAATAACCAGCTCAGCAATAAGAGTCAAACAAGGATATTACTCTTGCCTGACTTAGCCTCCAAGATACATATTTCAACATGGAAACTGGTTCCTACATACAAGGATCTGGAACCTTCTTCTAGGCGGTGACTTGCCCACCAAGTCACCTAACCCTACTACGATTCTAGGGCTTCTCAGCCTATATAAGGACCTGCTCCTTCACCCCTAGAACTACGTTGGCTTGATTCTCTAGCAATACAGAGATACGTAGGCATCTTGTGAGGACCGGTTAGTCTCGAACGGAAGAACAGCCATTAAAGCACGAAGCTCCCGAACCCTAGCCGTCATAATCATAACCTAGTTTTTATTCCACAACACTTGACAACCTTGTCTCTTAGCACTTGCTCTTTTCTATCCGTGATTTCCACATGTTGTTCTTTATAAGTCAGACCAGGTTGTATGTCTACCTGCTCGTACTCTATCGTATGTCGGACATCTATATTATATTGACGTAGCATTGCCACATGAAATATGTTATGAACCGGCTATAAGTTTTGGGGGTAAGGCTGGCTCGTATGCCACTTTCTGAATGCTTTTAAACTCTCAGATGGCCCAATGAATCTCGGGCTCAACTGCCCTTCATTTCCAAATCTCGTTAATTCTATTCACAGGGATACTTTTCAGCATCATGAATCTCCCACCTCATATTCTCTATCTTGTTTGCATAGAAATACACCAATATAAACTTATTTGTCATTCATCAACATGCCATTTAGCATATCAATAGCAGTACTATCTCTATACCTTGCGGGCTTCGTCCACATACTTTCTCTGTCTGTCATGGGCTGTCACTAGCCGCTTTCTGATAAGATCTTTTGTCTCTCCGGTTTGTTGGACTAACTCGGGTCCAAATATCTTTCTCTCGCCAACCTTCTCCCACACAAGGGAGATCGGCAACTTCTTCCATACCGGGCCTCGTACGGTGGTACCCCTATACTGGTCATGGTAACTGTTGTTATAAGCAATCTCAACTGATGATAAGTGGTTATCTCAACTCCCTTTTTCATGGTAGGCCACCAGTAGTGCTCTTTTAAATCTCTATACATTTTGGTGCCGCCTAGGTGTATAGAATATCTCGACTATGGGCCTCGTGTAAAACCTCATCTTTTAATTCCCGAACATTTGGAATCCCTCTCTTTCTTATTTTGACTAAGGGCATCGGCCACCACATTGGCCTTCCCTGGATGGATATATATATATATATTTCATGCTCTTTTGATCCGGTTAGATCTCGCACTTCCTTCATATATACATCATCTTCATATATATATATATATATATATATATATATATATATATTACTTTTTCTTGTTTAGTAGTAGTATATTAATGAAAGGCCTAGTGTCAGCTCCATATCAATGGCACAACACAGAAACTATCCACTCTGACAATCTTTAAGTAGGAGATTGAAAATGGAAATTTGGCATGATCCATGGATCAAGTAGATTAGAGATTACTCTTACAATCTTTAAGTAGGAGATTGACAGGGAATTTCAGCTAAATTCCATGTAAGAACCCTGATTTTTGTAATATTTTTAAGAATATAATATCATATGACATTGGGAATTTGGGACCTTTTGAGTCACCCATGTTGTTTAATGGAATTGATTATCTGAGAAATTATGTTGTTACATTCACTGTGTAAGAAAAAGGGAAGATTGTTAAGGCAAGAGGCCTACTGCTATTAAGATTTATAAAAACTTGGGATTTGAGAATTATTAAAGTATTAAAATATTTTAAGAGACTATGACAAGGAGTTATGGAGATTTAGGGAATTTACCCAATTAAGTACTTAAGGAATTACAAAGGAAATCTCTACGCGACAAAATATTATTACGAGGAAATTAATTAAGATACAATATGAATTAAGGATTAAGTGACAACCATTGGTGGAGAAATAATAATACAAGGAAGGATATTACATGCAAGTGTCATGTAACTAGATAGTTAGAAAAGCAAACCAAAAAGCAACTAGATGAATAGTAAAAAGTGGATGCATCTTACTTTAGGAGACAATGAGGTATGGTTGGCACCTAGGCTATTAGTAGAGTGGCAACATGTGACTTCTTTATACACACATATCAAGCATATCAATCATACACTACATTATTTTCAAACAACACAAAACAAAAACTCTCTCCCCCCCCCCCATTTAGAAGCTCTCGGCCGAGCCTAGCAAGGAGGAAGAAGAGAGAATTTCTCTTCAACTTCCCCTCACTCACAAATCCAAGCAAAAATACTAGGGCTCCCTTGCATTATTATAGAGGTATGGTATTAATTTCAACCCCATCCATCCATTAGATCTTGAGTTATAAATTGTTGAAGGTTGGATGAAAATTTACCAAAGTTGTTCATCTTTTAGATCTTGAAGGTTTAAGGTTTGTAAGGGCTCATCCAAGTGTTCTTAGAGGATATAAAGCTCACCCAAGGCCCCTAGCTACTCAAGAAGGTATAAAAACTCTCACCACTCTTAGTCATGAAGTGTTTATGGTTTATATTGTTAGATCTAAAAGTTTTAGTGCATATCTTGGTTATAAAAGTTATGGATGATGTAAATCTTGAGGATATATGTTGTTGGTGTGATTTTAAAGCTTGTACTTAGAGTATGTAACCCCACGTATGTTGTAGAGATGAGACTTGATGATTTTAATGGTAGATATGATGTATAAGTTGAGTTCTTGAAAGATTAAACAAAGAAGTATGCAGAATAAAAGTCTGGGAGTATGTTCTGCCTTGCAGTGGACTTTTGAACCCCTTACACTTGTCTCCCGAGAGCCTAATTTATATGGATGGAAAGATAATTGAATGTAGTTTCTAGAAATATAAGGCTCACACCCAGGAGATGTGTAGATTTTGAGTTATGGCCGGATTAGTGCAGTGTGGTTCTGGAATTCGGACTGCACTTTGTTGTCCACTTGTGAACTGAGTTAGGACCCCTTAAAATTACGAAAAGGTTATGGAAATTTGAGGATATACAGATTAAACAAGTGGAAAGGCTGTCCAAAAAGAATTGGATTAAAATATGTATTTTTCAATTTTATAAAAATGTTGGAGCGAGGTGTGCGCAAGTGAAAAACCACTTAGGGGATTAGTTTAAAATAGTTTTAAGAATGCTCACTTGAGTTTCGAGTTTGAGGAATAGATTTGAGTCGAATGGGTAACGGAAGTGATAATGTGACGACATGGTCATATGAGAGGGTTAGTGGTCACAAGTGGAGTCATTAAGTTGGTCTTACGATTTTTAAAACCTTATGATTAAGTAGCGTTGTTAAGGTACTAACGTACAAATATTGATTATGTATAGATTTCCATTCCACTTCGCGAGCCGACCACCCCAACCCCACCAAGGCAAGTTTTCCAACCCTAAGTATTTAATTTCAAAAGATTATATTCTTGATTTTACCTATGCAAGTTTACTTTTCAAAACTTATATATAAGGATTTTTCACTGTTGTGTTTGTAGTTCCAAACGTATTATATGCGTATGCTTTATGAGATTATGTTGAAGTTTGAGATATATGCATATGTGTTGTACACCCTTGAACTTAGAATGAAAATGTTTCTTCGGACAACGACTCTAGCAATAGAGGTCGTAGCGGTCCAAATATACTATTGACCGGGGAGCGGTATATTATTGTATCGTGATTAAATTACGAAAACCCGAAAGGTCATTCGGGAAGTATCGTATACTTACGTATTTATTATTTTTACGTTGTTAAAAATACTCAAAAATATCTATCTTGGATTAAAAGCTTATTTTAATTAAATAATGATTTTACTAATTGTTTATATATTAAATCTAAAAATATTATTTATTAATTATCGTTCATTATTTTAAAGACAAAACTAATCCAAGATACCTTCAGCATTTTCAAACTTGAACTCTTTCGGACCCAAAACATTTTCGAAAACCCCCGGTCAGCATTTGCTTCTTGTACGTTTTTCAAGAATTATCGGACGATTGAGGTCGAACTTCAACTACTCAGGTTTTCTATCAAAATGATTTTTAAAAGAAAAGAAAAAGGGGACTCTGGCAGGTATGGGAATCGTTGACGAACGATTCCCGGGATGTGTAAGCGGCCGTGAGCCAGGCGGTCCATCAATTATTATTCCGGCCCAGGTGTTGCCGAAGGATGATTACGGATGTAGTTTTCATCAAGGGTGATTACGGATGTAGTTTTCACCCGAGGATAGTTACGGATGTAGTTTCTATCCTTCTACCGGTAGAGAAGACCTGCGGATTATTGGACTTGGATGTGGCGACTGATCATCGTCAATCCTTGTCAGGTTTTTATGTTTTCTTCCAGTCCCATCCTCCACTTTGAAAAAATACTCAAACACTACTTCTTGGGCCTAAGTGCCAAGTTGCCGATAATGTGGTTTTTGATAAGAAAAATATTAACATCGTGCAGTATCTAGAATTGTAAGATTTTCTATAGAGATTGGCACGTGTTAGTGCACTCTTGCAATTATTTCAAAGAATGAAATGTTTTTGAATGAGAAACCTTCTAAGCTAATGGAAGGAAGGAGGTTTTGCATCAATGCATTCCCTGTACATTATGGTAACCGTAGAGTGTTTTGCCGATACTGATATACTCATACGTATATATATTTCCAAACTTGAGATATATTGAAATGAGAACCTTGTAAAGGATTCATATGTTATTCTTAAAGCTCCTTAGTGAGTATAAATGTTTTATTCAAACTCTGACATATATATTGTCGAGTTATGTTTTGTAATCTGAGATATACACCCATACAGTTGGGAACATTTTCAAAATAAACCACTTTATTATTTTCCAAAATGGTGAACTTGCTGAGCATTATGTAGCTCATTCTTGCTTTATAAAAACTTTTCAGAAAGAGAAGAACTTGGTCGGTTAACTCCGCACCAGCAGAAGAGGAGTAGGAGATTTACCCCGGAGATGATTTAGTTCCTGAAAAATACTACAGAGTAAGTCTGATAGGTTTTCAACTGTAATAGTAAGACTTGTCTTCAAGTGTAGTTGTATAAGTGGAAGTGCGTAAGATTCTAGAATGTACGGATGAATTGTAATATTTAGCGTTACTTTTGATTATCGTTTCTGAGGCTCTAACTTGTTTGTGCTTAAGATTGAGGTCTGGATGGATGTATTGTTGAGTTGTAAAGTTAATACAGGTATGATATGGTTGGATGGTGATGTGACGACCTGAATCTTTGACCTCGGATTTGGGGGCGTCACATTCCACCTGCCGAGATTACTAGATTAGAGAATCGAGTTATATGCATGTTTACATACAAATCCAATGTTCACAATGTCTTGGTTCATATATTAGTTATTTCAATCATCAAAGTTTAGATTTTATATTTACAATGTTAAGTGCAGTGTCAGTTACCATGGAGAAGCATCTGCCGGAACACGAAGGGGAACTCACTATTCAAGTCATATCGGTTGATTGTTTTGCAGCTAATATAAATTAATGGCTAATAATTTTTATTTTTTTCTTGTATGCACTAATAAATCTAGTGATGCTAATTCAGGGGTGTATAACAATATGTAGCAACTTCTTGTTTTATCCCTTTTCTTTGACTGTCTGATATCCCTACCTTCTAACATCAACATCCAATTATATTTAACTATTAAAATACATTGAATCAAATAATTCTATGATTGTTAACTGGATCATCCCACTCTCAATTCGCGTTAAAACATTGAAAGTGAATGTGTTAAACAAGGGTGTTGGCCCTATCTATCACAATTTGAAAGCAAATACCCCCAAATATCACAACTCAAAAATTAGGCCCCAAATATCACTCTAAAACACAGTTACATGTAGCGTTTTAATTTTTTTATTTTAAAGCTGAAGCGTTTAGCATTCTGGAGGAGAGAGAGAGAGGGAGAACGCTACTTAAAATAACGTTTGGGGAAAAATGCTAGACGACTTGGCATTGGATGGGGGGAAACGCCACTTGATGTGGTTTTTGGGGGGGAACGCCACACTATGTGGCGTATGAGATGTTTTTAATTTTTTTTTCCTCCTAAATATATATTTGCAAACAATATTAAAAAGCTTATAATCAAAAGTGTAATAATCCTAACTTTAGTAATGCTACAGTGGTCACATGAATAGTAAATTTCGAGGATTTAGAAAAAAATGGTATATAAGTACTCCATAATGGAAACGGAAAATGAATAAACAGAAACCATATTAGTGTCGTACATTGAAAATAAGTGACTCGAAATGACGATGGATTTCAGAAATTCCTAAATATGGATTTTGAGGATTTTGATTTCGAATGAGCTTTTATTGGATATTAAGGAGCATGGAAATATTATAAGAATTATATATTGAGGGATTAGTGAATTTAGGTTAAACCAAATGATTATTAAGTTAAGAGAATACCAAGGGAAATTGGATTTGTAAATGATTTCGAAAACCACTGAGATAATGAGGTACACCCGAAACGAACCACAATTAGACGAGTATGGGAACAAGACAACCAAGATTAGTAATATAGCAAGGATACATACCACATTACCATTTACCAAGATTTTAGCAAATTACTTAGGAAAATCAAGAAAAAGAGAATTATGAGATCATCTAAATGGCATCATCATCCACTAACTTGTTTTTAAGGGTAGATTAGTCATTTTGCATGAGATTTTTTCTACAATCTTCTTGACCAATCCACAAGACTCTAGGATAAGCTAGATTAGTGCAAGATAAGAACAACCAAGCAAGAAAAAGCTCTCCCCTCATTCCATAACATCATTTTCGGCCAAACAAGATAGCAGGTTGGTAAATCGAGCATAACTTCTTCGTTTCTTAGCCAAATTTTGCGTTCTATAGCTTTTTAGAAAGCCCATGAGAT
Organism: Kitagawia praeruptora; assembly: GCA_037693485.1. NCBI lineage: Eukaryota > Viridiplantae > Streptophyta > Magnoliopsida > Apiales > Apiaceae > Kitagawia > Kitagawia praeruptora. The sequence goes on along the minus strand of CM075346.1, from coordinate 38,146,715 downwards.
AAGCTACAAGTCGTATTTCACAAGAATTTTCCAGAAAAGCAAGGTAAGGGGGTAGTTTTTCATGTTCTTTCAGCTGATGAATAGTAACTCCAAATTATTAACTTGGTTTTAATGGCTCCTTTAGTTGATTCAAGCTAATTCAAGGTGGTTTAAGGATATATCAAGGTTTATTAAGGATCTTTAAAGCTTCAAGAAGGTATAATCACTCTTGTCCTTGTTTATTATTGATGGATATTGATGTAAGTAGTGGATAAGTGGTATAAATGTTAAGATTATGGTGATTTATGTGTTTGTAAGTGGTTTGAGTTAAATATGGAAGTGTTTGGGCTTGTAACCATGGCTGGTAATGAAGACCACATGGTGTAGGTGATGATTATTGTGTGTGATAATTGATTTGGAGGAGTTGGATTTTTGGAAAGTATGAGAATATAGCCGTTATAATGTCCGATTTTCGTTAGGAGGTAATTTGCCCTGTTTTGGACCCCTGTATTCGGACGGTACCCTACTTTCTAGGTTACCAATTGACCATGAAATGATAGAGCTTAGTTCATAGATCATTTTGATATAAGGTGCGTTAAAATCTGATGAACGGTTTAGGAGAAAAGTCAGTTTTAGTGGAAGACGTTCGAAAACCGAGAAACCGTAAATGTATCAACTTTGAGGTTACAATTACCATACTTTAACATTGTTAGAAGTCACGAAATTTTGGGATATAGTAGTGGTGTGGTCAAAGAACTATGTCCAGTTGACCTCACATTAAAATTCGAAATTTAAAAATTTTAAGAAATTTTACAGTCGAGTGTAGTAGTTAAGGGGAAATGGTGAAAACCCCTGAAACTTCGATTGAGTTTATAAATGGTTAAGTTCTTGAACCTTTGGGGTAATAATGATACGTTAAACATATATTGAAGTGTAAAGGATCTTGTTATACAAGAATGTAGTGAGTAGAGATGTGGTATTCTAACGACGGTCCTTTTGTGTTTATAGAAACTCTGGAAGAGACACGAACCATACCGTCAGGATACCAAAACCGAGGCAAGATTTCTTCTATCCCTACTTTGAAAAATTATTTATCTGCAAAGAAAAATGATTTTATGGAATATATATGTGATTCTATTATTGCTATATTGTTAAGAATTTGTTTTCCTGATTTTGGAAATTAAAGGGAGATATGAGTATGGATATGGATTAAAGGGAGCAAGATTTCTTTTATCCTTATTTTGATATACTGTTTATGTTCAAAGGAAATGGTTTTGGTGGATAATATATGAATCTTATATGATGAGATGAGTAGGGATATATTCCCTGTTTACTGAGATTTTTGAATATGGATTATGAATGTGGATATGATTATGAATGGAGCGAATATGCTCTATGGTAAAAGAGATATGAAAGAGAATGGTATCAGTTGTTATCTATGGTTATATGGTTTATAATGCTATATTGTAAATATTCTTTTTGAGTATTAGTGGTTTAATGAATATTATTTGGTTATTATTTACTACTCTTAAATAGACGGAATATTTATGAATATAAAAGCATATTTGATTTCTTGAACAGAAAAGAGATGTCTGAATCATAATCAAAGTATTATGTTATATATATATTTTATAGAAATAATGTGCGAGAATGGAAATGATATGAGTAATGATAAATGGAAATGATATACGGGAATGAAAATGTGAAATGGTGTTGATAAATGGAATAATGATTTTATAAAAAGGGGGAATAGCAACAAACTTGCGTAAGAGGCTGTGTCAGGGCTGTGTGCGACACAGTCCAGCATTCATTATATGATTCGGCACGAAGATGCCAAGGGAGGATGTTAGCAGGTGGCCTTCCTCCAGGGATGATGTTAGCAGGTGGCCTTCATTCCTTTTACCGGTAGTAAAAGGGACGGGTACGGAGGACGACTGATCATCGTGCCTCACGTATTCGGCAACAGTGAAAACCCCCAAAATTTTCGAATAAAGAATCGACGATAAAGTCAGATTGGTATACTGAAAAGGGAAAATGATATGAAATGATGGAATTACTATTATAGATGAAGAGAAACTGATTTTATATTAATTTATATAATTGTTGCATAAGAAGGAAATGAGAAGATGACAGTGAGAGATTTATTCAAGTATTCATAGTATCTTGAAATATTACACTGAAAGGGTATATTGATTGTTATATTATTTAAGAAGAGAAACTGATACTATATTATCCTAGATTTCTTTCTTATAATAGTAAGTGGATGATGTATTATTAAATAAGAGTTTTATTCTTCCTTAAAGTGTATAATTGGTTACCGCTTACATATGCATATATATGTATACCTGGTCACATTTTAAATTCTAGCTTACAATATTATCTTGCTGAGCTATTATAGCTCACTCTTGCTACTTATCTATATACAACTAGGTATGCTGATTCTACGCAAAACGCCCCGCAAGAGGGTAGGGAGAAGGCGACTTTCTGAGAGTACGCTAGCATCGATTCCCGAGGTAGCGTAGTGGCAGACGGGTTCTGGGAGCTCTATGTATAATTAAGTGTGTAAACATGTAAGAAACTTTTGGTTGTTGAAATGCTTCATGTCGAAGTATTATTCAGCAATGTACTTAAGTATGATTCTGGGTTTGTAATAACTGTTAAATTCTAAACGTCTATTATGGTGAATGTTGTTCTCTGAGCATATGACTGGTGTGTGTGTGTTTATTATTGCTGTTAGGAATATGTTGTAGTTGATGATAACTTAACATTCAAGCAAAATTGTATAAGTCAAGTTTTGTAACTGTCAACGGATAAGACCTTATAACTCTATTCGTTGACAGGTAGCTCATCAACGGATGAGGTTTTGTAGCATACTGCAATATCTCTATTTATCAGTTGATAGTGTCTTTATTCAGAGTCATGTTGACCATCAATGGATAGGCAGAATAGGGTAGCCAATTGTAAATAAGCTATGCTATGTAATTCTGTCTAAGTGAAAATGTATCAACGGATGAGAACAGGGCTCTATCAACGGATACAACTCAAATCTACTCGATCAACGGATACAGCTCAAACTACCATCAACGGATAAGTAGGGACAACATCAACGGATAATCATTGTCACTTTATCCTATGCTAGGAATTAGCAGTTGATAAGGACAGGTTTGACTGACAGATCACATGGGTTGATAGTAGGTATAAAAAGCAATATGGCAGCCATACTTTGGAAACACAGAAGAAAGAAGCATTCCATTTACACAGTACATACAAGAAAGGTGCAGGGGACATATCTGTTCACAAGGACAACCTTTCGGCTACATGTGGATTTGGAGTGGAGTAGCAAGTCAACTTGAATTAGATTAATATTATCTTATTCCTGTAGCACTTGTAAACTTGGAATATATAACCAAGTGTAGCAACTCTTTAGATTGCAAGAAAACATACATATTTGCTTAGGGTTTCTTGAATATCTTTAGAAGCAAAGAGTTGTAAACACAGAAGCTGTGTACATTTGTATCACAGGGTTTTCTTCGAATAAAAGTCTCAGGTGGTACATTCAACCACCTGATTTTTTATGTGGTTGTGAACTATTTTTTTTCAGCAATTATTTCTTTATAGATTTCTGTGGTTTTTTTTTTATCAGAAATTTTATAACTATCAAGAATTGTATTCAACCCCCCCTTCTACAATTATACAAGTGTGTAATCTGGGAATAACAATTGGTATCAGAGCAAGCTTCTAATATATTTGAAGTTTAAAGATCAACACACTTTCAACATGTCTAAGAAGGATTATGGAGTGAAGATGCCGGTTCTTGATAGGGAAAATTACTTTCACTGGAAAGTAAAAATGCGTCTACATCTAATGTCTATTGATGTAGGTTTTGTAGATTGCATTGAGAAGGGTCCTCATGTTCCAATGAAGGCTGCTTCAAGAGTTGGTCTTGCTGCAGATGCACCAGACACGTACATCCCAAAACCTGTTTCTGAATGGAGCGCTGAGGATATTGCAGAAGTTCACAAGGACAAAAAGACCATGAATATTCTGTTTAATGGCTTAGAAACAGACATGGTTGACAATGTTATCAACTGTACTACCGCCAAGGAAGTATGGGACATTGTTCAAACCCTTTGTGAAGGTACAGAACAGGTAAGGGAAAACAAGATGCAACTACTGATCCAACAGTATGAGCACTTCCATTTCAAGAATGGAGAGACATTGAATGATACATTTAGTAGATTTCAAAAGCTACTGAATGGCTTGAAACTGTATGGAAGAATCTACCAAGTGAAAGATTCTAATCTCAAATTTCTGAGATCACTGCCCAAAGAGTGGAAGCCTATGACTGTTTCTCTAAGAAACACTCAAGAGTACAAGTCATTTACTCTTGAAAGACTCTATGGAACTTTAAAGACATATGAACTAGAAATGGAGCAGGATGAAGAAATTGAGAAGGTCCAAAAGAAAAGTGGGTCAGTTGCACTTGTTGCCAACTTGGAGCAGAAGGAGGAAAAGAGGACTGAAGCTGCTAAATCTACACCAAACAGGGAGGTTTGTGAAGGTAGAACAGAATCGAGCAAAAGCAAGGAAAAGGTGTCTGAAGAAATGAATGTCCTACAGCAGGATGAATTGGATGAGATAGATGAGCATTTAGCCTTTCTATCTAGGAGATTCTCTAAGCTAAAATTCAGAAGAAACTCTGGGGTGGCCAAGCCATTTAACAAGGATTTTTCTACAAGCAATTATGTGGATAAATCCAAAATTAAATGCTACAATTGTGGTATTGCTGGTCACATGATAAGTGAATGCAGGAAGCCTAGATCTGAGAACAAGGGAAAGTCAACTGAAACTATTGACTACAAGAAGAAATATTTTGATCTTCTCAGACAGAAAGGAAAGGCATTCATGACCCAAGAGTATGACTGGGCTGCTGATGGAAATCATTCTGATGATGATGCTGAGTTTGTCAACCTTGCATTAATGGCTGATTCTGAGCAGGAAGCAAGTTCAGCTAGCAATCAGGTATACTCTACTAATCTCTCTGAGCTCACCAAAGAGGAATGCAATAGTGTTATAGATGAAATGTCTACTGAACTATATCACTTGAGTGTTACTCTTAAATCACTTACTAAAGAGAACAATAGGATTAAAGAAACTAATCAGTTCTTAAGTGATAGAAATGCAGTTCTAGAAGTTCAATTTCTAGAATTTGAGAAAATGAGAGTTGATTGCAATGATGCTAAAAATGAACTTGAAGCTGTGTTAAAAAGAGAATTGATCTTAAGAAACCAGCTTGAAAAAGAACTAGGAATAATTGCTAAATTTCAAAGTTGTAGGAATATTTCTCAAAACATAATAGAAGTCCAGGGAATAGAATCATTTGTAAGGGATACCTGGACTCAGAAGAAAAAGGAGCTAGAACCTTGCCTTGAGGATCTAGAGACTATTTGTGAATCAACGGATAGTGATCATCCGTTGACAGATGAACCATCAACGGATGAGAGGTATCCGTCGACAAACAAAAAGTCTGTTAGTAAGAAGGAACTCAAGAGACTGAACAATCAGTATGGTCCAGTAGCCAAGAACTTTGTTTCTGGTGAAAGTAGCCAAGCCAAATCAAGTGAGAAGGCTAAGGCAGGTGATTTACCCAACAAAAAGGCTGTTGGTAAGTCAGTTAATGAAAAGGTAGAGACTGAGGGTAAAAAGAAAAAGAACAGAAATGGTAAGATAGGCATTAACAAGAAAAACAATTATTCTCCTGACAAGTTTGCTCCTAGGAAAACTTGTGGTAATTGCAATAGTGTCAATCATCTATCTTCTAATTGCAAGTCTGTTAAAAGGACTCCTGTTCATGTACCTCAATCTATGCCAAGTATGCCTGCAATGCCTGTTATGCCTGGTTTATATCAGAATGCTAGTTTTTCAAATCCATATGTGAACATGCCATATGTGCCTAATCCTTATTTTCAATCTGTGAATATGCCACAAATGTCATGGAGCATCCCCAGCATGGATAATATGTACGCCAATTTTTCACAAATGCATGCATCAAATATTTATGCAAATGAGCATCTGTCTAAACCTATCACTCAAGCATCTACACCCAAAGTGAAGATTGCCAAGAGTGTAAAACCAAAGGCTAACAAGAAAGGACCCAAGGAAACTTGGGTACCGAAATCAACTTGATTTGTATTTTGGATTGTGTGCAGGGAAATAAGAGGAATCTATGGTACCTAGACAGTGGATGTTCTAGGCATATGACAGGAGATTCAACCCTGCTCACAGAGTTCAAGGAGGAAGCTGGCCCTAGGATTACCTTTGGAGATGACAGCAAAGGATATACTAAGGGATATGGCTTGATTACAAAGGACAATGTCATCATTGAAGAAGTGGCTTTAGTTGAAGGTTTGAAGCACAATTTGCTGAGTGTCAGTCAGATTTGTGACAAAGACTATGAAGTAAAGTTCACTAAAGAAGCCTGTGTTGTTTCTACCAAGAAAAACAACAATGTGGTTCTGACAGGCTTTAGAAAAGGAAATGTTTACATAGCTGACTTCAACTCAGTATGCTCAGAATCCATTACTTGTCTCTTCAGCAAAGCAAGCAAGGATGAGAGTTGGCTATGGCATAAAAAGCTGTCTCATTTGAATTTTAAAGTAATGAATGATTTGGTAAGAAAGGATCTTGCTAGAGGAATCCCTCAATTGGAGTTCATCAAAGATGGACTGTGTGATGCCTGCCAATTAGGGAAGCAAAAGAAATCATCCTTCAAGAGCAAGACAGAGTCATCTATTGTTAAGCCCCTTCAATTGCTGCATATGGACTTATTTGGTCCAGTAAATGTCATGTCCATCTCAAAGAAGAAATACTGTCTGGTGATTGTGGATGATTTCTCTAAGTTTACATGGACTTTCTTCCTGCACTCCAAAGATTGTGCAAGTGAAATCATCATCAATCATCTCAGACAAGTAAACAATGGTTCTGAAGTAAAAGTACAAAGAATCAGGAGTGACAATGGCACTGAATTCAAAAATTCCACAATGAATATTTTCTGTGAAGAGAATGGAATTGTCCATGAGTTTTCTGCTGCTAGAACACCTCAACAAAATGGGGTTGTTGAAAGGAAAAACAGAACTCTCATTGAAGCAGCTAGAACAATGTTAAGTGAATCAAGATTGCCAACATATTTCTGGGCTGAAGCTGTCAGCACTGCCTGCTTCACTCAGAATATTTCCTTGATCAATCAAGCTAGAGGAATGACTCCTTACCACTTATTCACCAACAAGAAACCAACGTTAGCTTTTCTCCATGTCTTTGGATGTAAGTGTTTTGTGCTAAGGAATCATGGAGATAACTTGGGCAAATTTGAAGCAAAGGCAGATGAAGCTATCTTTGTTGGATATGCAGCAGGGAAAGCCTATAGAGTCTACAATTTAAGAACCAACATTGTCATGGAATCTGTACATGTTGTGTTTGATGATCAGAAGATTCTAGGTCTGAATGATGAAGGCTTCCATGAAAAGTTGAGATTTGAAAATGAGGTAGAAGGAAGAATGTACATTGATGATGATGAGGAAAATGAAGATCATGACCTTGGAAATTCACCTAGAGCTGTTGGTCCAACTAGAAGTGATGCTAACACTGGAAATGAAGCATCCGTTGACAGTCATACTAGATCATCAGATGCATCCGTTGACAGACATTCTCATGTATCCGTCGATAGGCAAAATGGAGCATCCGTTGATAGACAGAATGATGCTTCTGTTGACAGTCAACTTCATAATTCCTCAAGGACAACAAACTCAGGGGGAGTTTCTCAAAGTCAAAACTCAATATCCAATCAACAATATCATACTCACATAGATGAAGCAACCTCATCTAGATCAAACCTTCCACCTTCAAGAAAATGGACCAGAGATCATCCTTTTGAGTTAATCATTGGTGACTCAAACTCAAGAGTCCAAACTAGGAGAGCCACACAAGAAGAATGCCTATACAGTAGTTTCCTGTCTCAAGAGGAACCTAAGAAAGTGGAGGATGCTCTTCTAGATCCAGATTGGGTCTTAGCAATGCAAGAAGAGCTAAACCAATTTGAGAGAAATAAAGTATGGAAGCTTGTGCCCAAACCTGATGATAGAGGTATCATAGGTACCAAATGGGTTCTCAAGAATAAGACTGATGAAAATGGCATAATTGTGAGGAATAAAGCTAGATTAGTGGCAAAGGGCTATTCTCAAGAAGAAGGAATAGATTTTGATGAAACTTTTGCACCAGTGGCAAGACTTGAGGCCATCAGAATTTTCCTAGCCTATGCAGCACATGCCAACTTCAAAGTCTATCAGATGGATGTTAAAAGTGCCTTTCTAAATGGGGAACTGGAAGAAGAGGTATATGTCCATCAACCTCCTGGCTTTGAAGATCCAGAATTTCCAGATTATGTATATCTTCTCTTGAAAGCACTTTATGGTTTGAAGCAAGCACCAAGAGCCTGGTATGACACTTTATCTCAATTTCTTTTGGAGAATCACTTCACTAGAGGTACAGTAGATAAAACTTTATTTCATAGAAATGTCAATGGTTCTTCAATACTTGTTCAAATCTATGTAGATGATATTATTTTTGGGTCTACAGATGAGAAGCTTTGTAAAAGGTTTGCCAAACTTATGCAAAGTAGGTATGAAATGAGCATGATGGGTGAATTAACTTACTTTCTTGGCTTACAAGTAAAGCAAGTTAATGAGGGAATTTTCATAAGTCAAACAAAATATATTTATGATCTCTTAAAGAAATTTGACTTAATGGATTGTGCCTCTGCAAAAACACCTATGGCCACTGCAACTAAGCTTGAGTTGAATACTAAGGAAAAATCTGTGGACATCTCAAGCTATAGAGGCATGGTAGGCTCACTTCTATATCTAACAGCTAGTAGACCTGATATAATGTTTTCCACATGTCTTTGTGCTAGATTTCAAGCTGACCCTAGAGAGTCTCACCTGATTGCTATTAAGAGAATTTTCAGGTATCTCAAGGGAACACCAAACCTTGGCATTTGGTACCCAAGAGATTCTGGCTTTGATCTAATTGGCTATTCAGATGCAGACTATGCAGGTTGCAGAATTGATAGGAAAAGTACTACAGGCTCCTGTCAGTTTCTAGGGAATAGGCTTGTGTCATGGTTCAGTAAGAAACAGAACTCAGTCTCCACTTCTACAGCCGAAGCTGAGTACATTGCAGCTGGAAGTTGTTGTGCACAGATTCTTTGGATGAGGAATCAACTTATTGACTATGGTCTAAAAGTTGAGAAGATTCCAATTTTCTGTGACAACACTAGTGCTATTGCCATCACAGAAAATCCAGTGCAACATTCGAGAACCAAGCATATTGACATCAAATACCATTTCATCAGAGAGCATGTGATGAATGGTACAGTAGAAATGCACTTTGTGCCAAGTGAAATGCAGCTTGCAGATATCTTCACCAAGCCTCTTGATGAATCTTCATTCACAAGGTTGGTAGGTGAACTAGGTATGCTTAATTTTTCATAATTCCTAGTGGTATCTAATAATACTGTATTGCAGCTAGAAATGTGTTTTGATTTACTTGAGAATTAAAAACTCTCAGAATAACTCTTAGCAGAAATTTTGTCTAAGGCAAAATTTGCTTATCAACGGATATCCTTTTATCCGTTGGTAGTGTAAACACATTACTAGATTTTCGTATGTCAACGGATAACAGGTTGTCCACGTCATCGATGGATAAACTGTTTTCTCAACCGTCCAATCTTTATCCGTTGATATACATATTCTTTTTATATAGCCGTTGATAAACGTGTATAATTAGTCACGGCTGTACTTCTTTTCTTTTCATTTATTGTCTGACAGTTACTTTTGACCAATGGGGTAATTACTCTTAATTATTTCATTTTTAATTCTTGGAAAATATAAAAGGCTGTTTTGTATCCTCACATTTCACCTTTATTCATTTTCAAGAGTCTCATTAGTTAACTGCATCTTCTTCACTAAATCTCTCTCTGCAACAAAAGCTCAAACACTCCAATGGCGCCTATTGTTAAGATGATGTCTTCCACCGGGTTTACCTATGAGAAGAACAATTTCGCGGCCTTTGTTAATACTGTGAACGCTCCAGAAGCATATCACACCATGATGAATTTCGTGAAGAAATGCAAACTGTCATATGCTATGACTGCCACCACTCCTCCAATCCATGAGGTTATCGAAGAGATGTGGGCATCTGCTGAGTACAATGGCACAGACGGTACACTTGCTTTTTCTTTAAAGGGTAAAAATTATGTAGTTAATTCTGATGTGTTAACTGCTTGTTTAAAATTGCCTGAGAATAACTGTCTGAAGGAACCCAGTAATGCTGAAATTGTTACCATGCTTAATTCCATAAATTATACCCTTAGTACTGAGAACTTAGGGAAAATTGTTAGGAAAGGTATGGTTAAGGAATGGAGTTATCTTTGTGATGCCTTCATTAAAACTTTTTCTGGCAAGATTAGTAACTTTGATGATGTTACCAACTCCATGCTAGTTATGCTATATATGCTTTTAACTGATAAATTCTATAATTTTGGCACACTAGTCATGTATGAGATAGCAGCTAAATTAGGTAAAAAGGAAACTAGGAGCAAGAATGTTTATTTTGCTAGATTTTTAATGCTCCTAGCACTGCATGTATCTGAGAATGAGCTATCCATTGCTAACCCGGATAGCAAGTTCAATTGTTTTGTTCAGGAGAAGAGAGTCTTAAGTGATTTGATTCGAATGAACCTAAATGCAGAAGTACAATTGGTATATCTACCAATTGTTCAGGTAACTGTTTCCAACCCTGAAATTCCTATCTCCAACCCCCAAATTTCTTTGCCTTCTAGTGTCACAATGGAGTCTGTGACTGTGACCAAACAGGATCCTACCAAAGTGACCAAATCCAAAGTTCCTAAACCACAATCTAAAAGACAAACCTCAGGTGTCTCTCAAAAGGCATCTGTTGCAAAAACTACCAAAGCTCTTGAGGGGAGTGTGAAGGTGGTAGTGAGTGGTGAGGGACAGGGTGAACATCAAAGAAGCCCTAAGGATAAGGAAGGTAAGGCAAGTGCAACCAACATTTCAGTCTCTCAAAAGACTGTTAATGAACCTACAAGCCAAATTCTAGTTACATCCTCTCAACAGGGTGTGACTACTAATTTAAGTTCCATTTCAGGAACACAGCACAAAAGGGCAAGGGACACAGATAGCTCTCACTCAAAAACCTATGGTAGAAGGGTAAAATCCAAAACCATTGGGGAATCACAGGGTGCACACACTGTACAGCAAACTGTACCTTCTCAAATTCAGTTTGATGTGACTTCAATAAATGTGGAGTCACAGCCCCTTGATCTTAACCTTCAAATCGATACACATTTTGATCCACCATCACCAACTCCATCTCTGGATGTGGATATGATATATACATCAATTCCTGATTCTCCATCTTTAAAATTCATGGAGAAGCCCCACTCAACAATTGGTGGTCATCCTCTTTTAGATGATTTGTTGGGCCATCAATCTTCCATTCCTGAATTCACAACACTATCTGTGGCCTCTTCCTTAAAATCAATCACCACAGATTCAGTGTTGGTTTTCACCTCAACGGATACTCGTTTACCTTCATCAACGGATATCCTTCATCCGTTGACAAGTGTTTCTCCATCAACGGATATGTCTTCAACTAACTATCCGTTGACAGCAATAACTACTACATCAACGGATACACCTTATCCGTTGACAACTCTCTCTACCACTGCAAAATGTGACATTCCTATGTCAACTGTGGAGGAGTTTGTAGTAATTGAAACAATTTTAGGAATGAGGGAAGGGAGTGAGAGGCTGCCTTGTGAGCAGGCAAAAGGAGAGAAAATCAATGAGAGGCTGACCATTTCTTCCGGTCAGGCAAAAGGAGAGCTAGAGAGTTCTACCTTAGTAGGTGAAGGTGAGGGTGTGAGAGGTGTGAGCCAGGGGGAGCCCCTGATGCAAGAAAAGAGAGATGAGAGGAGAGAAGGGACTACAGGAGAAATAAGGCAGGAAGAATCAGCCATTGCAAGTGAGTTAATGGAGGTTAATGAAGCTTCCAAAGAGATGGAATTTAGACAAGAATATCAGTAAGTTATTGACTCCATCTCTTTGGATCCTGAAACCTTTACTCATCCTGTTTCTGCCTATCAAGTCATGGCATAACAGGGCAATGTGGAGGCAGAGGAGGCAATGCACCTAGTGCACACCTCAGAATCTCTTCAAAGAGCAAAAGAAGCTTTACAAACCCTGTCTCCAAATGCTGGAAGTGAAGAGTTTGGCAGTGATGACAGTCAAAGTTCAGATGGTGAAGACATAAATGAAGATGAAACTCCAGGATGGATGTTTTCCAATGCCACTGAACTTGGGCATCTCAATGTGGAAATCATGAAGCAATACCATTCTGCTAAGGCTGAGCACCAAACTGCAGAACCACAGAGAAAGACTGTTCTTGAGCAAGTAATGGCCTCCCTAAAATTACAAAAGATGCAATCTGTTATTCAAAGAACACAGCAAGAGGAGGTCCAGTCTGCAATTAGAGATATGAAAATAGCACTAGATGCCAGGATTGAGGCACTAGCTCCTACTACCACTCAGAAGGTGCTTTCTAGCAAACTTCTCAAAGAAGATAGCCTGGCTAAGTCTGTTCAACTTCTTTCCTCAAGGGTGGATAGTATGGAATCTCAATTGCACACCATCATTGCCAATCAAACAAAACAAACTCAACTACTGGAAATGCTACTTGCAGCTTCAACCCCAACCCTTGATGCTAACAAAAAGGGGGAGAAAATGGGAACAAGCACAGAAGAGGCTGCAACATCTACTGGCCAATTTCAAACTACCAGTAGTGAGATAGCACAGATTGAGGGGGAGCAACAGCCAATTGTAGTGGTCAATCCAGCAGAGTTTGAGATAAAGGCTTCCCCTGTGAAGAAACAAGTGGCTTTGCCTGAGATTCAAAACTTAGAAGACATCTCAGATGGTGAAAGGCAAGCCAGGATAGAAGCTTTGGAAAAGATAAACAAGGAGGCTAATGAAAGAATTCTAAGGACAGAGAGGATGATCAATGAATCAATTGCATCATCTCTGTTCCTTAATGCTCAATCTTCTGCTCCAACAATATCAACCATAATCATGAAGGTGCTCACTCCAAGGGTTGTGGCTCCTACATTCTATGATGCTGAGCCATCATTTGTCAAAGAATTTGAACCAGCTATCAAAACCAGAGCCTACTCACCACCAAAGGAAAATGGGAAGAACAAGCTTCAATTGGACTACCCATTTCCCAAGAATGATGAAGAAAAGCTAATGGGAAAAACAATTATGGAGTTCAAAGTTCAGACAAATAAGAGTGTAAGAGATTGGATGGCTGTAATCATGAGGAATGGAAAAGTATTAAATATATCCAACAGTCATCCTAGATTTGTGGAAGCTAAAAGAGAAGAAGTCTCCAGAATCCAAAGGGAAGCCCATCCAAGTACAGAAAATCAACATGAAAACTCAGAAGAGAAGCAAGCCAGGCTAGCTCAAGAGTTAATGGATGAGGTAGAGGTTGAAATGAAGGAACCTGAGGAAGTTCCCAAAATCAAACCTAGAAGAAGGAAAGCTAAAACCAAGAGGGTTCTTTCTCCAGAACCCCCTCCAGAAAAAGAAACAATTGGTTCACCAGTACCTATGTCTGCAACAGTAATCGACCCAACTGTAAACTTTCATGGTGACCCCATAAGGCCTAAAGAGGAACCAGTGAATTTTGATTCAATTGAAGTTCCTTCATTCTTGCTAAATCCAAAACAGAAAAAAAGGGCTCCAAAGAAGCAACTTTCAAAGGGACCAGTTCAAGTTGCTAGGGTACCTGCCATTGTCAAACAACCAATCTTGGAAAACAAAGAAGACTTTATCTATCAGGCAGAAATTGAAGAATACTCTGACATGAATCTATATTTGGATGAATTGTCAGAAGTAAGAGGAATTGACAAGTACAAGAATCAGCCTGAGAGATTAGTGTTTGTCTACAGGGGAGGAAGTCAGAGGACATGGCCACTAAAGAAGGTTCTTGGAGAGAATTATCATACACTGACCAGAGTGTTCTCAGCATTCAAGAGACACACAGGGTTCTCTGAGATAGCCAGAAGGGAGATAATTAGCAGAATAGAAGAAATAAGGAGAGAATGGAACTCACCCTCAAGTCTACCAAAGAAAATGAAGATCCCTTATAATGGACAGAAAATCCACATTCAACCCTTTTGGATGATGGAGTTCAGGGATGATGAGGGCACTAGGAGATTCTTCAGGTTAGAAGACCAACTGTCAAAGGCTAGTTCTGACTACCTGAGATGGTTACAACTAAAGCTAAATCCAAAGGTTGTTGAAGAAGATACCTTCTATAGGCAACTTCAAGTACAAATTGAGTCCAACTCTGCCAAGGAAGGAAAGTCAAGGGTGCAGCCAACCAGAGAGAGGAAACCTCATTAATCTGCTCAATCTAAAGGAGCACATCTCTGATAAGTTTCTTAAAGCTTTCTGTTTTTAATTTTTGTAGCTTAATACAATGTTTGCATACTATAGTGTGTATATATCGTTAGGAATGTTTTGTTATCATCAAGGTTCTGAATTTATGCTTTATTGCCATCAAGTATAAATTGGGGGAGATTGTTAGGAATATGTTGTAGTTGATGATAACTTAACATTCAAGCAAAATTGTATAAGTCAAGTTTTGTAACTGTCAACGGATAAGACCTTATAACTCTATTCGTTGACAGGTAGCTCATCAACGGATGAGGTTTTGTAGCATACTGCAATATCTCTATTTATCAGTTGATAGTGTCTTTATTCAGAGTCATGTTGACCATCAATGGATAGGCAAAATAGGGTAGCCAATTGTAAATAAGCTATGCTATGTAATTCTGTCTAAGTGAAAATGTATCAACGGATGAGAACAGGGCTCTATCAACGGATACAACTCAAATCTACTCGATCAACGGATACAGCTCAAACTACCATCAACGGATAAGTAGGGACAACATCAACGGATAATCATTGTCACTTTATCCTATGCTAGGAATTAGCAGTTGATAAGGACAGGTTTGACTGAAAGATCACATGGGTTGATAGTAGGTATAAAAAGCAATATGGCAGCCATACTTTGGAAACACAGAAGAAAGAAGCATTCCATTTACACAGTACATACAAGAAAGGTGCAGGGGACATATCTGTTCACAAGGACAACCTTTCGGCTACATGTGGATTTGAAGTGGAGTAGCAAGTCAACTTGAATTAGATTAATATTATCTTATTCCTGTAGCACTTGTAAACTTGGAATATATAACCAAGTGTAGCAACTCTTTAGATTGCAAGAAAACATACATATTTGCTTAGGGTTTCTTGAATATCTTTAGAAGCAAAGAGTTGTAAACACAGAAGCTGTGTACATTTGTATCACAGGGTTTTCTTCGAATAAAAGTCTCAGGTGGTACATTCAACCACCTGATTTTTTATGTGGTTGTGAACTATTTCTTTTCAGCAATTATTTCTTTATAGATTTCTGTGGGTTTTTTTTTTTATCAGAAATTTTATAACTATCAAGAATTGTATTCAACCCCCCCTTCTACAATTATACAAGTGTGTAATCTGGGAATAACAATTGCGGGGTCAACTGCATAAGTATTAATTGTAAAATAAAAAAAAAAACCCAAGAGATATTGATATTGAATGGAAATTGGTCCGTGATGGCCCAGATTTATGATCCCGGATTTGGGGCTGTCACAAAAAGGTCAATTCAAATTGTGTTTTTGTACTGAGTTTGGTGGCCTGATTTTTAATCCTAAGTTCGTATACGGTTTATTCGTCGTTCCGAATATTTCTAAACCCTAAATGGAATTATTGAACCCAAAAGGTTAACTGTTGAAATTCGAAGGGAACACAAATAAATTTTAAAAAAAATAATTAAAAAATTGAATCCGGCGGCCATATTTTTAAAAAATCGGGGACCAACCCCGATTTTTTTAAAATCAATATAAGTTAAGGTTTGGGGTCTAGGCTTTAGGGTTGTAAACCACCCTAAACCGTAAATCCTAAGTTCGTATCGTTTGGAATATTTCTAAAACCCAAAATGGAAATGTTGAATCCCAAAGGTTAACTGTTGAACCCCAAATGTGTTGTGGAATAAAAACTAGGTTGTTAAATTGCGGCTAGAGTTTGTATGTAGTTAATATTAGGGTTCGTGAGTTTCGTGCTTTAATGGCTGCTCTCGTGTTCGTAGCTGAATCTGCCTTCACAAGATGCCTACGTACCTTGATGAATATCAAGAATCAAGCCAAAAACGTAGTTCTAGGTGATGGTGCCCTCGAGGCTATGGAGGCGAGAGCTCACCTAGGACGCAGTGACTTGCATGTCCTTATTCGAGGATTAAGCCAAAACGTAGTTCCGTTTGTGAAGGATCAGGTCCTTA
The DNA here is from genome assembly GCA_037693485.1 of Kitagawia praeruptora. Lineage (NCBI taxonomy): Eukaryota > Viridiplantae > Streptophyta > Magnoliopsida > Apiales > Apiaceae > Kitagawia > Kitagawia praeruptora. The sequence goes on along the minus strand of CM075346.1, from coordinate 38,130,218 downwards.
TATAGGCTGAGAAGCCTTAGAATTATGGTAGGATTCGGATACTTGGTGGGTAAGCCACCGCCTTGAGGAAGGTTCTAGACTCCTTCCTTGTAGGAATCAATTTCCTTGTTGAAGTAGGTGCCTTGGGGGCTAAGTCAGGCAGGAGTAATATCCTTATCTGACTCTTATTGCTGAGATGGTTATTACCCTTAATATTAATTACGAAATTAATATCATAAATAGGGTTTGGGCCCATCTGGTGGGCCCCACGTTTGGACCATACTGGGTCTAATTAATGCTACATTAAATGTGTCTTTAAGGCTTACTTTCAGCTCATATCATTTGCCCCCCAACTTCTAGGAAAATTGATCAGGTTTTTCTTGAAGTTTTAATGGCCTTTTTCGAGACTCGGGTCAGGGTTCATCTTTATACACTAGTGTTTCACAAGTATTGTCTTGATGTAAAGCGTGGAGCGACCGACGCATTTACGACAATGTTAATTTGATGCTAATCGGCACTAATCAGCCTTAAACGATGTTTAAGCGATGTTAAACGATGCTAAACGGCATTAAACGGTGCTAAACGGCACTAAACGACACTAAACGGTGCTAAATAGCCTTAAACAACGTTTAAATGATGTTAAACGACGCTAAACGGCGTTAAACGGTGCTAAACGGCACTAAACGACACTAAACGGTGCTAAATTGCCTTAAACGACGTTTAAACAGTGTTAAACAACGATAAACGGCTTTAAACGGTACTAAACGACACTAAACGGTGCTAAATAGCCTTAAACGACGTTTAAACAGTATTAAACGATGCTAAACAGCACTAAACGGCGCTAGACGACACTAAACAGTGCTAAACTGCCTTAAACGACGTTTAAATGATGTTTAAACGATGTCGAACGGCTTTAAACGACACTAAATGGTGCTAGACGACACTAAACGGTGCTAAACAGCCTTAAAAGACATTTAAACAGTGTTAAATGACGTTGAACGGCTTTAAACGGCACTAAACGGTGCTAAAAGGCGATAAAATGGTGATCGGTTGTCATTTTTCCGAAACGGCGATCGGGGTCGGCCGGAGCCCTCCTTGGGCATGAGGTCGGCTGTCAATAGGTCGGCCATGCCTTAAATGGCGCAAAACAACAAAAAACGGCACTAAACGATGTTAAACGACGCTAAAACTGCACTAAAACGGCGACCGATTGACGTTTTTCTGAAACGGTGACCGGGGAAGGGTTGCAGGTCGGCCAAGCCCTCCTAGAGCAGGTGGTCGACCATGGGGTGGTCGGCCATGCCTTCCTTTGGCATTAAATGGTGCAAAACGGCACTAAACGGCGCAAAATGACACTAAACGATGTTAAACGACGCTAAAACGGCACTAAAACGACGACCGATTGACGTTTTTCTGAAACGGCGACCGGGGAAGGGTTGGAGGTCGACCAAGCCCTCCTAGAGCAGGTGGTCGGCCATGCCTTCCCTTGGCATTAAATGGTGCAAAATGGCACTAAACGGTGCAAAACGACACTAAACGGCTGACGTTTTCCAAAACGGCGACCGAGGAAGGGTTGGAGGTCGGCCAGAGACCTCCTAGAGCAGGTGATCGGCCATGCCTTCTCTTGGCAAAAAAACGGCACTAAACGGTGCAAAACGGCACTAAACGGCTGACGTTTTCCAAAAGGGCGACCGAGGAAGGGTTGGAGGTCGGCCAGAGACCTCCTAGAGCAGGTGGTCGGCCAAGGGGTGGTCGGCCATGCCTTTCCTTGGCATTGAATGGTGCAAAACGGAACTAAACGGTGCAAAATGGCACTAAACGGCGCTAAACGGCACTAAACGGCACTAACCGGCGCTAAAACCATCTTTTGGTTCAACTCAATTTCCATATTCGAAACGACGTCGGAATCAGTATTCAACATCGAAGCGGAATAAAAATCTTCATGTTCCTGATGACCCTTGGCTTCAACTCCCATCTTGAATAGCAACCTCTCATATTGGCAATGGAACATGAGCATTCATATTGACAATGGAATATGAACTTTCATATCGACACTCGATCATCGATATGGAAAACCAACAATATGGTCATTCATGGCTTTTGTTTAAGGCTTTTCTAATTTTCGATTAGCGCTGTTAATCCCCAGACTTTGCACTAACCTCTTGATTAGGCTTCCTTAATCACAATCAGCTTCCATCTTGAATACCAACCTTTCATATCGATAATAGAACATCAATGTCAACACTTGAACATCACTTTAACCTTTGGATCTTGATTGGAGGTCCATGACCCCCTCGAGTTTGGCCTTCATACCTAATCTTGACCTTCACGGCTAATATTCGTATTTCTCATCCTAAGATTCGAGGCCGACTTTCGACATCAAAATGATATCGGGGCCTTCAACATCGAAACGAAGGCCTAAGATTCAGTGGCTCATTCTTGAACTTGTTCTTGAATCTCTTGATCCAAGGTTGGCTCTAGTAGTTTCGTTGGCCTTCAATGGTTTCAGTTTAGTTTTCATATTCGAAACGACGTCGGATCGACTTTCGACATCGAAACGGAGACCAGTCGGCCGAAGCTTCCCAGGTGCCCCGGTCGGCTGGCCTCACGTCAGTATATAAACGTCGATATTTGGACTTCAACATCAGTATTCGAATGTCGATATTTGGACCTAAACGTCTGTATTCAAACGTCGATATTTGGACTTCAACATCAGTATTCGAATGTCGATATTCCGACCTCAATGTCTGTATTCAAACGTCGATATTTGGACCTCAATGTCAGTATTCAAACGTCGATGACCAAACAGACATCCTTCAATTCAAATTGGCTTTCGTGACCTTCTGGGCCTTAACTCGCTTATTAAATTCTTGGTTTTAAACCTTGAATCCATTCATGGTTGTTGGTTATAACCAACCTTTCATTCTCGTTCTAAGATGTGGAACTTGTGATGAAGCTTTTTAGTTCTTGCCCCCCTTGCTTCATATGGTGGAGGTCTTGCTTCTCGGTTGATCATTCAAGAAGTTTCCTTGCCACTCAGCACTTGACTTCAAGTCTGGTGTGCCTTAGCTGGTTGTCAACCATTTATCTTGATTCTAGGTTTCCAACCTTGCTTTGGTTTGAATTCGATTGACGGCTCTTGATTCAAGTCCTTAAACTCAAACGAAAAACTCGATTGGAGGCAGACAACCCTTTTGGCCATCTCGATTGGAGCCAGACAGCCTTTTTGGCCATCAAGGCTAAACTTTTGTATCGGAATTTGAGATTCCATATTTTAAGTAAGGAATGACAAAGGACCTCTTATCTCAACACTCTCACTAACAGTTTCTGTGCCTTTAAGGCATTATCAGGGAGCCAACTAGTCTCAAGATGAGCTTTAAGAGGGTCTATCCTTCAGCTTACATCAACTGGTGCTACCAATTTCGAATTAATGGAGGGGTCTTCAAGACCTGGAAGTAAAAATTCTCCGCATAATTCTCTATCTCAGAAGAGGCGAACTTTGAGAGGGCATCGGCCTTAACATTTTCTTCCCTCGGAATGTGCTCCACATAGCACTCATCAAACTGGGTCACAACGGCCTTTACGACTCTCAAGTATTTGGCCATAGTTTCATCCTTGGCTTCAAAGTTACAATTCACTTGCGAGACTACCAATCTTGAATCTCCACAAACCTTGAGATTCTTGACCCTCATGATTCTAGCCAAGCCCAATCCGGCTATCAGAGCTTCATACTCAGCTTCGTTGTTGGTTGTCGGGAAATCCAACTTCAAGGCATACTCAACTGTGAACCCATCGGGGCTTTTCAAGACTAATCCTGCACCACTAGATTTTGTTTTTGATGCTCCATCAAAATAGAGCACCCAATATTTCTTCTGATCAGGTATAAGCTCTTCATCTTTATCCTCTCTTCCAGGGGTGGTTAATCCTCATCTTTATTCTCTCTTTCAGGGGTAGTTACTATCTCCTGCCCCCGACTTCTTGGTTTCTAATTGTGCATTCAACCACGAAGTCAGCTAATGCCTGAGCCTTGATGGCTGTCCGGGGCTTATACGTGATATCAAATTCTCTAAGCTCGATTTCCCGTTTGATCAGCCTTCCACCGGCCTTTGGACTATGCAATATGTTCCTCAACTACTGGTCCATCAGGACTTCAATCTTGTGTCCCCGGAAGTACGGTCGTTGCTTCTTCGAGGTAGTCATCAATGCCAAAGCAAACTTCTCAATGGTTGAGTAATTCAACTCAGCTCCGTGCAAAACCTTGCTCACGTAATATATAGGTTTTTGAACCTTATTCTATTCTCGAATGAGGACAGCACTCAATGCTTGTTCAGATACCGCCAAGTATAGATAAAGAGTCTCTCCGGGACTAGGTTTGGCCAATAACGGGGCTTCGGTCATGTACTTCTTCAGCTGTTCGAAGGCCTCTTGGCATTCAAAATGTTTCACCTTCTTCAATGCTTGAAAGAATGGCAAGCATTTGTCACCAGACCTAGAGATAAATCTCCCTAGGGCTGCAACTTGGCATGTTAACTTCTGTACATCCAATATAGATCGGGGTGGTTCCATGTCCAAAATCGCTTTGATCTTATCAGGATTGGCCTCTATGCCTCTTTTTGAAACCATCAGACCCAGAAACTTTCCTGATCCAACGCCAAAAGCACACTTGGCATGATTCAACATCATCTTGTGGTGCTTCCACACTTTGAATGCCTCTCTAAGGTGCTTAATGTGGTCTACCGTAAATAGGCTCTTGACCAACATATCATTAACATAGACCTCCATGGTGTTTCCAATCAGATGGGCGCATATCTTATTCACCAATCGTAGGTAAGTAGCTCATGCATTCTTTGCGATGTCATCCTTATGCATCTTAATCTGATTGTAGCCACTGAACCCATCCATGAAGCTCAACATCTCATGTCCAACTATAGCATCTATTAATGTGTCTATCCTTGGCAGGGGAAAACAATCCTTCGGGCATACATCATTTAAATCATTGAAGTCTATACACATCCTCCACTTTCCGTTTGCTTTCTTTACCCTCACAGGGATAGCCAACCATTTGGAGAACTGAATCTCCTCAATGAAACCAGCTTCTAAGAGCTTGTCCACTTCCTGCTTAATGACCTCTTGCCTTTCAGGAGCAAAATTCCTCTTCTTCTGCTTTATTGTCTTTCGCTCAGGATCGACATTCAAACTATGGGTTATAAATTGGGGATCAATCCCTGGCATATCAGCCGTTGTCCAAGCAAATACATCATTGTTCTCTATTGGTCTTCATCCTTGGATCCCTAATCCCTGTACTTAAGACATATTGAAGAGTAGCTAGTCTTTAACATCCTCGGCCTTGCATGGCTTTGATTGTTGCGTGTGGCTTTTATCTGCTTTTCTTTTAACCTGGGTCCATCACGGACTTAAACTCTTATTTGGTCGTGCTGTAACCTAACTCTTGACCCTTCGGGGTCTTTATTTATGCATTTATTTGTTTCCCTTCGCATATTCTTCTATTTTCGGTACTTGGGTCATCTTTGACTTACATACATCAGGTGTTTGGTACATAAATAAAATCCTAGAATGAAAAGCAAACTTGCATTAATAACTTAAATGGGTTCAACCCTTACATATAATACTACTGCCATACTCGGAGCGACATGCTCTGCATGGTTTCATCGAACCTTATTTCTACTTCTACTAGATAAATATGAAGCTAAGTCCAACTTTGCAAGGCTAGGCCTGCATGGCTTGATATTATTTTTGATGCTCCCTCAAAATAGAGCACCCACTACTCCTTCTGGTCTCCTCATTCTTATTCTGAAGTTCACTTCCTGCTTGGGGTACTATCTCTTACCCCCTGATTTTTTTGTTGCCAATGGTACATTAAACCATGAAGTTAGTTGACGCCTTAGCCTTAATGGCTGTTCGAGGCTTATGTGTGATCTCCTCTACTGGCCTTTCTTGGTGTTCCTTATCATTGCGGACATTCATGTCTTCAATCGGAAGGACCTGCCCCCCAACTCTATCAGGCCTTAACGAGGCTACATAACAGCTTCGTGCCATCTTTTGATCACCTTTATGTTCTCCAACAGCATTCCTGGTCGGGAACTTGATCTTCATATGATAAGTTGAGGCGACAGCCTTGAATGCATGAAGTCCAGTCCTTCCGAGGATAGCGTTGTACATTAAAACCGCCTTGATTACCAGGAAGTTCAACATCTGAGTGGCCTCCTTGGGCTCCTGTCCAATAGTTACAGGCAACTGAATAGTCCCTTCAATTTTGGATTCTACTCCATTAAATCCATATATAGGCATGTTATTGGGGGTCAACTGAGAATCACTGTACCCCATCTTCACAAATGCATCATGAAATAGAATGTCAACGGAAGCTCCATTGTCTATCAAGACTCGCTTCACCTCTGAGTTTCCAATCACAGAAGTTATGACCAACGGGTCGTCATGGGGGAACTTCACCCCTTCCAAGTCTGAGTCATTAAAACCAACCATTACTTCAGTTTTTGCATGCTTCGGGGCCTCTCCCACGATGTGCATCACTTCTCTAGCATAAGCCTTCCAAGAATTCCTTGTTGTGCCGGTCGGGCCTCCTGAGATCATGTTGATTACTAGCCCTCGGGGTCGTGGGTTGCGATCTTGATCGTCATCCCTCCTATCATACTCTCTTCTCTGATTACCACAGTCTTCACCCTTAGCGAAGTGGCTCGGTTTCCCACTCCGAATCAAAAACTCGATCTCGTCCTTCAATTGTCTGCAATCATCCGTATCATGTCCCACATCTCGGTGGAACCTACAGTATTGATCCTTGTTCCTCTTGGCGGGGTCACCCCTGAGTGGCTTCGGCCATCGAAAGTCCTTATCCTTCTCAATCTCCAACAAGATTTGACTCCTGGGTGCGTTCAATCTTGCATAGTCAGAAAACCTTGGTCCCAAATTCTTCTTTGGTGGTGATTCAGAGTCTTTGCTAGTACGAGGATACTTGTCCCTAGCATCATACTCCTGGTCTTGCTTTCGCTTCTTGGAGTCGTTGTTACCCTTGCCATTACCTTTCGCGGCTTCTTTCTTCATGCTATCCTCAGCCTTGATATACTTGTCAGCTCTTCGTTGGAGCTCGGCCATATTTTCAGGAGGATGCTTTGCCAATGACCTTTTGAAGAATTCATTAGTGGTTCCGTGTTCCAGGGCTACCATGGCCACCTTGTTTTCCAAGTCAGTGATGTTCAATATCTCCTTTGTGAACCTCTTGAGGTAATCTCTCAAGTTTTCATTCTTCCCTTGCACCACGTACATGAGAGATGCGGAACTTTTTTCATGAACTCTCCCGCTGATGAATTTGCTAACAAAAGCGGTGTTCAGCTCCTTAAAAAAGCCAAACGAAATCGCAGGTAGGCTGCTATACAATCTTTGAGCCATGCCCGACAGGGTTTGAGGGAACGCCCTACACTTCAAGGCGTCGCTTGCAGGCTGCAACAGCAGTGCATTTGAGAACGTCATAACATGGTTTGCGGGATCACCCGTTCCATCATAAGCCTTAATTGTCGGCATCTTGAACTTCTTTGAGATACGAGCATTCATCACCTCCTCAGTAAACGGGGGTGTGGGATCATCAGGATTCCCAAATGGCATCAGATCCTTGGGGTTGCTCCTGTGGGTTTCCACCCTTGTTGTTCTTCCAGTTGGGGCGTCAGCCCTTCTCTGCCTTCTTGAAGACCTCTATAATGGGAATCGGTCCTGAGGTTGGAGGAGGTTGAGTTTGATTCAACCTAGCTTGTTCTCTCGCAATATCTTCCTTTATCCTTAAAATCTCGGCCTCGTGAGCCTTGATTCTCTCAGCAGTTGTCGAAGGGGGTCCATCATGGATAGTTTGTGTTCTCCTTCTTAGTTCTCTACTAGCACGTTGCCTCCTCGGGGCTTCATCACGATCATCATCATCAGACGATGAATCATCAATATAGGGGCCAGAGTAGTCAACATACTCTCGATCTTGGATCTGCAAGGCGTGGCCACTCGGTCCAGGACCTTGAGTAATTGGAGGGTAGTTAGGCAGACCATACATCGAGTTGGTATTCATGGGGAGATCCGTAGTATGGATCTGTACCCCCGGTGGTAACGGGTGGTTAGGATTAACCAAAGGAGAAACCATCATCTGAAGAGAGCTGGTTTCTTGACTTGGGTGAACGACCATGGGTAATGTTCTCTCAGCATGGGGATCCGTCCCTGGAGGTTGAGAAACCTGAGTTTGAGTGATCGCCCCTGTTGTTGGAGGTATTTGCTCAGTAGCAGGCAGAGCAGAGCTTAGAGGCAAGGCCTCAGTAGAGGTTGTTGTTGTTCTTCGTGTGTTCACCATGGTTGATGTTGTTTTCCCACAGATGGCGTCAAATGTTGTGGAATAAAAACTAGGTTGTTAAATTGCGGTTAGGGTTTGTATGTAGTTAATATAGGGTTCGTGAGCTTCGTGCTTTAATGGCTGCTCTCGTGTTCGTAGCTGAATCTGCCTTCACAAGATGCCTACGTACCTTGATGAATATCAAGAATCAAGCCAAAAACGTAGCTCTAGGTGATGGTACCCTCGAGGCTATGGAGGCGAGAGCTCACCTAGGACGCAGTGGCTTGCATGTCCTTATTCGAGGATTAAGCCAAAACGTAGTTCCGTTTGTGAAGGATCAGGTCCTTATATAGGCTGAGAAGCCTTAGAATTATGGTAGGATTCGGATACTTGGTGGGCAAACCACCGCCTTAAGGAAGGTTCTAGACTCCTTCCTTGTAGGAATCAATTTCCTTGTTGAAGTAGGTGCCTTGGGGGCTAAGTCAGGCAGGAGTAATATCCTTATCTGACTCTTATTGCTGAGATGGTTATTACCCTTAATATTAATTACGAAATTAATATCATAAATAGGGTTTGGGCCCATCTGGTGGGCCCCACGTTTGGACCATACTGGGTCTAATTAATGCTACATTAAATGTGTCTTTAGGGCTTAGTTTCAGCCCATATCAAAATGAAAATTATTTAAGCCTAAAGAAAATAAATTGAATAAATAAATTTAAATTTAAAAATAAAATAAATTGAATAAAATTTAAAAATAAAATAAATAAATTGAATACAAATAAAATTTTAAAAAATTAATAAATAAATTGAATATTTCTAAATCCCAAATGAAACCCGTTGAACCCCAAACGAAAATTATTTAAGCCTAAAGAAAATATCGATAAAATTTTAAAATATTTAATTAAAAAATAACGTATTAAATCTTAATTTTTTAAAATTTTAAATCTTAAAATTTTGTCTTTTATTTCAAGTTCGAACGTTATTAGATCTTTTATTAAGATTACTTAAACGCTGTTTAATCTTTTGTTGCAGAGCATCCGGACCAAGCATGTATATTTTTAAAGAGGTCAAAACGCTAGATTAAAGTATGGTTTTGGTGAAATATGTTAACGCCGGAAGATGTGCCGTTATAATGTGATACTCCATCTGTCCCATCCATTTCTTTACAATTTCCTTTTTGGGCCGTTCCACCATTTCTTTACATTACCCAAAATAGTAAGTTTTAACACTATTACACCCACTACTTCACTTATTTTAACAATATTTTATACTATTTCACCCACTACTTAACTTATTTTAACAATAAAATCACTATTACACCCACTACTTCACTTATTTTAACAATAAAATCACTATTACACCCACTAACTCATTTATTTTAACAATATTACACCCACTTTACACCCACTATCCTTGACCTCCGTGCCCAGCCACCATGTAAAGAACTGGCTGGGACGGAGGGAGTATTTAGAACCAATTTATCCCATTGTAACATTTTGGATCATTTCTTTTGAAATTGTGATATTTGGATCCTTTTCTCAAAAATCAACAAGTTTGATGGATTTGAAGGAAAGGAAGAATGAAAATGAAAAATGCTACAACCACCAAATTAGTTCCCAAATTTTGACACCAAATGACATGGCATTAATTTGATTGGTTATAACAATAATGGGCCCGCCAGGGCCATCCAATTAAAATATCACAAAATGCCAACTAATTAGTGCCACATCATTTGGTGTTAAAATTTGTTAATTTTCTGTAGTTCTATAATTGAGTTATGATATCTTTAATTGATTTACGTTCTCATTAATTTAGGTAATTGTTTTATATTTTTGTAAAGACTGGTTGTGTTTTAATAGCACTAATTAGAAATTTGAAATCAGTTTTATTTAATGTTATTTGATTGCTTTATATTGAGGATATGACTAATCATGTTTTAGCTAATCACTGTTTCTCCTACCTGTTATTATGATTAGTAATTCATGTATCTTTTCGAAAAGTTTCCTTTTTTGAATTCCTTAATTTGCTCAATATTTAATTGTGTTTTTAATATACTTAATGCTTTGTTTTGATTTGGTAATTGCCGTACTGATTTTGTAACTGTCCTGATTAGATGTTGGAGATTAATTTTCATTCAAAGGAATTTTGGCTAATTTTATGCTTTTGATAATCAATATTTATTAATATTGGTGGCCATAAATGTTGGCATTTTGGTACCATTTTTGGTGGCCACAATTGGTGGCATATTTGTACCTTTTTTGGAGGCCATAATTGGTGGCATTTTTGTGCTCTTAAGAAGCAATTTAGTATTTAATAAATTTGTAGCTTTTTATATTTGGCTGGATTTTAAATCTATCTTATTTATTAGTTTTTATTTTCAAAAAAGTATTACAATTTATTCAATTTTAGTTTTTTTATTATTTTCATCTATATATATTAATAACGACTATTCTCTAAATTTACAAATTTTTACTTTATATGTTTAATAGAGGTCTAACCAAAGGGATCCCCTTTGGTTAGATTTTATATATGCTTAGTTTTTCTATTAATATCTTATCTCAGTATATAGATTTTATTATTAAATAATATAATATTATATACTTTTGTTTTTGCTAAAACTTATGTCCCTGTATTAACTTAGTTTTATTTGTATCTGGTTTTGGTGACCTTTCAGGTTTTCATGGACGAAAAAGGAGATAGTTGAAGTCAGGAATGGGATTGCTATAGCAGAAGAATCAAGAAGAGTCAAGCCTTTTGTTTAGTTAGGCATGATGTAAAATGATGTACTCTTATTTTAGTTGGGTACTTTTAGTTGGGCACTCTTTTTCCCCGCTTAAGTTTTTTTCCCAAAGGGTTTTGCTCATGTGGGGTTTTAACGAGGACTAGTTTGGTGGATATAAAGGTTTTTTATTATCTAAACTTCCGGAGGAATCTCTTTCTTATGGGTCATACGATCCATGGATTGGTTAAGCATACCTTTCGGTTAGATAATAAGCTTTTATTATCTTTGGGATGTATTTCCTATCTTTTCAATCAATGAAACGAGTTTTCGCTTTCGCAAAAAAAAAAAAAAAATTTGGTACCCAATTTGGTGGCTGTAGCATTACTCAATGAAAATATATGTGATGAAAGATCAACTAAGCAAGCATGACGTGGATGCCACGTGGGATAAAGTTAAATGTTCTTTTCTTTTTTTTTTTTACTACTAATTGATAAGTTATTAAATGTTCTTACCAAGCAGCTTTAATTGTTAGAAAGTAAGTTCGGGTGATTAGTGATCACTGAATACGATCGGTAACATATGGTCCCTGGTCAATTTAGCAAAAAAAAAAAAAGCATAGGGTCCTTGAATCGACACAATCATTAATTAGCTTAGTAATCAACCTAGAGTATGATTCCTTCACATGCATTTTTTGAGCCATAATGCATTTATCATAATAACGAATTACTTGTCCTCAACAAAAGAAGCAGTATTGCGTAAATCTGTGAGTTACCAATGTTTCATAAAAATTTCAATCTATCAGTTAAAAGAAAAAGAAATACTTGTACCTACTCTTTAATACACAATACAGCTAAATCTAGCAAGCTTCTTTAGCAAAAAAAAAGATATAGCAAGTAAGGTCCTCATACTATATATACTAAAGATTAAGCGCACAAAGTTGCAGGTTCTCATAAAAAACAAGAGAGAAAAAAATGGTTAGAGCAGGAGCAAAAATGCCGGGATTTTGCTTAAACAAGGTTAGGCCGCAAGTTAGAATTCGTTCACCGACAATGCAATCCAATCCATCGACCACTGACCTGAAAAATGAACTTTCTGGTCACCGGGGAATTGAGAATTCTGATGATGTTGCTGCTTCAGAATCAGTACATGTCAGGAAAATAATGATAGTGGTTGAATCAAGCTTAGAAGCCAAGAATGCACTTCACTGGGCTTTAACTCACACTCTACAGAGCCGAGATTTATTATTTCTTCTTTATGTCACCAAGCTTTCGAAGAAAGGTTTATATACATCTAATGGCTATTCTCTGGGAGTTTTTACAGTAATCCTAATGATATGTACGTGAATAGAGATTGATAAGTATTTCTTTTTTGGCAGGCGACAGATTTAGTAAGGATGGCCATCCCATTCCAAGAATCCCCGACTTTCTACATTCTATGAAGAATATGTGCAAACTTAAGAGACCTGAGGTGTGCATAATTATTTACAATCACTTAACTATATTAATTGGAAATTTGGGAGACACGCCCAACTCACTCGCCACTGAGACTTAAATATTTAAATTCCTAGCGGAGGGAGTGACAGTACCAGTACTGCTGTGCTGTTCTCCTCTCATTGCTTTAGTATCGTTCGAAACTGCTGATATTTTTGTATAATCTTCGAATAAAATTTTTTAGTCTCCTGCGACTCTTGTCTGAATAATTAACTTCATCCATACTTTTATGGTTCGTTTCTTAATTTTGTTAGATTCGCTAATGTCACAATTTTATTAGACCTCTGCATTACTATGTAAAAAGTAATAATGTAATGTAAGATATACATACAGGTGGAAACTGAGATTGTAGTTGCAGAAGGGAAAGAAAAAGGTCCCACGGTGGTGGAAGAGGCAAAGAAGAAAGAGGTCGCGATGCTTATTCTAGGCCAGAAGAAACGGTCCATGTCGTGGCGGCTCTTGATGATGTGGGCTGGAAACCGACGAATGGGGGGCAATGGGGTGGTGGAACACTGCATTCAAAATGCAAGTTGCATGGCCATTGCAGTGAGGAGGAAAAACAAAGACGGTGGTTATTTAATCACAACTAAACGTCACAAAAACTTCTGGCTCTTGGCTTGACCATTGACATCTCTTATAACTAAAATGGTTGTTTATTTACATACATACATTATTACATCTTTTATCTGTAAGCTTACGGGGTTTCACTATGTATAAAACTCACAATGCTGTGTCAGTGTGTCGCTATTTTGGAGTTCCATATCTATAAATTCTATATAATGGTTTGATTCCGCTGAGTACTCGATTTTTTCGTTCTACTTGATTGTGTGTTCCTAATAAATTAAGATAATCTTCGGGTACTAATTTAATCTATATATATGTGGTTTGATTCGATTAAGCGTATAAGATAAAAAGAAATCTATTTGTGTTCCTTTTCCCGGCCCAGGAGCATTTTGAAGAGTTGTACCAAAAAGTTGATAATTGAGGGCACTAGCAGTTTGGTGTCATGGATTGTCAAAAAAGAAAAAGATAGAAAACCAGTAGGTATCATCTGGAAAGTAAAGGAATAGGAGGGGTCACTTGAAGCACCATGTAAAGTCGGTAGTTAAAAATTGGGGCACATGGTGTTTTAACCTTTTTCTTGAGGTTGAGGGACATGTATACATGCCCTTAAAGAAGGTCTTGATAGGGGTGTTCTTGTAGGGAATGTTGGTCCATGAACTAGATATGATATGATGCAATGGCTGAAAAAGTTATAAGGTTTGTTGTGGACCTTTTGGTTGATTGGCAGTTAAATTTTAACAGTTTTACGTATAATAGATCATATATGTAATCAAACATATTTGTTTCAAACATAGTAGATATAATAATATCTACTGAAGACAGAAGAGCTATAGATTTCAAACATATTTGTTTCAACTGTAATCAATCTTTCTCCATTTCTCATTTCTTAGTTATAGGTACTAATTCCCTGCGAATGCGGAAGCGATTTGGTAAATATGTGTGCTTAGATCCCACAAATATACGTGATAGTAATGAAGCAACAAACCAACAATACAGTAAAAGAGACAAGAGATTTAACGTGGTTCGGCCCAGCCTACATCCACAAGAGCAACAACTTCACACTAGATAAAAGAGATTACAATATCCGGGTATCCGGCCCCTTGAATTTCATACAAAAACTCAGCTCTACAATACCTATTATGTATATCCCCAACTCACTGAAGTGTTTATCTCAAAACCTCCCCCTATCACTATTTCCCGACAACCTTTCCTTCTCTCCCTCTCCCAACCTGGACAGTGTCACACAACCTGATAGAAAGACCCCTGCAGCGGGACCACCTCCGATGGCTACAGTCAAACCCAAGTACCCTAAGGAATAGTTTAGGCAGGAGGACCTTCTATCCCGACACTTCCTGAAAGCGGGCTAAACCGGCTTCCCTACAAGACGGACTATCTAGCAGCTATAGAGAGAAGAGAGAATTATGGTGTGATAACTAATGAAGGGGGAGTGGGTATTTATAGGAGATATATATGGTAGGTGGTTGAATGGTTGGTGGTGGTAGATGAGGTTGGTGGTGGTAGGTGATGTTGGAAAGAAAAAAAACTGCTGCCTAACAATCTCCCCCTCTTTCCAAACTCGCAGCTCTTCACTTGCACTCCATACCTGCGTCCTGTTGGCACAACTCCAACTTTTCCTCGATCCATATCATTCCCTACGACAAAACTCCCCCCGAGTCCAAGACTCCAAACTATACCCTAGTTTGCACATTCATTCTCGAATGCCCACTTGCTATACGCACAAGTGTACCATTGACCTCTATTTGTCCAACTACATACATGTGAAGCAATCTGTTGCATACACACATACTCACTTGATTCACGTCGGCCAATCTCATATGTAGTTCATCACACACGCAAGTGTGACTATCACACACACAAGTGTGACCATCGATCTTTCATTTACTCCCCAACTGCATATCAAACAAATCAATCTGTTGCATGGTTCACTGCTCACTTGATTCGTGTTGATCGATGCCCATATGCAGCTGCAACACACCAACTACTCGTTGATGTCGTGGAAGCCCTTCGACCAAGCATCCATCCCAGTAGTCTTTGCACCATCGTCTAGACTGGAAGGCAATACAACCGCAGCAGTATCCTTCAAGTCACTCTTCCCTCGTGCACGAGATAACCAGATTTTCGAAGTTCCAGTACGTTCTGGCCACGTACTAATCAGACGATATATTCCCCCACGTAGCTCTCCCTTCATCCGAACCACACGGCCTCTTTTGATATTCATAGCTCCCCCTACTACAGAGCATCTGTAGCCTTCTGAAGCTAACCGACCGATAGATATTAGATTCTTCCTCAGCTTAGGCACATATCTTATCCCGTTCAAGCTGCGAACTATTCCATCGAACATTTTGATTTTCACAATTCCAATCCCCTTGATCTCACAAGTAGATCCATCAGCCAAAGAAACTGTTTCATTCTTTGTATCTTGGAATTTGTCAAAATGCCCCCTCTCGGAACATACATGGTAAGATGACCCTGAGTCTAATATCCATTCTCCTGGAGAACTAATGCCTCGATTGAAGACGGTGCAAACATCTTCACAATCGAGAGTAACCACAGCCAATGATGCATCTGGATCCTTCTTATTAAGCGGACAATTTGGCCTAATATGACCCCACTCCTTGCAACCAAAGCACTGCATGCCCTTTTCCCTGTATCTGGATTTACCCCTGCTATTGGTAGATCCTCTCACAGCACCTCTTCCTCTATTATTTTGACTACGCAAAGCCAAAACTGTCATTCCGTCTTTGTCACCATCCTGGTTCTTCCTTCCAGCATTTGACAAAAGTGCTGACTGAACCTCCTCCATTTTTAACGTGTCCTTCCCGTACAAAATGGTTGTGACCAAATGATCGAATGACTCCGGAAGCGAAGTAAGAAGAATAAGGGCCTTATCTTCTTCCTCCAATTTTACATCAACCTTTTCAAGTTGATCAACAATACCATTAAACACATTCATGTGCTCAATAACATTGCCTTGAGCTGCCATCTTCAGCTTGTATAACTCGTGCTTCAGATTTAACTTTGTAGTCAAGTTCTTCCCGAGATACAATGTCTCCAACTTTGACCATAATTCCTTCGGCGTGCTTTCGTCAACAACATTATTGATAATGTTATCAGTAATGCATAGTCTGATGGTACTCATGCATTGCGACTCAGCATCCTCCCAATCTTCATCGCTCATCTTTGTTGGTTTTCCCTCCTTCCCCTTCAAAGCCCTTGCTAGCTTCTGTTGGGTTAGGATATCCTTTACCCTTCTCTGCCAAAGAGTAAAACTTCCTTTACCATCATATGGAGTCACCTTGAATCCTCCAATACTTGCCATGATCTCCGTTTGCGCACACAAACCAATCCAAACAACTAAATCAATTGGCCAGGTAAGTGTAAGAAACAATGGGAGCACTTCCGTCAAAACGGCGCCAAATTAGACAACCACTTTTCTTAACGACTTTCCTTCGACACCAATAATTTAGACACAACCTAGCTCTGATGCCAACTGTTAGGAATCTGCCCGATTCCCTGCGAATGCGGAAGCGATTTGGTAAATATGTGTGCTTAGATCCCACAAATATACGTGATGGTAATGAAGCAACAAACCAACAATACAGTAAAAGAGACAAGAGATTTAACGTGGTTCGGCCCAGCCTACATCCACAAGAGTAACAACTTCATACTAGATAAAAGAGATTACAATATCCAGGTATCCGGCCCCTTGAATTTCATACAAAAACTCAGCCCTACAGTACCTATTATGTATATCCCCAAATCACTGAAGTGTTTATCTCAAAACCTCCCCCTATCACTATTTTCCGACAACCTTTCCTTCTCTCCCTCTCCCACCCTGGACAGTGCCACACAACCTGATAGAAAGACCCCTGCAGCGGGACCACCTCCGATGGCTGCAGTCAAACCCAAGTACCCTAAGGAATAGTTTAGGCAGGAGGACCTTCTATCCCGACACTTCCTGAAAGCGGGCTAAACCGGCTTCCCTACTAGACGGACTATCTAGCAGCTATAGAGAGAAGAGAGAATTATGGTGTGATAACTAATGAAGGGGGAGTGAGTATTTATAGGAGATATATGTGGTAGGTGGTGGAATGGTTGGTGGTGGTAGATGAGGTTGGTGGTGGTAGGTGATGTTGGAAAGAAAAAAAAAATTGCTACCTAACAGGTACTAGATAGTCCGTCGAGAGACCCTACCTTATGGCAAGTTATCGGGCATTAGTCACGATAGGGGCCTGGCCTGCGTATGTTGAGCTGTTGCAAACATGGAAATTAGTAGAGGCTATTTGGTGACACACGGAATGAAAACTAGTGGAATAAGTTGAATTATTAAAAAGCGACCTAGCACTTAGTAAGTGGAAAGAACTTAAGTAAGTTGAATTATTAAAAAGCATTACAATGGAACAAATAGTAAAGTCAAATGTTTATGTTAAAAGAAATACACGGATGTGTAAAGAACCTGTTAAAAATTATTTAGACTAAATGGATCTAGAAAGAATTAGGAGAATAGCAATAAAAACCCCTACCTATAATAAAGATATTAATCAACATATTGAAAGCTGTAGAATCAGTTTAAAAATAGTAGAACAAAGAGAAGATGTAATAAAAATATTAAGAGATATGTTAGCCAATAAAGATGCAGAAATAAGGATGTTAGAAGAAAAGAATTTAACATTAATAACAAGAAAAGATAAAGAGGTAATAGAACTTAGAAAAGTTATAGAAGAACAATATAAATTAATAAAGGATTTAACAAATAAATTGAATAAAATAAAATAATGACATTCCAAAGAAGATTTGAAATTTTTAAATATTATATAAAAGCTGGAGAAAAAATGGAACAAGAAATGGAAAAAATTCAAAATAGGCTTGATAAAATTGAATGGACAGAAGAAACTCATTTAGAAAGAATAAGATTATACCAAAGAAAAGGTAAAATAATGGAAATGTACATAACAACAGAATAAATATAAAATTGTATCATGAAAGATTATTAGAAAATGCAAATTTAACTGGATAAAATGGAAAGATCTTATTTTATATATAAGTCAAAGATAAAAGAAAAGATTAAAATAATGCAAGATTATGAAAAAAGTCTTAATAAAACAGAAAATTGTGTTAATCATGAAAATTTAATACATAATATTAATTTTCTTAAAAAATACTTAAGTGACATAAAGAAAGAAATAGAAATAGACATAAGAAATATTTGCCATGGATAGATCATATTTTGCATATAAATTTGAAATAAAAGAGGAAGTTAGAGAAACTTTTGAAAGGTTAAAACATTATGAAAAAATATTAATGTATTTGGAATCTAAAAAGAAGAATAGTAGTTCTGAAAAACAAAAAATAGAAGACCAAGAAAGAATAGATATTATAAGGGAATATAGAAATGAAATAAAGAAAATATTAGAAACAAAAACAAATATTTATTTCTATGGATAAATCCTATTTTATATATAAGAAGAATGCAAATAATAAAATTAAAGAAATATATATAGACATAGAAAAAATTAGAAGAAAAATTAATAGAATAAAAAATGGAAATATAATGGTAGTAACTCACCATTCTCGAAAGTTTATAAAGATCAAGCTATAGAACTTCTTAATGGAATGATTGAAAAACGTCAAAGGAAAATTAAGAATAAGGTAAATAAAATTTGTTATGGATAAAGGTAAAGAATTAGCCAAAGAGTCTAACCAAATATATTACCAAATGGAAACATATGAAGAAGGAGTATCACAAACATTAAGTTTTAAACCTGAAACAAAAGCATGAAAATATAATAGATATAACTAGTATACATGGTAAAACAAAAATAAGTTTAATAACTGATGAAATTATAAAAAGAGAATTAAGAAAATTATCTACTAAAGAAGCAAATAAATACAGAAATATATATTTAGGAGCAGTAGAATTTACAATAAAAGCATATTTTCAGAAAAATATTGATACACCTATACAAATATATATATTAGATGATAGAATATTAGGAAATCTACAAGATGCCTTAATATCAGTAATTAAAGGAAATTTAATATATTAGAAATTACAATTTACTATACATTTTAGTATATCATTAAAAAATGAACATAAAGAATTAGCCCTAACCCTATATTATAAATTAGATGGAATAAAGATGCCACAAGGTAGTAAAGTAATAAGTATTGAAACAAAAATGCATAGCCGAAATAAATACAGGAGCTATTAAAAGTTTTATACATATAAATAAAATTAATGAAAATGATTGGTGTATAATAGAACCACAAACCTATAATTATCCTGAAAATGAAAGAGAAATAATAATTACTAAGAGTGTTAACTTAAGATTTAAAATACAAGATTTAGAATATAATATAAATATAGGAGTCATAGAATATGATAGTTCTAAAGAATTATTATTAGGAAGTGACTTTTTAACTATGATAAATTATAAGATTAATAATATTGGAATTGAAATTAGTGACCAGGGAAAGATTAGATTTATAAATAAAATATGAATATTCAGCAGAAATCAGAAAATAAAAGAAATAAATTACAAAGAATAAAAGATGCTTTAAAAGAAGGAATATATTCACAAATAAAATACTTAGAATATAGTGAAAAAGAAATTAAACTAGATTGATATAAAAGAATTAGAAGAAATTATAAGTAAAGAAGAAACAAAATCTAAGAAAATATGGATAGATATGGGAAATGAATGGAAAAAACGTATTAATATACCTAAAAAATGAATAACAAGGATAATCGTGATAAATGAAACCCATAAGTACCCATAAATGCTTGGAGAAGAACCAAAGAACCTATTATGATAGATATAAGTAAAATGAAACCTAAAATATCATAATCATCCAATAGAGTATTAAAAAATTTATTTGTATTACAAAAGGAAGGAAAGTTCTAAATGGATAAAGGAATATAATGTAATAACATTTCTTAGAAATCATGGAAAAGAAATATTAGAAAGAGACAGATATAAGTATGAACCGATAAGAAAAGAATCAAAAAATATAGAAGTTAATATTACTAGAGAAGAAAAAGAAATTATAGAATATTTAAAATTAAAATTAGAAAAACAAGAACAAGAGTTTGAAAGAGTAAAAGAGGAAAATAATAAACTTAAAGAAAAAATTAATGAAGAATGGTTTAATAAATATAAAAATATAAAGACAAATATAAAATTGTTAAAAAAGAGCTAAAAGATACTAAAATAGAATTAAAACAGATAACATATGAATTACATCAAGAAATGGAAGAAACTAAAAAGGAATTAAATTTCTTAAAAGAAGAAATTAAGATATTTAAAGGAAAAGAAAAAATGATTATTGAAGAAAGTTCTCAAAAGAATGAAGAAAACACAACTAGTGATTCAGAAAGTTCAAATGATAGTTCTAATAAAAAATATGTAAACTTTATAGAAGAATCAGAAAGTGAAGGAGGATCAGAAATAGAAAAAGAAAATAATCAAATAATGCAAGCTTTAAGAAAAATGAATAATGTAAGTGCAATAATAAAAGAAGAACTGAAAGTGATGAGCTACTAGAAACAGAAATGGAAACTGATGAAATAATGAATGAAGATGTAGACAATTATCCGGAAGAAGAATTATGATCCAAATTTAGAAGTAATAACAAGAGGTAGTAATAAAATTCCTAAACATATACCAATCGGACAACATGCAAAATTTAAAGAATTTGTAGGATCAATGTCACAAGGTGTTAATTTAAATGGTTATTTTCTAGATTTAGATAATGTATCAAGAAATTAGTAGAAGAATAACAGATTGGAATCTTGGAACTTATATAGCTTTAATGAGTTCTACACATACTAATAATCTAGAATATATGTATGATTTAATATCTAAAATATTAATAGGAAAGGTTGTACTGGATAGAATCTATAGATTATCAATTAAGAATTGAAGTTATGAGAAATGCTGGAGAATGGAAATCTATGTTACAAATATTTGATATGATATTAAAAAGAGAATTTTTAGGAGAACCATGGATAGTAGCTAGAGATCAAGTGTTAGTAGAAAGGAAAATAGAAATAATAATGAATTTAAATAATATGAAATGTTGTAAAATAAATAAATTACCAGAATATACAATAAGTTTTACTAAATTCTTTTATGAAGCTAGATTTCTACCTGAAGAAAGTCTAGTATATCAACAATTATATTATGATCATTTACCAAGTCCATATAATACTGAAATAACAAAAGAATATAATAAATTAGAACCAAGAGAAAATACTTTAGGAGAAAAAATAAGAATATTAAGAGGATATCTTATGAGAAAGTGTGAAGAATATAGAATATTACAACAGAAAGTTAAAAAAGATAAAAAAAAATTAGGATTAAGAGAAATATGTGGATTAACTGAAAAAAGGTTAGTATTTGGTTGTGATAAAAAACCTTATAAAAAATATAAGAAAAAATATAGGAAAAAGACTAAAAAATATAAAAGTTATAATAAAAGTTATAAACCTAAAAACTATAATCCTTATTATAATAAATATAAAAGGAAAAGATTTTGGAAATTTAGAAATACTAATAGTACTAGAAATAAATTTAGAAACAAAAGAAAGTTTAGGAGAAAACCTAATAATAAAGGAAAAGATAAAATAAGTGAATGTAAGTGTTGGAATTGTAATGAAAAAGGCCATTATGCTAATAAATGCCCTAAATTAAAAGAAAAAGGTGTAAAATATATTAATTCATCACAATTTATAATGAATCTAGAACAAATAAAAGAAGATAATGATAAATGGTATAAATATGAAGATTTTTATGTAAGTCAAACTATAATAGTGAAACGGAACAAGAAGATATAAACTATTCTACGGATAGTAACTCAGAATAATGGTAGCAATTTATGTTGAAGCATATGTAGAATATAAGCCTGAAAAAATGATAAAATAAAAAATATTTATAGATAGTGGTGCAGATTTATGCTTAGCTAAAGAAGGAGTATTAATCCAACATAGATGGAAAAGATCAAAATTACATAGAACAAGGGTGACAGGATTTAATGAACAACGAAAAGAATTAGATACAATTGCAGAAAATATGAAAATATTATTAAATAAAACAATATTTAAACTTCCCTTAATATATCAAGAAAATAATATGAAACAATCAATATTATTAGGAAATAATTTCTTAGATCATTTTAAAACTCAAGTAGTAACTTCAGATACTTTAAGTTTACAAACCCATGTGACAAATGGATAGTATTAAAAAGAATATTACGAGTAGGTATAAAAAGGATAAATAACCTAATGATTGATAGAAATAATAATTTGCAAGAATTAATAACTAAATATAAGGAATTATTAAAACAAAATTTTGGAGAAAATCCAGTACAATTGTGGGATAAAGAAAAAATATATGTTGAAATAAAACTAATAAACCCTAATGACATAATAAGATCTAAACCTATTAGATATAGTCCAACTGATCAAAAAGAATTTGAAACTCAAATAAATGAATTATTAGAGATGAAAATTATAAAAGAAAGTAAAAGTCCACATAGTAGTCCTGCCTTCTTAGTAAGAAAACATAGTGAACAAAAAAGAGGTAAGGCTCGGATGGTAATAGATTATAGAGAATTAAATAAGAAGACTGTATTTGATGGATACTTTTTACCATATAAAAGAAATCTTATTAATATCCTTGGAAATAAAAAATGGTTTAGTAAATTTGATTGTAAAAGTGGATTTTGGCAAATAAAATTAACAAAAGAGTCAAGATGTTTAACAGCTTTTAGTGCACCTCAAGGTCACTACGAGTGGATGGTACTTCCTTTTGCATTTAAAAATGCCGCACAAATATTTCAAAGAAGAATGGATCAAGTATTTAGAAAATTAAAAGAATTCTGTATAGTCTATTTAGATGATATATTAATATATAGTGAAACCCTAGAAGATCATATAAAACATTTAGATCAATTTATAGAAATTGTAAAACAACATGGAATATTACTTTCTGAAAAGAAATCAGAATTATTTAAGAATAAAATAGAATATTTATGATTGATTATTGATAAAGAAGGAGTACAATTACAAAATCACATAGTATCAAAAATACAAAATTTTAAAGAAAATTAGAAAATAAGAAAGAAGTTCAACAATTTTTAGGAATAATTAATTATGCAGCAGATTACATAAAAGATTTACCACAATTAAGAAAACCTTTACAAGAATTAACAAAAAATAAAAAATCCTTTCAATGGATGGAAGAACATGATAAAGCGGTTAAAGCCCTTAAGGAAAAAGTTAAAAAATTACCAAAGCATAGAATATCCATAGAAACTGATCAATTAGAATTATTTACTGATGCAAGTGATATTGGATGGGGAGCGGTCCTCATAGCTTATGAGCAAAATGATATTGATAAAGAAAAACCTCTTATCTGTGGATATGCAGGAGGAACATGGAAACCTAATGAAATGAATTACCATATAAATGAAAAGGAATTATTAGCAGTAAAATTTGGAATAAAGAAATTTCATTATCATTTGTTACCAGTAAAATTCATAGTTAGAACTGATAATACTCAGGTAAAGGCATTTATTACTAATAAAATTGATTTATCACCAAAATTAAATAAAAGAAGAAAATGGCAGTCATTCTTTTGCTGTTATGATTTTGTTGTTAAAAATATATCTGGTACTAAGAATGTTCTAGCTGATTTTCTTAGCAGGTACAAAGATGGCAAATAATAATTTTGAGGAATATATTAGCGAGGTTACAACTGCTATTACAAAAAACCATGAAACCATTGCTTATTTACATAAGGAGATAGATGCCAAGGTACAAGAAAATAAACATCTCTTGGAATCCTTGAATGAAGCCATAAAAAACCGAATGAAAACCCTGCAAAGCCCTACTACAAAACCTCAATCCTTTACATCCAAACTTGCAACTATGCCATCAACATCTAACACATCCCAGATATCACCTACAATATCATCTGATATAACTATGAGTGATATTGACAGCTTATGAAAAAATCATGAAGTTCTATGATTATAAAAAGAACATGAATATTCTAAGAAGTTTGAAACTTAGTAAATATCCCAGATATTTATGTTCTGAGCTGGCAAATCCAGATGTAGTAGAAAAACTATTTACATATGGATTTATTGACAAAATAATGGTAGATGAAACCCTATATAGTATTTCCAAATTACCATCACTTATGGTTGAATCTGTTAAAGCCATGATAGCATCCTATGGAAATGGAACTTATGGAATACAAATATTTGACGCATCTACAGACTTAACAGGGAAACCTATAGTAATTTGTCAATTATTCAGGATGGGAAAGAAAGAAATACAAGGTGATTATGCTGATTTAACCCTACCACCACCTTGTACCCTTGCAAATTTCCAGGACTGGTTATGCATGAAACGTGCAACTGGTTTATCTACCTTAAAAGGTAAAATTGATGATATGATAAGAGCTGGAAAAGCTAAAGTCCTTGGTACTTTATTATAATAATGAAACTATATCAAGAGATACAATGGAATTGGAATGGTTGAGAGACAGAATTGTTCGTCTTCAACATACTCATGCAAAACAAACCATAGAACATTTTCATGTAATCTCGGGTCAGAGAAAAAGAGCTGTTCTCGGTACTGTCAGCAGTACTAATAATACTAATGTTACCATAAAAGAAGAAGGATCTTCTGATCCCTTCAAATGATACTGATAAACCCAATGTAGTTGAGATACTAGGGTTTATGCAATTATAACAGGCCAAATGTAGTAAAACTACAGAAGGTCCATAATACCAATATATTACCATATTACAATCAAGAAGCAGCTGGACGGCCAGAAATAAAAGGAAAAAGATGACAAGACAAAAGCCAAATAGAATCTTTGAAGATCGAGGAAAAAACAAGCAAAGATGGAAATGATGGCAGACATGAAGTGATATGAAGAGATATGTATTTTGAAATTATGTACGGAAAGAATATGGAATAGAAACGGTAGCAAACCAGTTGTAAGTTGTAATGAAACAAGCTGCCTATAAAAGGAGCTCATTGTAATATGTAAACCATCGAAAAATCTCAAGCAATAAAATTTTCTCTGAAATTCTTATATTTGCTATGTCTAGCTAAACCTCTTTCTCTTCTATAATTTCTATCAAAATATAGTATCATATTTTCATAATTATTACTTTAAGATTATAAATAGTATCTGTTAGTCCTATAATTATTATCTAAAGCAGTATTTAAGATTAGTAAGTAGCATCTTGGAGGATATTCCGTTGAAGCTTGTAAAGCCTGGCCAAGTAAGACGCCGTGAAGCATGGATGCAGTTAGGCGCAGTATGGAAGGGTGAGCATACCGGTGATCTGAGGTACTATTACGGTTTGAAATTATTGTTAATAAGGTAAGGATTCTGGACTAGTATTTAGTGTTTATAATTGAAATTAAAGTGATTATTTATGTGATTATGATGCTAGGGTTTGGTAATGAATTATAGAAGTTTCAAATTTAAAATGAATTTTGTCTTAATTACTGTTACGTGTCATGTTAACCTTACGATTTATACTCTATATGATGATATCCAAACTGATATTTATTGTAATAAACCTACAATTTATAATTAAAATGATGCTTATTATGATAAGTTTACTACAGTTTATTGTTTTAATAATACTGCTTATTATTAAAAATCTATGATAAACCTCCCCCTATGAAATTGGTATCAGAGCCTGCAAACAAAAGGAGTAGTGATATTAGTAGAGGCTATTTGGTGACACACGGAATGAAAACTAGTGGAATAAGTTGAATTATTAAAAAGCAACCTAGCACTTAGTAAGTGGAAAGAACCTAAGTAAGTTGAATTATTAAAAAGCATTACAATGGAAGTGATATTAGTAGAGGCTATTTGGTGACACAAGGAATGAAAACTAGTGGAATAAGTTGAATTATTAAAAAGCAACCTAGCACTTAGTAAGTGGAAAGAACTTAAGTAAGTTGAATTATTAAAAAGCATTACAATGGAACAAATAGTAAAGTTAAATGTTTATGTTAAAAGAAATACGCGGATGTGTAAAGAACCTGTTAAAAATTATTTAGACTAAATGGATCTAGAAAGAATTAGGAGAATAGCAATAAAAATCCCTACCTATAATAAAGATATTAATCAACATATTGAAAGCTGTAGAATCAGTTTAAAAATAGTAGAACAAAGAGAAGATGTAATAAAAATATTAAGAGATATGTTAGCAAATAAAGATGCAGAAATAAGGATGTTAGAAGAAAAGAATTTAACATTAATAACAAGAAAAGATAAAGAGGTAAATGAACTTAGAAAAGTTATAGAAGAACAATATAAATTAATAAAGGATTTAACAAATAAATTGAATAAAATAAAATAATGACATTCCAAAGAAGATTTGAAATTTTTAAATATTATATAAAAGCTGGAGAAAAAATGGAACAAGAAATGGAAAAAATTCAAAATATGCTTGATAAAATTGAATGGACAGAAGAAACTCATTTAGAAAGAATAAGATTATACCAAAGAAAAGGTAAAATAATGGAAATGTACATAACAACAGAATAAATATAAAATTGTATCATGAAAGATTATTAGAAAATGCAAATTTAACTGGATAAAATGGAAAGATCTTATTTTATATATAAGTCAAAGATAAAAGAAAAGATTAAAATAATGCAAGATTATGAAAAAAGTCTTAATAAAACAGAAAATTATGTTAATCATGAAAATTTAATACATAATATTAATTTTCTTAAAAAATACTTAAGTGACATAAAGAAAGAAATAGAAATAGACATAAGAAATATTTGCCATGGATAGATCATATTTTGCATATAAATCTGAAATAAAAGAGGAAGTTAGAGAAACTTTTGAAAGGTTAAAACATTATGAAAAAATATTAATGTATTTGGAATCTAAAAAGAAGAATAGTAGTTCTAAAAAACAAAAAATAGAAGACCAAGAAAGAATAGATATTATAAGGGAATATAGAAATGAAATAAAGAAAAGATTAGAAACAAAAACAAATATTTATTTCTATGGATAAATCCTATTTTATATATAAGAAGAATGCAAAGAATAAAATTAAAGAAATATATATAGACATAGAAAAAATTAGAAGAAAAATTAATAGAATAAAAAATGGAAAATATAATGGTAGTAACTCACCATTCTCGAAAGTCTATAAAGATCAAGCTATAGAACTTCTTAATGGAATGATTGAAAAACGTCAAACGAAAATTAAGAATAAGGTAAATAAAATTTGTTATGGATAAAGTAAAGAATTAGCAGAAGTGTTGTGGAATAAAAACTAGGTTATTAGATTGCGGCTAGGGTTTGATGTATTTAATGCTAGGGTGTGTGAGCTTCGTGCTTTAATGACTGCTTCTGCGCTCGAGACTTAAACGGTCCTCACAGAATGCCTACGTATCTCTGTATTAAGAGAATCAAGCCAATAAAACGTAGTTCTAGGTTGAGGGGTCTGGCCCTTTATATAGGCTGAGAAGCCTTAGAATTAGGGTAGGGTTAGGAGACTTGGTGGGCAAGTCAGCCTTGAGGAAGGTTCTAGACTCCTTCCTTGTAGGAGTCTGTTTCCTTGTATGACTGTGTGGCTTGGAGGCTACTCTTTGTAGAGATAACGTCCTTATCTGACTTGTATCTCCCAGCTGTTAATTACCCCTAAATATTAATTACGAAATTAATATTATAATTGGGATTTGGGCCCATCTGGTGGGCCCTACGTTTGGACCATTCTAGGTCTAATTAATGCCACATTAAATGTGTCTTTAGGGCTTACTTTTAGCCCATATCATTTGCCCCCCAACTTCTAGGAAAACTGATCAGGTTTTCCTTGAAGTTATAACGGTCTTTTCTGAGACTTGGGTCAGGGTTTATTGCTCGTACGCGAGTATTTTCAACAATATCATCTTAATGCAAAGCGTGGAGCGACCGACGCATTTACGACGATGTTTAAATGGCACTAGACAGCGCTAATCAGCCTTAAACGATGTTTAAACAATGTTAAACAATGTTAAATGGCATAAAATGACACTAAACGGCGTTCAACGGCACTAAACGGTACTTAAATGTAAAATTTTTCCATGTTTCTGGAATTTTTTAAGCTTTCCTCTTTTTTATTTCTTTTTTTTTTTTTTTTTTTAGCTCAATTTCGAGCTCAGTTTCGAGCTCAATTTTCGAGCTCAAACTGTCCCAGGTCGTGGCTTTTTTCGAGCTCGTTTAGTTCATTTTCGACCTGAGCTTTTCGAGCTCATCTAGTATAATTTCGAGCTCAATGGACGAGCTCAAACAGTCCCAGGTCGTAGCCTTTTGACCTATTTTTAAAGTCATTTTCGACCTGGAAGTTTCAGGCTCAATTTGTTCAATTTCGAGCTCAAAAAACGAGCTCAAATAGGGGCCAAGTCGTGGCTTTTTTCGTAGAAATCCAGTGTTTTTTCGACCTGAAATTATCGAGCTCAAATAATGTTAAAACGACCTCAAAATTAATCCTAGGTCGTTAGGAATTTCCATATTTTTTAGTTCATTTTCGAGCTCAAACTCACGATCTTAATTCTAAGGAATATCGACCTCAAATGGGTTTCAAGTCGTATGGATTTTTCGTGACTTTCTGTTCTTTTTCGACCTCAAATTTACGACTTAACCATAGCATATTTTTGACCTCGAATTTAAGACTTTTCTGGTCGTTTGATTGAGCTCGGAAATGTACTACAAAGTGAGGTCGTTGGCTTCGACCTCAGTCAACTTTGTTGGGGACTCTTGTTTGGTTTTGGGCCTTAGGCTCATGAAAATTTGGGACCTCTCCTTGTGGGCCCTAATTACATGTTTGGGCTCTCCTTTATTGGAACCCTAGTTGACTTTGACTTGGGCCTTAACAGGCCTGGTGCTGTTTGGGCTTTTTAGAGCCCACTTTGTATTAATGGCCCACAAAGGTTTCAAATGGGTTACAACCGGTTGATATTCACTTTAACCGGTTGATATTCACCCTTATCCGGTTGGGATGCTTTATATTTTTGCCTATATAAAGGTCAAGGCTTTCACTTTCATTTCACCACAAAAGTTTCTAAAAAACTCTCTCAAAAGTTCCAAATTTCTTTAAGAAATTTTCTCTGAGTTTGATCCTCTTTCTTTGAAGATTCAAAGGCCTCCTTCAAGTTTCCTGGCGATTTTTCTTCCAATCTTTGAAGATTTGAAGATTGCTCAAGAATTTCTGGGAATTTTTCTAGAAATTTTCCAGTTGCTATTGAAGATTCGAAGAACACTCAAGGTACTTCCCAGAATTTCTAGTTTTTATAGTTTGAAGAGTACCCTTTTTCTGGGTTTTTTTCTTCAATTCCTTTGAAGATTTGAAGATTGTTCTAAAAATTCCTTCGTTCTTTGCAGATTTCCTTTGATCATCAAAATTTTTCTTTGAAGATTTGAAGAAATGGCTGAAGATCGTGCTACTCAACGTTTCCAGAAACTGCAAGTGGCCTCAAAAAGAGGTATCACCATTCGTTCTTCCTTCATGAGTTTACAGGATATGATTTTAAATCGTAAAGAAGATTTTCCATCCCTGTCACACCTTGATTCTTTTAATCATAGCAACATTTTCCATGACGTAGAAAAAATCACTGACTATAATAGGATGTATAAAATAGAATCACCCTATAGGCTTATCCCAGCTGAGCCTGGGGATCGATCTTGCCATTGGCGCCCCAATGCACTTTGTATTTACAGGGGTGCCATTGTTGCAGGGGTTCGATTCCCTTTTCATGAGTTTATCCCTAGGCTTTTAGCAGATGTAGGAGTTAACCCTTGTCAACTTCCTCCCAATTCTTGGAGGGTGATCAACTGTTTTCTGGTCCTCTGCCTTAAAAACAAATTCCCTCTTTCTGTAGCTCTTTTTAGGAAAATTTTTCAATTTAAAAATTCTGCTGAATCTACCCCGGGTTGGGTTTACATTAGTCACCGTTCTTCTACCCCTCCAATCTTTCACCCCCAATCTATTCCTGACTCCAACCCAAAGTGGAAGAAGGAGTTCATGTACTTGATATGGGAAGGTGGAGATTGGGGCAATGTTTTCCGTAGTACCTTTGGTAAGGTCGTAGATGGAAGTGCCAGTGATATTGAGTTGAATGAGGAAGAGACCTTTGCCTACCAGGAGCTCATCAAAGATAATTATTCTACTATGGCTTGGGATCTCCTGAATGAGTTCCAGCTTAAAACTTTGGGACTTTCCCGAGTGGGCAATAAGGGTAATTTCCTTTCTTTTTGCATTCCTTTATTTGAATATGATTGTCTCATACCCATTATTTGTCTTTTGTTTTGTAATTGCAGCTGCAGCTTTTATCAACAAGACTAATGAGCCAGAAGATGGGGACACTGCTAGGTTGAAAAGGGCTCGTTCAGGGAAAGATCCTCGAGCCCCAACAGCCACGGATGCCTACTTGAGGCCCCATGTAGCTGATGTTGAGGAGGTAGATGGCTCTTCCAAGAGTGCTTGGCGTCCTAACTGGGGTATTAGGAAGAAGGACTCCATTGTTGGAGACTGCAGGCATGCTATGGACTGGTCCTATCACTCCATAACCCCTGGTGACTTCAAGGATTATGTATCTGGCTCCACTCTCGAAGGAGCTGAAAGTGCTGGTGCTCAGGCCTTTGCTGCTGTAAGCTCCTTACTATTCATTCTCTTATATACTTGTTTTATTATTTGAGTCGTGGTTTTAACTTTGTCTTTTGTAGGCTAATGCCAACTTCCAGGGGGCCATATTCCAGGCTAAGACTTGGCGTTCCAACTATGAGACTTACAAGGCTAAGTATGATGACTCCCAGGATGAACTGGGCTCTGTCAAGGCTACCTTAGCGAGGAGGGAGAAGGAGCTTCTAGAGTCTCAGGCTGAAAATGTCACTCTCAGGAAGGACAAGGACGACCTGATTGATGACTACCTCTCCTCCCAGGAGTATGTGGGCTTCATGGAGAAGCATGACGACTCTCTGTTCCCTTACCAGTTTACTCAGGGATGGGACGGAGCTCTTGCCGAGGTTACTAGGAGATTTCCTGGTACCCTCAATGTTTCGGACTTTCCTAGCCCCCATGCTCCTATGGCCTTGACAGTGCAGGACACCCAGGAGGAGGACCAGGAGGATGATGAGAGGATCCTGGAGCCAGATTCCTCTGCTCATCTTGGCGCAGCTGGAGAGGATGAGCATACTGGAGATGCTTAGTAGTTGATATCTTTATCCATCTATTTATGTACTCTGCCTTTGGGCATGACTTTGCACTCTTGTTAACTTATTTTGAGATAATCGTTTATGTATTCTGCCTTCGGGCATAACTTTTAAATTCGTAATTCATTGTCCTTGATGCTTCTCAACTTATTCATATTCGCATGTGTAGTCTAGCATTTTGTGCATATATATCAATAAGTAAGGTTAATATCTTATGCGAAAATGTAGGATAGTCTTATTAATATGAAGAAATGGGCACAGCCCTTACATAGATACTCTATTTCCAATATCTCAAGTTTTAAAAACTTGGAATGGTTTCATCGACCTTATTTCTACTTCTATTACATAGGCAAAAAGCTAGGTCCTTTTCAGGAGAGCTTAAACATAGTAAACCTTGAGGTTCAATGCATGCCAAGTCCGGGGCACCTCAACCCCGTCCAAGGTTTCCAGTTTGTAGGATCCTCGTCCTAGTGTCTTCTTGACTCGATACGGCCCTTCCCAGTTTGGGGCTAGCTTTCCCTTCTGACCAACTCCAGAAGCCTCGATCTTCCTAAGAACCAAGTCACCTTGCTGAAAGAACCTCTCCTTAACCCTGTGGTTGTAGTAGAAAGATGCTTTCTTTTGATGCTCCGCATTTCTGGCATTTGCCTCGTCCCTGACTTCATCAATCAAATCTAGGGCGAGCCTCATGCCTTCTTCATTAATCTCTGGTTCGAATGCCTCAATTTTAGGTGATGCATGCATGACTTCTAGTGGTACAACTGCCTCGGCTCCATAAGCCAGTAGGAAAGGAGTTTCCCCAGTTGTTACCTTGCAAGTAGTACGATATGCCCAAAGTATAGGCAGTAATTCATCCACCCAAGTATTTCTCGATCGTTCGACCCTCTTCTTAAGTCCATCAAGAATAATCCGATTAGCTACCTCAGCCTGTCCATTAGCTTGCGGGTGAGCTACTGAAGTAAAACGAAGCTCGATAGCATTTTCCTCGCAGTACTTCCTGAACTCTTCATTGTTGAATTGTGTCCCATTATCTGTCACAAGGATTCGGGGAATTCCATACCTGCAGATTATGTTCTCCCAAAAGAACTGGGAAACTTGCTTGGTGGTTATCTTTGCTAATGGCTTAGCTTCAATCCACTTAGTGAAGTAATCGATGGCGACAATCAGAAATTTCCTTTGTGCTGAAGCCATGGGGAAAGGACCAAGAATGTCCATTCCCCACATTGCAAACGGAATGGGAGAGCTGATTGAGGTTAACCTCTCAGGCGGCTGCCTTACAACAGGGGCGTGTTTCTGACATCTGTCACACTTCTTGACATAATCCTGGGCATCTGCTAACATCTCCGGCCAATAGAATCCCAGGCGGGTAATCTTGTGAGCTAGGGCTCTGCCCCCCAAGTGCTGCCCACAGATCCCTTCATGAACTTCTTCCAATGCTTCTCTTGCCTCTAGGGGCCTTAGGCACTTCAAGTAGGGGATGACAAACGACCTCTTGTATAAGATGCCTTCAATCAAGGCATATCTCAATGCTCTCACTGACAATTTCCGTGCCTCCAAGGCATTGTTAGGGAGCCATCCGGTTTCTAGATGAGCTTTAATAGGATCTATCCAACAGCTTCCAACATCGATAGGTGCTACCAACTTAGAGTTGATAGTCGGGGCCTTCAAAACCTGGAAGTAAACACTGCCTGCATAATTCTCTATCTCAGAAGAAGCGAACTTAGAGAGGGCATCGGCCTTAACGTTCTCTTCCCTAGGAATGTGCTCCAGGTAGCACTCCTCAAACTGAGTCATAACAGCTTTCACGACTCTGAGGTATTTTGCCATAGTTTCATCCTTGGCCTCAAACTCACCATTTACTTGCGAGACTACCAGTCTTGAATCTCCACACACTTTGAGGTTCTTGACCCTCATGACTCTGGCCAATCCCAATCCAGCTATTAATGCTTCATATTCAGCTTCATTGTTGGTTGTAGGAAAGTCCAACTTCAAAGCGTATTCAACTGTGAACCCATCGGGGCTTTGCAAAACCAAACCTGCACCACTAGATTTTGTTTTTGATGCTCCATCAAAATAGAGCACCCAATACTCTTTCTGATCAGGTACAAGTTCTTCATCCTTACTCTCAACTCCAGGGGTGGTTACTATCTCCTGCCCCCCGACTTCTTGGTTGCCAATGGTACATTCCACCAAGAAGTCAGCTAATGCCTGAGCCTTGATGGCTGTCCGAGGCTTATATGCAATGTCAAATTCTCCGAGTTCGATTGCCCACTTAATTAGCCTTCCACTGACCTTAGGGCTGTGCAAGATACTTCTCAACTGCTGGTCCGTCAGGACTTCAATCTTGTGTGACTGAAAATAAGGTCGTAGTTTCCTTGAAGCTGTTACCAATGCTAAAGCAAACTTCTCTATGGTAGAATAGTTCAACTCAGCTCCATGTAACACCTTACTTACGTAGTAGATGGGTTTTTGAATCTTATTCTCTTCCTTTATGAGGACGGCACTCAGTGCTTGCTCGGATACCGCCAGGTATAGATAAAGAGTCTCTCCAATGTTAGGCTTAGCCAACAGCGGGGCTTCGGCCATGTATTTCTTCAATTGTTCAAAGGCCTCTTGGCTTTCAGGTGTCCATTCAAAATTCTTTACCTTCTTTAATGTCTGAAAGAAAGGTAAACACTTATCACCAGACTTGGAGATAAACCTCCCTAGGGCTGCTACTCGGCCTGTCAACTTTTGCACATCTCTTATAGAACGTGGTGGCTCCATGTCTAAAATCGCCTTGATCTTGTCAGGATTGGCCTCAATGCCTCTCTTTGAAACCATCAGCCCTAAAAACTTTCCAGATCCAACGCCAAAGGCACACTTAGCGGGATTCAACATCATATTATGGTGCCTCAGCACTTCAAATGCTTCTTCGAGGTGCTTGATATGATCAGCCTTGAGTAGGCTCTTAACTAACATGTCATCAACATACACCTCCATGGTTTTTCCAATCAGATGGGCAAATATCTTGTTCACCAAATGTTGGTAAGTAGCTCCTGCATTCTTTAGACCAAACGCCATAACAAGATAACAGAAGACACCGAAGTCAGTTATGAAAGATACCTTAGGGATGTTATCTTTGTGCATCTTAATTTGATTATAGCCGCTGAATCCATCCATGAAGCTTAACATCTCATGTCCAGCTGTGGCATCTATCAACATATCTATCCTTGGAAGGGGAAAACAATCTTTTGGACATGCATCGTTCAGGTCAGTGAAGTCTATACACATCCTCCACTTCCCATTCGCTTTTTTGACCATCACAGGGTTTGCTAACCATTCGGGAAATTGAATCTCTTCAATAAAACCAGCTTCCAAGAGCTTATCCACTTCTTGCTTAATGGCCTCTTGCCTCTCCGGAGCAAAGTTTCTTTTCTTCTGCTTTATTGTCTTTCTCTTGGGATCAACATTCAACTTATGGGTTATAAGTTGGGGGTCAATCCCTGGCATATCAGCTGCTGTCCAAGCGAACACGTCGCTATTCTTTTGTAAGAATTCTATCAATTTGCCCTTCAAGGGTTCTTTCAGAGATGCTCCAACATAAGTAACTTTTTCAGGATCGTTAGGCTCTAGGGGTATGGGAATCAAATCCTCTGCTGGCTTCCCTCTATGCTCTTCATCATCACGGACATCCATGTCTTCAATTGGAAGGACCTGCCCCCCGACTCCATCGGCCCTCAGAGCGGCTACATAGCAACTTCTTGCCATCTTCTGATCACCCTTCTGTTCTCCGACACCATTCCGTGTTGGAAACTTAACCTTCATATGATAAGAAGAGGCCACAGCCTTAAACGCATGTAATCCAGTCCTTCCAAGGATTGCGTTGTATGTTGAAGCTGCCTTAATTACCAAGAAATTCAACATCTGAGTCGTCTCCTTAGGCTCCTGTCCAATAGTTACGGGTAACTGAATAGTCCCTTCAACACTGGACTCCACTCCATTAAATCCATATATAGGCATGTTTGTAGGGGTCAACTGAGAGTCGTTGTACCCCATCTTCACAAACGCATCGTGAAACAAAATATCCACAGAAGCTCCATTGTCTATCAAGACTCGTTTTACTTCTGAATTTCCAATCACAGGAGTTATGACCAGCGGGTCATCATGGGGGAACTTTACCCCTTCCAAGTCTGTATCATCAAAACCAATTACCATCTCAATTTTAGCACGCTTTGGGGCCTCTCCCACAATATGCATCACTTCTCTTGCGTATGCCTTTCGAGAGTTTCGAGTTGAACCGGCCGCTGTAGGGCCTCCCCAGATCATGTTGATAACTGGCCCTCGGGGCTGCGTGCTACGATCACGATCATTATACCTTCTGTCATTGTTTCTCCTGTTGTAATCCCCTCTTTGGGTTTCTTGATCTCCACCCTTTGTGAAATTGTTCAGCTTTCCTTTACGGATCAAGAATTCAATCTCGTCCTTCAACTGTCTGCAATCATCCGTGTCATGTCCTACATCTCGGTGGAATCTACAGTATTGATCCTTGTTCCTCTTTGCGGGATCTCCCCTGAGTGGCTTCGGCCATCGGAAGTCCTTATCCTTCTCAATTTCCAACAAGATTTGACTTCTAGGGGCATTCAACCTTGCATAGTCGGAGAACCTTGGTCCCAAGCTCTTTTTTGGTGGCGAATCAGAGTCTTTGCTAGTTCGGGGATACTTGTCCCTAGCATCGTACTCCTGCCCTTGCTTGCGCTTTTTTGTATCATTGTTCCCCTGACCATTGCCTACTGTGACTTCCTTCTTCGTGCTATCCTCGGCCTTGATGTACTTATCAGCCCTTCGTTGGAGATCAGCCATGTTCTCCGGGGGATGCTTTGCCAATGATCTCTTAAAGTATAGGTCGGTGGTACCATGCTCCAAGGCTACCATTGCAACCTTATTGTCCAGATCAGTGATATTCAGAGTCTCCTTGGTGAACCTCTTAAGATAGTCTCTCAGACTTTCGTTCTTCCCTTGTACCACATACATAAGAGATGCAGAGCTTTTCTCATGCGTTCTTCCGCTGATAAACTGACTAATAAAAGCAGCACTCAATTCCTTAAAGGAACCAATCGAGTTTGCCGGAAGCCGACTATACCATCTTTGAGCCATGCCTGATAAAGTTTGAGGGAAAGCCCTACACTTCAAAGCGTCGCTTGCAGGCTGCAACAACAGTGCGTTTGAGAACGTTCTAACGTGGTTTGCAGGATCACCCATTCCATCATAAGCTTTGATCGTTGGCATTTTAAACTTCTTTGAGATACGAGCATTCATCACGTCCTCAGTAAACGGAGGTGTGGGATCATCAGGGTCCCCAAGTGGCATCAGATCCTTGGGGTTGCTTTTAGGGGTTTCCACCCTTGTAGTTCTTTCAGGTGGGACGGTAGTCCTTCTTTGCCTCCTTGGAGGCCTCTCCAGATCTATGAAGGGAATCGGTCCTGACGTGGGAGGTGGCAAAGTCTGATTTGATCTGGCTTGCTCCCTGGCCATATCTTCCTTTAACTTTAAGATCTCGGCTTCATAAGCCTTAATCCTCTCAGCAGCTGTTGAAGGGAGTCCATTATAGATAGTTCGAGTTCTCCCCATAGGCTCTTTACTTGCACGTCGCCTCCTCGGAGCTTCATCACGCTCGTAATCATCGCCAGAAGATGATTCATCTGAATAAGGACCAGAAAAATCGCGATAATCTCGATCTCGAATATATAGGGCATGACCACTCGGTCCAGCTCCGTAATTGGGCATCCCATACATTGGATTGGTGCTTATGGGGAGACCCGTGGTGTGGATCTGAACCCCTCGTGTAGGGTTGTTGGGGTCTACAATCAGGGAAGAAATCCCCGGGTTAGTCCCTGGAATGGTGTGGACGATCGGAGGTAGCGTACTCTCAACATGGGTAGTCGTCCCTAGGGGTTGAGAAACTTGATATGGAACGATAGTCCCGGATGTTGGAAGTACTTGCTCAGATGTCGGTAGCACTTGTTCAGTAAGGGGCGGAGCAGAGCTAAGAGGCAGGGCCTCGGTAGCAATTGGCTCCGTAGTGCTTGGTGCAGTTCTTCGTGTTTGAACCATGGTTGATGTCTTCTTCCCACAGACGGCGCCAAATGTTGTGGAATAAAAACTAGGTTATTAGATTGCGGCTAGGGTTTGATGTATTTAATGCTAGGGTGTGTGAGCTTCGTGCTTTAATGGCTGCTTCTGCGCTCGAGACTTAAACGGTCCTCACAGAATGCCTACGTATCTCTGTATTAAGAGAATCAAGCCAATAAAACGTAGTTCTAGGTTGAGGGGTCTGGCCCTTTATATAGGCTGAGAAGCCTCAGAATTAGGGTAGGGTTAGGAGACTTGGTGGGCAAGTCAGCCTTGAGGAAGGTTCTAGACTCCTTCCTTGTAGGAGTCTATTTCCTTGTATGACTGTGTGGCTTGGAGGCTACTCTTTGTAGAGATAACGTCCTTATCTGACTTGTATCTCCCAGCTGTTAACTACCCCTAAATATTAATTACGAAATTAATATTATAATTGGGATTTGGGCCCATCTGGTGGGCCCTACGTTTGGACCATTCTAGGTCTAATTAATGCCACATTAAATGTGTCTTTAGGGCTTACTTTTAGCCCATATCAAGAAGAGTCTAACCAAATATATTACCAAATGGAAACATATGAAGAAGGAGTATCACAAACATTAAGTTTTAAACCTGAAACTTATCAGAAAATACAAAAAGAAAACGAAGAATTATCGGTTAAGAAAATATTTAAAACTAAATGGTTTGACAGAAATAAAGAAGTTAGATATATAACACAAAAGCATGAAAATATAATAGATATAACTAGTATACATGGTAAAACAAAAATAAGTTTAATAACTGATGAAATTATAAAAGAATTAAGAAAATTATCTACTAAAGAAGCAAATAAATACAGAAATATATATTTAGGAGCACTAGAATTTACAATAAAAGCATATTTTCAGAAAAATATTGATACACCTATACAAATATATATATTAAATGATAGAATATTAGGAAATCTACAAGATGCCTTAATATCAGTAATTAAAGGAAATTTAATATATCAGAAATTAAAATTTACTATACAACCAGATTTTAGTATATCATGAACATAAAGAATTAGCCCTAACCCTATATTATAAATTAGATGGAATAAAGATGCCAGTAAAGTAATAAGTATTGAAACAAAAATGATATATGCATTAACAGGTAATCATCATGTAACTAAACAACATGAATTAGATGTTCTAGTACCAAAAATGTACCAAGAAATATTAGAACATAAAGAAAACTCACAGATAACTATACCAGAAGAAATATATATGGATTTTAATACAAGAACAATAAGACCATCTAATAAAATTATACCAAGAATAGAAGGTTCAAGACTAAGTTTTAGAAAAGAATCATCAATCTCAAGACAACAGATGATAACAAGACAATATAGTTTACCTAGACAAATAAATTTAATAGATATCCGATAGATTAAAAATCAAGGTAATAATATTTGATGGATTAATAGCAAAGGATTGCATAGCCGAAATAAATACAGGAGCTATTAAAAATTTTATACATATAAATAAAATTAATGAAAATGATTGTTGTATAATAGAACCACAAACCTATAATTATCCTGAAAATGAAAGAGAAATAATAATTACTAAGAGTGTTAACTTAAGATTTAAAATACAAGATTTAGAATATAATACAAATATAGGAGTCATAGAATATGATAGTTCTAATGAATTATTATTAGGAAGTGACTTTTTAACTATGATAAATTATAAGATTAATAATAATGGAATTGAAATTAGTGATCAGGGAAAGATTAGATTTATAAATAAAATATGAATATTCAGCAGAAATTAGAAAATAAAAGAAATCAATTACAAAAAATAAAAGATGCTTTAAAAGAAGGAATATATTCACAAATAAAATACTTAGAATATAGTGAAAAAGAAATTAAACTAGAAAATGATATAAAAGAATTAGAAGAAATTATAAGTAAAGAAGAAACAAAATCTAAGAAAATATGGATAGATATGGGAAATGGATGGAAAAAACGTATTAATATACCTAAAAAATGAATAACAATGATAATCTTGATAAAATACAAGATTTATGGAAAGAAATAATAGTAAAAGAAAATTTTAAAAATATAGTAATAATGATAAATGAAATTAAAAAAGATCAATCTCAAATAAGACTAATAATAAGAGAGGAATTAGATAAATTATGGAATATATCTCAAGTACCAACATTCAAAATAATGTTAGAAAAATTAACCAAACTAGAAAAAGAAAAGATAACAAATTCACAAATAATAAAAAAATGAAGATAATCATAAACAATCAGAAATGGTACCCATAAATGCTTGGAGAAGAACCAAAGAACCTATTATGATAGATATAAGTAAAATGAAACCTAAAATATCAGAATCATCCGATAGAGTATTAAAAAATTTATTTTTATTACAAAAGGAAGGAAAGTTCTAAATGGATAAACAGGAATATAATGTAATAACATTTCTTAAAAATCATGGAAAAGAAATTTTAGAAAGAGACAGATATAAGTATGAACCGATGAAAAGAATCAAAAAATATAGAAGTTAATATTACTAGAGAAAAAAAAGAAACTATAGAATATTTAAAATTAAAATTAGAAAAACAAGAACAAGAGTTTGAAAGAGTAAAAGAGGAAAATAATAAACTTAAAGAAAAAATTAATGAAGAATGGTTTAATAAATATAAAAATGTAAAGACAAATATAAAATTGTTAAAAAAGAGCTAAAAGATACTAAAAGAGAATTAAAACAGATAACATATGAATTACATCAAGAAATGGAAGAAACTAAAAAGGAATTAAATTTCTTAAAAGAAGAAATGAAGATATTTAAAGGAAAAGAAAAAATGATTATTGAATAAAGTTCTCAAAAGAATGAAGAAAACACAACTAGTGATTCAGAAAGTTCAAATGATAGTTCTAATAAAAAATATGTAAACTTTATAGAAGAATCAGAAAGCGGAAGAAGAATTATCCGATCCAAATTTAGAAGTAATAACAAGAGGTAGTAATAAAATTCCTAAACATATACCAATCGGACAACATGCAGAATTTAAAGAATTTGTAGGATCAATGTCACAAGGTGTTAATTTAAATGGTTATTTTCTAGATTTAGATAATGTATATGAAGAACAAGAAATTAGTAGAAGAATAACAGATTGGAATCTTGGAACTTATATAGCTTTAATGAGTTCTACACATACTAATAATCTAGAATATATTTATGATCTAATATCTAAAATATTAATAGGAAAGGTTGCATACTGGATAGAATCTATATAGATTATCAATTAAGAATTGAAGTTATGAGAAACGCTGGAGATTGGAAATCTATGTTACAAATATTTGATATGATATTAAAAAGAGAATTTTTAGGAGAACCATGGATAGTAGCCAGAGATCAAGTGTTAGTAGAAAGGAAAATAGAGATAATAATGAATTTAAATAATATGAAATGTTGTAAAATAAATAAATTACCAGAATATACAATAAGTTTTACTAAATTCTTTTATGAAGCTAGATTTCTACCTGAAGAAAGTCTAGTATATCAACAATTATATTATGATTATTTAACAAGTCCATATAATACTGAAATAACAAAAGAATATAATAAATTAGAACCAAGAGAAAATACTTTAGGAGAAAAAATAAGAGTATTAAGAGGATATCTGTAATAACCCTAACTTTAGCAAAGCTACAGTAATCACATGAATAGTAAATTTCGAGGATTTAGGGAAATGGTATATAAGTGACTCGAAATGACGATAGATTCCAGAAATTCCTGAACATGGATTTTGAGGATTTTGAGTTCGAATAAGCTTATATTGGATATTAAGGAGCATGGAAATATTAAAGGAATTATATATTAAGGAATTAGAAGATTTAGGTTAAACCAAGGGATTATTAAGTTAATGGAATACCAAAGGAAATTGGATTTGTAAATGATTTCAAAAACCACTGAGATAATGAGGTATACTCGAAATGAACCACAACTAGACGAGTATGGAAACCAAACAACCAAGATTAGTAATCTAACAAGGATACATACCACATTATTATTATCCAAGATTATTAGCATAATATTTAGAAAAACAAGAAAAGAGATTATTAGGTCATCAAGATGACATCACATTTCATTAATTTGTTTTTAAGGGTAAATTAGTAACTTTGCAAGGTTTAACCACAAAATATCTTACCAAACACAAACACAGAAGGATCAAGAGAAAGCCAAGATAAGATCAACCAAACACAAAAATCTTCTCCCCCTCCATTTCTCGCAAATTCGGCTAAAACAACAACAGATCAGTAAAACGAGCATAACTTCTTCGTTTCTCAGCCAAATTTTGCGTTCTATAGCTTTTTGGAAAGCCCATGAGATAATATACAACTCTTATTTCACACGGTTTGTCCAGAAAAGCAAGGTAAGGGCCTCGTTTTTCATGTTTTTCAACTGGGTTTTAGAACTCCGAAAATCTCTAAGTATGTTCTTGATGCTTCTTGTTAGTTTAAGGTGTTATAAGGTTATATCAAGGCTTCTCAAGGACTACAAGCCTTTGTTAAGTGTTGTTAAAGCTTCAAGGAAGGTATAAACCCTAACCCCTTTTTATTATGTGAGTTTTAGTGATGTTAATGGATGATGTGTGGTTAAAAGTGATTATTGTGATGTTAGCTAGCATAAATTTTGATTGATTGTTGGGTGATGGTATTGAGGCCTCACCACTGATTATATGGATTATGAGGATGTAATATTGATGTGTATGGAGTGGTGGATGATTATATGGCTTGGTTGTGATGGAATGGTTTTTGGAATGTCCGAATTATAGCCGTTATAATGTCCGATTTTCGTTAAATTAAGAAACTGCCCTGTTTTGGAGCAACAGGTGCATACGGTAGGTTCCTGTTTATAACACCAACTGACCATGATGAGATAGATCTTGGTTCATAGATCGTTTTGATATAAGGTGCGTTAAAATCTGATGAACGGTTTAGGAGAAAAGTCAGTTTTAGTGAAAGACGTTCGAGAACCGAGAAACAGTAATTGTGTTAACTTTGAGGCTGTAATTACCCTACTTAGACATTTTTAAAAATTATGAAACTTTGGGATATTGTATTAAGGTAGTCAAAGAGTTGTTACGAGTTGACCTTGTGGTAAAATTCGAAATCCATATTTTCTGAGAATTTTTACAGTTAAGTGTGGTCGTTATGGGAAATGGTGAAAACCCCTGAAACTTCGATTAAGGTTATAAATAGTTAAGTTCTTGAACCTTTGGGGTAATAGTGATACGTTAAACATATATTAAAGTGTCAAGGGTAATGTTATACAAGAGTGTAGTGAGTAAGAGATGTGGTATTCTAACGACGGTCCTTTTATGTTTATAGAAACTCCGGAAGAGCCACGAGTCATACCGTCAGGATACCGAAACCGAGGCAAGATCTTTTCTATCCCTACTTGGAAATTATTTATCTTCAAGGAAACTTGATTTCATGAAATATATATATGTGATGCCATTGTTACTATATTGTTAAAAATTTGTTTTTCCTTGATTATTGATATTCAAAGGAGAGGTATATGAGTATAATATGAATGTGGATATGGATATGAGTATGAGATGGATATGGATATACATAGAGATGATTATGCATGAAGTGAACATGCCTTATGATTAAGGGAATATGAAGGAATGGTATCAGTTGTTATATAGAGTTATATATAAAGGAATGGTATCAGTTGTTATCTAAAAGATATATAAAGGAATGGTATCAGTTATTATCTAGGGTTATATGATTTATAATATTATATTCTTCCTAAGTATTGTGATTTAATAAATATTATTGAATGGTATTTAATACTTTTGAGATAAATGGAATACTCTACGTATATAAAAGCATATTGATTTCATTGAATACAGAGGAGATGTCTGACTCATAATCAAAGTATTATGACATATATAAATTTTTAAAGGTGATGATAAATGGAAATGGAAATGATATATGTGAAGGGAAATGTGAATGGAAATGTGAATGGAAATGGAAAATGTGAAATGGTATTTGATGATTTGAAAAAGGGGGATTGCAACAGTAAGCGTAAGAGGCTGTGTGGTAGTGGCACAGTCCAGCATCCAATATTTTATTTCGGCACGAAGATGCCAAGGGAGGATGTAGCAGGTAGCCTTCCTCCAGGGTTGATTACCAGGTAGGGATCATCCCTTCTACTAGTAGTAAACAGAGAGCGGATACGGTCAGGCGACTGATCATCGTCCTACGTATCTGGCGCCAGCAGATATCCCCAAAACTTGAAAGAAAGAATTGAAAATGGTTTTCAGATTTCTATAACTGAAAACAGAAAAGTGATATGAAATGATGGAATTATGGTTACAAACGAAGAGAAACTGATTTCATATTAATTTATATGATTGTTGCATAAGAAGGAAATGAGAAGATTATAGCGAGAGATTTGTTCAAGTTTTTATAATATCTTGAAAGATTACACTGAAATGGTATATTGATGGTTATAGCATTCAAGAAGAGGAACTGATATTATATGATGTTAGAAGCGATACTGATGGAATGATACTATATATTTCTTACGTACAAGGATAATTGGAAAGTGTATATACATATTGAATGGAAATAAAATTCTTCCATAATAACTGAAGTTTGCTATTGTCTATATATATGATGATTTATTTTCCTTTGATGCTAGTTGATAGAAGTTATCTTGCTGAGCTATTATAGCTCACTCTTGCTACTTATTTATATAACAGCTAGGTATGCCGATACTACGCAGAACACCCCGCAAGAGGGTAGGGGGAAGGCGACCTTATGAGAGCGCTGGCATCGATTCCTGAGGTAGCGTAGAGGCAAACGGGTCTTGGTAGCCTTATGTATAATTAAGTGTGCAAGCATGTAATAAACTTTTAATTGTTGAAATGCTTCATGTCGAAGTATTATTCAGCAATGTATTTAAGTGTGAGCCTGGGTTGTAATAACTGTTAACTCTAAACTTTTAGTATGATGAATGTTGTTCTCTGAGCATATGACTGGTGTGTGTGTGTGTGTGTATTATTGCGGGGTCAATTGCATAAGTATTGATTGTTAAAAAAAAAGACCCAAGGGATATTGATTTTGAATGGAAGTTGGTCCGTGATGGCCCGGATTCATGACCCCGGATTTGGGGCTGTCACAGTTTGGTATCAGAGCTTAGAATCATATTGCTCAGGAACAAGAGTGATAGTAATATACGCATA
Source organism: Kitagawia praeruptora (assembly GCA_037693485.1). Lineage (NCBI taxonomy): Eukaryota > Viridiplantae > Streptophyta > Magnoliopsida > Apiales > Apiaceae > Kitagawia > Kitagawia praeruptora. The sequence goes on along the minus strand of CM075346.1, from coordinate 38,085,522 downwards.
TAGATATATAGGTAAGGATATAAAATATGAACTCACATCGAGTTCAAGGGGGGTTTATCGAACGAAGCGTTTATTCTAAGTAGTGATTATAATTTTATAGATTATTGCTAATAAAGGTTATTATGCCAAAAGTGTTAAGTTTATGTAGCATACGAGATCGATATGAGAAAGGGAATACTTGATGTATTGGGAAGTGTACGTTAGATAACCTCGTGAGTAATTCCAGGGTGATCTATCATCTCTTATTCAAAAGGGGCCGGTATCTTTTCAAAACTTTCTGGTACCTTTGGAACGTATTTCAAAATTTTATTCAATCTATCTTAGTCAAAATGTTTCTCTAAGATTATTTTCGAAAGGTGGTATGTATCATCATGATTTAAATTTTCCTTTATATTTCTTACTCCAACAAAAAGGAACAGCCCTATATGTATACACAAGGACGATCTGTCTGTGTGATAGAAAGTCGGAGGGGACGCCCTCACTTGTGTGACGTACGGGTTCTTCCATCAGATTGATTTCCCAAATATCCTTTTGTTTCAAATAAAAGTTATTTAAAACTCTTAATCTTATAAGAGTTTAAAATCAAAGTTCCAAATCAAAGTTTCTTGAATTCTATCAATCGTTTCGAATATAGAAGATTTCAGTAATGGATGGGATAATGGAAGCAAGGTTTAGAGTATACGTGATTATACGAGGAAACTCGAGATTTCAAGGGAAATTTCAATAAGAGATAATTCGAGCTAGAAGCGTTTCGATATAAGAGAGGAAGGAATTTCGCGAGAGGAAATGGGTATATTTGATGATTAGTAAGAGAAAAGAATATGAGGAATTTCAAGTTATAATTGAGAGTTACTATTGAGAGTAAGGTGTATTTTGAGGAAAAGTCAGAATAAGGATAGACAAAGGAAGTGGGGATAATTAATGAAGTTTATATATTTTGCATAATTTTATCGTATATTGATATTAAATGTTGAAATTCAAGGATATTGATGTATATAAGGTGATTGACTTAAATGAAAAGGTTATTGTGCTAAGGGTGATATGCTTACTCGTTAAGGTTGTAATATAACTAGATACCAACTGCGTGAAGTTAAAATATTGAAATGCATAAATGAGTTAACTAATGATATGATTATGTATATATGGAAATGATGTATATTGTACCCTAAATTTTGGGTGATTAATGGAGAATATTGCTATATACAGAATCATGCCGCCTAAGCGTAATAATAGAACAAATGCAAGGGAAAATGAGAGAGAGGAAGGAAGTCATAATAGACAGAATGAAAATGCTCATAATGAACAAAATCATGAGGAAGAGGAAGATGAATCAACTGGCCAGCATGGAAATCAGGGTGGTGACCCCTTTAACCAATTTATGGAACTATTAAGGCAGAATTTGGCTAATCCACAGAACCCTCAACCACCACCTGTTCTTCCTAATCAGGCAGCTAACTCCTTTCGTGCCTTTAAGTCATTGAAACCCCAAGAGTTTGAGGGAACTGTTGACCCAGTAGTAGCCAGAGCATGGCTGAAAGAAATAGAGAAAGCTTTTGAGATATTGAGGATCGAAGAGGATCAGAAAACAACCTTTGTAGCCTATCTCTTAAAGGGAGAGGCAAATTATTGGTGGGAAACTAAGAAGAATCTAGAGGGAGCGGGAGTGATAACTTGGGAACGTTTCACTAGGGTATTTTTAGAAAAGTACACCCCTAGGTATTTGGAAAACCAAATGGAGATGAAATTTCTGGAATTAAAGCAGGATAATCTATCAGTGGCCGAGTATGAAACAAAATTTACTGAATTGTCTAGGTTTGTTCCAGAATTTGTGCGTACTGAGGAACAACGAGCAAAAAGGTTCCAACAAGGATTGAAACCATGGCTACGGACGAGAGTGGCACCGTTTGAGTTAACTGATTATGCTGCGGTGGTTCAAAAGGCATCCATTATAGAAGCTGAGAGTGAACAAAACCAGATAGGTCGAGAAAGTAAGAAAAGGAGATTTGAGGGCCGGAAGGGAGGTTCAAGTGAAGGAAGTTACTTTAGCAAGGTTAGTAAGGGACAAAAATCTCAGTTTGTGGGAAAGTCGGGGAGTAACAAGGCTGTCAGTGAAACTGTGAATCAAGGTGGCAAATCCTCAGGAACTTTTCAGTCTAATCAAGCACTACCACCCTTACCAGATTGTAGCAAGTGTGGTAGAAAGCATACGGGAGTGTGTAGGAGGTCGGAAATAACTTGCTTTAAGTGCGGATAGAAAGGACACTATTATAACCAGTGCACATCAACTGACAAGATTGATATCAAGTGTTATCAATGTGGGAAACTAGGACATTTTGCTAGAGATTGTCGTTCTGGTGGGTCGTCTGCGCCAGGACAAAGTATGACTGCTTCAAATAGACCTACTGCCAGAGTGTACAATATGACCTTAGGAGAAGCGTTGAAAAAGCCGGATACAGATGCAGGTGAAATATTTTCTTTAATTATTTACACATGTAAGTATAAATGTTTGGTTAGGGATCGACTTGGTCAATGAATGGTGTAGGTAGGTTGACAATCTAGATAAGGAAAATCAGTATCTGTTAGGGGCCAGGAAATTCTATGCAACAGAGAATAAGTATTTTGAGAAAAGCACAAACTTGATAAGATACGAACAGGAAATATATATTATAGATAGTATTTTCTTACAATTGTTTCAAGGAATCTTATTCTAGTCAGATTTCTGGAGGATTTTACAGAGACAGGATATAACAAGATTGAAGTGTTCATATTTTATGTCATGATAGAGATCAAAATACAGATAAACCATAGTGAGATACACTACCATGTAAGGAAAGGCCAATGTGGTGGCCGAGGTACTAGTAAAAAGGGAGGAGAATGAGGAGATAAAATAGAACGATTAAGTACAGGAAGAGATTAGTAAGGGAAGATAATGAAAAGCACTACTATTGATAAGCTAAATGGCATGTTGATGAATGACAAGCAAGATTATGTTGGTGTATTTTTGCGCAAACAAGATAGAGATATTATGAAGGAAAAAGGATAGAGAAAGTGGTGTAAAAGTCAGAAGTGTGGACGAAAGAGATATCTATGGACATTTTCAACGTGATTCCGGGACGGAATCCTTTTAAGGGGGGAAGGATGTAATAACCCTAAATTTAGCAAAGCTACAGTAATCACATGAATAGTAAATTTCGAGGATTTAGGGAAATGGTATATAAGTGACTCGAAATGACGATAGATTCCAGAAATTCCTGAACATGGATTTTGAGGATTTTGAGTTCGAATAAGCTTATATTGGATATTAAGGAGCATGGAAATATTAAAGGAATTATATATTGAGGAATTAGAAGATTTAGGTTAAACCAAGGGATTATTAAGTTAATGGAATACCAAAGGAAATTGGATTTATAAATGATTTCAAAAACCACTGAGATAATGAGGTATACTCGAAATGAACCACAACTAGACGAGTATGGAAACCAAACAACCAAGATTAGTAATCTAACAAGGATACATACCACATTATTATTATCCAAGATTATTAGCATAATATTTAGAAAAACAAGAAAAGAGATTATTAGGTCATCAAGATGACATCACATTTCATTAATTTGTTTTTAAGGGTAAATTAGTAACTTTGCAAGGTTTAACCACAAATTATCTTACCAAGCTTCCAAGAAAAGCTAGAAGGATCAAGAGAAAGCCAAGATAAGATCAACCAAACACAAAAATCTTCTCCCCCTCCATTTCTTGCAAATTCGGCTAAAACAACAGCAGATCAGTAAAACGAGCATAACTTCTTCGTTTCTCAGCCAAATTTTGCGTTCTATAGCTTTTTGGAAATCCCATGAGATAATATACAACTCTTATTTCACACGGTTTGTCCAGAAAAGCAAGGTAAGGGCCTCGTTTTTCATGTTTTTCAGCTGGGTTTTAGAACTCCGAAAATCTCTAAGTATGTTCTTGATGTTTCTTGTTAGTTTAAGGTGTTATAAGGTTATATCAAGGCTTCTCAAGGACTACAAGCCTTTGTTAAGTGTTGTTAAAGCTTCAAGGAAGGGATAAACCCTAACCCCTTTTTATTATGTGAGTTTTAGTGATGTTAATGGATGATGTGTGGTTAAAAGTGATTATTGTGATGTTAGCTAGCATAAATTTTGATTGATTGTTGGGTGATGGTATTGAGGCCTCACCACTGATTATATGGATTATGAGGATGTAATATTGATGTGTATGGAGTGGTGGATGATTATATGGCTTGGTTGTGATGGAATGGTTTTTGGAATGTCCGAATTATAGTCGTTATAATGTCCGATTTTCGTTAAATTAAGAAACTGCCCTGTTTTGGAGCAACAGGTGCATACGGTAGGTTCCTGTTTAGAACACCAACTGACCATGATGAGATAGAGCTTGGTTCATAGATCGTTTTGATATAAGGTGCGTTAAAATCTGATGAACGGTTTAGGAGAAAAGTCAGTTTTAGTGAAAGACGTTCTCGAGAACCGAGAAACAGTAATTGTGTTAACTTTGAGGCAGTAATTACCCTACTTAGACATTTTTAAAAATTATGAAACTTTGGGATATTGTAGTAAGGTAGTCAAAGAGTTGTTACCAGTTGACCTTGTGGTAAAATTCGAAATCCATATTTTCTGAGAATTTTTACAGTTAAGTGTGGTCGTTAGGGGAAATGGTGAAAACCCCTGAAACTTCGATTAAGGTTATAAATAGTTAAGTTCTTGAACCTTTGGGGTAATAGTGATACGTTAAACATATATTAAAGTGTCAAGGGTAATGTTAGACAAGAGTGTAGTGAGTAAGAGATGTGGTATTCTAACGACGGTCCTTTTATGTTTATAGAAACTCCGGAAGAGCCACGAGCCATACCGTCAGGATACCGAAACCGAGGCAAGATCTTTTCTATCCCTACTTGGAAATTATTTATCTTCAAGGAAACTTGATTTCATGAAATATATATATGTGATGCCATTGTTACTATATTGTTAAAAATTTGTTTTTCCTTGATTATTGATATTCAAAGGAGAGGTATATGAGTATAATATGAATGTGGATATGGATATGAGTATGAGATGGATATGGATATACATAGAGATGATTATGCATGAAGTGAACATGCCTTATGATTAAGGGAATATGAAGGAATGGTATCAGTTGTTATATATAGTTATATATAAAGGAATGGTATCAGTTGTTATCTAAAAGATATATAAAGGAATGGTATCAGTTATTATCTAGGGTTATATGATTTATAATATTATATTCTTCCTAAGTATTGTGATTTAATAAATATTATTGAATGGTATTTAATACTTTTGAGATAAATGGAATACTCTACGTATATAAAAGCATATTGATTTCATTGAATACAGAGGAGATGTCTGACTCATAATCAAAGTATTATGACATATATAAATTTTTAAAGGTGATGATAAATGGAAATGGAAATGGAAATGATATATGTGAAGGGAAATGATATATGTGAAGAGAAATGTGAATGGAAATGGAAAATGTGAAATGGTATTTGATGATTTGAAAAAGGGGGATTGCAACAGTAAGCGTAAGAGGCTGTGTGGTAGTGGCACAGTCCAGCATCCAATATTTTATTTCGGCACGAAGATGCCAAGGGAGGATGTAGCAGGTAGCCTTCCTCCAGGGTTGATTACCAGGTAGGGATCATCCCTTCTACTAATAGTAAACAGAGAGCGGATACGGTCAGGCGACTGATCATCGTCCTACGTATCTGGCGCCAGCAGATATCCCCAAAACTTGAAAGAAAGAATTGAAAATGGTTTTCAGATTTCTATAACTGAAAACAGAAAAGTGATATGAAATGATGGAATTATGGTTACAAACGAAGAGAAACTGATTTTATATTAATTTATATGATTGTTGCATAAGAAGGAAATGAGAAGATTATAGCGAGAGATTTGTTCAAGTTTTTATATTATCTTGAAAGATTACACTGAAATGGTATATTGATGGTTATAGCATTCAAGAAGAGGAACTGATATTATATGATGTTAGAAGCGATACTGATGGAATGATACTATATATTTCTTACGTACAAGGATAATTGGAAAGTGTATATACATATTGAATGGAAATAAAATTCTTCCATAATAACTGAAGTTTGCTATTGTCTATATATATGATGATTTATTTTCCTTTGATGCTAGTTGATAGAAGTTATCTTGCTGAGCTATTATAGCTCACACTTGCTACTTATTTATATAACAGCTAGGTATGCCGATACTACGCAGAACACCCCGCAAGAGGGTAGGGGGAAGGCGACCTTATGAGAGCGCTGGCATCGATTCCTGAGGTAGCGTAGAGGCAAACGGGTCTTGGTAGCCTTATGTATAATTAAGTGTGCAAGCATGTAATAAACTTTTAATTGTTGAAATGCTTCATGTCGAAGTATTATTCAGCAATGTATTTAAGTGTGAGCCTGGGTTGTAATAACTGTTAACTCTAAACTTTTAGTATGATGAATGTTGTTCTCTGAGCATATGACTGGTGTGTGTGTGTGTGTATTATTGCGGGGTCAATTGCATAAGTATTGATTGTTAAAAAAAAAACCCAAGAGATATTGATTTTGAATGGAAGTTGGTCCGTGACGGCCCGGATTCATGACCCCGGATTTGGGGCTGTCACAATATCTTATGAGAAAGTGTGAAGAATATAGAATACAACGGAAAGTTAAAAAAGATAAAAAAAATTAGGATTAAGAGAAATATGTGGATTAACTGAAAAAAGGTTAGTATTTGGTTGTGATCAAAAACCTTATAAAAAATATAAGAAAAAATATAGGAAAAAGACTAAAAAATATAAAAGTTATAAACCTAAAAACTATAATCCTTATTATAATAAATATAAAAGGAAAAGATTTAGGAAATTTAGAAATACTAATAGTACTAGAAATAAATTTAGAAACAAAAGAAAGTTTAGGAAAAAACCTAATAATAAAGGAAAAGATAAAATAAGTGAATGTAAGTGTTGGAATTGTAATGAAAAAGGCCATTATGCTAATAAATGCCCTAAATTAAAAGAACAAGGTGTAAAATATATTAATTCATCACAATTTATAATGAATCTAGAACAAATAAAAGAAGATAATGATAAATGGTATAAATATGAAGATTTTTATGTAAGTCAAACTGATTAGTGAAACGGAACAAGAAGATATAAACTATTCTACGGATGGTAACTCAGAATAATGGTAGCAATTTATGTTGAAGCATATGTAGAATATAAGCCTGAAAAAATGATAAAACAAAAAATATTTATACACTACTAGAAAATATAGATTAGACATCACACCTTTTACATCGGTTTAAAAAAGCCACCGATGTTAAATATGTTTTCAACATCAGTTATTTAAAAAGCGATGTCAAACTGATTTCTGGACATCGGTTGATAAAATAACTGCTGTCTAAATGATTTTTTAAAAAATAAAAAAATGCGTGCCGCTCATTTTCCCCCATTCTCATAAAACATTTTCCCCTTACAAAATTTTCATTCCCCCGCCTTAGTAACATTTTCCTTAATTTAGTTTGCCCGCGCTGAACTTTCCCCAAATTCTCATCCACTCTCACAACCGCCCTCTCATTTCTCTCTCTCTCTCACTCATCTCTCTCGCTCACCTCTCTCTATCTCTCTCTCTTTCTCTCACTCTCATCTCTACTCGACCCCCTCTCTCTTTCTTTCTCACTCGCATCCCACACTTTTCTGTAAAACCCTAATTACGATTTCTCTAAATCGAAATAGAGAAGAGGAAGCTCGAATTAAGAGAAGAGAAAGCTCGAATCGTAAGTCATTTTCTGATTAGTTGTTCGATTAAGCTTGATTTATTTTTAATTGAACATTTATTTTGTAGATTAGTTGGGGTTTTGTGGGGTTTTGGTTATGTGGGTTGTGTTTTTGTTTGTTTAATTTTGGTTATGTGGTGTAAAGATTGAATCTTGGTAATTTTTATTTGGGATTTGTTTGTGTAATTAGGTTAATTTTGCTTAATTTTTGTGGTTTTGGGTTCTGGAATTGTGTTTAATCCACTGGATGAGCCAAGCCCATTGGGTTTGAAGACCATTGTTGTTGGATATGATTCAGATGAAAATCTATGGAACCGATGCTTCTTTTGTCGGAAATGCACCAGGTGAAATATATATTTGTCACCTAACACTTTGTAACTTATAATATTAGGCATCCAGAATAACGTGAATAGCCATGCTTTAGAAGTCACAGAAGGTGAGGCATTTTCAAGCTCCATGCCAAAATTTGAATCAACATCGGAAAATATGGAAGATTGCTTGGGAGTTATGAGGTATGTTTTCTTTTAAACAGTATGAGGCTTTTCCCCTCTTGACATAGTCCTTGAAGGGGTGAAAATATTAAATTTGTTCATGTCAATGGCTTATGCAGACTCCAAATTTCCAGAAGACTCTTGAGATTGCCCCGGTCAACGACCTTGATGAATATTTGAACTTTGAAGATTTTGATTTATTTTAGTTTGTTTCATAGTTTATCTTAGACTTCTAGTAGTAGAATTTTCTCCTATGGTATTTTAGTGGAACCCGTTTTGCTCTCTCGATTTATCGTCGTTTGTCTGTCATGCTGTCATTGCAAGACAACTGGTTTGAATTGGTTCTAATAATGAATTCTAGTGACAAAGCCTCTTCAAGCAATTTGCATGTTTTTTTAAATTTTATCTTGAGTTTTGAGATATTTTGCAGGCTGAGTATCCTTTTTGAGATATCGACATATTGATCCCAAGCACCCTTCATATATATAAGCTATGATTTGGTATCCCTGTAATCACATGTGTAATCACATACCTGTAATTCCTCATAGAAGCTAACTCTAAGTTTTTTTATACTGTTTTTTTATTTGCTGCAGGATTTACTAACTCAAAAGATCACCCCAAATCTTTATGTTTTTAATAGTCTGATGAATGTAAATACCCGTGAGTTACACGTTGCACATCTACAAACATATGCAGGTAACACTTTCTTCCTTTTATATATTATAAATGTCCATTCCATTGTTTTATCGCCATATTGTTTGTGTATACTACATCTATATAAATTTTGCACATGTTATATTTTAAATGTCCATTCCATTATTTTATTGCCATATTGATCGTGCCCTTGAACAGTTGGCCTTTTTCCAGACAATCACATCTTAAGCTTTATCGATAGATGTATACTTTTGCACGGGTTATACAACTAGCTTTGTTTCATGACTTTTATCCAAGTTAAAAACTGAATTATAAATGTGTGCCCAACAATTATTTTGTCTAGTTGGTCTTCCTGTTTCTTTTTTAGTTTCATTTTTTTTTCTTGGTTGAATTTAGTTATTCATATTTCAAGGGCACAATCCAAAGATAATATTTACTAAATTACGGAAATATATTATATTATCAAGAAATATGTGTATACTATGTGAAAGAAATGTATGCATTGTTCTGCAACATGAACTGGGGGTCTGATGAATGTTATTGCCCTATTTTTTTTTTTTGTGTTTTGGCTTCTCATTCTGGTAATGGGTTTAAAGGATTTATTTTCTGTGACAGGTGGATTGGCTAACAATGAAGATGCGAGAAAATAACTTTACAGTCTTATCAATGCACGGAGACATGCCTCTAAAGGAACGAGATGCTATAATGAAAGAATTTAGGGAAGCTGCAACTCGTGTTCTGATTACGACAGATGTTTGTGCGAGGGGTCTGGATGTTCAACAGGCAAGTCCTTACTTAGTACTTATTTGTTTAAAGGCTTGCTTGTATGACCTGAAAGTTACCAAAAGTTTGCCACTATGACCTGAAATTTTAGTTCAGTTACCTACTGCAATTATAAGAAAATAAGATCATAAATTGAGATGCTTCTTTAACTGTTTGTATAATCATATTTGCATGCCCTTTGCTACTGTTAAACTTATTTGCATGCCCTCTGCCACTGATAAAACTTATAAGATGAGGCAAAGTTAGTATTCCCTCAATTAACAAATGTAACTTCATATGAATTGAGTGAAATGAAGACTATACGGGACATTTAGACACATACAGTTCTCTGGTTTGTTTCTTTATATTTCTCAATATCAGTCCTAAAAGGACATGTTTCCTATTTGGTGACATTCATATTCTTTTTCTTAGAGTTTAATGAGGCGCTGTTATATTACTACAGGTTTTCTACCTTTGATAACTCTTTGAAGGTTGTGGTTCTTTACCTTTAACTTGGTTTGTGATGCAGCAAACAGTGGCGAAGAGATTCTGCTTCTACTTCAAGTAAAAGCCCGTCAACGTGTACTAGATGTGTAATTATTTCATGTTACCTCATCCGTTGTACACTGCGGTGGTCAGTGGTTAGAGTAGGTATTCAATTTTATCTCATTAGCACATTTGTTGTAAAGATTGGATGTTTTGTGTTTGGTAAATGACAAGTGCTTGTAATTGTTTTCGCATTTTAGTGTTTTGGTTTGATTTGAGGTTTTTTGTGCATTTAAAAAGAATACTACATACTAAAACCTGAACAAGAGACATCGGTTTTTAACAAATAAATCAATGTCCAAGTAAAGCTAATACATCTGATATTTGAAAAAACTGATGTAATATGTTAAACATTACAATGAAAATGGACAGTAACCGATGTCTGTTAGAATATATAACATCGATTTTACCAAGAAATCGATGTCAATGTAACATCATATAACATTGGTACTAAGTAACTGGTGTCTAAATCTATAATAGACATCGGGTAAAAACCGATATCTAAAGTTTTGACCTTTCTCTACACACGCATAGACATCGCCCAGATTTTTTTTTAACAACGGCCAAAAACCGATGTATATTGACATATTTCTAGTAGTGATAGATAGTGGAGCAGATTTATGCTTAGCTAAAGAAGGAGTATTAATCCAACATAGATGGAAAAGATCAAAATTACATAGAACAAGGGTGACAGGATTTAATGAACAAAGAAAAGAATTAGATACAATTGCAGAAAATATGAAAATATTATTAAATAAAACAATATTTAAACTTCCCTTAATATATCAAGAAAATAATATGAAACAATCAATATTATTAGGAAATAATTTCTTAGATCATTTTAAAACTCAAGTAGTAACTTCAGATACTTTAAGTTTACAAACTCCATGTGACAAATGGATAGTATTAAAAAGAATATTACCAGTAGGTATAAAAAAGAAAAATAACCTAATGATTGATAGAAATAATAATTTGCAAGAATTAATAACTGCAAATTATTAACTAAATATAAGGAATTATTAAAACAAAATTTTGGAGAAAATACAGTACAATTGTGGGATAAAGAAAAAATATATGTTGAAATAAAACTAATAAACCCTAATGACATAATAAGATCTAAACCTATTAGATATAGTCCAACTGATCAAAAAGAATTTGAAACTCAAATAAATGAATTATTAGAGATGAAAATTATAAAAGAAAGTAAAAGTCCACATAGTAGTCCTGCCTTCTTAGTAAGAAAGCATAGTGAACAAAAAATAGGTAAGGCTCGTATGGTAATAGATTATAGAGAATTAAATAAGAAGACTGTATTTGATGGATACTTTTTACCATATAAAAGAAATCTTATTAATATTCTTGGAAATAAAAAATGGTTTAGTAAATTTGATTGTAAAAGTGGATTTTGGCAAATAAAATTAACAAAAGAATCATGATGTTTAACAGCTTTTAGTGCACCTCAAGGTCACTACGAGTGGATGGTACTTCCTTTTGGATTTAAAAATGCCCCACAAATATTTCAAAGAAGAATGGATCAAGTATTTAGAAAATTAAAAGAATTCTGTATAGTCTATGTAGATGATATATTAATATATAGTGAAACCCTAGAAGATCATATAAAACATTTAGATCAATTTATAGAAATTGTAAAACAACATGGAATATTACTTTCTGAAAATAAATCAGAATTATTTAAGAATAAAATAGAATATTTAGGATATATTATTGATAAAGAAGGAGTACAAGTACAAAATCACATAGTATCAAAAATACAAAATTTTAAAGACAAATTAGAAAATAAGAAAGAAGTTCAACAATTTTTAGGAATAATTAATTATGCAGCAGATTACATAAAAGATTTACCACAATTAAGAAAACCTTTACAAGAATTAACAAAAAATAAAAAACCCTTTCAATGGATGGAAGAACATGATAAAGCGGTTAACGCCCTTAAGGAAAAAGTGAAAAAATTACCAAAGCATAGAATATCCATAGAAACTGATCAATTAGAATTATTTACTGATGCAAGTGATATAGGATGGGGAGCGGTCCTCATAGCTTATGAACAGAATGATATTGATAAAGAAAAACCTCTTATATGTGGATATGCAGGAGGAACATGGAAACCTAATGAAATGAATTACCATATAAATGAAAAGGAATTATTAGCAGTAAAATTTGGAATAAAGAAATTTCACTATCATTTGTTACCAGTAAAATTCATAGTTAGAACTGATAATACTCAGGTAAAGACATTTATTACTAATAAAATTGATTTATTACCAGAATTAAATAAAAGAAGAAAATGGCAGTCATTCTTTTGCTGTTATGATTTTATTGTTAAAAATATACCTGGTACTAAGAATGTTCTAGCTGATTTTCTTAGCAGGTACAAAGATGGCAAATAATAATTTTGAGGAATATATTAGCGAGGTTACAACTGCTATTACAAAAAACCATGAAACCATTGCTTATTTACATAAGGAGATAGATGCCAAGGTACAAGAAAATAAACATCTCTTGGAATCCTTGAATGAAGCCATAAAAAACCGAATGAAAACCCTGAAAAGCCCTACTACAAAATCTCAATCCTTTACATCCAAACTTGCAACTATGCCATCAACATCTAACACATACCAGATATCACCTACAATATCATCTGATATAACTATGAATGATAAGCTTAAATATCCTTCTGAAGTATTGACAGCTTATGAAAAAATCATGAAGTTCTATGATTATAAAAAGAACATGAATATTCTAAGAAGTTTGAAACTTAGTAAATATCCCAGATATTTATGTTCTGAGCTGGCAAATCCAGATGTAGTAGAAAAACTATTTACATATGGATTTATTGACAAAATAATGGTAGATGAAACCCTATATAGTATTTCCAAATTACCATCACTTATGGTTGAATCTGTTAAAGCCATGATAGCATCCTATGGAAATGGAACTTATGGAATACAAATATTTGACGCATCTACAGACTTAACAGGGAAACCTATAGTAATTTGTCAATTATTCAGGATGGGAAAGAAAGAAATACAAGGTGATTATGCTGATTTAACCCTACCACCACCTTGTACCCTTGCAAATTTCCAGGACTGGTTATGCATGAAACGTGCAATTGGTTTATCTACCTTGAAAGGTAAAATTGATGATATGATAAGAGCTGGAAAAGCTAAAGTCCTTGGTACTAGCAAAGGTGGAGCAGTTGAAGAGATTATTATCATTTATTATAATAATGAAACTATATCAAGAGATACAATGGAATTGGAAAGGTTGAGAGACAGAATTGTTCGTCTTCAACATACTCATGCAAAACAAACCATAGAACATTTTCATGTAATCTCGGGTCAGAGAAAAAGACCTGTTCTCGGTACTGTCAGCAGTACTAATAATACTAATGTTACCATAAAAGAAGAAGGATCTCCTGATCCCTTCAAATGATACTGATAAACCCAATGTAGTTGAAATACTAGGGTTTATGAAATTATAACAGGCCAAATGTAGTAAAACTACAGAAGGTCCATAATACCAATATATTACCATATTACAATCAAGAAGCAGCTGGACGGCTAGAAATAAAAGAAGATATGACAAGACAAAAGTTGAAGACAAGATTCTGAAGAAAAATTATAACAAGACAAGGAACATGACAGACAAGACTAAAAGATGAAAGCAGCACAGTGGAAGGATATGAAAGCTACGAAGCAGAATGAAAGAAGAATCAAATCATGAAGAAAAAGAAGACAGCTTTATAAAATCAATGTATATCTAAATTATTGTAATAGAAGAGGTAGCATCCGGTAACAAGTTGTAAACCATAAAATCCTTCTATAAAAGGATCAAGCATGTAACAGACTGATTATCGAAAAATCTCAAGCAATAAAATTTTCTCTGAAATTCTTATATTTGCTATGTCTAGCTAAACCTCTTTCTCTTCTATAATTTCTATCAAAATATAGTATCATATTTTCAGAATTATTACTTTAAGATTATAAATAGTATCTGTTAGTCCTATAATTATTATCTAAAGCAGTATTTAAGATTAGTAAGTAGCAGTGAAGCTTGTAAAGCTTGGCCAAGTAAGACGCCGTGAAGCATGGATGCAGTTAGGCGCAGTATGGAAGGGTGAGCATACCGGTGATCTGAGGTACTATTACGGTCTGAAATTACTGTTAATACGGTAAGGATTCTGGACTAGTATTTAGTGTTTATAATTGAAATTAAAGTGATTATTTCTGTGATTATGATGCTAGGGTTTGGTAAGGAATTATAGAAGTTTCAAATTTAAAATGAATTTTGTCTTAATTACTGTTACGTGTCATGTTAACCGTACGATTTATACTCCTTCCCTCTTTAGGGTTAATATATGATGATATCCAAACTGATATTTATTGTAATAAACCTACAATTTATAATTAAAATGATGCTTATTATGATAAGTTTACTACAGTTTATTGTTTTAATATTATGGCTTATTATTAAAAATCTATGATAAACCTCCCCCTCTGAAATTGGTATTCACGATAGGGGCCTGGCCTGCGTATGTTGAGCTGTTGCAAACATGGAAGGCGCTATTACAAAAGCTCAAGTTACACATTTTTAACCAGATTTTAAGAATTTAATTTTTCATCTACATTTGGATGAACAAAACTACAATGACAAAAGAAAACAAAACAAGACAAATGATCCACAAATTTTCCATGATAAAACCCAGTTTACAACCGTTGCATTTGACAACTCTTTACAAGATTGAATGTATGTACGAGATAATTTTAGTTGATAGGCAATAACAAGTGAAGTATTAGAGGGTGTTGTTGGCCCAACTGAATCACAAAATAGACAGATAGTTGGAGATTGAACTCATGGTCTTATTTTGGAGAAGCCCATTTGAACTTCAAAGCTCACATTGATTTTGTTTAGTAGAACAAGTCTGTAATAATTAGTAGACCTGGCAATTTGGTACACGACACGTGAACACGACACGAAACGACACGAAAAAATACGGATATGGGTTTTGATTTTTAGTACACGAAACACGAAAGTACACGAACACGAAATTACACGATAGATTTAGTGTCGGATATGGGTTTTCATTTTGGGTACACGAAAGTACACGAAAGTACACGAAATAAAGATGTTAATAATTTACTACTTATAGATTTTATGTATATATTAATATTTTTTTATAAGGATATATATTTTACACAAAAATATACATATTTACAAGTTTTTATAGAGTTGTATTTATATTTATATATGGAAATGTAAAATATTTAATGTATATTTCATATGAATATAATATTTACTAATAAATTTTAACTAAATTTTATTTTTATTTTTATATAATATATACACGAAACACGACACGAAAGTACACGAATTCATTTCGGGTGGATACGGGTTTCATATTCAAGTACACGAATCCTGTTTCGGGTGGATACGGGTTTCACCTTCAAGTACACGAAACACGAAAGTACACGACACGAAAGTACACGACACGATCCGATTGCCCGCTCTAATAATTAGGCATGTAAAAGCGAGATTAGTGGGTAATAATATTTAACAAAGCAATTATTGATATGACCCAAAGCAACGCGAATAAAAATAATTTTCGTAAGAGAATCTACCTGCGGTAGAATAATTTTGTACCTATGCGGCTTCAAATTCATATTTTCAATAGTTTTTACGAAAATTCAACCGTACAAATTAAAAAATTACGCAAAAATTAGTGGATAC
Source organism: Kitagawia praeruptora (assembly GCA_037693485.1). Classification (NCBI taxonomy): domain Eukaryota; kingdom Viridiplantae; phylum Streptophyta; class Magnoliopsida; order Apiales; family Apiaceae; genus Kitagawia; species Kitagawia praeruptora. The sequence continues at coordinate 38,069,495 of CM075346.1, read as the reverse complement.
ACAAAATTACATAGAAATCGATTTTGTATAGGATGCAATTTTTAATCAAAAAATGATATAAAATCTGAACCGTTACATTCATATTGTAAACCATATATAAAATCACATGTTAAATTAAATGTACTAGATTAAAACCCGTGCGATGCACGGTTTTTTTAAATATTATATGAATTTTTTCATTAATTTGAATTAATTTTTCTAAAACATACATTTTGGAGACTTAAATTTTTAAATAAAATTATGATCATAATTATATACTCCCTCAGTCCCGTCCATTACTTAACATTTCAAAATAGGGTGTTCGGCACGCATTTTAAGGTAAATTTTAAGGATAGTTGCATAACTTATATTTAAAATTTTCTTTTTTTGTATAAAAATAGAACAATCCTATTTTTATACATAAAAAGCAAATTTCAAAAATAAGTTATGGAACTATCCTTAAAATTGACCTCAAAATGTGTGCCAGAAAGTGATAAAAAAGTGTTAAGAATTGGGTGGGACGGAGGGAGTAAATGTTATCCGTGATATTTCTAAAAAATGAGAGATATTAGTTAGAAAATATAAAAAATGTGATAGGTTTTAGTTGAAAAAGGTAATTGATTAATTATTAGTAATTGTAAAATTATGATTTTATTTCATTAAATAGAATGCCCGTGATATAATTGGAAAAAAGAGGACTTAGTTAGAGAAAATTAAAAAGGTAACATGTTTTATGTGAAAAAGGTAATTGGTTAGTCTATAGCAATTATAATTCAATTTTGTTATTTTACTAAATAAAATTGCTCGTAATGTTTTTAGAAAAGGAAAAATTAATGTTCCCCGTGTGATATGGGCTAAAAGTAAGCCCTAAAGACACATTTAATGTGGCATTAATTAGATCCGGAATGGTCCAAACGTGGGGCCCACCAGATGGGCCCAAACCCTAGTTATAATATTAATTTCGTAATTAATATTAGAGGTAATAAACAGCTCAGCAAATAAGAGTCAAACAAGGATATAACTCTTGCCTGACTTAGCCTCCAAGATACATATTTCAACATGGAAACTGATTCCTACAAGGAAGGGGTCTAGAAACTTCCTTGAGGCGGTGGCTTGCCCACCAAGACACCCACTCCTACCATAATTCTAAGGCTTCTCAGCCTATATAAGGGCCTGACCCCTCATTCTCAGAACTACGTTGGGCAGAGCTCCATACGTCACCCACCACGTTTTGGCTTAATCCTCGAATAAGGACATACAAGTCACTGCGTCCTAGGTGAGCTCTCGACGCCATAGCCTCGAGGGCACCATCGCCTAGAACTATGTTTTGGCTTGATTCTCAATACGAGATACGTAGGCACTCTGTGAGGACCGATTAGTCCCGAACACGGAAACAGCCATTAAAGCTTGAAGCTCACCAACCCCTTTTCATTAAATACACATAAACCCTAGCCGCAATATTCGTAACCTAGTTTTTATTCCACAACATTTGGCGCCGTCTGTGACAACCCCAAATTCGGGCCATCACGGACCAATTTCCATTCAATATCAATATCTCTTGAGTTTTTTTTTAACAATTGATACTTGTGCCATTGACCCCGCAATAATAAACACACACACACCAGTCATATGCTCAGAGAACAACATTCACCATAATAAAGTTAAGAGTTGAACAGTTATTACAAACCAGGATCATACTTAAGTACATTGTCGAATAACACTTCGACATGAAGCGTTCCAACAATTAAAAGTTTATTACATTCTTACACCCTTAATTATACATAAGTTCTCAGAACCCGTCTGCCTCTACGCTACCTCAGGAATCGATGCTAGCGTGCTCTCAGAAGGTCGCCTTCCCCCTACCCTCTTGCGGGGCGTTCTGCGAAGTATTGGCATTCCTAGATGTATATAGATTGAAAGTATGCACCTAGAGGGGGGTGAATAGGTGTATTAGGTTAACTATAGTCTATTTTTATTTTTACAGAAATTCTTCCAGAACTATATCAGCTTGCTGAAATGATTATAGCAGAATGTTTCAGCTTGCTGATATAAACTAATGCAGTGCAGAAATAAACAGCAGAATAGAAAAACTTGACACACAATATTTTAGCTAGGTTCGACCCCTAATCTCTATGGTCTACGTCCTAGTCCCTTACCAAACGCGGCAAGAGAATATATTATTAATCACAATAACCCGATTACAAGATTCAATAATATATCTCCCTTTTTCCCTAGCTACTGTCAAAATGGCTTGCTGAAAACCCTGTTTCTAAGCCTGCTTTCTAAGAACTATACTACTCCCCGTAGTACAAACTTTTCTAGCTTCGTGTTTACCAAACCCTTGTTTCACAAGCCACTGCCCAGCAACTATGCCTTTACAATCAGAACAATACAAATGAGAAGGATTGAAATTACAACTCAAAGATATAGACTCTTATATATATATATAAAACGTGTAATATATCTTTAGAGCTTGTGTGTGTTGTTTTTGAATATGGCAATGTTAAACAACTGTTTTGAGGTGACTGAAGGTATAAATGATTTGATGAATATTCAAGAGAGTGTATGTGATCTTTAGTGGTGTTTTCGTTTATACAAGTGAAGTATAAATACTATCACAGTCCAACGTTCGGATTATTCAAGAAGGAGCCGTTGGTTGTTTCTTTAGATTTGATTCATGAAGAACATGGTTTGAGTAGACAAGAATGATTCTCAACTGCAAAGCTTTTCTTGAGTGTATGTTCAGAGAATATAATGAGTGGAGTAGCAATGAGAACATGTATGTGTTTGGAAGAATAACTCTCAACGGGATGATTTCTGAGATGGTGTGCAGAGAGTGTGTTTTGTGTATAAATGAATTATTCTCATGCAGAGAATTCTGGGTTGGTGTGCTGAGAACGTGGGAGTGTGTAAAGGAATGATTCTCCTGCAATTTCTGAGTGGGTGTGCAGAGAATATTTCATTGGTGGAGTTGTGTAAGAGAATGTTTAATGTATCTCCATGCTTGAATGTCTTTGAGAGATGTGTTTACTGAGCGCTTTAGAATATACATTATACACGTAATATATATATATGTAAGAGTCCTTACATTTAAATATAAATAGCAGCTCTTTATATTTCTGGACTTGTTCTTGACAATTTCTGTGTTCCCAGAAACGGCTTGCTGAATGTCATAACAGCTTGCTGAAAGTTGAAATCAGCTTGCTGATTTCGTATAACTCCTGTGTTACTATATCCAGCAACGGCTTGCTGAAAGTCCTGTTACAGCATGTTAGTATAGCAAAATATATGTTATCAATTAACCATCAAAATCAAATGGGCTTTCAATCTCCCCCTTTTTGATGATTACCAACATATATTTTTGGGGAGGGAATTTCTCCCCCTCAACATATGCTTCCCTGTATAGACATTATAAATAAGAGAAAATAGTTTTCTCCCCCTAAGTTCATGCATCTAAAACATTCGTATAGACATGGCATATTTGAGCAATTTTAGACAATCCAACAACACTTAACTTAATCAGCAGCATTATAGCATAGCAGTCAGAGAATTATAACACAATTTAACTTAACCCCAAAAGTTCCCAAAAGTTTTCTCCCCCTTAATCATTAAAAAGGAGTAAATAATGGCATAAGTGCAATAAAACCAAAGTGGTGAACACATAATCACATTAGTAGAATACAACAAATAAACAAATAGGTTGCATTTTACTGGAAGGCACGAAACATATTAGAGCAACAAAAATCGATGTTACCCATTTCAGCTTGCCGTTTTCCAATTCAGCTTGCTGTTTCCACTTCACACATGCCTAATTCTCTTCTTAGAACAATAAATCTTTCTTCTGCAAGAGGCTTAGTGAATATATCAGCGAGCTGATATTCGGTTGGCATGAAGATAAGTTCAACATTTCCCTTAGAAACATTATCTCTTAGAAAATGATGACGAACATCGATGTGCTTTGTTCTCGAGTGATTTACTGGATTCTTTGATATGTTGATGGCACTTGTACTATCACAACGAATTGGAGTTTTGCCACATTTGATTCCATAATCTCTTAATGTTTGTCTCATCCATAGTAGTTGAGTGCAACAACTACCCGCAGCCAAATATTCTCCTTCTGCAGTAGAGAGAGCAACAGAGGTTTGCTTCTTGCTTTGCCAAGAGACTAAACTTTGTCCTAAAAATGTTGCAACACCACTTGTGCTTTTACGATCAGTTTGACTACCTGCATAATCTGCATCACTATATCCCACAAGATCAAATGTATTTGTAATAGGATAAAATAATCCAAGATTTTGAGTACCACTTAAATATTTGAATATTCGTTTAATAGCATTTAAGTGAGATTCTTTGGGATTAGCTTGAAAACGAGCACAAACACATACACAATACATGATATCAGGTCTAGATGCAGTTAGATATAGTAAACTACCAATCATACCTCTATATTTTCGAATATCAACACTAGTACCTGTTTCATCAAAATTCAGCTTGCTGATTTGTGTCATTGGTGTTGATTTTGCCTTTAAGTTCTCAAAACCAAATTTAGTGAGTAGATTTTTTACATATTTGGTCTGATGAACATAAATTCCAGCAGAGGTTTGTTTGATTTGAAGACCCAAGAAGTAATTTAGCTCACCCATCATGCTCATGTCAAATTCATTATGCATACATTTCGAAAACCACTTGCACATAGAATTATTAGTTGATCCAAAGATAATATCATCTACATAGACTTGAATAACTAATAAATCTTTACCTTTATGCATGGTAAACAAAGTAGGATCAATATTACCTCGAGTGAAGCCATGTTCGATTAAGAATTCGCTTAATCTTTCATACCATGATCTAGGAGCTTGCCGTAGTCCATACAAGGCCTTTTTCAGCTTGTAAACATGGTTTGGAAACTCCTGACTTTCGAATCCAGGAGGTTGTTTTACGTATACTTCCTCTTTCAGCACGCCGTTTAGGAATGCGCTTTTGACGTCCATTTGATAAAGCTTTATCTTCTTGAAGCATGCAAATGATAACAACATTCTTATTGATTCCAATCTTGCTACAGGAGCATATGTTTCATCGAAGTCGATCCCTTCTTGTTGATTGTAACCTTGAGCTACAAGTCTTGCTTTATTTCGAATGATTGTACCAAACTCATCAACTTTGTTCTTGAAAACCCATTTAGTGCCAATGATTGATGCATCCTTTGGTGGTTCTACAAGTTCCCAAACATCACATCTTTCAAATTGGTTGAGTTCTTCTTGCATTTCCACAATCCAATTCTCATCTTGAAGTGCTTCGGTTATGTTCTTTGGCTCTTCTTGAGCTACGAAAGCCGCATATCCACATATATTTGCTTGAGCCCTTCTTGTCTTGATTCCATCAGTTTTGTTGCCAATGATTAGCTCTGGAGGATGATCCTTGACTGTCCTTGGTGCTTTAGGCAATGAATGTGGAATTATCTCTTCATATTCCTGCATTTCTTTAACTGCAGTAGAGGTTTCAGCTTGCTGTTTTGAAGGTTCAGCTTGCTGATTTGCAGTCTGTTGAGTTTCAGGAGATATCAGCTCGTCATTATCTCTTGTTCCTACAAAATCTTCCTTATTTTCTGGTAGATCAAGCTTAGATTCTTGAAATGAAACATCAATAGATTCTTCAACAGTTAATTTAGATAAATTATAGACTCTATAAGCTCTACTAGTTAATGAATAACCAAGAAATATTGCCTCGTAGGATTTAGCATCGAATTTACCATCCTTGTCGATTGTTTTAAGTACGAAACACCTTGATCCAAAGACCTTGAAGTAGCCAATGTTTGGAGTTTTATTCCTTAACAGTTCGTATGGAGTCTTGTTGAGAATAGGCCTTATCAAGACTCTATTGAGAATATAGCTTGCTGAATTTACTGCTTCTGCCCAGAAACTTCTTGGTAGCTTGCTCTCTTGCAATAAGGTTCTTGCTGTTTCTTGCAGAGATCGATTCTTTCTTTCAACTACTCCATTTTGTTGAGGAGTTCTTGGAGCTGAGAATTCATGAGTGATACCTCTTTCTTCACAATACGAAACAAACTCCTTTTGGAATTCTCCACCTCGATCACTTCTTATTCTTATAAGATTTGTATTGAGCTTTTTCTCAAGACGATTTATCAAAGACTCAAATTCTCTGAAAGCACAATCTTTAGTTTGCAGAAATAAAGTCCATGTATATCTAGAATAGTCATCTACTATAACAAAACAATATTGTTTACCTCCCAAACTTTTGTATGCTTCCGGACCAAATAAATCTAAATGCAAAAGTTCTAGGGGTTTAGAAGTTGATACCATAGTTTTTGACTTATGTGGAGTTCTAATTTGCTTGCCTAGTTGACATGCTCCACAAGTTTCCATCTTGACATACTTGAGTTTTGGCAATCCTCTAACAAGCTTTTACGAAGACAGCTTGCTGATTTGTTCCATGTTAACATGACCAAGCCTTCTATGCCAAATCTCGGGGGTTGAGTCCAAAACAGCTAAACAGCATGCTGTTTTCTGAGAATCAAAATCTAATATATATATATATATATATATATATATATATATATATTTCCTTCCTTTCTAGCAACTAGAGGGACTTTGTTAGTGCCAATAGTAACAATACATTTATCAAGACCAAAGTTAACAAAATGACCATCATCATACAACTGACTAATACTTAGCAAGTTATATGAAAGACCTTGAACATATTGTACCTTATCAATTGATATAAAATCGTTACCAATTGAGCCTTTGCCAAGAATCTGAAGAGTTTTGCTATTTCCAATTGTTACTCTCCCACCCTTTTTCAACTTGAGACTTTTGAATAGAGTTTTATCTCCACTCATGTGTCTAGTGCAACCACTATCCAAGATCCATTGTCTAGACTTTAATTTGGCGGTAAGACACATCTACAAAACAAATATAAAAACAAAACTCAACCTTTTGGTACCCATGTTATGTTGGGTCCAACATGGTTAGCATCAGGAATATATAAAACATTCAAGTCAGTTTTCTTGATCCACATTTGGATCACTTTTGATGTTGTTTTTCTGGTTTCCTTAGTTTTGCCAGAATGATATCGGCAAGCTGATTCTGTTTTGCAGTACTTTAGTAGGTGTCCCTTCTTTCCACATTTTGGGCAGATTTTCCAAGGCATGGCATATTCATATGGAGCACCATCTTTGCCTTTGTATTTCAGCTTCTTTTTCTTCTGTGTTGAAATAAATTCAAGTCCTTCTTTACTCAATGATGATCTTGTTTGCTTCATAATTGTTTTTAGTATTTCTTCACCTTGGACAAATTTTCCCATTCCTTCTTGACATTCCTTTAATTTTTCTTCTAGTTCCTGTATCTTATCAGTTTGTTGTGTCTCCTTTGCTTCTTCTTCTTTGGAGGTTGAATGCTTTTGTAGTGACTCAATTTGTATATCTTTTGCTGTGCGTTTAGCATTCAGCACGCTGAATTCTTTCATCATGGTGTCATTTCTCTTCAGTAATACTTTGTTGAACTCTTCGACTTGAACAAGCTTAGCTTTTAGATCAGTAGCTTCATTATGATTCTTAACGTGATCTCCTTCATCCGTCAAGTCAGAAATGATCTCTCTTAGATAACCAATCTTCTTTTTCAGCTTGCTGATTTCTTCTTTTAGTTCCACGGTATCATCCATAGAATCGCTATTTGTATCCTGCATGGTTATGCTATCTACTACATATTCTATAGGGGAATAAAAAGAAGAGTTAGAAGAGTTTACCTCACTGTTATTGTCATCCATGATTGAGGAATCCTTTTTGGATTGAGCTTCCTCGTTGCTTTCTTCATCAAGACCTATGAGAGCAAGATTTACTATCTCATCATCGTCATTGGATTCCTCATCATCATCACTCCATGTTAGGAATGCTTTCCCTTTCTTCCTGTTTTTGAAGTCATCTTGCTGTTTTGTTTTATTTTTGAGTTTGAAGCAATCTCTTTTAAAGTGGCCTTTCTTTCCGCATTCAAAACAGCCTTCATCATTTGTTTCCTTCTTAGCTTCTAAATACATGCCTATCTTCTTGAAGTTTCTCTTTTGAATTATCTTCTGAAGTTTTCTTGTGAGGAGTGCAATTTCTTCATCAGAATCTGAATCTTCTTCATCTTTCAGCTTGCTGTTATTTTCCAGCTTGCTGTTATCCGAATGTAAAGCTAGATTCTTCACTTTGGCTGCTGGAACTTGAGTCATCCTTGATGTGTTAGCCCTGATTTTTGACTCAAACTGCTCTAACTCAGAGAATAGAGCCAAGCTATCCATAGTGTCAATTTGGGGATGAGATTCCAACGCCGTAACTTTAGGAGCGAAGCTCCATGGGACGGATCCTAAAATGATCATATTGATTTCTTCTTGAGGTATCTTTTTGCCAAGCACTTGAAGACTGTTTAAGGTTGTTTGAAACCTGGCTTGAGCTTCTTTAATGGTTTCATTCTCATTGATTGTGAAACCGTTTAGTTCTCTTACTAGAGTACCAAGCTTCACTTTCTTCACTCCCTTAGAGCCTTCATGATACGATTCCAAGGTGTCCCACATTTCTTTAGCTGTTTTGCATGATGAAACTTTGTCACTTTCAGCTGGACAAAGGCCATTTAAGATAGTATTCTTTGCACGGTTGTTGTAGCTTATTTTCTTAATTTCAGCATCAGTGAGATCATCAATATCCTTTGAATTGCCTTTGTCATCTTTGAAGTCGTATGGTCCTTTGCTTACAACTCTCCATTCCAGTGGTTCTCTGGCCAAATGATTCTCCATTCGACTTTTCCACCAGTTGTAGTTTTCAGTACCTAGTAGAAGTGGTGCCCTAGAGTCTGAATTTCCGAGCGGATAATTGTCAGCCATTTAGATCGATACTTTTCCTGTTACAGAAATGATTAGTATAGCAAGTCTCTGATACCAAATGAAAGTATGCACCAAGAGGGGGGGTGAATAGGTGTATTAGGTTAACTATAGTCTATTTTTATTTTTACAGAAATTCTTCCAGAACTATATCAGCTTGCTGAAATGATTATAGCAGAATGTTTCAGCTTGCTGATATAAACTAATGCAGTGCAGAAATAAACAGCAGAATAGAAAAACTTGACACACAATATTTTAGCTAGGTTCAACCCCTAATCTCTATGGTCTACGTCCTAGTCCCTTACCAAACGCGGCAAGAGAATATATTATTAATCACAATAACCCGATTACAAGATTCAATAATATATCTCCCTTTTTCCCTAGCTACTGTCAAAATGGCTTGCTGAAAACCCTGTTTCTAAACCTACTTTCTAAGAACTATACTACTCCCCGTAGTACAAACTTTTCTAGCTTCGTGTTTACCAAACCCTTGTTTCACAAGCCACTGCCCAGCAACTATGCCTTTACAATCAGAACAATACAAATGAGAAGGATTGAAATTACAACTCAAAGATATAGACTCTTATATATATATATAAAACGTGTAATATATCTTTAGAGCTTGTGTGTGTTGTTTTTGAATATGGCAATGTTAAACAACTATTTTGAGGTGACTGAAGGTATAAATGATTTGATGAATATTCAAGAGAGTGTATGTGATCTTCAGTGGTGTTTTCGTTTATACAAGTGAAGTATAAATACTATCACAGTCCAACGTTCGGATTATTCAAGAAGGAGCCGTTGGTTGTTTCTTTAGATTTGATTCATGAAGAACGTGGTTTGAGTAGACAAGAATGATTCTCAACTGCAAAGCTTTTCTTGAGTGTATGTTCAGAGAATATAATGAGTGGAGTAGCAATGAGAACATGTATGTGTTTGGAAGAATAACTCTCAACGGGATGATTTCTGAGATGGTGTGCAGAGAGTGTGTTTTGTGTATAAATGAATGATTCTCATGCAGAGAATTCTGGGTTGGTGTGCTGAGAACGTGGGAGTGTGTAAAGGAATGATTCTCCTGCAATTTCTGAGTGGGTGTGCAGAGAATATTTCATTGGTGGAGTTGTGTAAGAGAATGTTTAATGTATCTCCATGCTTGAATGTCTTTGAGAGATGTGTTTACTGAGCTCTTTAGAATATACATTATACACGTAATATATATATGTAAGAGTCCTTACATTTAAATATAAATAGCAGCTCTTTATATTTCTGGACTTGTTCTTGACAGTTTCTGTGTTCCCAGAAACGGCTTGCTGAATGTCATAACAGCTTGCTGAAAGTTGAAATCAGCTTGCTGATTTCGTATAACTCCTGTGTTACTATATCCAGCAACGGCTTGCTGAAAGTCCTGTTACAGCATGTTAGTATAGCAAAATATATGTAATGAATTAACCATCAAAATCAAATGGGCTTTCATAGATAAGTAGCAAGAATGAGCCAAAATAGCTCAGCAAGATAATTTCTATCTACTAACATCAAAGGAAAATAAACCGTTATATATATATATATATAATAGACAAAATCAAACTTCAGTTATTATGGAAGAATTTTATTTCCATTCAATATGTATATACACTTTCCAATTATCCTTGTACGTGAGAAATATATAGTATCATTCCATCAATCTCGCTTCTAACATCATATAATATCAGTTCCTCTTCTTGAATGCTATAACCATCAATATACCATTTCAATGTAATCTTTCAAGATAATATAAAAACTTGAACAAATCTCTCACTAAAATCTTTTCATTTCCTTCTTATGCAACAATCATATAAATTAATATAAAATCAGTTTCTCTTCGTTTGTAACAATAATTCCATCATTTCATATCACTTTTCTGTTTTCAGTTATATAAATCTGAAAACCATTTTCAATTCTTTCTTTCAAGTTTTGGGGATCTCTGCTGGCGCCAGATACGTAGGACGATGATCAGTCGCCTGACCGTATCCGCTCTCTGTTTACTACTAGTAGAAGGGATGATCCCTACCTGGTAATCAACCCTGGAGGAAGGCTACCTGCTACATCCTCCCTTGGCATCTTCGTGCCGAAATAAAATATTGGATGCTGGACTGTGCCACTACCACACAGCCTCTTACGCTTACTGTTGCAATCCCCCTTTTTCAAATCATCAAATACCATTTCACATTTTCCATTTCCATTCACATTTCCCTTCACATATATCATTTCCATTTCCATTTATCATGACCTTTAAAAATTTATATATGTCATAATACTTTAATTATGACTCAGACATCTCCTCTGTATTCAATGAAATCAACATGCTTTTATATACGTGGAGTATTCCATTTATCTCAAAAGTATTAAATACCATATAATAATATTTATTAAATCACAGTACTTAGGAAGAATATAATATTATAAATCATATAACCCTAGATAATAACTGATACCATTCCTTTATATATCTCTAGATAACAACTGATACCATTCCTTTATATTCCCTTAATCATAATGCATGTTCACTTCATGCACAATCATCTCTATGTATATCCATATCCATCTCATACTCATATCCATATCCATATTCATATTATACTCATGTACCTCTCCTTTGAATATCAATAATCAAGGAAAATAATTTTTTAACAATATAGTAACAATAGCATCACATATATATATATTCCATGAAATCAAGTTTCTTTGAAGATAATAATTTCCAAGTAGGGATAGAAAAGATCTTGCCTCGGTTTCGGTATCCGGACGGTGTGGCTCGTGTCTCCTCCGGAGTTTCTATAAACACAAAAGGTCCGTCGTTAGAATACCACATCTCTTACTCACTACACTCTTGTATAACTAGACCCTTGACACTTCAATATATGCTTAACGTATCATTATTACCCCAAAGGTTCAAGAACTTAACCATTTATAAACTCAATCGAAGTTTCAGGGGTTTTTCACCATTTCCCCTAACGACCACACTTAACTGTAAAAATTCTCAGAAAATATGGATTTCGAATTTTAATGCAAGGTCAACTGGTAATGCCTCTTTGACTACCCTACTACAATATCCCAAAATTTTATAATTTTTAACAGTGTTTAAGTATGTCAACTATAACCTCAAAGTTGCCACAATTTCGTTTTCTCGGTTTCTGAACCACTTTCACTAAAACTGACTTTTCTCCTAAACCGTACATCAGATTTTAACGCACTTTATATCAAAACGATCTATGAACTAAGCTCTATCATCTCATGGTCACTTGAAGGTCTGGACAGTAAGGTACCGTACGGATATAGTGTCCAAAAACAGGGTAGTTTATGATTCTAATGAAAATCGGACATTATAACGGCTATATTTTTATACTTTCCAAAATCAAACTCCTCCAAATCAATCATCCACCTTATACACCATCACCTACACCATGTGGCCATCTTACCAATCATGGTTACAATCACATACTCCTTCCATATTCAACTTTAATCACTTACAAACACATGGATCATCATAATCTTAACATTTACACCACTTAATCACTAAACCAAACAATATCTATCATAAATATAAAAGGGCAAGCATAATTATACCTTCTTGAAGCTTTAACAACACTTAACAAAGGCTTGTAGTCCTTGAGAAGCCTTGATATAGCCTTATAACACCTTAAACTAACAAGAAACATCAAGAACATACTTAGAATTTTCGGAGTTTCCAAAACCCAGCTGAAAGAACATGAAAAACGAGCCCCTTACCTTGCTTTTCTGGAAGAACCTTGTGAAATAAGAGTTGTAGATTATCTCATGGGCTTTCTAAAAAGCTATAGAACGCAAAATTTGACTGAGAAACGAAGGAGTATCACTAATATATATCCTTGTTGTATCACTAATTTGGGTTGTTTTGTTTCCATACTCGTCTAATTACGATTTGTTTCGAATATACCTCGTTATCCCAGTGGTTCTGAAATCATTTAAAGATCCAAATTCCTTGGGTATTTCCTTAACTTAATAATCCCTTGGTTTAACCTAAATTCACTAATCCCTCAATATATAATTCTTATAATATTTCCATGCTCCTCAATATCCAATAGAAGCTTATTCGAAATCAAAATCCTCAAAATCCATATTCGGGAATTTCTGAAATCTATCGTCATTTCGAGTCACTTATTTTCAATGTACAACACTAATATGGTTTCTGTTTATTCATTTTCTATTTCCATTATAGAGTACCTACATACCATTTCTCTAAATCCTCAAAATTTACTATTCATGGGATCACTGTAGCATTGCTAAAGTTAGGGTTATTACAGTCTTCCCCCCTTAAAAGGATTCCGTCCCGGAATCACGTTGAAATTGTCCGTAGATACCTTTTTCATCTACACCTTATAACTTCTATACCACTTTCTCCATACTTTTTCCTTCATAATATTTTTATCTTGTTTGCGCAAAAATATACCAACATAAATTTGCTTGTCATTCATCAACATGTCCTTTAGCTTATCAATATCAGTTCCTTTTATTTTCCTCCTGTGACGCCCCCAGATCCGGGGTCGGAGATCTAGGCGCTCACGGTCCATTTTCCATTAATAACATACTTGTTCTTGCACATAATATAAATAAACAACCATCGACCCCACAATAAACTCACACCGCACACACACACACACACACACAGGTTAGAGTCTCGAAAACGTCATACATATGAATAAGCAAAAGTAAGAATTTTAGAGTTATTACAGACCGAATTAAATAACATTTATGCTACCAGCAACACTTCGATATGAAGCGAAGTTGGCGGCTTGAAAGTTTGTTACGGTACACTGCCTTGCACAGGTCATACTTATAAATAAAACGTACTAACAAAAGCTGCCAACCAATCCGGCTAATGGGGCCTACCGGTGGGATCTCAACTGCAACCTGGGGTCTAGTCACCTGCTTTCGAACAGTCTGACAGGTTCTTGCCATTTCTCTTAGCTGTTGTGTTTGTAAAATTTGAAAACAAGCAAGAGTGAGCAACTATAGCTCAGCAAGAATATATGTATAAGGTAAGCAATATAACATTTCGTATATATAACAGTCATGAAACTCGTTTGTATCAATCGGTTATAAAATCACTTGTCATTATTGGTAATTTCAAAGGTGCACCAGTACGTGCCCTTGGTTTCAAAACAACCTTGCAGTTCTAGATACTGCTTAAAGTCAACATCTTTCTCATCAAAATAGGACACTATCGGCAACTGGCACATAGGCCTAAGATGCAGTGTCAAAGCATTTTTCCAAAGTGGAGGAATGGGACTTAAAGAAAACATAAAACCTGACAGGGATTGACGATGATCAGTCGCCACATCCGAGTCCAATAATCCGCGGGTCTTCTCTACCGGTAGAAGGATAGAAACTACATCCGTAACTATCCCTCGGGTGAAAACTACATCCGTAATCACCCTCGATGAAAACTACATCCGTAATCATCCTTCGGCAACACCTGGGCCGGAATAATAAGTGATGGACCGCCTGGCTCACGGCCGCTTACACATCCCGGGAATCGTTCGTCAACGGTTCCCACACCTGCCAGAGTCCCTTTTTCTTTTCTTTTAAAACTTGATTTTGATTGAAAACAGAGTAATTAAGGTCCGACATCAGTCGACCGATGATTCTTGAAATCATACAAGAAGCAGAGTCTGACCGGGGGTTTTCGAAAATGTTTTGAGTTCGAAAGAGTTCGAGCTTGAAAGTATAAAAAAAAAGTATCTTGGATTAACTTTGTCTTTAAATAATGAACAGTAATTAATAAATAATATTTTAAGATTTAATAATAATAAATAATAAAATAATTATTCGATAAAATAAACTCTTAATCCAAGATAGGGTTTCGAGTATTTACGAAGATATTATAATAGTTATTTGAATATACGATACCACCCGAATGACCCTTCGGGTTTTCGCAATATAGATACGATATAATAATATACCGCTCCCCGGTCAATAGTATATACGGACCGCTACGACCTCTATTGCTAGAGTCGTTGTCCGAAGAAAACATTTCAATCTAAGTTCAAGGGGTAAAAGCATACATGTACTTGTTCAATCTCAATTGCATCAATACTTCGATAAACATAGCATTTGATATAATTTGAAAACTACAAACACAACAGTGAAAATCCTTGTATAGGGATAAGTTTTGAAAAGTAAACTTGCCTTGGTTTGGTTGGGGTGGTCGAGCGTGCGAATTCGAACGATCTATACACAAACAATAATCGTTCGTTAGCACCTTAACAATTTCTTTCTAATTACGGGGTTTTAAGGGGGTACGAAATTAACTTAACGACTTCGTCTTATGACTCCCTAGCCCCACTATAGGTCCATGACATCACTCGTTTACGCTCGTCACTTACTCGACTTAATTTAGTTACCACGTTCGAACCATAACCACCAACCCTAGAATAATGTTCCACTAATCGACTTTTTTCCATTGCGCGAATTTTACTCTAGCATTTTTATAAAATCCAAAAATTCATATTTTAATCCAATTCCTTTTGGGTGGTCTTCACCACTGCATTACCTACATTCTCAAATTTTTCCATGATCCCAAACATATTTTAAGGTGTTTAAACAAGGTTCACAAGGGGTCACTTAATACAGTCCATTGTCCAGAAACAAAATTCACTCCTCCGGCCATAACTAAAAATCCACACATCACCTAGCTATGAATCTTACATATCCAGAAACTACATTCAATTATCTTTTCAACAATATAAGGTAGGACATCAGGGGACATCATTTGGGTGTTCAAAATCGTGCTACAACACAGATCAAAGTTCCTGGACAAACTCAGCAAGCTCAAATCACTTAGATCAACCATTTTTCATGCTTCCATAACATAAACACCACTTAAAACACTTAGATCATGACTCATAACACTCATGGAGATATATATATATTAACCATAGTCATAAAATTCACAATCTCAACATCAAAACCCAAGATCCATGTTATCCAATACATATACATTCAAGATAACCCCTAAAATGCATGGATCTACTACCATACTACATGAACAACACATAACCAAGGGTGGTTTGAGATTTCATACCTTCTTGAGCTCCTAGAGACCTTGAACAATCTTTATACAACTTAAAAATACCTTAGATGGCCTCCTACAACACTCATAATGCAAGATCTAAAAGATAATAAACTTATGTTAACATTTCTCTAAACTTCCAACAATTATAACTCAAGAACCAATGGATGGAAGGCTTTGAAATTGATACCATACCTCTACTATGATGCAAGGAAGCCCTAGGAAGGTTGTAGATGAAGAAAACTTGGAGAGAAAATCTCTCCCTCTCTCCCAAGATGGTTCGGCCGAGAGCTATACAAAGGGGGGGGGAAGTGTTTTTGCTTTGTTTTGTTTTGGAAAGGTAAAAAAGAAATGCTAGAATGACTTGTATTATTATGGTTAGTAAGGAGTAGTCACATGTTGCCAAGCTAGCCTAGGTTGCATCCATGCCCTATTGTCCCCTAAGTACATCACCCACCATGCTAGTCACTATTCACATTTGCTTTTATGTTTTCTAGTTCCTTTTTCTAACTATCTAGTTACATGGCACTTGCATGTAATTCCTTTCCTTGTAATATTATTCTCCCACCAATGCTTGTTATTTAATCCTTACTTCGTATCGTAACTTAATTATTCTCTCGTAATAATATTTCGTCGCGTAGAGATTTCCCCTATAATTCCTTAAGTACTTATTGTGTAAATTCCTCGAATGTCCAAAATTTCTCGTCATAATTCTTAATAAATCCTTTAATATTCTAACCATTCTCAAATCCCAAGCTTTATAAATATTACTAACAGTAAGACTCTTGCCTTCACAACCTCTCTGCATATCTTACATCATAAATGCAACAACGCAGTTTCTCAGACAATCGATTCTATAAATCAACAGGGATGACTAGAAAGGTTCCATAATGATAATGTCACAAGATATTAAATAAAAGAAAATATTACCAAAAATTAGGGTTCTTACAGCCTCCCCTCCTTAAAAGGATTCCGTCCCGGATTCAGGTTGAAAACAGTTGGGGGTGCTTTTCACGCATTGCGCTTTCTAGTTCCCATGTTGATTCTTCGACATTCTGATTCCTCCACAAGACTCTCACTAGTTTGACAACCTTGTTCCTCAGTACCTGTTCTTTTCTATCCATGATTTCTACGGGTTGCTCTACATATGTCAAGTCTGGTTGCAGATCCACTTGATCATGTTCTATCACATGTCGGAAGTCGGTATGGTATGGTCGTAGCATGGACACATGGAACACATTATGTACTTGCTGCAAGCTCGGGGGTAAAGCCAATTCATAGGCTAACTTCCCAACTCGTTTCAAGATCTCAAAAGGTCCAATAAATCTCGGGCTTAGTTTTCCCTTCTTACCAAATCTCATCAATCCCTTCCACGGCGATACCTTCAACATCACGAACTCTCCTACCTCATATTCTTTGTCCTTGCGGGTCTGGTCCGCATACTTCTTCTGTCTGTCTTGGGCCGCTACCAGCCGTCCTCTTATGAGCTCGATAGTTTCTCTTGTCTGTTGGACCAGTTCAGGCCCTAAAATCTTCCGCTCTCCAACTTCTTCTCAACACAAAGGAGACCGACATCTTCGTCCGTATAAAGCTTCATATGGGGGCATGCCTATACTCGCATGATAACTGTTGTTGTAGGAAAATTCGATCAACGGCAAGTGGTCATCCCAACTTCCCTTAAAATCAATGGCACATACCCTCAACATGTCCTCGATGGTTTGGATGGTTCTCTCACTCTATCCGTCTGTTTGGGGATGGTATGCAGTACTCATGTTTAACTTAGTCCCCACACAATCCTGAAAACTTCTCCAGAACCTGGAGTTGAATCTCGGGTCTCTATCTGATACAATGCTCACAGGAACCCCATGTCTAACCACAATCTCCTTTAAGTAAATATCTGCCAGCTTGTCGACAGTATATCTCTCGTTGATTGGAAGAAAATGTGCTGACTTGGTCAACCTATCGATAATTACCCAAATGGCATCATGATTCGTCTTGGTCCTTGGTAATCCGACCACAAAGTCCATCGCAATCTGCTCCCACTTCCACTCGGGTATCTCTAAGGGTTGCAACAATCCGCTGGGCCTCTGGTGTTCGGCCTTTACTCTTTGACATGTCAAACACTTACTTACCCACTCTGCCACGTCCTTTTTCATATTAGGCCACCAATAGTATTCTCTTAAATCTCTATACATCTTAGTGCCTCCAGGGTGGATTGAGTACCTTGAACTATGAACCTCTTGCAAAATCTCGTCTTTTAACTCTCGAACGTTCGGAATCCATATCCTAGATGCGTATCTCATAATTCCATTCCCGTCCTCCTCACACTTAATTTCTTCGCCAGTCAAGATTTTCTCTATCGAATTCTTTTCTTCTTCCATCTTCTTTTCCTGGCACAACTTAATCTTTTCCAATAACGGTGGTTGGACTTTTATTCCCATTAGACTCTCTTGTCCAATTCCTGGTAGCCTCACTTCAATCTCCAGTTTCTCAAGGTCCTTGATTAATTCGTCCACTGACGTTATCATCTTAAGCTTCTCCTTTCGGCTAAGTGCATCGGCCACCACGTTGGCCTTCCCTGGGTGATAATGAATCTCGCAGTCATAATCTTTGATTAGCTCTAACCATCTCCTCTGCCTCATGTTTAACTCTTTCTGAGTGAATATGTACTTTAAGCTCTTGTGATCCGTGTAGATTTCACACTTTTCTCCGTACAGGTAATGTCTCCAGATCTTTAAAGCAAAAACTATCGCTGCTAATTCCAAATCATGGGTGGGGTATCTTATCTCATACTCCTTAAGTTGTCGGGATGCATACGCAATCACCTTACCGTGCTGCATAAGCACACACCCTAAACCTTTATGGGACGCATCGCTATAGACCATAAAATCTCCCTTATCATCAGGTAGGGCTAGTACTGGTGCTGTCACCAACCTCTTTTTCAACCCTTGAAAGCTCTCTTCGCATTTTTCAGTCCACACAAACTTCTCGGTCTTGCGAGTTAGTCGGGTCAAAGGGGCTGCTATCTTTGCAAAGTCTTGGACAAATCTCCTATAGTAGCCAGCCAGTCCTATGAAACTTCTCACCTCTGTCGGAGTGGTTGGTCTCTCCCAATTTGATACAGCCTCTATTTTGGCTGGGTCCACTAGAATACCTTGTTCGCTGATCACATGCCCTAAAAACTGAACTTCCTTCAACCAAAATTCGCACTTCGAGAACTTAGCGTACAACTTTTCTTTTCTCAATGCTCCCAATACAATCCTTAAGTGCTCTGCATGTTCTTCCCTTGTCTTGGAATAAATCAAGATATCATCGATGAAGACTATAACACACTTGTCCAAGTATTTCTTGAAGACTCGATTCATTAAGTCCATGAAAGCTGCAGGGGCATTCGTTAATCCAAATGACATCACTAGGAACTCATAGTGTCCATACCGGGTGCGAAAGGCCATTTTTGGTATATCTTCTGGTTTAATCTTTAACTGGTGGTACCCGGTCCGCAAATCAATCTTGGAGAAATAAACTACATCTTTCAATTGGTCAAACAGGTCATCTATCCTGGGCAGGGGATACTTATTCTTTATAGTCACCTTGTTCAACTCCCGGTAATCTATACATAATCTCATGCTGCCGCCCTTCTTCTTCACGAATAACACCGGGGCTCCCCACGGTGACACACTAGGTCTTATCATCCCTTTATCCAACAACTCTTGTAACTGAGTGGCCAGTTCTTTCATTTCCACTGGGGCTAGCCGATATGGGGCTTTCGAAATTGGGGTCGTACCCGGAACTAAGTCTATAGCAAACTCGATGTCCCTATCGGGTGGTAGTCCGGGAAGATCGTCCGGAAATACATCCGCGAACTCATTGACGACAGGGATTTCCTGTAGGTTTGGTGCCTCTTTCTTGGTATCCCTCACATATGCTAAATAGGCTTTGCATCCTTTACGTAACAGCTTCTTAGCTTGAATCATAGTCAGGAACTTTTGGGTTTGTCGTTTTCCACTAAACACTACTTCCTCATCCCCTGGCAGTCTTAAACTCACTTTCTACTTCACACAATCAATCTGAGCTCCGTGGGTTGTCAACCAATCCATACCTATTATTACGTCAAACTCTCCTAATTTAAAAGGTATTAAATCTACCCGAAAGTGTCGCCCTTCTATTTCTAGGTCGCAACCTGGACATACCTGGTTAACAGGAATAATTTCATGGTTTGCTATCTCTACTTGCAGTCTGTCTCTCAGTGGTTCAGTCTTAAGGCCTAACTGACTTACAAAATCTAGGGATATGAAAGACTTGGTAGCTCCCGAATCAAATAAAACATTCGCATTAACTGAGTTGAGTAGTAGGGTACCTGCGATCACATCCGTGTTCCTCACGGCATCTTGCACAGTCATGTTAAAAGTTCTTGCAGTAGGGGCCCTGTTAGAAGCAGTTCCACTCACTCTTGATGCAGCTGGCCCAGAGGACATACATTCCCTCATTCGGTGCCCTGGTTTCCCACACTTGAAGCAGTTACCTCCGGCACTGGTGTTGTTACTAGTCCCTCGACAGGTGTTAGCATAATGTCCCGTCAGCCCACACTTGAAGCACTTCACATCTTGCAGGTTACACACGCCCGCATGTTTCCTTCCACATTTATTGCATTCCGGGAGTGGGGCTCGGGGTGGGGTAGAGTACGATGATCCCTGAGGTCGGCCGCCCTGGCCCACACTCCAACTTTCGGCTCTCCTGGTTCCAAAGTTTCCGCTGGGTTGGGACATTGTTCCTCGCTTAAATTTGCTCGGAAAGCTCCCTCCCGCAGAGTTTCCCTTTCGACTATCAAACTTCCTCTTCTTTCCTTCCCTCTCCTTCTGCATCTGTTCACCTCCAGCCTCAACAATCGATGCTTTCTGTACCAGGGTGGCATAGTCTGTCAGCTCAAGAACCGCCACACGATTCTGAATCCATTGCTTTAGCCCCAATTGAAACCTTTGGGCCCTCTTCACCTCAGAGTTCACATATTCCGGCATAAACCATGACAGCTCAGTAAATCTTGCCTCATACTCGGCCACCGTCATGTTACCTTGCTTGAGTTCCAAAAATTTCAGCTCCATTTGTGTTTCCATGAACCTATGGAAATACTTTTCCAAGAACAACTCGCTAAACCTCTCCCAGGTCACCACACCTCTTCCCTCCAAATTCTTTTTAGCTTCCCACCAGTAGTTTGCCTCACCCTTCAGCAGATAGGTGGCGAAAACAGTTTTCTGCTCTTCAGCGACTCCTAGTATCTCAAAAGATTTTTCCATTTCTTTCAGCCAGGCTCTTGCCTCGACTGGGTCCGCAGCTCCCTTAAACTCCGGGGGTTTCAGGGATTTGAAATTCCGAAAGGCATTGGCCTTCGCATTGTTGGGTGGTGGCTGAACCGGGGGACGGTCCAAGTTCTGCCTGAGTAGGTCCATGAATCGCTCCATAGGGTCTCTCCTTGGGTTTTCCACCTCTAGGGTATCATCTTCAGCTTCCTCTTCATCATACTCAGAGTTATCAAACAAGTTATAGTCACTGCCTTCATCCTCGCTCAGGTTCTGATCCTCTCTCTCTCGGTTCTGGTGGCCTTCCGGCCCATGGTGGCTACCCTGGCCTTCAGAGTTGGCCGGGTGAGCTCGAGTGTTCATTCTTCTGGGTGGCATGATTCTGATAATAAGACAAAAATGGGTTAGGGTTTTCAATTTATTTGACCGTATTTAGAGAAGTCAGGAACGTATTGTTCCTTCTTATACAGGGTTAAAATTTCGAACTCGCAGTGCCCTTATGATGGCGATAAACTGTAAAACCTTTTTAGGGAAGGTCGTTACGTGGTTCGAAAACATTTGTAGGAATTTCCAAAATTTCAAAACTTCGTAATCTGTAGAAATATTTTTAGAGTTTTAAATAAACTAAAAACGGTTTTTTTTTTTTTGAAAGATTTATTTTAGAAAAATTGTAGGAACATTTTGGAAAATGTAGAGAACAATTTGAAATCGCATATCGTAAATTTGAAACAGCATGGTTGTATTTGTGGCTTGTAACAGTTGTATAATCACAGTTGTATATCAAAATGGTAGAGCATGGCATCGGAAAGTAAAGCAGTTGAGACAATATCAAGGAAACTGAAACTAAATAAGTACGGTACAAGGGTTGTCACAAAGTTTGGATGTTAGAGCCAAATACATAGTTCCGATGTCAAAGTCTAGCAAAAGTGGAACAAATACAAGTACATAATCCGAATAGTCAGGGCTACACAAAAGTAGGGCTACATCCGTACATACTATCCGAAGTCACATCTACATATATGTAGGTTAGTCTACTCATCCACTGGTCAGAAAGGACGCCACTGCACAAGTCAACTGTCCCGCAAAATCGACATACTAATGTCATCTGAACCTAGGGGACTGAGCTATCAGTAACACATCACGGGGCCGCACCGCGACGGAGCAAGGTCCTCACTCGGGCAAATGCACGACGCACAACACGTCTAACATCCCTAGCCTGGATCACTCCGCCCCCGCGGATCCCTAATCCGAGAACCCTCTCGCGACTCCTCCTCTCAATCCTGTGGAGTCGAGCTCTAGTCCTCCTGGCAACAGTAGTCCTCATCTCAGCCTGGATCCTCAAGCGCGCCTCGCGCTCCTCCACTATCACCCTCCTCGCCTCGTTAAGTCGGGCCTCCGCAGAAAGTAAGTCTCGGGTCAGGAACTGCACCACATAGGCGTGCTCGGCGCCCGATACTGGGGGTAGGTCCAGTGGTGGGGGTGGCATAACAGGGGCAGGAGCAGGGGTAGGGTCACGCTCCTCCTCACTAGAAGTATCCTCCTCGGAGTCATCATCTGAAGAAGTGGGGCTCAATGACTGTGGAGAGGGTGGGGGTGACACAACACGGTCCTCACCGGATCGCACACTCTCCTCATCAGTGGCCACAGGGGAGGGGGTAACAGGCTCAGGCTCAACAAAGGGCTCCTCATCGGGATCCTCCTCCTCAGTGTCCTCTATCAGCTCAATCACAGGGTCGGTCTCAGAGTCAGCATCAGTATCCTCAACAGGGTCCTCAGTCTCTCTCAGTAGTGCCTCATCATGCTCCCTCTCATAGGCCTCAGGGTCTGGTATCTCCTCCATCTACACAAGGGAAATAAGCTAGGTTACTAACCAAAAAGAAGGGTTTAAGGAGTAGTTCCCTCACGGGCCTTAGAAGTCAGGGCTATATCCGATAACCTAACTGTGAACTCGATGAGAGCTCTAGGTATTAATGGGATTATTATTATTGTTATTATTATTAGTATCATTATGGTTGCTTCCCTAAGTTACTATCGTTTCTGAGAACTGTAACCTTCTCTCTGATACCATTTCTGTGACGCCCCCAGATCCGGGGTCGGAGATCTAGGCGCTCACGGTCCATTTTCCATTAATAACATACTTGTTCTTGCACATAATATAAATAAACAACCATCGACCCCACAATAAACTCACACCGCACACACACACACACACACACACACACAGGTTAGAGTCTCAGAAACGTCATACATATGAATAAGCAAAAGTAAGAATTTTAGAGTTATTACAGACCGAATTAAATAACATTTATGCTAACATTTAGTCACATGTTGCCAAGCTAGCCTAGGTTGCATCCATGCCCTATTGTCCCCTAAGTACATCACCCACCATGCTAGTCACTATTCACATTTGCTTTTATGTTTTCTAGTTCCTTTTTCTAACTATCTAGTTACATGGCACTTGCATGTAATTCCTTTCCTTGTAATATTATTCTCCCACCAATGCTTGTTATTTAATCCTTACTTCGTATCGTAACTTAATTATTCTCTCGTAATAATATTTCGTCGCGTAGAGATTTCCCCTATAATTCCTTAAGTACTTATTGTGTAAATTCCTCGAATGTCCAAAATTCCTCGTCATAATTCTTAATAAATCCTTTAATATTCTAACCATTCTCAAATCCCAAGCTTTATAAATATTACTAACAGTAAGACTCTTGCCTTCACAACCTCTCTGCATATCTTACATCATAAATGCAACAACGCAGTTTCTCAGACAATTGATTCTATAAATCAACAGGGATGACTAGAAAGGTTCCATAATGATAATGTCACAAGATATTAAATAAAAGAAAATATTACCAGAAATTAGGGTTCTTACACCTCCTGTTTCAGTCATTCCACATTAGTTCATCTCTCATTCCTCTTTTAGCTAAGGGTATCGGCCACCACATTGGCCTCCCCTAAATGGTAGTGTATCTCACTTATGGTTTATCTATATTTTGATCTCTATCATGACATAAAATATGAACACTTCAATCTTGTTATATCCTGTCTCTGTAAAATCCTCCAGAAATCTGACTAGAATAAGATTCCTTGAAACAATTGTAAGAAAATACTATCTATAATATATGTTTCCTGTTCGTATCTAATCAAGTTTGTGCTTTTCTCAAAATACTTATTCTCCGTTGCATAGAATTTCCTGGCCCCTAACAGATACTGATTTTCCTTATCTAGATTGTCAACCTACCTACACCATTCATTGACCAAGTCGATCCCTAACCAAACATTTATACTTACAAGGGTAAATAATTAAAGAAAATATTTCACCTGCCTATTATGACTTCCTTCCTCTCTCTCATTTTCCCTTGCATTCGCTCTATTATTACGCTTAGGCGGCATGATTCTGTTTATAACAATATTCTTCATTAATCACCCAAATTTAGGGTACAACATACATCATTCCCATATACATCATTCTCATATACACAATTATATCACTAGTTAACTCATTTATATATCGTAATATTTTCAACTCAACTTTAGCAAATAAGCGTATCACCTTTAGCACACTAACCTTTTCATTTAAGTCAATCACCTTATATACATCAATATTTTAGAATCTCAACATTTAATATCAAAATACGATAGAATTTAGACAGAATACACAAACTTCATTAATTATCCCCACTTCCTTTGTTTATCCTTATTCTAACTTTTTCCTCAAAATACACCTTACTCTCAATAGTAAATCTCAATTGTACCTTAAAATTCCTCATATTCTTTTAGCTAACTAATCATCAAATATACCCATTTCTTCTCACGAAATTCCTTCCTCTTTTATATCGAAACGCTTCTAACTCTAATTATCTCTTATTGAAATTTCCCTTGAAATCTCGAGTTTCCTCGTATAATCACGTATACTCTAAACTTTTCTTCCATTTTTCCATCCATTAAGGAAATCTTCTATATTTGAAACAATTGATAGAATTCAAGAAACTTTGAATTGAAACGGACCCAGAAACAAGCAAATGTCCCACAACAATTTATAAGATTAAGAGTTTTAAATAGCTCTTGTTCGAAACAAAAGAATATTTTGGGAAATCAATATGATGGAAGAACCCGTACGTAACACAAGTGAGGGCGTCCCCTCCGACTTTATATCACACAGACAGATCGTCCTTGTGTATACATATAGGGCTGTTCCTCTTAGTTGGAATAAGAAGTATAAAGAAAATATTTAATCACGATGATAAATACTCTTTTCCAAAAATAATCTTAGGGAAATATTTTGACTAAAATAGATAGAATAAAATTTTGAAACACATTCCAAAGGTACCAGAAAGTTTTGAAAAGATACCGGCCCCTTTTGAATAAGAGATGATAGATCACCCTGGAATTACTCACGAGGTTATCTAACGTACACTTCCCGATACATCAAGTATTCCCTTTCTCATATCGATCTCGTGTACTACATAAACTTAACACTTTTGGCATAATAACCTTTATTAGCAATATTCTATAAAATTATAATCACTACTTAGAATAAACGCTTCGTTCGACAAATCCCCCTTTGAACTCGATGTGAGTTCATATTTTATATCATTACCTATATATCTATATGTGTATATTACTATCACTCTTGTTCCTGAGCAATATGACTCTAAGCTCTGATACCAAACTGTGACAGCCCCAAATCCGGGCCATCACGGACCAATTTCCATTCAATATCAATATCTCTTGAGTTTTTTTTTTTTAACAATTGATACTTATGCCATTGACCCCGCAATAATAAACACACACACACCAGTCATATGCTCAGAGAACAACATTTACCATAATAAAGTTAAGAGTTGAACAGTTATTACAAACCAGGATCATACTTAAGTACATTGTTGAATAACACTTCCACATGAAGCGTTCCAACAATTAAAAGTTTATTACATTCTTACACCATTAATTATACATAAGTTCTCAGAACCCGTCTGCCTCTACGCTACCTCAGGAATCGATGCTAGCGTGCTCTCAGAAGGTCGCCTTCCCCCTACCCTCTTGCGGGGCGTTCTGCGAAGTATTGGCATTCCTAGATGTATATAGATAAGTAGCAAGAATGAGCCAAAATAGCTCAGCAAGATAATTTCTATCTACTAACATCAAAGGAAAATAAACCGTTATATATATATATATAATAGACAAAATCAAACTTCAGTTATTATGGAAGAATTTTATTTCCATTCAATATGTATATACACTTTCCAATTATCCTTGTACGTGAGAAATATATAGTATCATTCCATCAATCTCGCTTCTAACATCATATAATATCAGTTCCTCTTCTTGAATGCTATAACCATCAATATACCATTTCAATGTAATCTTTCAAGATAATATAAAAACTTGAACAAATCTCTCACTATAATCTTCTCATTTCCTTCTTATGCAACAATCATATAAATTAATATAAAATCAGTTTCTCTTCGTTTGTAACAATAATTCCATCATTTCATATCACTTTTCTGTTTTCAGTTATAAAAATCTGAAAACCATTTTCAATTCTTTCTTTCAAGTTTTGGGGATCTCTGCTGGCGCCAGATACGTAGGACGATGATCAGTCGCCTGACCGTATCCGCTCTCTGTTTACTACTAGTAGAAGGGATGATCCCTACCTGGTAATCAACCCTGGAGGAAGGCTACCTGCTACATCCTCCCTTGGCATCTTCGTGCCGAAATAAAATATTGGATGATGGACTGTGTGATAAGTGGAGTTTATATCCACTTGGAGCGTTTCATATCGGCTTAAATTGATTGTCTTGGACTCAAGTTTGTGGTGGTTTTGATGTGTTTTGCTTAGTTGTGCAGATTTACAAGAATGTTGATTAAGGTTGATGCTTCTATCGTTTTTGGAGGATTAATTGATTAAAATTCGGATTTCTGAGACGGTTGCGCAGTCTACACTATTTTGGACATATCTGGAGTTCTAGAAGTCAGTTTTCAGTGATCTTACTGCCCACGCGAAGCCTGGGAGATTTTCTACAACTTGGAATAGGATTCCCAGGAGAAAATTGCGCTGGGTAGGAGCAATTTGTGCGAAGAACAGACTGCTGGGCGCAAGTTGCCCCTGAAAAATTACAGTTTTTACTATTTTGGCCATATCTTGAGTTCTACAACTCCGTTTGGGGCCCGTAAGCAGTCCACGCGAAGATAACGGAATTCTCTATCATTCTAAAGTGGTCCAGATGTCCAATTACTACTAGAACGGTCCTGAAAAACTGAAGAAAAGTCAGCTGCGAATTTCCCTTTAAATCAGAATCAGTTTAGGAAACATACTTCTATTATAATTCTGATTTGGTATTTTCTTGTTGGGCAAGATGTCTAGAGCCTATAAAAACACATCCAACCCTTGTAAAATTAGATAATTATCATCATTAGGAGTAGAACGATTACATATCAATTACTTAGTTTTATTTGTATCTTTTCATACTTTGTTTTTATCATGGTTTCATCAGATCCCATGATGACGAGAGGTTCAATTATGAACTAATCGTTGTCATGGGATTCTAACGGATTTACTTATGGAGTTTAGTATCTTGATGCTTTACAGATCTGTGTGTGATGTATATCTGATATCCTCGTATGGTTGTGCTTTGTGAATTTAGATGCGTAGCTAACATCTAATTTGTTAATCTCTTGTGAAGCGAGAGTGGATCTTGAGATTTAGAACTTGCCATGCTAGCATAGGATAGGTTGATATTTTAACATCATGATTTGTGGCGTAAATAGAGATATTATGCTACCCTATGTGATCTATGTGGATAACTTGTTCTTCAACCGTTATGTTTTCAAATTCTATAGAGATATAGGGTCTAAGCATAATTGGTGTCTATTCATCTTCTATCTCTTTTGTGGATGTATGTTTAGTTTGGTATTCGTATACTGAGAAGTAGCGTATACTTGTTTCGTGTTGTCCGATCAGATATCATAACCATTGCATATAGTGATTAAAGGCGTCAGATCTAAGCAAAGTATTTAATGAAGTTAGGATTCCATGGTTTTTCTTGCAGAAGTAATTAGATTTCAATTCTTGCTAGTTAGTTAATTTGTAGTTTTGTTAATTTGCTTTTTAGTTAATTTAGATAGTTAAAACCCATATTTGTTATTTGTCTTAGCAGTGCATAATAACCATACACTGTTGCATAGGTGCATTTACTGAATTAAAACCATAACCAGATCTCTGTGGGAACGAACTTGACTTATATCTGTATTACTTGTGACCACGTACGCTTGCGTGATTTAGTGCAAACAAGTTTTTGGCGCCGTTGCCGGGATCATCGATGTTTTATTTTTGGTTTATGTGCTTGTCAATAGTGGTCGTTAGAGTTCACTGACTCGGATTTCTTTTTCTCATCTATTCTTGTAGTTAGTTGGTGTTTCAGGTACTTGTCAGAGAGCATTGTAGTTGAAGATGGATTTTCTAAATTACTATGGAGTTCAGCAGGTGGCTAATGTTTGTGAGCTATGTGCGGGCGCACATGAGACGTATCAGTGTTGTAGCAACCAAAGTGGTATTCAACAGCCTCAGCAATGTGAGCAGTGTTTGGGCGTTCATGATCCCTCGCAGTATTGTTACTACGGAGGAGTTGATCCGTATGTCAGTTATGAGGAACAACCATATTTTCAATATCATCCTCAACAGTACCAGCAAGATGTTCCAGATATGTCATATGTCTTTGGTAGTGAAGAGTTTCAACATCAGCAACCTACTCCTACTTTTCAGTCAGATGATGATTTGAAGGAGATTAGGAAGGAGATTAGGATGCTTGCAGAGAATAATGAGAAGCTTATCAAATCTATGGGGACATTAGCTGCTCAAGTTTTGAGAGTCTTGGAACAAGAGAATCAACAATTCATGCTAGAGGCAAATCCAGAAAATAGTGGTGACTTGGAGCAAGGTACTGCATGCTTAATTGAGGAAGACAAATTCCAAGAGGAGGAAGAGTGTAAGTCGCTCGGCTTGGCTGATCTCTGGGATTATAAGGTGCTGATTGATGAGGTTGTTTCATGGTCAAATCTTGAGGATAGTGCAATTGAGTCTTTTCTTGAGGAAGACAAATTCCAAGATGAGGTGAGCATTCGCAAGCCATGTGAGGAATTTGATCATGTTAGGATGGTGGATGATTTGGAGAAGGCATTATTTGGGACAGACACTGATGAGCTGCGCAAATTTCAAGAATTGGTATGTGCGTACCAAGAGGCTGATGAACATGGAAAAGATGCAGGTCTTCTACTTGTCTCAGAATTTAAAGATGGAGGTAGCGCATTTCGTAATTATAATATTAATTTCGTAATTAATATTAGAGGTAATAAACAGCTTAGCAAATAAGAGTCAAACAAGGATATAACTCTTGCCTGGCTTAGCCTCCAAGATACATATTTCAACATGGAAACTGATTCCTACAAGGAAGGGGTCTAGAAACTTCCTTGAGGCGGTGGCTTGCCCACCAAGACACCCACTCCTACCATAATTCTAAGGCTTCTCAGCCTATATAAGGGCCTGACCCCTCATTCTCAGAACTACGTTGGGCAGAGCTCCATACGTCACCCACCACGTTTTGGCTTAATCCTCGAATAAGGACATACAAGTCACTGCGTCCTAGGTGAGCTCTCGACGCCATAGCCTCGAGGGCACCATCGCCTAGAACTACGTTTTGGCTTGATTCTCAATACGAGATACGTAGGCACTCTGTGAGGACCGATTAGTCCCGAACAAGGAAACAGCCATTAAAGCTTGAAGCTCACCAACCCCTTTGCATTAAATACACATAAACCCTAGCCGCAATATTCGTAACCTAGTTTTTATTCCACAACATTTGGCGCCGTCTGTGACAGCCCCAAATCCGGGCCATCACGGACCAATTTCCATTCAATATCAATATCTCTTGAGTTTTTTTTTTTAACAATTGATACTTATGCCATTGACCCCGCAATAATAAACACACACCAGTCATATGCTCAGAGAACAACATTCACCATAATAAAGTTAAGAGTTGAACAGTTATTACAAACCAGGATCATACTTAAGTACATTGTTGAATAACACTTCGACATTTAAAAGTTTATTACATTCTTACACCCTTAATTATACATAAGTTCTCAGAACCCGTCTGCCTCTACGCTACCTCAGGAATCGATGCTAGCGTGCTCTCAGAAGGTCGCCTTCCCCCTACCCTCTTGCGGGGCGTTCTGCGAAGTATTGGCATTCCTAGATGTATATAGATAAGTAGCAAGAATGAGCCAAAATAGCTCAGCAAGATAATTTCTATCTACTAACATCAAAGGAAAATAAACCGTTATATATATATATATATAATAGACAAAATCAAACTTCGGTTATTATGGAAGAATTTTATTTCCATTCAATATGTATATACACTTTCCAATTATCCTTGTACGTGAGAAATATATAGTATCATTCCATCAATCTCGCTTCTAACATCATATAATATCAGTTCCTCTTCTTGAATGCTATAACCATCAATATACCATTTCAATGTAATCTTTCAAGATAATATAAAAACTTGAACAAATCTCTCACTATAATCTTCTCATTTCCTTCTTATGCAACAATCATATAAATTAATATAAAATCAGTTTCTCTTCGTTTGTAACAATAATTCCATCATTTCATATCACTTTTCTGTTTTCAGTTATAAAAATCTGAAAACCATTTTCAATTCTTTCTTTCAAGTTTTGGGGATCTCTGCTGGCGCCAGATACGTAGGACGATGATCAGTCGCCTGACCGTATCCGCTCTCTGTTTACTACTAGTAGAAGGGATGATCCCTACCTGGTAATCAACCCTGGAGGAAGGCTACCTGCTACATCCTCCCTTGGCATCTTCGTGCCGAAATAAAATATTGGATGCTGGACTGTGCCACTACCACACAGCCTCTTACGCTTACTGTTGCAATCCCCCTTTTTCAAATCATCAAATACCATTTCACATTTTCCATTTCCATTCACATTTCCCTTCACATATATCATTTCCATTTCCATTTATCATCACCTTTAAAAATTTATATATGTCATAATACTTTGATTATGACTCAGACATCTCCTCTGTATTCAATGAAATCAACATGCTTTTATATACGTGGAGTATTCCATTTATCTCAAAAGTATTAAATACCATACAATAATATTTATTAAATCACAATACTTAGGAAGAATATAATATTATAAATCATATAACCCTAGATAATAACTGATACCATTCCTTTATATATCTTTAGATAACAACTGATACCATTCCTTTATATTCCCTTAATCATAAGGCATGTTCACTTCATGCACAATCATCTCTATGTATATCCATATTCATCTCATACTCATATCCATATCCATATTCATATTATACTCATATATATCTCCTTTGAATATCAATAATCAAGGAAAATAAATTTTTAACAATATAGTAACAATAGCATCACATATATATATATTCCATGAAATCAAGTTTCTTTGAAGATAATAATTTCCAAGTAGGGATAGAAAAGATCTTGCCTCGGTTTCGGTATCTGGACGGTGTGGCTCGTGTCTCCTCCGGAGTTTCTATAAACACAAAAGGTCCGTCGTTAGAATACCACATCTCTTACTCACTACACTCTTGTATAACTAGACCCTTGACACTTCAATATATGCTTAACGTATCATTATTACCCCAAAGGTTCAAGAACTTAACCATTTATAAACTCAATCGAAGTTTCAGGGGTTTTTCACCATTTCCCCTAACGACCACACTTAACTGTAAAAATTCTCAGAAAATATGGATTTCGAATTTTAATGCAAGGTCAACTGGTAATGCCTCTTTGACTACCCTACTACAATATCCCAAAATTTTATAATTTTTAACAGTGTTTAAGTATGTCAACTATAACCTCAAAGTTGCCACAATTGCGTTTTCTCGGTTTCTGAACCACTTTCACTAAAACTGACTTTTCTCCTAAACCGTACATCAGATTTTAACGCACTTTATATCAAAACGATCTATGAACTAAGCTCTATCATCTCATGGTCACTTGAAGGTCTGGACAGTAAGGTACCGTACGGATATAGTGTCCAAAAACAGGGCAGTTTATGATTCTAATGAAAATCGGACATTATAACGGCTATATTTTTATACTTTCCAAAATCAAACTCCTCCAAATCAATCATCCACCTTATACACCATCACCTACACCATGTGTCCATCTTACCAATCATGGTTATAAGCACATACTCCTTCCATATTCAACTTTAATCACTTACAAACACATGGATCATCATAATCTTAACATTTACACCACTTAATCACTAAACCAAACAATATCTATCATAAATATAAAAGGGCAAGCATAATTATACCTTCTTGAAGCTTTAACAACACTTAACAAAGGCTTGTAGTCCTTGAGAAGCCTTGATATAGCCTTATAACACCTTAAACTAACAAGAAACATCAAGAACATACTTAGAATTTTCGGAGTTTCCAAAACCCAGCTGAAAGAACATGAAACACGAGCCCCTTACCTTGCTTTTCTGGAAGAACCTTGTGAAATAAGAGTTGTAGATTATCTCATGGGCTTTCTAAAAAGCTATAGAACGCAAAATTTGGCTGAGCAACGAAGGAGTTATGCTCATTTTACTGAGCTGATGCCTATTTACCCGAATTGTTCTTAATGGATGAAGATGATAAGATTTTTGTGTTGGTTGGTGTTATCTTGAGAAGTCTAGAGTTTTGTGGAGTTTTATGGATACTTACTTGGAAAAATTACTAATTAATCCTTGGTGGAAGTAAGTGGAAGCTTGCCTAATTTGATGATATAAGCAGTGATGTCATGGATGATGTCACAACACTAATTCCTTAATCTTGTTCTTGATTTTCTTAAGTAAAATGTTAATTACCTTGGTGGATTATAATGTAATATATATCCTTGTTGTATCACTAATTTGGGTTGTTTTGTTCCCATACTCGTCTAATTACGATTTGTTTCGAATATACCTCGTTATCCCAGTGGTTCTGAAATCATTTAAAGATCCAAATTCCTTTGGTATTTCCTTAACTTAATAATCCCTTGGTTTAACCTAAATTCACTAATCCCTCAATATATAATTCTTATAATATTTCCATGCTCCTCAATATCCAATAGAAGCTTATTCGAAATCAAAATCCTCAAAATCCATATTCGGGAATTTCTGAAATCTATCGTCATTTCGAGTCACTTATTTTCAATGTACAACACTAATATGGTTTCTGTTTATTCATTTTCTATTTCCATTATAGAGTACCTACATACCATTTCTCTAAATCCTCAAAATTTACTATTCATGGGATCACTGTAGCATTGCTAAAGTTAGGGTTATTACACCGTCTGTGGGAAGAAAACATCATCCATGGTTAACACACGAAGAACTGTACCAAGCTCTACCGAAGCTTTACCGATCAGCTCTGCTCCACCTCTTACCTCTGGGACAACCACGCAAGAACAAGGGACGATACCCCAAAATCAAGTTTCTCAGCCTCCAGGGACGAATCCCCCTGCTGGGAGTACGTTGCCTATGGTTGTCCATCCAGATCAGGGAACCAACTCTCTTCAGATGGTGGTCTCTCCCCTGATCGATCCTAACCGCCCTCCATCTGGGGTACAGATCCATACTACGGATCTCCCCGTGAATACTAATCCCATGTATGGATTACCCAACTACCCCTTGTCCGAGAACCTGGACCAAGTGGTCATGCTTTGCAGATCCGAGATCGCGAGTATCTAGACTACTCCGGTCCCTATACTACTGATTCGACATCTGATGATGATGATGATGATCGTGACGAAGCCTCAAGGAGGCGACGTGCTAGTAGAGAGCCCCGAAGGAGGCCCCGAAGGATCCATGATGGACCTCCGCAAACAATTGAGGAAAGGATCAAGGCTCATGAGGCTGAGATCCAGAGGCCGAAAGATGATGCCTCTAGGGAGCAAGCAAGGCAGAATCAAAGTCTGCATCGACCTCCTCCAATCTCAGGAAGTGTTCCTGTTATAGATCTGGAGAGGTCGTCTAGGAGACGAAGAAGGGCCGATGCCTCAATTGAAGGAACGGCAAGGGCGGAAGTCCCCAGAAACAACCCCAGGGATCTGATGCCACTAGATCTTGATGATCCAACACCTCCGTTCACTGAAGAGGTGATGAATGCCCGCATCTCAAAAAAAATTCAAGATGCCAACGATCAAGGCCTATGATGGAACAGGCGATCCTGAAACCCATGTTAGGATGTTCACCGCTGCACTACTGCTGCAACCTACTAGTGACGCCTTAAAGTGTAGGGCGTTCCCTCAAACCCTGTCGGGTATGGCTCAAAGGTGGTATAGCAGGCTACCTGCAAATTCGATTGGCTCTTTCAAAGAGTTGAAAAGTGCCTTTGTTAGCCAATTCATTAGTGGAAGAGTTCATGAAAAGAGTTCTGCATCCCTCATGTATGTGGTACAAGGGAAGAACGAGAATCTAAGGGATTATCTCAAGCGATTCACCAAGGAAACATTGAATATCACAGACCTGGAGAACAAAGTGGCCATGGTAGCCTTGGAACACGGAACCACTGACCCTTTTTTCAAGAGGTCTTTGGCAAAACATCCTCCTGAGAACATGGCTGAGCTCCAACGAAGGGCCGATAAGTATATCAAGTCAGAGGATAGCATGAAAAAAGAAGCTGTTGTAGGCAATGGCAAGGGCTCTAATGATTTTAAGAAACGGAAGCAAGAACAAGGGTATGATGCTAGGGACAAGTATCCCCGGACTAGCAAGGATTCTGAATCACCACCGAAGAAAAGTTTCGGACCAAGATTCAATGACTATGCAAGACTAAATGCTCCAAGGAGTTAGATCCTGTTGGAGATTGGGAAAGATAAAGATTTTCGATGGCCGAAGCCACTTAGGGGTGATCCCGCAAAGAGAAACAAAGATCAGTACTGTAGATTCCACCGCGATGCGGGGCATGATACGGATGATTGTAGGAAGTTGAAGGACGAGATTGAATTCTTGATCCGGAAAGGAAAACTGAACAAGTTTACTAAGGGAGATGATCGTGGAACTCAAAGAAGGGAATATGATAGAAGAGACAATGATAGAAGGGATAATGATCGAGACCGAGATCATAACCCACAGCCCCGCGGGCCAGTTATTAACATGATATGGGGAGGCCCGACAGTGGCTGGTACAACACGAAACTCTCGAAAGGCGTATGCCAGAGAAGTGATGCACATCGTGGGAGAAGCCCCGAAGGGTGCCAGGACTGAGATAGCAATTGGATTCGATGACTCAGACCTCGAAGGGGTGAAATTTCCCCATGACGACCCGTTGGTCATAACCCCTGTGATTGAGAACTCGGAAGTGAAG
Organism: Kitagawia praeruptora; assembly: GCA_037693485.1. Lineage (NCBI taxonomy): Eukaryota > Viridiplantae > Streptophyta > Magnoliopsida > Apiales > Apiaceae > Kitagawia > Kitagawia praeruptora. Next base: position 38,033,849 of record CM075346.1, on the reverse strand, counting down.
CGAGTCTTGATAGAAAATGGAGCTTCTGTTGATATTTTGTTTCATGATGCATTTATAAAGATGGGGTACACTGACTCTCAGTTGACCCCGACCAACATGCCGATTTACGGATTCAATGGAGTTGAGTCCAAGGTTGAAGGAACAATTCAGTTACCTATGACTGTTGGACAAGAACCTAAGGAGGCTACTAAGATGCTGAATTTTCTGGTGATTAAGGCATCCTCGACCTATAATGCAATCCTGGGAAGGACTGGACTTCATGCGTTCAAGGCTGTTGCCTCTACCTATCACATGAAGATTAAGTTTCCAATCCGGAATGGAGTTGGAGAACAGAAAGGTGACCAGAAAATGGCAAGGAGATGCTATGTCTCCGCACTGAGATCTGATGGAGTCAGGGGGCAGGTACTCCCAATCGAAGACATGGATGTCCGTGGTGATGATGAACACCGAGGAAAGCCGGCAGAGGACTTAGTTCCTATCCCTCTAGAGCCGGGCAACCCTGAGAAAGTAACTTATGTGGGAGCGTCTTTAAAAGAACCCTTGAAGGGCAAGTTGATAGCATTCTTGCAAGAAAATATTGATGTGTTCGCTTGGACTGCAGCTGACATGCCAGGGATTGATCCCCAACTCATTACTCACAAGCTGAATGTTGATCCTGGACGGAAGACAATAAAACAGAAGAAGATGAATTTTGCTCCTGAAAGGCAGGAGGCCATCAAACAAGAAGTTGACAAGCTCTTAGAGGCTGGGTTTATTGAAGAGATTCAGTTTCCTGAATGGTTAGCAAACCCTGTGATGGTCAAGAAAGCGAATGTGAAGTGGAGGATGTGTATAGACTTCACTGATTTGAATGATGCATGTCCAAAGGATTGTTTTCCCCTGCCGAGGATTGATATGTTGATAGATGCTACAGCTGGACATGAGATGTTGAGCTTCATGGATGGATTCAGCGGCTATAATCAGATTAAGATGCACAAGGATGACATCCCTAAGGTATCTTTCATAACTGACTTTGGTGTTTTCTGCTATCTTGTTATGGCTTTTGGTCTAAAGAATGCAGGAGCTACTTACCAACGACTGGTGAATAAGATATTCGCCCATCTGATTGGAAAAACCATGGAGGTCTATGTTGATGACATGTTAGTCAAGAGCCTACTCAAGGCAGATCACATTAAGCACCTCAGAGAGGCATTCGAAGTGCTGAGGCACCAAAAAATGATGTTGAATCCAGCCAAGTGTGCTTTTGGCGTTGGATCTGGAAATTTTTTGGGTTTGATGGTTTCGAAAAGAGGCATAGAAGCCAACCCAGACAAGATCAAAGCAATCTTAGACATGGAACCTCCCCGTTCTGTGAGGGACGTACAGAAGCTAACCGAGAGAGTGGCCGCTCTAGGGAGATTTATCTCCAAGTCTGGTGATAAGTGCTTGCCTTTCTTTCAAGCATTGAAGAAAGTGAAAAATTTTGAATGGACACATAAAATCCAAGAGGCCTTTGAACAATTGAAGAAGTACATGGCTGAAGCACCGTTGTTGGCCAAGCCAAGTCCCGGAGAGACTCTTTATCTATATCTGGCAGTGTCTGAGCAAGCACTGAGTGTCGTCCTCATCAAAAAAGAGAACAAGGTTCAGAGACCTATCTACTATGTAAGCAAGGTGCTCCACGGAGCCGAGTTAAATTACTCATCCATCAAGAAATTTGCTTTGGCGTTGGTGACAGCTTCAAGAAAGCTAAGACCGTACTTTCAGTCGCATAAAATCGAGGTCCTGATGGACCAGCAATTGAGGAACATATTGCACAGTCCAAAAGCAAGTGGAAGATTGATTAAGTGGGCAATCGAACTTGGAGAGTTTGACATCACGTATAAGCCTCGAACAGCGCGCCATCAAGGCTCAGGCATTGGCTGACTTCGTGGTTGAATGTACTATAGGCAACCAAGAAGTCGGGGGGCAGGAGATAATAACCACCCTTGAGAGTGGAGATAAAGATGAAGAACTTGTACCTGATCAGAAGGAGTATTGGGTGCTCTATTTTGATGGAGCATCAAAAACAAAATCTAGTGGCGCAGGCTTAGTGTTGCAAAACCCCGATGGGTTCACAGTTGAATATGCTTTGAAGTTATACTTTCCTACTACCAACAATGAAGCTGAATATGAGGCGTTGATAGCTGGCTTAGGCTTGGCAAGAATCATGAGGGTCAAGAACCTCAAAGTCTGTGGAGACTCAAGGCTTGTAGTATCACAAGTGAATGGCGAGTTCGAGGCCAAGGATGAAACCATGGCAAGGTATCTAAGGATCGTGAAGGGTATTATGACCCAATTTGAGGAATGCTATGTGGAGCACATCCAAGAGAGGAAAACGTTAAGGCTGATGCCCTGTCCAAGTTTGCTTCCTCTGAGATAGAGAATTACGCAGGGAGTGTTTACTTCCAGGTCTTGAAGGCCCCGTTCATCAACTCTAAGTTGATAGCACCGATTAATCTAGGAAGCTGTTGGATGGATCCCATCAAAGCTCACCTTGAAACTGGATGGCTCCCTGACGATGCCTTGGAGGCACGAAAGTTGTCAGTGAGAGCATTGAGATACGCATTGATCGAAGGCATTCTCTACAAGAGATCGTTTGTCATCCCTTACTTGAAGTGTTTGAGGCCCCATGAGGCAAGAGAAGCGTTGGAAGAAGTTCATGGAGGGATCTGTGGACAACACTTGGGGGCAGGGCCCTAGCTCACAAGATCACTCGTCTAGGATTCTATTGGCCAGAGATGTTGGCTGATGCAAAAGATTATGTTAAGAGGTGTGAAAGGTGCTAAAAGCACGCTCCGATTGTAAAGCAGCCGCCTGAGATGTTAAACCCGATCAGCTCTCCTATTCCGTTTGCAATGTGGGGAATGGATATACTTGGTCCTTTTCCCGTAGCATTTGCACAAAGAAAGTTTTTGATAGTAGCCATCGACTACTTCACTAAGTGGATTGAGGCCAAACCCCTAGCCAAGATAACCATCAAGCAAGTTGCCCAGTTCTTTTAGGAGAACGTGATCTGCAGATATGGAATCCCACGAATCCTTGTAACGGATAATGGGACGCAATTCAACAATGAAGAGTTCAAGAAGTACTGTGAGGAAAATGCTATTGATCTTCGTTTTACTTCAGTAGCACACCCGCAAGCTAATGGACAAGCTGAGGTAGCTAATCGTATAATCCTTGATGGACTGAAGAAAAGGGTTGAAAACCAACAAAGGCATACCAGGCCTAAGGTCAAGCGCTAAGAAGCAAATGAAATATCTGAATGATCAACCGAAAAGAAAGACCTCCTCTATGAGAAATAAGGGGAAGGCAAGAACTAAAGAACTTCGTTACAAGATCCTACATCTTAAAATGAGAATCATGGGTTGGTGATTACCTTAAAAACAAGGATTCAGCAAACAAGTTAAGGCCCGGAAGGTCACGAGAGCTAGGAAACAAGTAATTTGAATTCAAGGTTCACGAAACCTTTCAAGACATGGCAAACACCTCCTAATGACCTGAAACCACGTGATTGGTGGTCCAGAACACCCCCAACTTGATAAATGTTTTGGTAGTTGATTAAGAACGCTTATTAGAAAAGCTAACAAGAAAGGTTGATACCTCGATTTGGAAATTGAAAAATCAACTTGGGATCCCGGGTCTCTGATCCAGAACATCGACGTGGAACCTGAGAACATCAACCTCGAATCCTGGAATGAGAAACACGAGATATGAGCCATGAAGGCCAAAGTTAGCCATGAAGTCCAAGATTAGCCATGAAGGCCAAAGTTAGCCATGAAGGCCAAGATTAGCCACGAAGGCCAAGATTAGCCATGAAGGCCAAAGTTAGCCATGAAGGCCAAGATTAGCCATGAAGGCCAAAGTTAGCCATGAAGGCCAAGATTAGCTCTGAAGGCCAAACTTGATGAGGTCGTCATGAATCTCTAATCAAGATCCAAAGACTGAAACTTCAAGTCAAAACTCGAAGACCAGTCTGAAAAAGTGGATCTTCGATCTAAAACTATCTATTACAGACGGAAGGAATCGTTATAATTCATATATGCCAAGGAAGAAATAGCTGATATATTTGCTGAACATATGATTGCGCTTAAGAAGTTAAGTAACAAGTTCAGCCTTAAGCACAAGATTAGCAGTGCTAATCATAAATTAAAGATTAATATCATTAGAAGTCACGAGTGACCAAAACGATGACTTGAGATCAAGATCAAGAATCTTGATCCTTAAGATGACAAATAACTTGAGATCAAGATCAAGAATCTTGATCCTTAAGATGACAAATAACTTGAGATCAAGATCAAGAATCTTGATCCTTGAGATGACGAATGACTGGAGATCAAGATCACGGAGGGGTTTTAGGTTCGGGCTTCCCAGCCAACCACGAGGTGGCCGACCACGACACCCGGAGGGCCATAGCCGACCACCGTGCAGCCAACCATGGCGTTTTGGGAAGCCTCAGCCGACCAAGGAGTGGCCGACCACGAAGCGGCCGACCACCACGCCCGAGGGAGCAGCAGCCGACCACGAGACGGCTGACCACCGCACCCGGGGGTGTGCCAGCCGACCACGAGCTAGAAGACCACCAAGTGGCCGACCACCGTGCCCGGGAGGCCTCCGGCCGATCACCATGTGGCCGACCACAGTGAATTGAGCCCCTCCGGCCGATCACGGGCTAGCCGACCACGAGCTACCCGTTGATCCGGCCGATCACGGGTAGTTTGTGGTCCTAGATCCCGACTTTTTCAGCGAACCTCGGGTAGTTTTCAGACCTAGAACTTGAATTTTTCATCGAATCTTGGATGATTCTCCTTAAGATCACAGATGACTTAAGATCAAGATCAAGTTTCTTGATCCTTAAGATCACGGATTACTTAAGATCAAGATCAAGTTTCTTGATCCTTAAGATCACGGATAACTTGAGATCAAGATCAAGTTTTTCGATCCTCAAGACCACGGATGATTTTCAGGTCCGGGTTTCCTAGCCAACCACTAATTGGCCGACCAAGCTCCAAGGAGGGCGTCAGCCGACCAAGACTGATTTTCAGTCCTATACGGACTGTTGACGCTGTTTGGGCCATATCTTGAGCTCCGGGTATCAGATTTGGACGATCTTACAGTCCACGCGAAGATCTCTGAGTTTTCTATAGTCTTGGAGACCACTAGACGACCACTAATTGGCCGACCAAGCTCCAAGGAGGGCGTCAGCCGACCAAGACTGATTTTCAGTCCTATACGGACTGTTGACGCTGTTTGGGCCATATCTTGAGCTCCGGGTATCAGATTTGGACGATCTTATAGTCCACGCGAAGATCTCTGAGTTTTCTATAGTATTGGAGACCACTAGCCGACCACTAATTGGCCGTCCAAGCTCCAAGGAGGGCGTCAGCCGACCAAGACTGATTTTCAGTCCTATACGGACTGTTGACGCTGTTTGGGCCATATCTTGAGCTCCGGGTATCAGATTTGGACGATTTTACAGTCCACGCGAAGATCTCTGAGTTTTCTATAGTCTTGGAGACCACTAGCCGACCACTAATTGGCTGACCAAGCTCCAAGGAGGGCGTCAGCCGACCAAGACTGATTTTCAGTCCTATACGAACTGTTGACGCTGTTTGGGCCATATCTTGAGCTCCGGGTATCAGATTTGGACGATCTTACAGTCCACGCGAAGATCTCTGAGTTTTCTATAGTCTTGGAGACCACTAGCCGACCACTAATTGGCCGAACAAGCTCCAAGGAGGGCGTCAGCCGACCAAGACTGATTTTCAGTCCTACACGGACTGTTGACGTTGTTTGGGCCATATCTTGAGCTCCGGGTATCAGATTTGGACAATCTTACAGTCCACGCGAAGCTCTCTGAATTTTCTACAGTCTTGGAGACTCTTGTCCGACTGGGTACTGGCCGACCGAGGCAGTTTGATGCCCTTAAGCCAACCGGGAACTCAATGCGATCCTTCAAATGCTGTTTGGGCCATATCTTAAGCTCCGGATGTCAGATTCGGATGATCTTACAGTCCACACTAAGCTAATTGAATTTTCTATAGTCTTGGACCATCCTTTGCCGACCACCTCATTTTTTTTGGAGGGCCTTAGCTAATTGGAAGTGGATGCTGATGTTCCGTCAACCTTGAAAAATCACTTTGATATTCAGAACACCCCTGACTCGCTTCATACCTCACTAAAGTGGTTTAGAAAGTTGAAACATGTTAGTGATGATTCAAACATGACAATGATGATTCAATGTTTTCAGAAAACGTCAGCCGATCACCATTTAGCGCCGTTAGTGCCGATAACACCGTTGGTGGCGATAGCACCATTAGTGCTGTAAGCACCGTTAGTGCCGATAGCACCGTTAGTGCTGTAAGCGCCGTTAGTGCCGATAACACCGTTGGTGGCGATAGCACCATTAGTGCCGATAGCACCGTTAGTGCCGATAGCACCGATAATGTCGTTAGCACCGTTTATTGCCGATTAGCACCGATTAGTGTCGTTTAAGCACCGTTTAGTGCCGATTAGCACCGAGTAGTGTCGTTTAGTACCGTGAGTGCCATTTTATCCTCCCTTTTAACATTGTTTAACACTGTTTAAACATTGTTTAAGGCTGGTTAGCGCCGTCTAGTGCCGTTTAGTGCCGTTTTATGTCGTTTAACGTCGTTTAAACATTGTTTAAGAATCGTTAAGGCTGATTAGTGCCGATTAGCATCGAATTAACATTGTCGTGAACGCGTCGGTCGCTCCACGCTTTACACAAAGACAATACTCGTGAAACACTAGTGTACAAAGATGAACCCTGACCCAAGTCTCGAAAAAGGCCATTAAAACTTCAAGGAAAACCTGATCAGTTTTCCTAGAAGTTGGGGGGCAAATGATATGGGCTAAAAGTAAGCCCTAAAGACACATTTAATGTGGCATTAATTATACCCGGAATGGTCCAAACGTGGTGCCCACCAGATGGGCCCAAACCCTAGTTATAATATTAATTTCGTAATTAATATTAGAGGTAATAAACAGCTTAGCAAATAAGAGTCAAACAAGGATATAACTCTGGCCTGGCTTAGCCTCCAAGATACATATTTCAACATGGAAACTGATTCCTACAAGGAAGGGGTCTAGAAACTTCCTTGAGGCGGTGGCTTGCCCACCAAGACACCCACTCCTACCATAATTCTAAGGCTTCTCAGCCTATATAAGGGCCTGACCCCTCATTCTCAGAACTACGTTGGGCAGAGCTCCATACGTCACCCACCACGTTTTGGCTTAATCCTCGAATAAGGACATACAAGTCACTGCGTCCTAGGTGAGCTCTCGACGCCATAGCCTCGAGGGCACCATCGCCTAGAACTACATTTTGGCTTGATTCTCAATACGAGATACGTAGGCACTCTGTGAGGACCGATTAGTCCCGAACAAGGAAACAGCCATTAAAGCTTGAAGCTCACCAACCCCTTTGCATTAAATACACATAAACCCTAGCCGTAATATTCGTAACCTAGTTTTTATTCCACAACATTTGGCGCCGTCTGTGACAGCCCCAAATCCGGGCCATCACGGACCAATTTCCATTCAATATCAATATCTCTTGAGTTTTTTTTTTAACAATTGATACTTATGCCATTGACCCCGCAATAATAAACATACACACCAGTCATATGCTCAGAGAACAACATTCAACATAATAAAGTTAAGAGTTGAACAGTTATTACAAACCAGGATCATACTTAAGTACATTGTTGAATAACACTTCGACATGAAGCGTTCCAACAATTAAAAGTTCATTACATTCTTACACCCTTAATTATACATAAGTTCTCAGAACCCGTCTGCCTCTACGCTACCTCAGGAATCGATGCTAGCGTGCTCTCAGAAGGTCGCCTTCCCCCTACCCTCTTGCGGGGCGTTCTGCGAAGTATTGGCATTCCTAGATGTATATAGATAAGTAGCAAGAATGAGCCAAAATAGCTCAGCAAGATAATTTCTATCTACTAACATCAAAGGAAAATAAACCGTTATATATATATATATAATAGACAAAATCAAACTTCAGTTATTATGGAAGAATTTTATTTCCATTCAATATGTATATACACTTTCCAATTATCCTTGTACGTGAGAAATATATAGTATCATTCCATCAATCTCGCTTCTAACATCATATAATATCAGTTCCTCTTCTTGAATGCTATAACCATCAATATACCATTTCAATGTAATCTTTCAAGATAATATAAAAACTTGAACAAATCTCTCACTATAATCTTCTCATTTCCTTCTTATGCAACAATCATATAAATTAATATAAAATCAGTTTCTCTTCGTTTGTAGCAATAATTCCATCATTTCATATCACTTTTCTGTTTTCAGTTATAAAAATCTGAAAACCATTTTCAATTCTTTCTTTCAAGTTTTGGGGATCTCTGCTGGCGCCAGATACGTAGGACGATGATCAGTCGCCTGACCGTATCCGCTCTCTGTTTACTACTAGTAGAAGGGATGATCCCTACCTGGTAATCAACCCTGGAGGAAGGCTACCTGCTACATCCTCCCTTGGCATCTTCGTGCCGAAATAAAATATTGGATGCTGGACTGTGCCACTACCACACAGCCTCGTACGCTTACTGTTGCAATCCCCCTTTTTCAAATCATCAAATACCATTTCACATTTTCCATTTCCATTCACATTTCCCTTCATATATATCATTTCCATTTCCATTTATCATCACCTTTAAAAATTTATATATGTCATAATACTTTGATTATGACTCAGACATCTCCTCTGTATTCAATGAAATCAACATGCTTTTATATACGTGGAGTATTCCATTTATCTCAAAAGTATTAAATACCATACAATAATATTTATTAAATCACAATACTTAGGAAGAATATAATATTATAAATCATATAACCCTAGATAATAACTGATACCATTCCTTTATATATCTTTAGATAACAACTGATACCATTCCTTTATATTCCCTTAATCATAAGGCATGTTCACTTCATGCACAATCATCTCTATGTATATCCATATCCATCTCATACTCATATCCATATCCATATTCATATTATACTCATATATATCTCCTTTGAATATCAATAATCAAGGAAAATAAATTTTTAACAATATAGTAACAATAGCATCACATATATATATATTCCATGAAATCATGTTTCTTTGAAGATAATAATTTCCAAGTAGGGATAGAAAATATCTTGCCTCGGTTTCGGTATCTGGACGGTGTGGCTCATGTCTCCTCCGGAGTTTCTATAAACACAAAAGGTCCGTCGTTAGAATACCACATCTCTTACTCACTACACTCTTGTATAACTAGACCCTTGACACTTCAATATATGCTTAACGTATCATTATTACCCCAAAGGTTCAAGAACTTAACCATTTATAAACTCAATCAAAGTTTCAGGGGTTTTTCACCATTTCCCCTAACGACCACACTTAACTGTAAAAATTCTCAGAAAATATGGATTTCGAATTTTAATGCAAGGTCAACTGGTAATGCCTCTTTGACTACCCTACTACAATATCCCAAAATTTTATAATTTTTAACAGTGTTTAAGTATGTCAACTATAACCTCAAAGTTGCCACAATTGCATTTTCTCGGTTTCTGAACCACTTTCACTAAAACTGACTTTTCTCCTAAACCGTGCATCAGATTTTAACGCACTTTATATCAAAACGATCTATGAACTAAGCTCTATCATCTCATGGTCACTTGAAGGTCTGGACAGTAAGGTACCGTACGGATATAGTGTCCAAAAACAGGGCAGTTTATGATTCTAATGAAAATCGGACATTATAACGGCTATATTTTTATACTTTCCAAAATCAAACTCCTCCAAATCAATCATCCACCTTATACACCATCACCTACACCATGTGGCCATCTTACCAATCATGGTTACAAGCACATACTCCTTCCATATTCAACTTTAATCACTTACAAACACATGGATCATCATAATCTTAACATTTACACCACTTAATCACTAAACCAAACAATATCTATCATAAATATAAAAGGGCAAGCATAATTATACCTTCTTGAAGCTTTAACAACACTTAACAAAGGCTTGTAGTCCTTGAGAAGCCTTGATATAGCCTTATAACACCTTAAACTAACAAGAAACATCAAGAACATACTTAGAATTTTCGGAGTTTCCAAAACCCAGCTGAAAGAACATGAAACACGAGCCCCTTACCTTGCTTTTCTGGAAGAACCTTGTGAAATAAGAGTTGTAGATTATCTCATGGGCTTTCTAAAAAGCTATAGAACGCAAAATTTGGCTGAGAAACGAAGGAGTTATGCTCGTTTTACTGAGCTGATGCCTATTTACCCGAATTGTTCTTAATGGATGAAGATGATAAGATTTTTGTGTTGGTTGGTGTTATCTTGAGAAGTCTAGAGTTTTGTGGAGTTTTATGGATACTTACTTGGAAAAATTACTAATTAATCCTTGGTGGAAGTAGGTGGAAGCTTGCCTAATTTGATGATATAAGCAGTGATGTCATGGATGATGTCACAACACTAATTCCTTAATCTTGTTCTTGATTTTCTTAAGTAAAATGTTAATTACCTTGGTGGATTATAATGTAATATATATCCTTGTTGTATCACTAATTTGGGTTGTTTTGTTCCCATACTCGTCTAATTACGATTTGTTTCGAATATACCTCGTTATCCCAGTGGTTCTGAAATCATTTAAAGATCCAAATTCCTTGGGTATTTCCTTAACTTAATAATCCCTTGGTTTAACCTAAATTCACTAATCCCTCAATATATAATTCTTATAATATTTCCATGCTCCTCAATATCCAATAGAAGCTTATTCGAAATCAAAATCCTCAAAATCCATATTCGGGAATTTCTGAAATCTATCGTCATTTCGAGTCACTTATTTTCAATGTACAACACTAATATGGTTTCTGTTTATTCATTTTCTATTTCCATTATAGAGTACCTACATACCATTTCTCTAAATCCTCAAAATTTAATATTCATGGGATCACTATAGCATTGCTAAAGTTAGGGTTATTACACCGTCTGTGGGAAGAAAACATCAACCATGGTTAACACACGAAGAACTGTACCAAGCTCTACCGAAGCTTTACCGATCAGCTCTGCTCCACCTCTTACCTCTGGGACAACCACGCAAGAACAAGGGACGATACCCCAAAATCAAGTTTCTCAGCCTCTAGGGACGAATCCCCCTGCTGGGAGTACGCTGCCTATGGTTGTCCATCCAGATCAGGGAACCAACTCTCTTCAGATGGTGGTCTCTCCCCTGATCGATCCTAACCGCCCTCCATCTGGGGTACAGATCCATACTACGGATCTCCCCGTGAATACTAATCCCATGTATGGATTACCCAACTACCCCTTGTCCGAGAACCTGGACCAAGTGGTCATGCTTTGCAGATCCGAGATCGCGAGTATCTAGACTACTCCGGTCCCTATACTACTGATTCGACATCTGATGATGATGATGATGATGATCGTGACGAAGCCTCAAGGAGGCGACGTGCTAGTAGAGAGCCCCGAAGGAGGTCCCGAAGGATCCATGATGGACCTCCGCAAACAATTGAGGAAAGGATCAAGGCTCATGAGGCTGAGATCCAGAGGCCGAAAGATGACGCCGCTAGGGAGCAAGCAAGGCAGAATCAAATTCTGCATCGACCTCCTCCAATCTCAGGAAGTGTTCCTGTTATAGATCTGGAGAGGTCGTCTAGGAGACGAAGAAGGGCCGATGCCTCAATTGAAGGAACGGCAAGGGCGGAAGTCCCCAGAAACAACCCCAGGGATCTGATGCCGCTAGATCTTGATGATCCAACACCTCCGTTCACTGAAGAGGTGATGAATGCCCGCATCTCAAAAAAAATTCAAGATGCCAACGATCAAGGCCTATGATGGAACAGGCGATCCTGAAACCCATGTTAGGATGTTCACCGCTGCACTACTGCTGCAACCTACTAGTGACGCCTTAAAGTGTAGGGCGTTCCCTCAAACCCTGTCGGGTATGGCTCAAAGGTGGTATAGCAGGCTACCTGCAAATTCGATTGGCTCTTTCAAAGAGTTGAAAAGTGCCTTTGTTAGCCAATTCATTCGTGGAAGAGTTCATGAAAAGAGTTCTGCATCCCTCATGTATGTGGTACAAGGGAAGAACGAGAATCTAAGGGATTATCTCAAGCGATTCACCAAGGAAACATTGAATATCACAGACCTGGAGAACAAAGTGGCCATGGTAGCCTTGGAACACGGAACCACTGGCCCTTTTTTCAAGAGGTCTTTGGCAAAACATCCTCCTGAGAACATGGCTGAGCTCCAACGAAGGGCCGATAAGTATATCAAGTCAGAGGATAGCATGAAAAAAGAAGCTGTTGTAGGCAATGGCAAGGGCTCTAATGATTTTAAGAAACGGAAGCAAGAACAAGGGTATGATGCTAGGGACAAGTATCCCCGGACTAGCAAGGATTCTGAATCACCACCGAAGAAAAGTTTCGGACCAAGATTCAATGACTATGCAAGACTGAATGCTCCAAGGAGTTAGATCCTGTTGGAGATTGGGAAAGATAAAGATTTTCGATGGCCGAAGCCACTTAGGGGTGATCCCGCAAAGAGAAACAAAGATCAGTACTGTAGATTCCACCGCGATGCGGGGCATGATACGGATGATTGTAGGCAGTTGAAGGACGAGATTGAATTCTTGATCCGGAAAGGAAAACTGAACAAGTTTACTAAGGGAGATGATCGTGGAACTCAAAGAAGGGAATATGATAGAAGAGACAATGATAGAAGGGATAATGATCGAGACCGAGATCGTAACCCACAGCCTCGAGGGCCAGTTATTAACATGATATGGGGAGGCCCGACAGCGGCTGGTACAACACGAAACTCTCGAAAGGCGTATGCCAGAGAAGTGATGCACATCGTGGGAGAAGCCCCGAAGGGTGCCAGGACTGAGATAGCAATTGGATTCGATGACTCAGACCTCGAAGGGGTGAAATTTCCCCATGACGACCCGTTGGTCATAACCCCTGTGATTGAGAACTCGGAAGTGAAGCGAGTCTTGATAGAAAATGGAGCTTCTGTTGATATTTTGTTTCATGATGCATTTATAAAGATGGGGTACACTGACTCTCAGTTGACCCCGACCAACATGCCGATTTACGGATTCAATGGAGTTGAGTCCAAGGTTGAAGGAACAATTCAGTTACCTATGACTGTTGGACAAGAACCTAAGGAGGCTACTAAGATGCTGAATTTTCTGGTGATTAAGGCATCCTCGACCTATAATGCAATCCTGGGAAGGACTGGACTTCATGCGTTCAAGGCTGTTGCCTCTACCTATCACATGAAGATTAAGTTTCCAATCCGGAATGGAGTTGGAGAACAGAAAGGTGACCAGAAAATGGCAAGGAGCTGCTATGTCTCCGCACTGAGATCTGATGGAGTCAGGGGGCAGGTACTCCCAATCGAAGACATGGATGTCCGTGGTGATGATGAACACCGAGGAAAGCCGGCAGAGGACTTAGTTCCTATCCCTCTAGAGCCGGGCAACCCTGAGAAAGTAACTTATGTGGGAGCGTCTTTAAAAGAACCCTTGAAGGGCAAGTTGATAGCATTCTTGCAAGAAAATAGTGATGTGTTCGCTTGGACTGCAGCTGACATGCCAGGGATTGATCCCCAACTCATTACTCACAAGCTGAATGTTGATCCTGGACGGAAGACAATAAAACAGAAGAAGATGAATTTTGCACCTGAAAGGCAGGAGACCATCAAACAAGAAGTTGACAAGCTCTTAGAGGCTGGGTTTATTGAAGAGATTCAGTTTCCTGAATGGTTAGCAAACCCTGTGATGGTCAAGAAAGCGAATGTGAAGTGGAGGATGTGTATAGACTTCACTGATTTGAATGATGCATGTCCAAAGGATTGTTTTCCCCTGCCGAGGATTGATATGTTGATAGATGCTACAGCTGGACATGAGATGTTGAGCTTCATGGATGGATTCAGCGGCTATAATCAGATTAAGATGCACAAGGATGACATCCCTAAGGTATCTTTCATAACTGACTTTGGTGTTTTCTGCTATCTTGTTATGGCTTTTGGTCTAAAGAATGCAGGAGCTACTTACCAACGACTGGTGAATAAGATATTCGCCCATCTGATTGGAAAAACCATGGAGGTCTATGTTGATGACATGTTAGTCAAGAGCCTACTCAAGGCAGATCACATTAAGCACCTCAGAGAGGCATTCGAAGTGCTGAGGCACCAAAAAATGATGTTGAATCCAGCCAAGTGTGCTTTTGGCGTTGGATCTGGAAATTTTTTGGGTTTGATGGTTTCGAAAAGAGGCATAGAAGCCAACCCAGACAAGATCAAAGCAATCTTAGACATGGAACCTCCCCGTTCTGTGAGGGACGTACAGAAGCTAACCGAGAGAGTGGCCGCTCTAGGGAGATTTATCTCCAAGTCTGGTGATAAGTGCTTGCCTTTCTTTCAAGCATTGAAGAAAGTGAAAAATTTTGAATGGACACATAAAATCCAAGAGGCCTTTGAACAATTGAAGAAGTACATGGCTGAAGCCCCGTTGTTGGCCAAGCCAAGTCCCGGAGAGACTCTTTATCTATATCTGGCAGTGTTTGAGCAAGCATTGAGTGTCGTCCTCATCAAAAAAGAGAACAAGGTTCAGAGACCTATCTACTATGTAAGCAAGGTGCTCCACGGAGCCGAGTTAAATTACTCATCCATCAAGAAATTTGCTTTGGCGTTGGTGACAGCTTCAAGAAAGCTAAGACCGTACTTTCAGTCGCATAAAATTGAGGTCCTGATGGACCAGCAATTGAGGAACATATTGCACAGTCCAAAAGCAAGTGGAAGATTGATTAAGTGGGCAATCGAACTTGGAGAGTTTGACATCACGTATAAGCCTCGAACAGCCATCAAGGCTCAGGCATTGGCTGACTTCGTGGTTGAATGTACCATAGGCAACCAAGAAGTCGGGGGGCAGGAGATAGTAACCACCCTTGAGAGTGGAGATAAAGATGAAGAACTTGTACCTGATCAGAAGGAGTATTGGGTGCTCTATTTTGATGGAGCATAAAAAACAAAATCTAGTGGCGCGGGCTTAGTGTTGCAAAACCCCGATGGGTTCACAGTTGAATATGCTTTGAAGTTATACTTTCCTACTACCAACAATGAAGCTGAATATGAGGCGTTGATAGCTGGCTTAGGCTTGGCAAGAATCATGAGGGTCAAGAACCTCAAAGTCTGTGGAGACTCAAGGCTTGTAGTATCACAAGTGAATGGCGAGTTCGAGGCCAAGGATGAAACCATGGCAAGGTATCTAAGGATCGTGAAGGGTATTATGACCCAATTTGAGGAATGCTATGTGGAGCACATCCAAGAGAGGAAAACGTTAAGGCTGATGCCCTGTCCAAGTTTGCTTCCTCTGAGATAGAGAATTACGCAGGGAGTGTTTACTTCCAGGTCTTGAAGGCCCCGTTCATCAACTCTAAGTTGATAGCACCGATTAATCTAGGAAGCTGTTGGATGGATCCCATCAAAGCTCACCTTGAAACTGGATGGCTCCCTGACGATGCCTTGGAGGCACGAAAGTTGTCAGTGAGAGCATTGAGATACGCATTGATCGAAGGCATTCTCTACAAGAGATCGTTTGTCATCCCTTACTTGAAGTGTTTGAGGCCCCATGAGGCAAGAGAAGCGTTGGAAGAAGTTCATGGAGGGATCTGTGGACAACACTTGGGGGCAGGGCCCTAGCTCACAAGATCACTCGTCTAGGATTCTATTGGCCAGAGATGTTGGCTGATGCAAAAGATTATGTTAAGAGGTGTGAAAGGTGCTAAAAGCACGCTCCGATTGTAAAGCAACCGCCTGAGATGTTAACCCCGATCAGCTCTCCTATTCCGTTTGCAATGTGGGGAATGGATATACTTGGTCCTTTTCCCGTAGCATTTGCACAAAGAAAGTTTTTGATAGTAGCCATCGACTACTTCACTAAGTGGATTGAGGCCAAACCCCTAGCCAAGATAACCATCAAGCAAGTTGCCCAGTTCTTTTAGGAGAACGTGATCTGCAGATATGGAATCCCACGAATCCTTGTAACGGATAATGGGACGCAATTCAACAATGAAGAGTTCAAGAAGTACTGTGAGGAAAATGCTATTGATCTTCGTTTTACTTCAGTAGCACACCCGCAAGCTAATGGACAAGCTGAGGTAGCTAATCGTATAATCCTTGATGGACTGAAGAAAAGGGTTGAAAACCAACAAAGGCATACCAGGCCTAAGGTCAAGCGCTAAGAAGCAAATGAACTATCTGAATGATCAACCGAAAAGGAAGACCTCCTCCATGAGAAATAAGGGGAAGGCAAGAACTAAAGAACTTCGTTACAAGATCCTACATCTTAAAATGAGAATCATGGGTTGGTGATAACCTTAAAAACAAGGATTCGGCAAACAAGTTAAGGCCCGGAAGGTCACGAGAGCTAGGAAACAAGTAATTTGAATTCAAGGTTCACGAAACCTTTCAAGACATGGCAAACACCTCCTAATGACCTGAAACCACGTGATTGGTGGTCCAGAACACCCCCAACTTGATAAATGTTTTGGTAGTTGATTAAGAACGCTTATTAGAAAAGCTAACAAGAAAGGTTGATACCTCGATTTGGAAATTGAAAAATCAACTTGGGATCCCGGGTCTCTGATCCAGAACATCGACGTGGAACCTGAGAACATCAACCTCGAATCCTGGAATGAGAAACACGAGATATGAGCCATGAAGGCCAAAGTTAGCCATGAAGTCCAAGATTAGCCATGAAGGCCAAAGTTAGCCATGAAGGCCAAGATTAGCCACGAAGGCCAAGATTAGCCATGAAGGCCAAAGTTAGCCATGAAGGCCAAGATTAGCCATGAAGGCCAAAGTTAGCCATGAAGGCCAAGATTAGCTCTGAAGGCCAAACTTGATGAGGTCGTCATGAATCTCTAATCAAGATCCAAAGACTGAAACTTCAAGTCAAAACTCGAAGACCAATCTGAAAAAGTGGATCTTCGATCTAAAACTATCTATTACAGACGGAAGGAATCGTTATAATTCATATATGCCAAGGAAGAAATAGCTGATATATTTGCTGAACATATGATTGCGCTTAAGAAGTTAAGTAACAAGTTCAGCCTTAAGCACAAGATTAGCAGTGCTAATCATAAATTAAAGATTAATATCATTAGAAGTCACGAGTGACCAAAACGATGACTTGAGATCAAGATCAAGAATCTTGATCCTTAAGATGACAAATAACTTGAGATCAAGATCAAGAATCTTGATCCTTAAGATGACAAATAACTTGAGATCAAGATCAAGAATCTTGATCCTTGAGATGACGAATGACTGGAGATCAAGATCACGGAGGGGTTTTAGGTTCGGGCTTCCCAGCCAACCACGAGGTGGCCGACCACGACACCCGGAGGGCCATAGCCGACCACCGTGCAGCCGACCATGGCGTTTTGGGAAGCCTCAGCCGACCAAGGAGTGGCCGACCACGAAGCGGCCGACCACCACGCCCGAGGGAGCAGCAGCTGACCACAAGACGGCTGACCACCGCACCCGGGGGTGTGACAGCCGACCACGAGCTAGAAGACCACCAAGTGGCCGACCACCGTGCCCGGGAGGCCTCCGACCGATCACCGTGTGGCCGACCACAGTGAATTGAGCCCCTCCGGCCGATCACGGGCTAGCCGACCACGAGCTACCCGTTGATCCGGCCGATCACGGGTAGTTTGTGGTCCTAGATCCCGACTTTTTTAGCGAACCTCGGGTAGTTTTCAGACCTAGAACTTGAATTTTTCATCGAATCTTGGATGATTCTCCTTAAGATCACAGATGACTTAAGATCAAGATCAAGTTTCTTGATCCTTAAGATCACGGATGACTTAAGATCAAGATCAAGTTTCTTGATCCTTAAGATCACGGATGACTAGAGATCAAGATCAAGTTTTTCGATCCTCAAGACCACGGATGATTTTCAGGTCCGGGTTTCCTAGCCAACCACTAATTGGCCGACCAAGCTCCAAGGAGGGCGTCAGCCGACCAAGACTTATTTTCAGTCCTATACGGACTGTTGACGCTGTTTGGGCCATATCTTGAGCTCCGGGTATCAAATTTGGACGATCTTACAGTCCACGCGAAGATCTCTAAGTTTTCTATAGTCTTGGAGACCACTAGCCGACCACTAATTGGCCGACAAAGCTCCAAGGAGGGCGTCAGCCGACCAAGACTGATTTTCAGTCCTATACGGACTGTTGACGCTGTTTGGGCCATATCTTGAGCTCCGGGTATCAGATTTGGACGATCTTACAGTCCACGCGAAGATCTCTGAGTTTTCTATAGTCTTGGAGACCACTAGCCGACCACTAATTGGCCGACCAAGCTCCAAGGAGGGCGTCAGCCGACCAAGACTGATTTTCAGTCCTACACGGACTGTTGACGTTGTTTGGGCCATATCTTGAGCTCCGGGTATCAGATTTGGACGATCTTACAGTCCACGCGAAGCTCTCTGAATTTTCTACAATCTTGGAGACTCTTGTCCGACTGGGTACTGGCCGACCGAGGCAGTTTGATGCCCTTAAGCCAACCGGGAACTCAATGCGATCCTTCAAACGCTGTTTGGGCCATATCTTAAGCTCCGGATGTTAGATTCGGATGATCTTACAGTCCACACTAAGCTAATTGAATTTTCTATAGTCTTGGACCATCCTTTGCCGACCACCTCATTTTTTTTTTAGGGCCTTAGCTAATTGGAAGTGGATGCTGATGTTCCGTCAACCTTGAAAAATCACTTTGATATTCAGAACACCCCTGACTCGCTTCATACCTCACTAAAGTGGTTTAGAAAGTTGAAACACGTTAGTGATGATTCAAACATGACAATGATGATTCAACGTTTTCAAAAAACGTTAGTCGATCACCATTTAGCGCCGTTAGTGCCGATAACACCGTTGGTGGCGATAGCACCATTAGTGCTGTAAGCACCGTTAGTGCCGATAGCACCGTTAGTGCTGTAAGCACCATTAGTGCTGTAAGCACCGTTAGTGCCGATAGCACCGTTAGTGCTGTAAGCACCGTTAGTGCCGATAACACCGTTAGTGGCGATAGCACCATTAGTGCCGATAGCACCGTTAGTGCCGATAGCACCGGTAATGTCGTTAGCACCGTTTATTGCCGATTAGCACCGATTAGTGTCGTTTAAGCACCGTTTAGTGCCGATTAGCACCGAGTAGTGTCGTTTAGTACCGTGAGTGCCATTTTATCCTCCCTTTTAACATTGTTTAACACTGTTTAAACATTGTTTAAGGCTGGTTAGCGCCGTCTAGTGCCGTTTAGTGCCGTTTTATGTCGTTTAACGTCGTTTAAACATTGTTTAAGAATCGTTAAGGCTGATTAGTGCCGATTAGCATCGAATTAACATTGTCGTGAACGCGTCGGTCGCTCCAAGCTTTACATAAAGACAATACTCGTGAAACACTAGTGTACAAAGATGAACCCTGACCCAAGTCTCGAAAAAGGCCATTAAAACTTCATGGAAAACCTGATCAGTTTTCCTAGAAGTTGGGGGGCAAATGATATGGGCTAAAAGTAAGCCCTAAAGACACATTTAATGTGGCATTAATTAGACCCGGAATGGTCCAAACGTGGGGCCCACCAGATGGGCCCAAACCCTAGTTATAATATTAATTTCGTAATTAATATTAGAGGTAATAAACAGCTCAGCAAATAAGAGTCAAACAAGGATATAACTCTTGCCTGGCTTAGCCTCCAAGATACATATTTCAACATGGAAACTGATTCCTACAAGGAAGGGGTCTAGAAACTTCCTTGAGGCGGTGGCTTGCCCACCAAGACACCCACTCCTACCATAATTCTAAGGCTTCTCAGCCTATATAAGGGCCTGACCCCTCATTCTCAGAACTACGTTGGGCAGAGCTCCATACGTCACCCACCACGTTTTGGCTTAATCCTCGAATAAGGACATACAAGTCACTGCGTCCTAGGTGAGCTCTCGACGCCATAGCCTCGAGGGCACCATCGCCTAGAACTACGTTTTGGCTTGATTCTCAATACGAGATACGTAGGCACTCTGTGAGGACCGATTAGTCCCGAACACGGAAACAGCCATTAAAGCTTGAAGCTCACCAACCCCTTTGCATTAAATACACATAAACCCTAGCCGCAATATTCGTAACCTAGTTTTTATTCCACAACACCGTGATATTTCTAGAAAAAGAGGGATTTTAGTTAGAAAATATAGAAAATGGATGATACGTTTTAGCTGAAAAAGGTAATCGATTAATTATTAGTATTATAATATTATTATTTTATTTAATTAAATAGAACTGTCCGTGATATAATTGGAAAAAAGAGAGATTTTAGTTTGAGAAAATAGAAAAGGTAACGAGAAAATTAAAAAGGTGACATTCTTCAATTGAAAAAGGTAATTGATTTGTTTATAATAATTATAATTTAATTGTTATTTTACTAAATAAAATTGTTCGTAGTGTTTTTAGAAAATGAAAAATTAATGTTACCCATGATATTTCTAGAAAAAAAGAATTTAATTAGAAAAAAAAAATATGATACGTTTTAGCTGAAAAGGTAATCGGTTAATTATTAACATTATAATATTGTTATTTTATTTTATTTTAATTAAATAGAATCACCCGTGATATAATTGAAAAAGTAAGGTTTTAGTTAGAGAAAATGTGTTTGGCTAAAAAAGATAATCCGTGATATAATTGGGAAAAGAGATATTTTAGTTAGAGAAAAGAGAAAAGGTAATGTGTTTTGTCGGAAAAAGTTAATTGATTAGTTAATAGTAATTACTCCCTCTGTCCCTCCCGTTTCTTTACAATTTTTTTTTCACTGCTCGACACGCATTTTAAGGCTCCTAAAAAATATAGTTCCATAACTTATTTTTAAAATTTTCTTTTTTTGTATGGGAAATTCCAAATGGTACCACTGTACAATTGTCTTTTCCATTTGGTACCATCCAACATTTTTGACTTCCAAGTGGCACCACTGTACTTTTGGCTTTTCCATATGGTACCATTCAACATTTTTTACTTCCAAATGGTATCACTATACAATTGGCTTTTCCATATGGTACCATTCAATATTTTTGACTTCTGCGTGGTACCATTTTTCTCTGATTTGATTTTAGTGAAAGGAAAATGGTACCACGTAGAAGTCAAAAATATTGAATGGTACCATATGGAAAAACCAATTGTATAGTGATACCATTTGGAAGTCAAAAATGTTGAATGGTACCATATGGAAAAGCCAAAAATACAGTGGTGCCACTTGGAAGTCAAAAATGTTGGATGGTACCAAATGGAAAAGCCAATTGTACAGTGGTACCATTTGGAATTTCCCTTTTTGTATAAAAATAGAACAATTCTATTTTTATACAAAAAAAGAAAATTTTAAAAATAAGTTATGAAACTATCCGCAAATTGCACCTTAAAATTCGTGCCAGAATTACGTCCCCCAAGGTAAAGAACCAAGGGGGAAAGAGGGAGTATAATATACTTTCTAGTTAGATAAAATATGAAAGATATTATATTTTACCTGAAAATGAAATTACCTAGTTATTGAGGAATAGAAAAGATAATATACTTGACCTGAAAAAGAAAATTGATTAATAAAGGAGAAATTTTAGTTAGATAAAATATAAAAGATATAAATTGATTAGTTAATAAGATGGATTTTATCTGTAATTATAATTGAAAAGTAATATATTTAACCTGAAAAAGGAAATTGATTAGTAAGAAAGAAATTTTGTTAGATAAAATATAAAATATATAAATTGATTAGTAAGTAGAATGAATTTTATCTGTAATTAAGTAAAGGTAAATAAGTAAAATCAACAGGTACCATACTGACCAACCAAATTTTTAATATTTCGGCTTTTATATAATAGTATAGATTTTTAAAGGATAAAATTTATAAAATTTTGAACACCTACTTATTTTTGCATAAAATTTTCATCGGTACGATTAAATTTACAAAAAAAAATAATAAATGCATGATTTTAAGCCGCATACTACATAGGTATAGGTAGAAAATTTTTCTACTAAGACTCAAGTATTTTGTGTATCTGTAACCAAGGAAAGGAAACTAATGGTAAGGAAAGTACAATTTTTTATGCTGCATTGCCGCATTGGTGGAAAGAACTGATCCAAAACCAAAACACAAAGAAACTAAACATAAGTGAAGAAAATATGAAGGATTATGTTGGTGAAAAGCTGAAAGAAGTGTTAGTTTCCATGTAATATCTCAACTGAGATACTGCATGAGATCTATATTTTTATATAAAATAAAAAATTGAGAAAATATTATTTAAAAAAATCTCAATCAAACGTATTAAAATGCGGTAAAAAGGTTAAAAAAATCATTAAAAAAAAAGGAAAGAAGTATTTTGGATCAAACTGAAAGGAGTGAAGAAGAGGAAAGAAGTGATAATTATTGATCAGTTTAGTTGACAGGCAATAACAAATGAAGTATTATAGGGTGTTGTTGGCCCAACTGATGAATCACAAAATAGACAGATAGTTGGAGATTAAACTCATGGTCTTATTTTGGAGAAGCCCATTTGAACTTCAAAGCTCACATTGATTTTGTTTAGTAGAACAAGTCTGTAATTATTAGGCATGTAAAAGCAAGGTTAGTGGATAATAATATTTAACAAAGCAATTATTGATGTGATCCAAAGCAACAGGAATAATTTTTGTAATATAGCAGTATATTATTAAGTAGATAATGTTATAAAAATACGTATCTATCTATCTATTATCTATTATCTTTCTATATATAATAGGAGAACACGTTCGGTTATCCTGAGCAAATTTATTCATTCCAAGCCTACTTCCAAACCTAACCTGAAATCTTTGAAAAATAATGTGTACAAGGATTTGAACCCAAGACCTCACATAGGTCAATTCATCCCTCCAACCACTTGAGCTACATGAGCATTTGTGATAAAAATAAAATTCATTAACTACATACATAAATGTTTTTTTTGTTTATGTTCTATTTCACTATTTATTGAAGATGGATCAAGTGTTTCACTAAAATTGAGCTATGTGATCATTTGAGTTAATACTAAAATTCATCAACTACATACATAAATATTTATTTATTTATATTTTATTCAATATTTTATTTTACAATTTAAAACTTAGGCCTAATAAGTCCAAGTATCAAACTTTTTATATTCTCTCAAGTATTGTATAGATTTATTTTGGGTTTAAGAATATGTTAATTAAGCCCGATCCAAGTATTTATTAATTTTTGTACTTAAGAATATGTTAATCAAGCCCGACCAGAGTACCGACCG
Organism: Kitagawia praeruptora; assembly: GCA_037693485.1. NCBI lineage: Eukaryota > Viridiplantae > Streptophyta > Magnoliopsida > Apiales > Apiaceae > Kitagawia > Kitagawia praeruptora. The sequence continues at coordinate 38,010,409 of CM075346.1, read as the reverse complement.
GCTACGAAAATTTTAATGTTTCGGGTTTAATAGTATAGTATAGATGTAGGCCTATAATTATTCTTTTGTGATAAATTATTTACTTTTCTTAACAATATCATAAATGGAGCGCATAATTGTTTGTAACTAATTTTGGTAAGACATTTTTATATGAATTAAACTATATTAACTATTGTTAGTGAAACTATAAACAACTAATATATATGAATAGTACATATTAATAAAAGTATGAATAATAAGAAAATTATCCAAAATATATAATATACAAATAAGATTGGATAACATAACCATTATTTATAAATAATTACATAGAATATGTTGTTTATTTATAAGATGGAATTATGAGTTATCAATTATTGACTAAATACTTGCATGAAATATATAGTTGAATTATAAAGATATTTTTCAATAATATATTGGAATAAATTGTATATAATATTGGACAAAGTATAATGATGAATTCAATGTCAAAGTATAGGGAAATGAGACATGAACAATTTTAGCTCATGATGATGGAAGCACGAAAAATATCTATCGAGACGTAATTCATCAATTCTCAAGCGCATAGGTCAAGAGAATGATAAGTTTATTACGCAAGGTAGATCTGTTAAGTCAATTATTCATAATATGATATCTTGAAACATAAATAGATGTCGAAAAAAAAACAAAGACAATGAATTCTTAAATATCAAGAGATTAGAAGAAAAGAGAGAGAAAAGTTAGAAAAAGAGTTTTAAGAACTTAAAGAACAAGGCCTGGACAGAGTTTCAAAGGATTGTTATTAAAATCAGGACTAGAACTTACACTTTCGGAATGGAATAGCTTGAAGGATATTTAGATTTGACCTTAAAAATGGTTATAAATTAGCTAAAGGAATGCACCATTTTCGAAGAACCAATGGTTAGAATTGTAATTGTTCTGAAAAGTCATCTTAATTAGAAAGCACCCACCGAAAACTTCAATCATATTCTATGATCCACAATAAATTTAAAAAAAATTATGATTGCTATCAGTACTACTCGTATCAAATTTCAAATTATAAACTTGCACATACTTAACTAACGACATTAACATAATTTGATTTATAAATATATTTAAGCTACCGGCCCGTGCCTTGCACGGGCTTTTATGCTAGTATATCTAATACACCAACAGGGGTTTCCCTGAGCAAATTTATTCATAGGCTCGGACCCTCCGAACCTCACTCCAAACCTAACTCTAAATATTTGTAAAAATAATGTTATTCAAAGGATTCGAACCCATGACCTTGCATAACTAATGCAACACCATAACCAATTGAGCTATGTGAACATTTGAGTTTATATTAAAAATCATTATCTACATACATAAACACATATATACATACATACATACATACATAATTATTAATTATACTACACATACATAAATAAATATACATGTATACGTACATACACACATACATACATACATACATACATACATACATACATACATACATACATACATATATACATACATACATACATACACTACATACATAATTATTAATTATATATACATAAACATAAATAATTATACATGCATATGTACATACACACATACATACATACATACATACATACATCCATACATACATACATAATTATTAATTATACATGCTTAAGTACTATATACATACATACATACATACATACATACATACATTTATGTTGTATAATCTATTAATATTTCATTATTTGTAATATATTAATTGTTGTATAATTAATATGCATATTTATATATACAAACACATGTACAAACATAAATACATACATATATAAATTTATGTGGATATATATATAATAATATACTATAGTATTATATACATACATACATGCATACATACTATATAACATACATACATACATACATACATTGATATTGTATAATCTATTAATATTTCATTATTTGTAATCTATTAATTGTTGTATAATTAATATGCATATTTATACATACATACACATGTACAAACATAAATACATACATATATAAATTTTTGTGGATATATAACAATGTACTATAATATTATATACATACACATACTACATATTTTTGTTTATATGTATTAATTTGTAGATAAATCTCAGTTGGCTTAACTCAGATAATGTATAATTATTAATTAGAATGTATATTTGTAGATAATTATTAATTATACATGCATACGTACGTACATACATACATACATAACTATTAATTATACATGCATACATACATATATACATATATACATACATACATTCATACGTACATAGTTACATACATACATGCATACATACATATATACATATATACATACATACATATATGCATGCATAGTTATGTTGTATGTATATATGTATGTATGTATATATGCATACATACATATATACATACAACATAACTATTAATTATACATGCATACATACATACATACATACATACATATAACATATACATACATTTATGTTGTATAATCTATTAATATTTCATTATTTGTAATCTATTAATTGTTGTATAATTAATATGCATATTTATACATACATACACATGTACAAACATAAATACATACATATATAAATTTATGTGCATATATAATAATCTACTATAATATTATATACATATATACATACATACGATATAGCATACATACATACATACATACATTTATGTTGTATAATCTATTAATATTTCATTATTTATAATATATTAATTACTACATAATTATACATACATAAACTTGTACAAACATAAATACATATATAAATTTATGTGGATATGTTATAATGTACTATAATATTCACTAACATATACCATATCTTATTAATCATTTTAGATCTACTTTAATTATTTATGAATTAAATATTACAAAAAATATCCCAATACAAAAAAAAACCTTCATGCCTATGTAAGTATAATACAAACTTGTATTAACATTAACTATCGTAAAACTCATCAATCACATCTTTAATACGTAAACGCATAAAACAATATAACAGATATATATATTTTATATATATATATATATATATATATATATAATAGAGCAAATGGGGGGGTTCCATTAGCAAATTTATTCATATAAAAAGTCATATTTACCTCTACTAATTATATCTATGTTATATTTCCGGGGGCTGTTTAGGTATTGCAACACTAACATATTTATCACATATATAATAATAACTGATATGAACTAATATGCATTTATTATTATGTAATTAATACTTGAATGTATCTCTATATCCATCCATGTTAACTCTATATATTTATATTTCGAAGTACGGTTTTGATCATAAAATTGACCAATTTATTACATATCGTTCAAGTTTATTTTAACAAAACAAAACAAAACGTAAAATATAAAATAGATTTAATTTAACCAGAACTATAATTTGCATGTCACGATCGGATATTGCATAAATTCTATTTACTCAGAACAATTGCTACAGAGATATGAACAATCGAAGATATCAACAAATCAATCCTACGTGATTACGAATAATTCATAAATTTGTAATCTAGAGCATGCCCGTGCCTTGCACGGGCTACAAAGCTAGTTCGGATTAAAGCCATGAAAGTATGGAATGAGGATTAATCGGAATGATTAATCGGAATCAAGTTAATCTTATTTTTTGTATAACATTATTGTAATACATATAATATAATTTTAAATAAATATTTCATAAATTTTAAATTTAATATATTTTTAAAAAATTTGATCGAACTTAACCATTTTTTGAACTAATTTATCGTTTATTGATCAAATTATACACTTTTTGATCGTTTTTTACAAAAAATAGTTTTATCCCGATTTTACTAAAATTTTCTCAAAAAGATAACAAATAACAATTAATCAGCAATTAATATCGATTAATCATCAATTTTAGAATAATGAGTAGACACAATACTTACAAGAGAAGACTCAAGTCTTTTGTGTCTATGTAACCAGCAAAAAAGGAAACTAAAATGGTAAGGAAAGTACAATTTTTTATGCAGCATTGGTGGAAAGAACTGATCCAAAACCAAAACACAAAAGAAACTAAACATAAGTGAGAAAATATGAAGGATTATGTTGGTGAAAAGCTAAAAGAAGGGTAAGTTTCCATGTAAAAATTAAGTCCAACAGCCTCTTAAAGGCTTTCCAAAAAATTAAGAGCTGATCCAAACTCCTCAATATTAAAAGTCTCTCTCCTTTCCTCTTACATTATTTTAATAATACACATGACTTCTAGTTTGATTCCCTCCGGCTTTCTTTGCTTTATCTTTGAAAGAAGAATTCCTTCCGTCCCACCAGATTCTATACAATTTTTTTCACTGCTTGATACGCATTTTAAGGCTCCTATAAAGTATAGTTACATAACTTATTTTTAAAATTTTCTTTTTTTATCAAAATTTAACAAACCTATTTTTATACAAAAAAAGAAAATTTGAAAAATAAGTTATGGAACTATCCTTAAAATGAGTGTCACGTTTCCGTCCCCCAATGTATACTAGGGGTGAGCAAAAAACCGAATTGAAATCGAAACCGAACCGAAATCGGCGAAAACCGAGCCGAAAACCCGAAACCAAAACCGTGGTTTTTTGTTTTTAAAAACCGAGACTTTCAGTTCCGGTTCCGGTTATAAGTTAAAACCGAACCGATTATTAAAATAAATAAATATTATATATATATATATATATATATATATATATAATGTCTTTATAAGAGAAAATCAAAAATATAAATGTCTTGTGAATTCACACTTCTATTCATTTGAGGTCTTCTAAGTGATGCATACTATGATCGTTTAAGTCATTTGCTAGAACTGCTTGTAATAGAACTTCTTATATCATAATTTAGACAAACATGGAGAAACCTGGAGGCTTATCCATCCATTTTGTATTCCATCTGTCTCATAATGTTTCTCTCGTTTGAAATGTCGGAATTGTTCATAACATGAGACAAATTACTAATTTACGTCTAATCTATAGGATCAAATATAGTCATGAGTGATCTTGTTGGATTCGTATTTCTAAGTACTTTAATACACTGAAGTTTTTATATTTAATACTAATACAAAATTGAAGATATTAACAATCAAAAATGTGCGTTAACAAACGTGTCCAACTCAAATGGGAAAAGTATTTAGAGACTGAGGAAGTATATCTTAAGAGAATGCACACACTCCACGAAACAAAACTGATCCAAGTACCATTGAGATGCTTACACCAGGAGAATATTGCTTACCGCAATTTGCAAGATTTTTTTTCATGTACAAAGCCACAAGAAACTCCGATTCGGTTTGCATTTTGTAAACTTGGACCAAGTTATATATGCTATAATATTTTGTCTCCTTTATATATTATCCGGTTTTAAAACCGAAATCGAAGCAATAAAAATAGAACCGGGATTTTAAAACTGAAACCGATGGTTCGGTTGCCGTTTCGGTTTTCGATTTTTTAAACCGAGGATTTCCGGTTTCGGTTTCGGTTCCGATTTTACACAAAAACCGAACTGAACCGAAGTTTGCTCTCCCCTAATGTATACTATCTGCTGGGACGGAGGGAGTAGTAGTTTAAACACACAAACACCAAACAAAACAGCCACCAGCCATCGTGACATAGTCACGGATGGTAACTTTATTTTTTTACGAATGGATGTAATTTTAAAACGGCTTGGATAATATTGATATAAATTAAAAATTAAAACTCGAATGTATAAAAGGTAAGATCAGATTTGTTTTTAAAATAAACCCGGTTAAGTGAAATTACGGCAGTCACTATAAATATAAAACCCGATTCATATTTGAAAATAGATTAAAAATAAATGGAGATGAATTTTGAGGAGAATTGTTGGAGATGGTTTGTAAATTTTTATCGTAAATGACTTAAGAGGTAATTAATTATATTATTTTTTAAAAAAATAAGAGTCTATTGGAATTGCTCTAAGATCTATTTTTTTATATAAAATAAAAATCTTAAAAAAATACTATTTATAAATTCCTCAATCCAATTTATTAAAATGTGTAAAAAAAATTAAAAAATCGTACAAAATAAGATGGAGGAAGTGTTTTGGATCAACAGAAAGGAGTGAAGATCGAAGAAGAGGGAAGGAGTGACAATTATTTTTTTTTTTAACAAAAAGAAATCAATCCATTAATCAAAAGCCATACGGCATCTACAAAAACAATCGCAAGAACAGACGCTTAAGGGGATCGCTGTTGAATCCTTTCTAAAGGCAACCAAGCGATGTGAAGATAATTGATATATACATGTTTGTACTGCAATCATCGAACTGTTCTGGACCGACGACCATAGATGCGATTCCATAGTAGCCTTCATCTCTGAATCAAAATCATAAAAAACTTGCCGATCATACAAAACGCTTAAGGAGTGACAATTATTGATCTGTTAAAGTAGAACTGTTAGTATTGGGCAAGGAAAAGCAAGATTAGTGGGTAATAAAAATTAAACAAAGAAATTGTTGATGTGACACAAAGTAACTCGAATAAATCTTACTCCCTCCGTCCCTAAAAATTATTCCTGTTTTGACCGAATAGGTTTGCCAACGTATAAAAATACGAATCTAACAAGATCACTCATGACTATATTTAATCTTATAAATTATGCGTAAATTAATCTTATAAATTATGAGTAAATTAGTAATTTATCCCATGTTATGAACAATCCCGATATATGAAATAGGAATGATATAAAGAGACTGAGGGAGTATAAGTTTATAATATATTGTCAAGTAGACAGTAGACACAAGACTCTTTAAGAGAAGACTGTCAATAAGACTCTAACCAAAAGAAAAAGAAACTAAAATGGTGAAGGAAGTGCTTGTTTTGATGCAGTATTGGTGGGGAGAACTGATCCAAAACAAAAAAACAGAGAACCTAAAAATGGGTGATGAAAATGTGAAGGATTATGTGCTTGAAAAGCTGAAAGAAGTGTTAGTTTTTATGCAGTACTGGTGGGAGGAACTGATTCATTGGGTTGACAAAGTGTTTCCGCCAGAAACAAGAGGAGACAAATTTAGCCACTGGGTTCAAGTTGGTAAACCTTTTTTGATAGCAGGGCTGGTGCTTCTGATGCTAATCTGTTGTTTTAAATGTTGTTGCAAGTGTTGTTGTGGTGGACGCAGATCTGTGAGGATGATGAAAGCTCCTGGAAGAAACGCTAGAATGCCGAGAAATGTGTTTGAGAGAAACCCCAGATCTTATTTTCAGAATCTTCGCTCCGGAAACTCGATTGATGACCTTTGCTAGGTTATGGGAGCTTAATTTGAGTTTGGTGCATGTTGTTTCTTTTTATGTTTTTATGAATAAGGGTTGTTCTGTTTCTTGTTTATGCTTGGTGGTTAGTATTAGTAGGTAGTTGTAATGCTGTGCAAGGGAAAGGGACTAATGGTATGAACTGTAAACTGTTAATCTATGCTACGATGTATTATCTGAATTTAACATTGCGGAACTAGTAAATTTTACGAAAACGATTTCTCTAGTCTTAAGTACTAATGCATTTGTATACCATTGCGACTACTCCATAATTGAGTTGGATATCTTGTATAGGCTTGCTTCTGTTTCTATTGTTTGGTTTGATCTGGTAAAAGGTTGCGATTATGTAAATTCGATCATTGCTAAAAACCATCAAATTGGAATATCGCACACACCATAGTTGTAACTTGTACATGTATATAATATAGCTAAGAAAGTAAGAAACAGAGTCCTTGATTTCTTCTTGTACTACACTCTTGATTCCAAAACACGTAGAGGGAGGAAATTCACAGATTAAATCAACTTTCTTGTTTCTTACAATCACGAAGGCTTTTGAAACATATAGTAAATCAAGTTGGTACACGTTTCTTGGTAGCATGGTTGGTGCTTTTATTGTTAATGTTTTGTTGTAAATGTTGCGGAAGAGGTGGTGGTCGAAGATCCGAGAGGACGATGAGAGCTCCTGGCAGAAACCACAGAATGCCGAGAAATGAGTTTGAGAGAAACCCCGGGTCTTATTTTCGGAATCTTCGTGCTCGAAACCGTTGATGAATTGGCTATGGTGTGAATCTTTTATGCTTATTGTTGTTCTTTTTCTTTTCCTTTTTTTTGAGTCCCCGTGCTCAATTTTGAGTGGAGATATTTTTGGTTTGGTTTAGTTCGTTCTGATTTTTCGTCAAGTAGTTTGTAATACAATTTGTCGAAGCAAATATGTTAATAAATCAGAACTTCCACTTGTAGCTTAACAGTTTAAGAAAACTTGGAATGTTACTCGTAGCCCTTTGATCAGCTGGATTGGTTTAAAATTGGTTTTTATCCAATTATGGTTGGATACCGACTTCCTTATATGAAATGCTGTGATAGTCTCTACTACATTTGATCATCATTTTAAAGCTTTGCCTAAAAACAATCTACACAACCTTATTCCTTAACAATCTAGACATCAAGAATCTAGACAGTGCACAATCACCGATAGATCTCACACAAATCACAGCAACACAACCTTATTCCTCAACAACGAAAGACTAGAAAACCTGTTCTGCACTTGAAAGTGGAAGAAGAATTATTTGAACACCATGTTGAGGTCGAACCATGAAAGTCTGAATTGGGGAATGAACATATGTTGGCGATAATGTGAAAGCATACCGTTGAAGTATCATTGCAAGTACTATCTTTGCTTCAACAATAGCAAAATTCAATCCTACACAAGTACGAGGACCAAACCCAAATGGCGAAAATGCTGCTGCTGTATTCTTGGTAGCAGTAGCAACACCTTTTGCAAATCTTTCTGGTTTGAAGATATGGACATCTTCTCCCCATATTTGAGGATCGTGATGGAGTGCTAGTGGTGAAATATATAGCTCTAGATGAGGGGGAAGCATCAAGTTTCCTAGTTGAACTTGTTTCGCAACCTTTCTCTTGATTGCAGGCACTGGAGGGTATAGTCTTAGTGATTCTTCAATGATCATGTTCATCTGCATTAGAATACAAAGCAAAATCATTTTTCAAATATTTATTGTGTACAAATAAGGGTTGATCAAGCAAATCACAGTAGGAACTCATTAGAGTTTTGGATTGCATACATTTTTTAGCCTAGGAATGCCATCTGAAGTAGGATTTTTTTGGCCAAACAGTTCTACCACCTCATTTCTGGCTTTTTCTTGCCACTGTTTGTTGGTACTAAGAAGAAGAATAGTCCATCCAAGCAACGATGTCGTTGTTTCATGACCAGCAAAATAGAAAGTTTTGCACTCATCGACTATATCTTGCATTAATATTCTCTTGCTCACATCATTGTCGTGGTTAGCCTCCAACAGACTCCCAAGAAAATCACCACCTACCATGCTCTCCATTGCACCAGAACTTTCTTTCTCTCTTTTATTTATCATCTTTAATATGCAATCATGAATTCCTTGCTCAAGCTTCTCTGACTCTATGTCGTCTTTAGTCTTTTTTATTTTACTGCAAAAGTTGAGGATAGAAGAAACATGGCAAAGCTGTAAAACAAACGACCTAATAGTTGAAATGACTTCTGATTTTATAACCACCTTAATAAGTAAAAAGGAGCTAACGAATCAGTTCATATAATGTATGCAAATCACCTTATGACAGGGAACCTAACTATATGAAGATTTCTGGAAACTATTAAGGTCAACTTCATCAACATCTTGAACATATCTTCACCCTCTAAAAAACTGCTGCCAAAAGCCGTTTTGGAAATGACTTCTGATGTCAATATCCTAAATTCTTCAAACACTTCAATCTCTTTGTTTTCATACTCTTTCCACCTTTCCAGCATCTTTCCGACACTTGTGACTAGGTGACTAGAATGTCTTACGGCTCCAAGTCTGATACTTGAACTGATAGTCATATATCACTCAAATAACGATGAATTTTGAATAACTTACTTTCAAGTTCTCTGCATGGAATACATGATTGGACAGTTTCCGAAGCTTAAGCCACTTCTCACCGGTGCTTGATGAGAGCCCATCTCCTAATAGCTTCTTTGCATAGCCTTCCAGCTCTATTTTCGGAAACAAATTGTCCTTGTTGTTCAGTATCTCCTTGATTAGCTCAGCTTCTGTCACGACCAATTGGGCTTGAGGACCATACCAGTTCAGAAAATTTGCACCTTTAAGAAAATATCCATCTTATTACATTATTCTTTTAGTTGATCACATAATAACTTATCAAAATATGGAAATGACACAAAAGAACAAGTTCTCTAATTGATCAGTTACCATAGTTGTTCATCCATGAGTGTACATGAGGAAGAATCCTGGGGAATATATGGTGCGACAGATCAATCATAGGTTCTGCCATTGAACTTCTTCTCATTTTTAAGATTTCTTTGGTGTTTCCATAAAAAAATTTGTAAGAAGGGCCTGTTATTCCCTGGAGTTTCATCTTGTACTGTACGCGGATGGGATTCCACCATACTCTGCCAACAAATCTAATAAGGGCCAAAAGACCATACAAGGCCATAAAACCAAAAACAAAGATGATCAGATATGCAAGCAAACCCATAATGTTTCCTGAACCAATCTTAGCTAAACCTTAAAGATTTGCATGCATATTACAGTATCTTACCATCTAATTTATACACAATGCTGTCTTCAGGAATTTTAGTCAGAGGTGGACATATACTTGGTTTATTAATTAACATGTTAGATATGATGTCATAGGTGAAAGATATCTAATATTGCTTTAATTCAAATTTTCAGAGTAAGGGCCTCAATAATTAGAAGATTAAATTGAAGGACAATTATTGAATGTAAGAAACTACTTGTCTTGCATAATATTACACCAAATATAGTGGTCCATAATCTTACATCATAGAGTGTTGAAAAGAGTAATGACATAATATTCTATAATCAAATTATTTGTTCTATAGTGCCAATTTGATGCCGAACTAGTGTTCCAATAAAACTTATCTTTCAAAGGGATTTACATTATTGAAGTACAATGACAATAATGGATCCAGGTTATGTTTCAGTGTGTATCTAACATCCATCAACTGTACTCACAATATGACTCTTGGACATCTTAAAAACACTTTCATACTCTACAAAAATATCTGATTGGTGGTGAACATAGTCTGGCAGCAATGAGAACCTGTATCCTTGCAGGAACACTGAAAGTGCACTATTTGCTTCATTGTGAAGTTCATCAATCCAGACACAACTTCGACATCCATACCAAAAGGAAGAAGCACTTTAGCATTGTTATCTGTCGTTTTAGATACCCACTTCTTCAAATCTTTCTGGTTTGGAAAGATGAACGTCTTTGCCTAAATCAGAAAGAACGAGCACTGGAATAATAATATTCAAATTAGGAGGAAGAGCAAGGTTTCCTGATTCAACATCCTTCTTAACTGCTCTTGTGACACTGACAGACAGCACCCACAGGACTTCAAAAAGATATATTCTGAGCGACTCAATTACAATCACGTTGATCCATAAAAAAAGAACAAAACCATGAGATTTGGATTAAATTCGAGAAACCATGTATGTGTGCGTTTTTCCCTCAAAAAAAAAATGTATGTGTGCGTTTTGATTATTATCAATTAATCTTCTTACAAGTTTAAGCCTGTGCAATGCCATCAGATTATGAATTTTCCTGGCCTAAGTTTTCCAGCACCTCTTTCCAAGCGTTCTCCTGCCAAACTGAGGACTGTAAAACCCTTTTGTTTGCATCAGAATCATAAGCAATTTTCACAGCCTGTCCAATATATAATCTTATTCAAAGTCATCATCTTCTCATTTATATACTTTCTGATCTCTTCTACTTAAATTTAAGTCTTTTAGTTTCAAACTTCTCATCAATTCTAAGAATTTTTCTGCAACTTTAAAAAAATGATATTCAACATAGAAGATCTGAGTACAGCTTTATTTACAATAAAATGTTTGCAAACATGAGAGTAGACTTTTAATAAAACTAGAAAGACAGCTTACCTGAGACCTGAAAATTGAGTTCAGTTTTTCAAACAATCACAATCAGAGCTTTCAGTGTTGCTGCCATACCAGAAATATGTTTTCCATCATAGTAAATAATCCTAAACACGTTCTTAAAATAAGTGCAGTTCTTATTTCTTAATCTTATATTGTGATAATTATAATGAAAACTGAAAACTACTCACATAGGGATATCAAGCATACCAATAGTAAGAGATCCGGTAATAAGAGATTGCATCTAGATTCTGAACAATTTTTTTCCCATCTGGTAATTTGATCTTTGGGGTAAGAGATATGAAATTAACATAAGATGCTTATACTCTCTTATAATTGCAGATGAAAGGTGTCTTGAGACCTAGCATCAGGTGACACTAAAGAAATTAAAGGAAACTACAGTCTACAGTAGATATGCTCAATAATATACTACACCAAATTCTGCACAAAGTCAGAACACAGCTATTAGTCTATGACAAAAGATTATCTAGATTATTATTTGGCAAACTTCTCCTTCATGCGATTAATAAGCTTGAATTTTTCTTCTGCTTCTACTTGTTGATGAATGTCAGATTGAGCAGCTCTATCAGGATGAAAGCTTAACAATGCTCTTTTAATAGCTACACGCACCTGAAATATGTGTTAGTTTTTGTCAAGAATTGTTAAAGCCACTAACTAAACACAAATGGTAACTGATAACTAGTATAATGTCACTAATGTTTATAAGCATTAGTATACTTTTCAAGCTAAACTTTAGAAGCATTATCAGACTCATAGCATACAAACCTATCTTTCATTGTCTTTTGTATTTAAATTTACATCTTCAAAATCATGAACTTTCAAAACATGTTCACTCACCTCATTTGCACCGCCATTCACTTGGATACCTAGGCCATGCAGTACTGATGCCATATCACGGCAAGTCGACTCCAGTCTGCTAAGGTCACTCTTAACCTTAGCACGTAATTTCTCTTTCAAGTTCAGATTATCCTCGTCCTACAGAATATAGAAATAAGCATGATAAGATTTATTGCAGATACATACCAACAGTCAAAGCAAAGAAGTAAACAGACAAACTACTGGCCCATGCATGAAACATAAAATACGATTAAAAGATCACAAAGGTAATCGAACATGACACGGATTGCTGAAGTACGTGGAAAGATGTAAAAGACGTTCAAACCTGCTTTTGTGTCCCACGCACTTCTTCTATACGCTGGCTTTGCCTTCTTTCGATTTCTTGCAAAAGAGAAATCTCGGCATCTTTTTTCTTTTGCAATAGAAGCAATTCTTGTGCTTTTTTTGCCTAGAGAAGAATGTGAACGGTATATTTTAAGTTGTATGGTTACCATATGGGCAGATAGAAGATTAAGAAGAGAAAAAGATGGATGAATAAATTTTAAGTAGCCCGGTTACCGTTTTGCCAGAAAGAGGAATAGAAAGAGAATGAAGCTACACGAACCTCAATTTGTCTCCTTGAGAAAGCTTTTTCCCACTGCTCTTGAAGCTTTCCGGAAGATTCTTCGAATTCAACATCTATGCCATCATTATCATCATCAACGCAAACGACAGATCTTGATTTTTTTACTCTCTGGGAATAAAATGCTGGAAAATCGATAATTATAACATCATCGTAGTCATAATCATCAACATCAATGACATTACTGCTTTCCACATTATTTTTGCTACTTTCTGAAGTCTTACGCTTCCTTTTATTAGAAGCGCTAGGTTGATGTTGACTTTGGCTCCCCAAGACAATTGTTTCATTCATTTGCAACTACAAAAGAGGAGGGAAAAGATATAAAATATGAAGCACAATAAAGATCAATATAAAGGTGAGAATTTATAGAAAAATATAGGATTAGATAATATTGGACATATGCCTCCATACAAATTCAATCAGTAGCAAATTGATAGCTTAGTATACTGTTTAGGGTCCTGGTCCCTGACAAGATTGTCAGGTACCAGTTAACCAACGGTCAAGGTTATACAAATAAAAAAAGTTAAACCTTTCCTCTATCATCGCAGACAGGCATCTATCCACTAAGTAGTATAATTTATCGCGAATTGGGATGGGTATTATTTCGTCTTTTTTGTTTCTGTATCATACCTGGTGGTTCACCACTTGTATATCTTCAAGCAATCAGGGTAGTTTGCAGCAATCCTGTGAAGTTCAACCTGGAAGATCATAAAGGTTAAAAGCTTAGTAAATTCTTGAGTTCATACAACGTCAAACACACTCATAATTTACCATGAAACGAGATACACACACCTAATTCAGATGACAACAAGCACAACCCTAACCCCCAACTCAAATGCCCAACCATACCCTAAAATCTAATTACAACAATTTTAAGTATACATAGCGTTGAATCGAACATTACCTGTTGTATAGCCTTCAATTTGAGCCCTGAAACATGGAATCGCCCTAAAATCGCACCTTGGATCGCCTCTACTATACTGCTGTGTTTGAATGTCGGGCGATAAACTATAGTAGATATACTAATGGCATTTTAGTAATTAATTGTTATCCGCGATAAACTATAGAGGATCGATTGGCTATCCGTGATAAATTATAGAGGAAAAGTCTGAATTATTTTTATAATCTTAACCGTTCAAGCGTTGATCTAACGGTGGAAAAGTGGTAAGATTGTTAACTAGTCGCTGACAATCGATTGTCGATTAGGACCCTACTGTTTATAGTAACTGTTTTAATATAAAGGAAACACAAATGTTGGTATATTAATTACAAATTGCGCAAGGTGGACTAATACCAATGTAATCACTAATTGCGCTAAAATATGTTTTGGGGGGGGGGGGGGGGAGTGTAGATTAGTAAACTGAACGAGAATGATGGTTGGGAACCAGGGGCCTATGCCTTTAAACAGCAGTCCTCTTTCTTCCTAAACAAATTTATTCAATTAATCACTCATATTTTCTGCAATTATCCATTAGTTAAATCTTTTTCACAAGCTGCATCAATTAGGTAAACAAAAACAATCACCTCTAACTCATCTTAATCAATAATAACTCTGACCCCAGGGAGCCCAACTATCGAATAACCAGGGGGAAAAAACTGATCTCGGTCTACTTCTACAAGTGTCTTCAACTAATTTGGGAAAATTATAGAATTTATACTGTTTGTATTTGTAATATTTAATCATGATGGAAGATAATATTACACGAGTTTTCAAACACAGAGGGGAGAACAATGCTAATTTTCGACAAAATGAAAGAAACATAGCACAGGATAACAATAGCAAAGAGTACTTTTAAGGATTCAAACCCACAATATAATGTTAAAATTATGCTACAAACTATGTTAACTATTTATTTCTAAATTTACAAAATTTACTACTATAAAAGTTTCGACCCTACTTGGAACAAAATTTACACAAATAATTGTCTCTTAGTTATCAAATCTGACAACTTGTCTAACCTTAAAAAACATGATCATGTTCACTTGTTAATCACTGAAAGCAAATCAATGTCAAGAACTAATAATCAACATAAACTCAAGAAACTCAGCTTTTTTAACAATTAACCCAGAACAATAACAACCCAAATACATATGAACCCTAATTACTTCATAAAGATTATTGAACGTATCAATTGTTGATGAGGAAGTGATTAAAATAATGTTTATACAAATCAAGTGCAGATTACGTGAGTATGATATATGAATAAACTTAATTATACTAGTGGGAGTAAAAAAAATACTATTTACCTTGGGGGAAAACGAGATACAGTAACAAAATAGAACCGAATGGGGGCAGAAAGCAGGGGAAGTAAAAATCTGGATTCTTGAAAAAATTCAAATACAAGGCCGTGTTTGGTTAGGGACGGGGGAATATGCAGTGCTCGACGATTGACAAGTGCAGTGTTACGTAGAATCCTTCTACACTGAGAAAGGCCCCTCATACTATCACAATTTTAAGTTAAACGATCCTAAATATCATAGTTCAAATTTTATTTTTTTTAAACAAACGTGAGTGCGTCTAGCGTTTTGAGCATTATTATTATTATTTTTTTTTTAAATATGTAAACTCTGTATAGTCTAGCGTTGGATTGGAAGCGTTGGAAGAGACCAACAAGTCTGGCAATGCCGATTTATGTGGTGTTTTGGGGGAACCCTACATGAAAAAATGTTAAAAATACCCATTTTTGAGTTAAGAACGATAAAAATAATAATTTCCAAAGTGTATGGTTATTTTTACCCGATGGGATACCCAACTCGTAATTGGGTATCACATTTTGTATAAGATACCCAATTCAAAAATGGGTATCTCAAAAAATTAAAAGTATAAAAAAATTGTGATACCCAACTTATAAACGGGTATCCTATATAAAATGAGATACCCAACTTAGAAATGGGTATCCCATCTGTTATAAATAACCATCCACTTTTAAAATGGGTATTTTCATGATAAAATTTTAAAAAATGATTATTTTTAACCATCACCCACGCCACATCATGTGGCGTTTTGTTTTTTTTTTTTTTTTTTGCATTTTTTCATGGGTTCAATAATCAACTTTAGGGTTCAATGTTTCCATTTTGGGTTTTAGAAATATTCAATTAAAGTTTTTAAAATGCAAAATTAAAATTAAAAATTAAAAATTTTAGTTGTATTCCCTCGGGGTTTCAACAATTAATCTTTGGGGTTCAACAGTTCCGTTTTGGGTTTAGAAATATTCGGAACGACGAATAAATCGTATACGAACTTAGGGTTTAGGGTTAAACTCTAAACCCTAAACCCTAACTTATCCTGATTTTTAAATGCGTCAGCGTTTAAAAATCAGGCCGCCGGATTCAATTTTTTAGTTAAAATTTTTTAATTTAAAAAATAAAATTTTAATTAAATTTAGGGGTTCAACAATTACTTTTAATGGTTCAACGTTTCCATTTTAGGTTTTAGAAATATTTAGAACGACGAATAAATCGTATACGAACTTAGGGTTTGGGGTTTAGGGTTAACAACCCTAAACCCTAACTTATCCTGATTTTTAAACTCGTTAGCGTTTAAAAATCAGGCCGCCAGATTCAATTTTTTAAATATTCAAAATACAATTTTAATTAAATTAAGGGATTCAACAATTAATTTTTGGGGTTCAATGTTTACATTTTGGGTTTTAAAAAAATTCAGAACAACGAATAAACCGTATATATTTATGAGATAAAAGAAAAAAAAAACACCACATGAAGTGTTTTATACTTTAACTCAACTTAGTTTAGCGTTTTAGAAGTACCTGTACTGCAAACTCAACTTGAATTATCGTATTAGCGTTAACAAAAAATAAACACATTAGCGTTAACAAAAAATAAAAATTCAAAACACAGTTTAATACTATGTCTTGGAGTGATATTTGGGGCCAAGTTTTTGAGCTGTGATACTTGGGACCATTTACTTTCAGATTGTGATAGATAGGGCCAACACCCCTTCACTTGAGAGTTCTTCTTCTTCTAAATTATTTAATTAAATATGCGGGCGTGTTTAGTTTATTTGTTGATAATAAATTGTTTTTACTCTAAACGATATGGACTACGTAAAATTCGTTGAATTATAATTACCACTTATATTCATGGTACTACAAATCGGTATCAATATAAATCGGTTGAGTTACCGATTTAAGATTAATCAGATAATCGGGAATTAATCGGAGTATTAATCGGATATTATAATAATATTTAATATATTAGTCTAATTTACAAATAAACATATCATTTTAAATAAATTCATAGGATTAATCGGATTTCAAAATCGAATTAATTGGTAAGATTAATCGACTAAATCGGGGATTTTTAGAACCATGCTTATATTAAATAAATTTGCGTTTATGTGACCGAAACGAGCCGAGCTTTGAACTTAACGAACCGAGCCGAGCTTTGATCTTAACGAACCGAGCCGAGCTTTGACCGAACCGAGCCGAACTCGAGTTGTTCACGAACAGTCTCAAGCCGAGCTCGAGCTGTTCGCGAACAATTAATTTGGTTGGAGATCTTAGTAGATCACTACTATTTTAAGTAGTACTAGTAACTAGTGCTTTGTCACGGATTGTTGTTTCTATTTTTTTAAAAATATTTCTCGACGATCCAACCGTACGGATGTCAAGATATATCTAATTTAGTGATATTCCCAAATTTTTAAAAAATAAAAAATTAATTTGGTTGGAGATCTTAGTAGATCACTACTAATTTAACTAGTACTAGTAACTAGTGCTTTGTCACGAATTATTGTTTCTATTTTTTAAAAAATATTTTTCGACGATCCAACCGTACGGATGTCAAGATATATCTAATTTAGTGATATTCCCAAATTTTCAAAAAATAAAAAATTAATTTGGTTGGAGATCTTAGTAGATCACTAATAATTTAACAAGTACTAGTAACTAGTGCTTTGTCACGAATTGTTGTTTCTATTTTTTTAAAAATATTTCTCGACGATCCAACCAATGTCAAGATATATCTAATTTAGTGATATTCCCAAATTTTCAAAAAATAAAAATTAAATTGGTTGGAGATAAAAAAAATAAAAAGTAAAAATTTTGATTTTTTCGAGCTTTAACGAGCCAACGAGCCGAGCTCGAACCGAACCGAACCGAGCACTTATCGAGCCGAGCTTAACGAACAAAAATCTTGTTCGATCTCGAGCCGAACCGAGTTTTTATCAAGCCGAGCTCGAGCTGTTCATTAAAAACTCTGTTCGTTTACAGCTCTACAATGTCCACTGAGCGAATATTGAAGGGATGAAAAATGTCCACTGAATATTGAAGGGACTATTCCAAACAATTGAACCGTACTTCTCTCTCTCTCTCTCTTTCTCCCTTCTAACCCTAGTCTACATTAAAAAAGTTTTGAGGAGGCTTTCATCAATTTTCACTGGTGGAAAGCCCCAATTCCTTTCCGTTTTCCTATTTTCATATCTTGTTTTCATTCAATAAAACTCCCAATTTATTTGGATTTAAATAAGTTCTCAATTTATTTGTGTTGTGTTAGTCTCTCCCTTGTGAGAGTTTGGTTTTCGTTTTGATTAAGTTGTGGTGTGTTCCATGGCCGAGGCCCGAGGGTATAGATCAACAAGATTTTCATGTTTCTCTCATTTGTGAGACGTTTGTTTTCACTTTTGATTGCGAGTGGGGGTCTTGATTTAGTGATGAAATTCTGTATGGGATTAAAGTTCTGGTCGATAGCTCAAACGATAGTTCCATCAGGATATGATGAAGAAGGTACCAATAATCCAACGAGGATGCACGAAGTGGGTACTTGTATTTGTATACACATTATCTTCAAAATATCGTTTAACTGTCTTTTCATGAGAACAAGCGATTGCAATTTACTGTTTGTTCGACTCGATCATTGGTATAGATGTCGTATGACTTTTTATTATTGAATTAACTCCTTAATTTTTCAAAAAAAAAAATAGAAATTCAAACAAACAAAGCACATTCCATAAAACTAATTAATCTAGGCAATAGCATTTTTTGAAAGTAACCCATCCTAACATATTATTCACGCTTGTAAAAAATTTGTTTGATTATGATTACTTACATATAAATCCGTAAATAAGTTCGGTCACATTTTTTTCTATTAAAAATACAATTTTTTTTGAAAACAAAAATACAATTTTTTTAGTTAATCGACAATTCTTAATCATGCTTCGAACAAATGTATGTACATTGTACAGTGTCAAGTGATACATCATTATTATTTTTCTAATTTTTTTAAAAAAATCTCTTTATGGACTGAAGATTGAATTGTCCCAATTTTGCCATTTCTGTGCATTCTCTTCATTCCATTTTATATTTTTACTCTAAATTCTCTCAATTCGACATATCCACCCTTCAAATTCTCCGATCTCCATCTTCATTATTTGAACCTTTATATTCATTTATAAATCATTTAAATACTTATTTTGTTGATGAAGAAATATAATCTAATTAAGATGTTCGTGATAATGTCACAAATATTGGTTTATTAATCAATTATGATGTAATTATAAGTTAGAAGGGGGTTGAATATCTTATTACGAATTTTAAAATAAATATTCCTTTAAAAAAATTGTCTTAAAAAATTTCACCAAAACTCGTAATCTAAAATCTCGAGATCAATTGACCGGTCCCGAAAGAAAACTCGTAGCAGTGAGCATCTCTATGCATGTTATCGTAACGCATTTTTCGCATGTTATTATAATGCATTCTGCATACAGTGATGAACATATGGAACCTAGATTTACATGAATATAAAGGCTTCACATGTTGAGACTAATGAGAGTGAAGTAAGCAAATGCCAGCAAAGTTACACGTCAGCAAGTTAGTTATAGATTCTGTTATTCCAGCTAGCATCTATCAGTAGTAGCATTCACTTGTGTTAGTGTATATATAAAGACTTGATAGGAAAATGTTAGTTACTTAGTCAATGCACAATATGTAGAGTAGCTTGTTTTCATCTTTTTCATCTCTGTAAACGAATGATGTAATCAGTAAGTTTGAGTCGATATCAATGGTGTTTAGCTGTGTATTCTTGATTTGTAACATGGTATCAGAGCGCAAAGTGATGATCTTCGGCTTGTTTCATTCCATTTCTTGATCATTTTTCAGGTTTCATCGATCAATTTTCTGTCGAATCTTTGTTTTAGAACTGATTGTTCTTCGATTCTTGATTTTGTTTGTATCGATCTTTATAGAACTGTGTGTTCTTCGTTGAATCTTATTGATATTTGTTGATTCTGTTTCTTCATCAATCTTGTTGATTTTGTTGTTCATCTTTCTTATTGATCTCAATCTTGTTATCTCATTGAAATTGTTATGAATCTATAAATATCATTTTCATTCTTCTAATCTGATTGATTATTCGATCTAAATGGGTACAAATACAAACACAAATACTATTGATCCATCTCAAAATCCATCTTCTCCATTCTCTATTCATCCTTCTGATAATCCAGGAATGAAACTCGTTTCTATTCAGTTTGATGGAACTGAATATTGTGATTGGAAGCGTTCTCTTATGATTAGCTTATCTGCTAAGAACAAAACTGGTTTTATTGATGGAACGATTGCAAAACCTACTATAACTGATGCTACATATAAATCTTGGGATAGATGTAACAATATGTTGATTTCTTGGTTACTTGGAGTGCTTGACCAAAACATTGCAAGAAGTGTTCTCTATTTCAACTCTGCTAGAGACATTTGGTTGAATCTTGAAGAAAGATATGGTCAATCTTCAGGAACTCTACTGTTTTCATTGCAACAAGATTTGTATGAGGTTAAACAAGGTCATGATTCTGTTTTTGGTTATTTCATAAAGATAAAAATGATTTGGGATCAATTGGATGCTATAGATCCACTTCCTGTATGTGAATGTGCTAATTGTAATTGTTCTATAACACAGAAGTTAGTCAAATCTCAAGAAGAAAGGAGATTAGTGGAATTTCTTATGAAATTGAATGATGGTTTTGAAATTCTTAGGGGCAGCATTCTTGTTATGAATCCCTTACCTTCCATATATCAAGCTTACAGGTTGTTGCTTCAAGAAGAAAGTCACAAGAAAGTTCTTCATTCTACTGATAAGTCTCATGATGAGATTATGGCTTTTGTGGGTCTGAAAAAGAAATTTTTCTGAGAAATTTAGGTCACAAGGCAACAATTTCAGGCAAGGATCAGGTTTCAATGATAATAGAGGAAGATTTAATTCTTTCTTTTGTGATCATTGCAAGATACCAGGTCACACAGTTCAAAGGTGTTACAAGCTGCATGGCTATCCATCTCATTTCAAATCAGATAAGAGAGTTACTGCTAGTGTTTCTTTTGAAACAAATGACAATAATGATGTTGATTCTCAGATGAATAAAAGTGAAGGTTTTACAGAAGCTCTGTATAATCAGTTGTTGCAACTTTTGGGCAAAGACAAAGTTGACTCACTCAATGATGGAACCAATGTCAAAGCTGCAAATGTTGCATGTAAAATATGTCTAGTTTCTACTACAGAAATCTCTTGGATAATAAATAGTGGGGCTACAGATCATATGTGTTGCCAATTATCTCAGTTTACAACTTGTAAAACTATTACTGGCAATGATACTTTCATAACCATTCCAAATGGTAAGCAAGTTTTAGTAACTCAGATGGGAGATATTCAGATTTCTGACAATATAATGCTGAAGGATGTCTTATATGTTCCTAATTTCAGATATAACTTGATTTCTATTCCTAAGATTTGTAAGGATTTACAGTGTACAGTAGCTTTCAATGATAATAAGTGTTTTCTTCAGAGTACATCAATGAGTCCACATCTTCTTGGTAAACTAAAGAATGGATTGTACTATTTTGTTGATAATGGGACTCAAGATGATAGAGTAGCAGCAGCAGCATCTTAGACAGAAGACCAAACTAAGATCAAGCTTTGGCATCTTAGGATGGGACATATGCCAGTTTCCAGATTACATCATATGAAGAATGTTTTCAATAAGTTTTGTACATTGGATAACATTTGTCAAGTGTGTCCAATTGCAAAACAGACTAGACAATCTTTTACTCATAGTCATACAAAGACTACAGTTGTTTTCTCTTTGTTACATTTGGACATCTGGGGTCTTTATAAGGAACCAACTTACAACAATTGTAGATACCTTCTTACAGTTGTAGATGATTGTACTACAATGACTTGAGTTTTTCTCTTGAAGAATAAATCTGATGTTTTTCAAGTTTTCAAGGATTTTGTGATTTTTGTTGGTAATCATTATCATTTATATGTTCAGACAGTAAGAACTGACAATGCTCTTGAGTTGTGCAAAGGCAAATTACAAGAATTTTTTAATGAACAAGGCATAAATCATCAAAGGACATGTGATTATAGTCCTCAACAGAATGGAATAGTTGAAAGGAAGCATAGACGTTTGTTGGAAACCTCTAGAGCATTATTTTTTCAGTCTAAAGTGCCAATTCAGTTTTGGGGAGAATGTGTCCTTTGTGTTGCACATCTTATTAACAGAATGCCTTCTCAGATTTTACAGAATATCAGTCCTTATGAGAAATTTTTTCATGAAGCACCAGACTTATCTTATATGAAGGTATTTGGCTGTTTATGTTTTGTATCAACAAAGGCACCACAGAGAGCAAAGTTTGAACCAAGAGATACTCCTCATGTTTTTATTGGCTATCCAGCAAGCTAGAAAGGATACAAGGTACTTAATGTAACTACTTTGCAAGTATCTGCTTCTAGAGATCTTATTTTTCATGAGCAACACTTTCCATTTCATTTTGAATCTAATCCATCAAATACTCAGTTCAAGTTCTTTTTACCATCTGCTACTGAACTTTCACCAAATGATTTCAGTTCTATACCAGAAGTGTTTCAAATACTTTTTGATTCTAGTTTTGATCATACTGATAATTCTACTACTTCTTCTACTACTTCTGAGTCTACTACTTCAGTTCCTAAAGTTAGAAGAAGTACAAGAACTACAAAAGCACCAGATTTTTTGAATGACTATGTATGTAATCTTAGTCAAATTGATTACAATGAACATGGTCATTAGTGTAATCTCATTTCTTCACAATTTACCTACTCATCATCATGCCTTCTTAGCCCAAACTGCATCACTGGTTGAACCTCAGACATATGCAGAAGCTTGTAAAGATGCTAGATGGGTTGAAGCTATGTCTATAGAATTAAAGGCATTGCAGCTTAATAATACATGGGAGCTAGTACCTCTACCACCCGGAAAGAAAACTATAGGCTGCAAATGGGCGTTTAAAATCAAACTAAAGGCTGATGGTAGCATAGAAAGGTTCAAGGCAAGGTTAGTGGCTAAAGGGTACAATCAACAGTGGGGAATAGATTATCAGGAAACTTTTTCTCCTGTTATTAAAATGACAACAGTAAGATGTCTATTAGCCCATTGTTGCACATAAAGGATGGATTTTACACCAGCTTGATATCAACAATGCTTTTCTCCAGGGTGATTTAACAGAGGAGGTTTATATGCAAGCACCACAGGGACTTGAGAATCCACATAATTTTGTCTACAAACTTATCAAATCACTCTATGGTTTAAAGCTAGCTTCTAGACAGTGGTTTGCTAAGTTGCTAGGGGCATTACAACTTCGAGGGTTTTCTCAGTCCAAGAATAATTATTCCCTATTTATCAAGAAGAATGCAGAATCTACTACAATACTCGCAGTTTATGTAGATGACATTATTTTGACTGGAACAAATGAACAGGAAATTCAACATCTCAAAGATTATTTACATCAAGCTTTCAGTATTAAAGATTTGGGGAGATTGAGTTTTTTCCTAGGGATTGAAATTGCTTATCTTGAATCAGGTATTTCTATGTCTCAAGCCAAATTCACTAAGGAATTGTTGCAAGAAGCTAAGATCACTGAATATAAGAAAACTGTGACACCTTTGCCATTGAATCTTAAACTTAAAGCAGATGGTGACATTTTTTCTGATCCAACCTTGTATAGATGTCTGGTTGGGAAATTAAATTTCTTAACTCATACACGACCAGACTTATCTTTTACTGTACAACATTTGAGTCAGTTTCTGCAACATCCTAGGGTACCTCATTATCAAGCTTTGTTGCATACAATGCATTATGTTGCTTCCACAGTTGGGCAAGGGATTGTTCTTAATGCTGCTGATCAACTAGTTCTATAAGCTTTTACAGATTCAGATTGGGGAGCTTGTCAAGATACTAGGAGATCTATTTCTGGTTACATTATGATGCTTGGTAAATCACCCTTAAGTTGGAAATCTAAGAAACAAGGGACAGTTTCAAGAAGTTCTGCAGAAGTAGAATATCGAGCCATGTCTGCAACTGCTTCTGAGATTACTTGGCTTATTCGACTGCTTGAAGAACTAGGAATGCCTCAGCTCAAACCAGTTACTCTTTACTGTGACAATCAAAGTTCAATTCACATTGCCAAAAATCCGATTCAGCATGAGCGTACAAGACACATTGAGATAGATATTCATTTTACACGAGACAAGATACTCGAAGGTCAAACTCAGTTGGCTTACTTACCAACCAATTCTCAACTGGCAGATGTATTTACAAAGATTCTTCCCTCAAGACAATTTCGTGAACTGTTAATCAAACTAGGAATGTCTTCATACCATTCTAGTTTGAGGGGGGATGTTGAGAATAGTGAGAGTGAAGTAAGCAAATGTCAGCAAAGTTACACGTCAGCAAGTTAGTTACAGATTCTGTTATTCCAGCTAGCATCTATCATCAACAGCATTCACTTGTGTTAGTGTATATATAAAGACTTGATAGGAAAATGTTAGTTACTTAGTCAATGCACAATATGTAGAGTAGCTTGTTTTCTTCTTCTTCATCTCTGTAAACGAATGATGTAATCAGTAAGCTTGAGTCGATATCAATGGTGTTTAGCTGCGTATTCTTGATTTGTAACATCACATAAAGACATTTCGCTATTAAGGCATGAAGTGGCACTTTAAAAAACTATAACTGAAACAACTAAAAACAAAAATTATTGTACCTTAATTGGGACTTGGGAGTAATAGAAATCGATCGAGGTGGTCACACTAATGGGGAAGATGGATAGAGGTAGTTATGTAGTCTATCATCCATTTAACATCATTACAAATTTTTTTTAAAAAATTGTTCATGTACTTGAGAAGGATTTATTGTAGGTCGATGACTCTCAGCAAACAATGTCACAAGTTGTGTATACATATAATATGCCAAGTAATCCCCGCAAAATCAATTAATAGCTCTATCATGCAGGCGCACTACATCACTGTGTCTTTAACATTAAATCACCGTAGCTTTCATCTACTACTAATTCAACTGGATCTCCATGACACAAGTCCTGTAGTTGTAAGAGATTTTAACTTTGAATTAGTTAGTATTATTTAACCGTTGTTTTAAATCATGAGTACTGTTCACAAAGTGTAATTTGCATAGAAACAAAAAATCAAAATAATTTGAAGTACAACAATTAGCTATGATTGTGTATTTTGCATCATAAATTGTACTTGTATTTTTTAATGCTAGTAGATGAAGCTCAACACATATGAAAATCAAGCACTTGTATATAACACGACAACATGAATTCGGGACCTAATTTAGAAAATGTAATCAAGGAAATCAAATTCATGTCATATTTGCTCTGTATAATCGCAATGTAAGCATTTCACAAATTCCTTGACAACTGAATTATACATAATTGCAATAGAAATATTGTTTCTTTTCCTAATTACTGAAAGACAGTAGTTATAATATTATTATTTTTGATGACATTGATTTAAATTTGATATTTTTATTTAAGATACACAAGATGCTCATTGTAGTAGTTTATCCTCCAGATTCCCATCTTAAAAGAAAATTCCACCTAAACCTATAAAACAATATACATATGTTCAAGGGGCGCGGTCTATAGCAACCGTTTGCTATAGTACTATTACACAACATACTGTTTCACAACCGTTCGATCAACAATCCAACGGTTCTGATTTAAAAAAATCAATACCGTACCGCATAAACTTTCTGTGGTACGGGAAAATTACCAAAATGTCCCTGCTCCTCGTACCGCAGAAACTTTCTGCAGTACGTATTTCATTTCTTTCTTTTTATTCTTTCTTTTTGTTTCTCTTTTCACACATGCTTTAGTAATTTTTTATAAAACCATCGAACTGGGCTTGCTCCACTTCATGTTTTTTTAATAAAGCATCAAATATTTATTTTATTTTTGTTTCTTTTCTTTTTAATTCCTATCGATCATTTAAAATATTTTTTAATATCATTTAAAATATTTTTAAATAGTAATGTGTACAGTAGATTTTACGAATATTTATTTTAATTTCCTTTCTTTTTAAAAAAAAATTCCTTTCAATTATTTAAAATATTTTTTAATTTCATTTAAAATATTTTTAAATAGTGGTATGTACAGTACATTTTTTATGTGAAACAGGGGGCATTTTGGTATTATGCCCAAACCGTGGAAAGTTTCTGCGGTACGAGGACCCGTACCGCAGAAAGTTTCTACGGTACTAATGTGCTAAAAATAAAGATTTTAAATTGCAAGTGCATAATTTCATCGTTTTAATATTTGAGATATCGATCCACAGAGACTAATATTTTCGCAAGCCTTAACTTCTAATTTAATCGAACTAGAACAATTGGGTTTTGGAAAATTCGATTTTATACTAATTAATTCCTAAAAGAAAATTAAATTATTATTCTACTTAAAAACTAATTAAAGACAAATTAGAACAAGACTGATTTTAACAAAGAGAACTAAATTAATTAATTTTATCTAATTAACAGAAATTTTAATTAAATTTTAGCATGATCCATTTGTAAATATGACTATATGAGTAGCCAAAATGAAATAAAACAAACCACAGGAATTAACGAATCGACCAAAACTAAATTTCAGCAAATTCAACTCGATCAACAATACAAAATACGAACAATAGAACTCGGGAACTTGTTACAGGTCTAACAATACACAAAACAACTCGAAGCATATAACCAACAGAACTCGACTCACAGCAACCTCACAAACGCAATTCAACAACATAATTCGACAGTAATTAACAAACACGAATAAGAAGCTCAAGTAACTCGAATCATTTAAACAAACAGTGAACGAAACTCAGTAAAAACCAAACAAAGAACTCTGGGAACTCAGCTAAACAGACTCGGAAACAATCTCGGAAAATAATCTTGACAGCATTTTACAAGCAAACAAGAAGCAGGACTCAAGAACTCGTTACTCGGCACATCAAACAGCAAACAAACAGACCAAATCAAGACTCGAACTTAACTAGCGAATTCAGCAAATAATAAACGGCAACGAAGACAAATATAATCAGCAATTAACTCAAATGAAACCAACAGTAACTCAAGAAATAGCAATTGGACTCAAACTAAAATGCAAACAAGTTTTCTAAAAACTAAGCAGACAACAAACAAAACTGGACAGCAACTCGACCAAACTCACTTACTTCGACTCAACAAAGATTCAGCGGACAGACCCAACAAAAGAAAAAAGAAACAAACAAAGCAACAACTTAGACTCTTGACAAAAACTCAGCATTTTTAAAACGAAACCCACAAAACTAGAATCACTGAAATCGAACTGAAAATTGACTAAAAAGAAAAGGGAGTAGGTGTGTGTTTGAAGAGAAATAAGAAGGGGAGAGAAGAGAATGAGAGTAAAGAGACAGAGAGGAGGGGGGGTTGTGATGTGTTGGTAAAGAACGAGAAGAATGGTATAGTAAGAACAAGGGGGGAAAAGAAAAGGCTGGGTTGAAACAAGAAAAACAGGGGAGATTACGAACTAAAATAAAACAAGGGAATGGATAATTAGACTCGAATTAAAGCAAATAAAAATGAGAAATTAAGTGCTAAAATAAAACTAATATTTTTTATTTGTAATAAACGAGCACAACTAAATTAAAAAGGTAAGGAGAGGTTTAAAATTTAAGAACCCACAATAAAATTGAGATTTAAAGGGGCACAACTACGATTTTCAACTATGAACAAGAAATTAAAATTCGTTACTTTCAACCCCAAGTGGTTAGCATTTCGCTACTTTGTCCACTAAACGGATTTATGAAAATAACGAAAGCAAGGCAAAATAAAAGGGAGAGCAAGACAAGAAATGAAAGGAAATGAAAATTTGCATTAATAAAAAGAGGAGTGTTTACAAAATTTAGAACTACAAAACAAGAATGAAATATATCCTAAAACTACACTAAAATCTAAGTTCTAATCTATGTTTTTTTTAAATACAAGGGGGATGAGGGGGGTATTTATAGGATGTGAATTAGGGTTTAGGGGTGTGTTGGGTTAATCTTGGCCCTACACATTCTAAATGTGGTGGAGAAATCCTAGCCATCTATTTCTTTCTTCCCCCTTAAGCTTTGAAGAGTTGATCTTGGCCATACACTTATGTAGTGTGTTGGGATGATCTCCACCTTCCACATGTCCTCCAAGATTCCTTTTGCACCAAGCTCTATTAGGTCCGATAAGATTGTAGAAGGGGGGGGGGGTTGAATACAATCTATACTAATTTATCAAAATTTGTCCTTTAAATAAAATTTGATTTAGACAAATTTGTGCGGAATAAATTGAAACAAATTTCAAGTTGAATATAACAATATATTAACTTGATGGGTGTTACAATTTCAGTACAGATTATTATCTTGTTAATAAAAACTAATTAGAAAATTCGACATGAACTTTTCTAATTTAGTTAATAAAAATCAAGATAAGAACTAGGAAACTTAATTCGCTAGTAATACAAGAATCACAAATAAACAAGTTCCACCGGATAAAATATTGCAAAGGGGATGAACTTGATTTTCTGGGAATTAATTGCTTGGTGTTCTTGAGCTTGAGAGAGAGAGAGAATGGCGGCTGTGGCTTTCTTAGAATGTAATGTTATATCTCTCCCGTGTCTTCTGCCTTGTTTAGTTTTTATACTAAAAACCAACAAACACATCTCCTGCCTTCTTTTTAATCCCTCGGTCATAGTATAATTTGTGTAGGGATAGTATAACTCAAAACCATGTAAGAGTATAAAATTATGGGTAATAGTATGGCTTGTGAGTAATAGTATGGATGGCTGGAAATAGTATAGCTGAAATATCTTGGTAATAGTATGCAGAAGCCTCCAGAAATAGTATAACATATCTCCAGAAATAGTATACCAGAAATAGTATGCTGAAGCCTCCAGAAATAGTATGCTGAAGCCTCCAGAAATAGTATGGCTTCCAGAAATAGTATAACATAGCTCCAGAAATAGTATACCAGAAATAGTATGCTGAAGTCTCCAAAAATAGTATAGCTTCCAGAAATAGTATAACTTCCAGAAATAGTATAGCTTCCAGAAATAGTATAACCTCCAGAAATAGTATAACCTTAATTCCAGAAATAGTACAACATACTGGCCATTTCGACAAAGCAAAAGAACCTGCCATTTTTTCTTTTCAATTCGTGGACTTGCTTTGTTTTATTAGGACGGGTTCCGTAGAAATGCTTTTTAACCCGCACAGCTTATAATCTTTAATTAATAAATAATTAATTTAATTCAGAAATTATAAAAATAAATATCTAATATTATTAGATATTTATAAATATAATTTTCTAATTAAATAAAATATTTATTAATATAAATAAATCTTTAAGCTCTAAGCTGCGGTTACCTGAGCGTCTGGAACCGGACTCCTTTTGCTTAGCAAAAAATACAACAATTCTAACCGGAGTTTCAGCATTAAGAATATATCACTTTGCATTTCTTTGTGATAAATCTTTTTCCTCACAGCCAGTCCACTTGATAGTAAAATCCTTGTGGTTAATTAATTTAGCACTTCTGTTGCTTGCACAATGATTTTCTCTCATACAAGTCTTGATATCTTGAACCACTGAAGTTAATGACGAACAACCACTGTTTAATGTTGACACTCGATGTACTATCTGGTTCATGAGTGACTGACCGCAATGACTGTTCTTCATATATTTACTTTAAAATCTGGTTCCTTTTGTTTGCTTCTCTCTCTCTTTAATTCTCTGTACTGTCTCTGTCACCTTGAAATCTTTGTTACTTTAAACGAATCCACTTCTTCACGAATACTCCACTGAGGCTTGATCAGATGTCTGAACTTCTTTCAATATAGTAATTCCTCAAGTATGTAGATTGACCTTGATCTTTTTCTTCTGACAGATAATACAATCTTAAATTCCTTATGACAGCATGTATACTATTTACTAATACAATCTTGTTTAAGTTGAGTTTATCCTCGAAATACAAATAGGCTACATCATATGCCTTTCAATCTCCCCCTATTTGTTTGTTAGACAATAACAATCAAATACCTAGAGGATAACTCAACTAACTCACTTAAACAAGAAATAGATTAAGCATTTAAGAGCTTAGTAAACAGTACATTAAAAAAAAATTCTCTGGTTTGAATTTAACAATTCCAGAATCCTCAGTTGATGAAATGATAGATGATTGTTCCTCTAGCACTGAACTGATCTTCAATAGATAACTCATCTTCATTTCTGATTCTTCAAATCTCTGACTGATAATCCTTCACATCTTATTTTGGTGATTATCAGCAGTTCTTGATTTACAATCACTTCCCTTTTCTGACACAGTTTTTCTCACTGAAAAAAATCAACTGTTCCTACTATGTAGACAATGGTGAATCAATACCATTTCTGTAACTTCTGGGAAATCTACTACTCTTCCACTTAGCCTTTATACATAGTACATTGAAAGACTGATAGAATAGTATTATGATATACTCATCCTTATATCTCCACTTTCATCTCAACTGAAAGTTCCCTTACTTTTCCATCTAAATCTCCCCCTTAGTAACTTGACTTGCTTCCTCTCCTCCTAAGCACAGTCTGTAAATGCTCCCCCTTTCTAACCTACTCTCCTTTTTCTTGTACCCCTTTACTTCTCCCCTTTAGTTGAGGAATCCTTCAATCAACTAGTTGACAAAGTAGTTGTACCAATTATAGAGTTCTTTGTTAGAAAGGAAGTTTCATTTTCTTCCTCACTGTGAGTGTGTGATAGTGTTTAGTGTACCTCACAAGTGTTTCACTCTTCTCTCCACTCATTTGTGTTGAGTGTCTCACTTCTCTCTGTGTTTACACTCTTGCTCACTGGTGTATCACTCATATCACTCATAGCTCCAACATTCATTAGTGTACCTACAAGGAAAAATCACCCTAGCCCCTTCAAGAGAGGTCAGTGGTGGTGCAATGGGAGTTCGCAAATCCCAAATCCTCGTTGGACTCGTCAGACGAATCTGAGTCATAATCTACAAGTTGCTAGTTTTCCCTTTTTAGGGTTTTCAGATTTGAATTCTGAGAAGGTAAACAATTATCTATAAATTTAGCATTGAGATCAAGGTTCCCTTCTAATGTCTGTGAAGACATTACCTTGTTAAACTCATCTGGTAAAATCTGAATCATAGTTCACAAGTTGCCAATCCGCACTTATGTCGGACTCGTAACCCGCAGGATCCAGAGATGTTCCCTCTGGGGAGTTAGATAATGATCTTGTTGAATTTTGCATTGAGATCAATACCTTCTCTCGAGGTCTGTGAAGACTCTTGGTTCATTAAAGAACCTTTAACTTATAATCCTAACCGTAAAATGGTTGGATTATAGGTTTCCGTCAATTCATCCTTAGTGTGTGCAATCTCACTTTGTGCATATGAAATATTTTAGATAGTGTATAAGGTAGTGACTTTCCAACTGAATATCCCACACATCCTTATTTGCTGCATTAAGTGCAGTTACTCCCTGGTGACCTTTAGTCTGATAGGTAACTTCCTTTTAGGGGGTAAGTAAGAATGTGTTTGAGTTTGACTGTAGTCTGGAATAAAAGTTGTTGGGTTTACTACCTCATGACTAAACATGTGAGAATACAAAATTCCAATTAGATGAACCTGCATCACAGAATATGAGCAATAGATAGAATGCATTTTTAACATTGAAAAGTTTTCTGAGAAAATATAGCATTTATCTTAAGAGAAATAATGTACAGTTGTGATTTCAAAAGGTTTACAATATAAGCAATCACAACTATAGAAAGAGATTTTGAGTTAGAAGATTAAAGATCTTGAGCCGGTTTTACTAAACAAGAACATAATCAAGAATCCCATTAATAATAAATATTAATCGAATTAATGTATGTTAATGTTTAAACCAATACAAACAAAACTATTTTATCATGTTTTAGATCCTGTAAAATAGATACCAACTATTAGAAATTGTTAGCAATTGATAGGTCTTGTCTTCCAATTGTTAGATCCTGAAAATCAAACGTTAATTCCTAAACAATTGAATTGACATATACCAATTTGATATCAACAATGGTCCTATATAAGAAAGTCTGTCAACAAAAACAACAAAACAAAGAATTAGAATGAAAACTGCAGGTCATGTGTGTGTTAAACAGAAGAACAGTAAAAGAACCAAGTACAGGGGCATGTTTGTAAGTTTTGAAAGTATAGTGACTAAACTGTAAAAACTATACAAACTATTTATGTACACATGAAAAATAATATACAAAAATAAGAAATAAAATACATAAAAATAATATTAAATAAAAACTAAAAAGAAAAGAAAAATTCATCATTTTTTTTATTTAAAAAATAATTGTATTAATAATATTTACAGAATATTAGAAAATAAAAGAAAATAATTTATAAAAAAATTTCTACAACAATATAACTACTTAACATAGCTAAATAGAAAATATAAAATACTAAAAATACCATAGGCTGTCCTTTTGACGGAAATAACACATTAATAACAAAAGAACAAACACTACAAAACATGTTAACAAAAATTAACATCCGAGAATTACAATACCTGTACAAACACATTAAAGTATATACAAGAATATTTATAATAGGTTAGAAAATCCATATATTTTCTAACAAAATAACTTTCTACCAGAAAATTATTTAGAGTAAAAATATGATTTAATAAACTATCATAAACATTGCAGTTACTTTAAAATAATGAAATTTTAAACAAAAATAGTTTCCTCAAAAATTCTAACTTGAGAATTAGAGAAAAATATTTTTAGAAAAAAATTATCATTCTAAAATATAAAAACATGGAGTATAACAAGAGAATGACTATGACAATCCTTTTTAGAAAGATTTAAGAATTTGGAAAGAATGTCATACCATTTACTTGGTGCTTAGACCTAGGCACCAGCTTCCATGCTTCTTGTTGTTCAGGATCAGCAATTGCTTTCTCAGATTCTTTAGATTCTATATCTTGATTCTGAGAAGCCCTTCTAGTTCTTACTCCAACATCTGGATCATCAATGATTAGCTCTATTCCAAATATACTGTCCGAGAAGGTTAGATCTTGATGATTCGCCTTGTTCTTCATTGTGATGTTGTGTTTGACTAGTTGATCCTTTGTTTACTATCCTCGAGTTATTGCCAGAATGACTTGATGATTCTTCTCCAGTGACATGGGTATCTCCAATATTAAAATTGTTTCCACCACTACCACTTGGATAATTATCATCATTAACATTTTAAACTTATGACTTTAAGGCAACTCCTCGACAACAACAATTGTTAACTCCTAACAACTGTTTGTTGATAGACAACCTTGGTTCTAAAAATAAAACTTGATTACCAAGACTGTCTTGTCTGCAATCTTAGAAATAATATTCTAAGTCCAATATACTTTGATCCATAGTAAACAACATTCATTATCAAAGTGATTAGAAGCTTGCAAATAAGCATAAAAATTATTCGAAGTAACTGAACTATGGTAACTTAAGATATTACAATATCCATAGTTCAACTTAGATAATTTTCATATTATGTATAGTAGAATGAGTGAATTTCAAAAGATAAGACAATGATTACTTAGAGGAGTTCTAAGTAATTTCGCTCAAACCAATACATCTCACAATTAGTTTGTAAATAGAATTCTAACTAAATATCATTAACTGATATAAGTCAAAACTTCAATACAACCAATTGTTATAACCATGATATTAATTATAGTGAATTTCCGAAAATGTGTTGGTTTCGATCATCAATACGCAGCGAAAATAGTAAATAAAAATCGAAACCAAGCCCCGGATCCATGTATAATATATCGAATAATCATGGTAGATAGAACATGTTTACCTTTTCGAAGCTTTACGTATTGGATGTCAATTAGAGATCCTAGCTTTCACGATTCTGAACGCTCCTCCTCGAAGCCTCCTCTACGGTATCCACACGAACACCTTCAATATCGTCTTACGATCTTGATTGGAAGTGAGGTACTAGCCTCCAATGGAAGAGATATGAATATAGGGTTAGGGTTAGGGTTTCTTGCGGCTATTTTTTTTTCTTCGTACAAAATCTCTCCCCAACCCTTCACCATCCTTATCATTATATAAGGTAGTATGGAGCATAAAGCCCAAGCCAAAAAGCCTAGCCCAACTTGATTAAATAATGGAATCATATCCTATTATTTAAATCAATAATAATTAAGTCATACTATTAAAGTCATATCTCATTTGTATTTTATTATAGCTTAATTAAGTCCCACTTAATTAATATAATAAAATCCAACTAATCATTTAATTAATTTAAATTCATAACTTAAATTAATTCTTCCTTTAAAGTGTTCTATGTGTGTGACCCTGTAGGCTATTATTTAACTGGCAATAATTTTATTCTCCAATAAAATTATAAACAATGAGCGGCATCTAGTAATACATCATTGCTACCCAATTAAATAATATTTAAATCGTGATCCGATAAAACCTTTTGTGATTAATGTTCTCGTGTAATATAATCCCTTTAACCAAATATTATAGATTAAACTCGAGGCATGTTTATTGTCATCCTCTTCATAATTTAATCCGGGTTTACTTGATACATGAGTAAACTATTAAGACAAATCATTATTTGAGCACGGCCATGCATTTTATAGTCTCACTCAATCAAGAGGCCAATAATATCTCTCCTATCTGATAGGAGGGTTAAATCCTTTATCTATCATTCATATTTCTCATACGATTCACAATATACCCGATGTCCACTTTTATCATCACCCGGTCAAAGGTAAATTTTAATGTAGTCAAAGTATATTATCCTCGTATAGAAATATAATGATCTCAAGTCAAAGGATCATTACACCATTATCACTGTGAGTCTTTCTTATGACTTAATTAACATGAAGAATCTCACGGTGGGTCTGTCCAGTACCATGTACCCCTACATGTACCTATGTATTGACTTTAGTATCTCCATATTATAACCAATGAGATGTGGTTATCAGTCAAAAACATACTAGTCTATTTATGTATTATTATTGTCCTGTATAATAATACTCGACTAGGGACCTTTAAGAATATGATATATTATATAATCTCAAATTCAAGTTATATACTTAAACTATATAATGTGTATCATTATTCTAAGGACATTTATTATGCTAACAAATATATATCGCAGTAATTAAAGTCATAATAAATACGTTTATTTAATAATCAAATGACATAAGGTTTATTTAAGCAACAATGTATTGCCTCTAGGGCACCTACACTAACAAAATGATGCATTAATAAGTTCACTAGAATTAACATCTCACAATTAATTGAAGACCACAACAGATAGGTCCAAATTAGTTATGATTCTAAGGACATTTATTATGCTAACAAATATATATCGCAGTAATTAAAGTCATAATAAATACGTTTATTTAATAATCAAATGACATAAGGTTTATTTAAGCAACAATGTATTGCCTCTAGGGCACCTACACTAACAAAATGATGCATTAATAAGTTCACTAGAATTAACATCTCACAATTAATTGAAGACCACAACAGATAGGTCCAAATTAGTTATGATTCAAATTTATTTTGATAAATGAGGTATATAGCATATACTAACTTGAATTGCTTTAGGTTCTATAACTCATATTAATCAAAACAAATAATTAAATACTAAATCTCTATTAATTAGATTTTAGCATTTAAATATTTTAATTATCCTTAAATAATCACCACTGAAATATATTACAATTATACACATGGCAATCATTCAACAGATAATTTTCAGCTTGAGGTCTGGATGTAAATAATTTCACAAGTCCTTTCAATATTGACAATTGAATACTTGTAAAATCATTTATGAATTACTTAACAGATGGGATTTACAAATCATATAGCATTAATAAAATCCCAAATTTACAAACCAATCTTGAAAAATTAATTTCATCAAGTGATTTAGCAAACGTGTCTGAAAGTTATTCTTAACTAAAGACATGCTCTCTCAAAAGAATTGATACCTTATATAAGATGCTTAGCCTTGAGTATTCCATAAAGTTGTTGGAGATGAAATTGTTTCCTTTCGTTCTCCAGCTTTCGTACAACTCATTTGATCTGTCTCTGTAGAGATTTTCAATTGTCTCAACAACCAGGAGTGCACTTGTTCACATTCCTCTAGCATCCAGATTCAGTAGGTCCAGATGTCCATTATAATCATGAATGTGCAGCAGGTGCCTGATATCCTCAAGTCTTGTAAGGTATACTATTTTATCAGCTTGTAACCTTGCATCCAGTTTGGCTTTGTCCCTCATAACAATGCCTTGACATCCAGTTAGACTTCTGGTTATCCTTGTACCAAATACAACCTTGTTGTTTGGTTTAGATACCAGCTTCCCTTCAATCTGCCTTTTGTACTGATTGAGATCATCTTGCATTGCAGTCACTCAATCTGGATCATTCAGAGCCTTTGTAGCTTTATTAGTTTCTTCTGAAAGAAAACTAACAAAATAATCATTGGTACTTGAAGCTCTGCTAGTCTTTTACTTCCACCATTAAGAACACTAAGAACTAGGACAAAGAATTAATTGAGTCAACACTCTTTGTCTCGGCAGACATGTTCTCATAGTGTCCTTTGATTTTCAATGTGGTGTTGATTTGGCTAGTTGATCCTTCTGCTGCTCCCCCTTAGCTGTTGCTGGGTTTACATGAAGATTCTCCATGTTTAACATTGCTTGGATCTGAATCACCATACCCATTGACAGCTGAGAGCTAAAAGTTGTTGAACATCACTAAGGCTTTCAATCACCTTCCGTTGATTAATAACAATCACCATAAGTGGTGTCTTGTCTTCAGATTGTCTGAACAACAACTTGTTTGTTGAGAGAAGTCATCAGTCATCACCACTAAAATATATTTTAGTTTGATGTAGAACTTCTGTGTGATGCTTCTTTGACTTCCCATTATGACATGCCTCGTGATTTCATTTTACTTTAATTTCAGATGAGGTAGTCTTCTTTACTGATTCGATTTTCGGGAAAGAATCTCTTGATTAGACATTCAGGTGTGAGAGCTCCGTATATCATAGCTGAACTCTTGTCTGATGAAGCTTTAGATTAGACATGTTGACTTCACCTTTGACTGAGATTTCATGTCAGCTACAAATAAGTTCTCTTTCCTTAATCCTCGAACAGTAAGCTCTTCATCTTGTAAAAGATGCTTTATTACTGACAACATTCTTAGCTATTGAATAGCCATGACCCTGGGTCATACCCTTGCTGTTATCTCCAAGGGATACCACTTGGCCAGATACCTTCACCACTCTTGACAGCAGGGCTCTATCTTCGGTCATATGCCTTGAACATCCACTTTCCAAAATCCACATAACACGATCTACCTGTTACACACCCTGCAATGCCAAAACGGTTAAACTTTCTTCGGGACCCAAGCTTGGTTGGGTCCAGAGTAGTTGAAAAATTGGCCTTTGTCAGGCAAAACAACATTTTTCACCTTAACACCAATTTTACCATTAGTCAACAAGCATTTTACTCTGTAAACAGATTTGACAATCTTTTATTTCATTTTAGGTATCCATGTTTGTTTAGCAGCAATAACACTCTTTTCAGTGACTGGACATTTGACTTTGTAAACAGCCTTAGTAAAACTTTGTTTAGGCTTTGGTACAAATGTCTCTCTCCTAACATGAGAAGGACTAGCAATCTTTGATCTGACATTATTATTCCTATTCATATGTTGTCGAGGAGCAGTCTTATCAGCACATGCATGATTACCATTAAAGTAAGCAGACATAACATTGAAAGCACAAGACATACAATTGACAACACTACATGCTTTATGAGTAGAATCAATAATAGGCATGGTATGCATGTTAGACATGTTATTGTTCTTTTTCACATTACTGCTACCTAATTCAGTCTTCAAAGAACTAGTTGTTTTAACAACCTTGACTGGCACCTTAGGTGACCCTTTCTTAGAGTGAACATTCTTGAGATTAATGTCCTTAACAGATTTTTCATTAAGTTGGACACTTCCACTAGCAATGTCCTCAGTACGCATCTCCTCTTGAATAACAAGAGAAGTCATATCTAGAGGCTCTGCAATAGACTTCTTAAAGAGTGGATCTTCAACATTCTTAAGCACATGTGGTATTCCCCTTTCTTTAGCACTAATAGGATTAGGGGAATTTATGCCTAACATTCCAACAGCTTCGTTGTAGCCAAACCCTATTCTTACGGTTCGTTCTACAGCTTGTTCATTGAATAACTCTTTAGAAATTTTAACAGAATTAAAGCACGCAGATAATTTGACATTCTGTTCCTTTATCTTAGTTTCAAGTTCAGCAATTTTAGCAACTTGTTTTGACAAGTATTCTGATATCGACTTTTCTTTGTAGTTAAGTCGAGTTATTTCTTTTATTTGCTGATCTTGATTAACATGCACTTTTTTTAGTTATAACACTTCATTTTCAAGATTAGTGTTCAACAGAACTTGTCTAGCATTTTCATTTTGTGCATTAATTAAGGAATCACGTAAGCTACGAATCAACTCAGCATCAGTAAGAATTACCGGAGTAGTATAACGAGTTGATGTATCAGCATTTGCCACCAGTGCAAAATCACCAAACTCTTCATCTTCGCTATCTGTGTCATCCCAGCTTTTACCTTGTACCACATAGGCTGTGTCTATATTCTTCTTTCCAGATGCATACTCTCTCCTTGCATCTTGTTGAGGTTGATGACACTCAGTTGCAAAGTGTCCAAGTTCATTACATTTAAAGCACCTGATCTTGCTTCTGTCAACAGTTCCAGTTTTGTATCCTCCCCTGTTACTAGAGGATGAAGAACCTCCTCTCTGGAATCTGTTGTAGTTAGATTTGAACTTGAACTTGGGATTCCTTCTGAACCTGAAGTTACTGAACTACCTCACCATCATAGCCATTGACTCATCCTCCAGCTGATCCAATTCTTCTAATGAGTAAAATTCTCCACCATCCCGAGTAGCTGGTGTTTGACCATGTTCCACTTCAGTCTGTTCCTTGTCAGAGCTGTAAGGTCGACCAACCTTAGCTTCCACTTCCTTTGGAGTCTTAACCACTAGAGCTGTAGAAGAACTTGGAACCCTACCTTCACCATGAATTTCTTTCTGTTGAACTTGTTCCAACTCATAGGTTTTCAAAATGCCGAAGAGCCTTTCAAGAGTAATTTGATTCAGGTATCTGGCTTCTCTAATGGCAGTTATCCTATGTTCTAGGTGAGTAGGCATGGTCAGTAAGAACTTCATGTTAACCTCCTTTTGTGTATAGTGCTTTCCATGAACTTGCAAGTTATTGATTATTTTGTTATACCTTTCAAACACTTCCTGAATGCCTTCATTAGGGCCAGCTCTAAAATGTTCATATTCAGAGGTTAAAATTTGAAGTCTATTTTCCCTGACTTCATCAGTTCCTTCATTGATGGTCTCAATAGTTTCCCACATGTGTTTAGCAGTTTTACAATTCATCACATGACTGTACATCACAGCATCTAGGGAATCTATTAGGATGAGTCTTATATTTTTGTCCAATCCAGCATCCTCTTTATCAACAGAAGAATAGAGCTTAGGGTCCTTTTCATAGGATCTAGCAGGTGTTGTAACAGCTCCATCAGTAACAACTTGTTCTTCATGAACCATAGGAATTTTAGGTCCATTTTTCAGAACACCCAAATATTTGGGATTTGTAACATCAAGAAACAACTCCATCTTATTTTTCCACATATCATAATTATCTTTAGAAAAGATAGGAATTTTAACAATGGCTTTAGAAGACATGATGAATTTTTAAGTGAGTTAAAAATTCGAGATAAATTTTCGATTGAATAAAAATAGGATCTTGATTTGTGTATCAATCAGTAGGCTCTGATACCAATTGTTAGGTCCGATAAGATTGTAGAAGGGGGGGTTGAATACAATCTATACCAATTTATCAAAATTTGTCCTTTAAATAAAATTGGATTTAGACAAATTTGTGCGGAATAAATTGAAACAAATTTCAAGTTGAATATAACAATATATTAACTTGATGGGTGTTACAATTTCAGTACAGATTATTATCTTGTTAATAAAAACTAATTATAAAATTCGACATGAACTTTTCTAATTTAGTTAATAAAAATCAAGATAAGAACTAGGAAACTTAATTCGCTAGTAATACAAGAATCACAAATAAACAAGTTCCACCGGATAAAATATTGCAAAGGGGATGAACTTGATTTTCTGGGAATTAATTGCTTGGTGTTCTTGAGCTTGAGAGAGAGAGAGAGAGAATGGCGGTTGTGGCTTTCTTAGAATGTAATGTTATATCTCTCCTGTGTCTTCTGCCTTGTTTAGTTTTTATACTAAAAACCAACAAACACATCTCCTGCCTTCTTTTTAATCCCTCGGTCATAGTATAATTTGTGTAGGGATAGTATAACTCAAAACCATGTAATAGTATAAAATTATGGGTAATAGTATGGGTTGTGAGTAATAGTATGGATGGCTGGAAATAGTATAGCTGAAATATCTTGGTAATAGTATGTAGAAGCCTCCAGAAATAGTATAACATATCTCCAGAAATAGTATACCAGAAATAGTATGCTAAAGTCTCCAGAAATAGTATAACTTCCAGAAATAGTATAGCTTCCAGAAATAGTATAACCTCCAGAAATAGTATAACCTTAATTCCAGAAATAGTACAACATACTGGCCATTTCGACAAAGCAAAAGAACCTGCCATTTTTTCTTTTCAATTCGTGGACTTGCTTTGTTTTATTAGGACGGGTTCCGTAGAAATGCTTTTTAACCCGTACAGCTTATAATCTTTAATTAATAAATAATTAATTTAATTCAAAAATTATAAAAATAAATATTTAATATTATTAGATATTTATAAATATAATTTTCTAATTAAATAAAATATTTATTAATCTAAATAAATCTTTAAGCTCTAAGCTGCGGTTACCTGAGCGTCTGGAACCGGACTCCTTTTGCTTAGCAAAAAATACAACAATTCTAACCGGAGTTTCAGCATTAAGAATATATCACTTTGCATTTCTTTGTGATAAATCTTTTTCCTCACAGCCAGTCCACTTGATAGTAAAATCCTTGTGGTTAATTAATTTAGCACTTCTGTTGCTTGCACAATGATTTTCTCTCATACAAGTCTTGATATCTTGAACCACTGAAGTTAATGACGAACAACCACTGTTTAATGTTGACACTCGATGTACTATATGGTTCATGAGTGACTAACCGCAATGACTGTTCTTCATATATTGACTTTAAAATCTGGTTCCTTTTGTTTGCTTCTCTCTCTCTCTCTTTAATTCTCTGTACTGTCTCTGTCACCTTGAAATCTCTGTTACTTTAAACGAATCCACTTCTTCACGAATACTCCACTGAGGCTCGATCAGATGTCTGAACTTCTTTCAATATAGTAATTCCTCAAGTATGTAGATTGACCTTGATCTTTTTCTTCTGACAGATAATACAATCTGAGATTCCTTGTGACAGCCTATATACTATTTACTAATACAATCTTGTTTAAGTTGAGTTGTATCCTCGAAATACAAATAGGCTACATCATATGCCTTTCAATCTCCCCCTATTTGTTTGTTAGACCATAATAATCAAATACCTAGAGGATAACTCAACTAACTCACTTAAACAAGAAAAAGATTAAGCATTTAAGAGCTTAGTAAACAGTACATTAAAAAAATTCTCTGGTTTGAATTTAACAATTCCAGAATCCTCAATTGATGAAATGATAGATGATTGTTCCTCTGGCACTGAACTGATTTTCAATAGATAACTTATCTTTATTTCTGATTCTTCAAATCTCTGACTAATAATCCTTCACATCTTATTTTGGTGATTATCAGTAGTTCTTGATTTACAATCACTTCCCTTTTCTGACACAGTTTTTCTCACTGAAAAAAAAACAAATGTTCCTACTATGTAGACAATGGTGAATCAATACCATTTCTGTAACTTCTGGGAAATCTACTACTCTTCCACTTAGCCTTTATACATAGTACATTGAAAGACTGATAGAATAGTATTGTGATATACTCATCCTTATATCTCCACTTTCATCTCAACTGAAAGTTCCCTTACTTTTCCATCTAAATCTCCCCCTTAGTAACTTGACTTGCTTGCTTCTCCTCCTAAGCACAGTCTGTAAATTCTCCCCCTTTCTAACCTACTCTCCTTTTTCTTGTACCCCTTTACTTCTCCCCCTTAGTTGAGGAATCCTTCAATCAACTAGTTGACAAATTAGTTGTACCAATTATAGAGTTCTTTGTTAGAAAGGAAGTTTCATTTTCTTCCTCACTGTGAGTGTGTGATAGTGTTTAGTGTACCTCACAAGTGTTTCACTCTTCTCTCCACTCATTTGTGTTGAGTGTCTCACTTCTCTCTGTGTTTACACTCTTGCTCACTGGTGTATCACTCATATCACTCATAGCTCCAACATTCATTAGTGTACCTACAAGGAAAAATCACCCTAGCCCCTTCAAGAGAGGTCAGTGGTGGTGCAATGGGAGTTCGCAAATCCCAAATCCTCGTTGGACTCGTTAGACGAATCTGAGTCATAATCTACACGTTGCTAGTTTTCCCTTTTTAGGGTTTTCAGATTTGAATTCTGAGAAGGTAAACAATGATCTATAAATTTAGCATTGAGATCAAGGTTCCCTTCTAATGTCTGTGACGACATCACCTTGTTAAACTCATCTGGTAAAATATGAATCATAGTTCACAAGTTGCCAATCCGCACTTATGTCGGACTCGTTACCCGCAGGATCCAGAGATGTTCCCTCTGGGGAGTTAGATAATGATCTTGTTGAATTTTGCATTGAGATCAATACCTTCTCTCGAGGTCTGTGAAGACTCTTGGTTCATTAAAGAACCTTTAACTTATAATCCTAACCTTTAACTTACCTTGCTAGTGTAAGTGTGTGAACAAGAACTTTAGTAAACCACTTCTCAAACAAAAGCTCATGGATCATAAGATTATCATAGCATGCAAGGGTGCATCAAGCAACTAGCAATCAATTAACAAGACTAGAATAAAATTAGAACTCTTTTTTTGATTTTTTCATTTTTTTGGATTTTTCAATTTTTATATTTACACTAAACCCCCCCCCCCCCATACCTAGATCATGCATTGTCCTCAATGTATGCAAATGCAAGAGAAATGAGAAATAAGAAAGGAGAAAGTTGAGGAAATACCTTATAAGGGATGACGGAGACTGAAAATTTCTAAAAACTATGAAATAAAACAACTCACACACGCACACAAATCCTCCCCCATACCTATCTTACACGAGGGGAGGCAAAAGAATAAAACCGAATTAGCCGATGCCGGTAGGAAAATTGGGATGAAGCTTCGAGAAAATATCAAGACATTTTCGAAAATTTTCATTAGCCAAGATTTTCTCAAGCAACATAGAATCATTCAAACTATTAGTACAAGAATCACTAGTGTTTATCCTAAACCAACTTGAGGCTTCTTTATTTTGTTTAAGCAGATTAGGGACAATGAAAGTTTGGTTAAAGGTCGAATCACTAGGAATGACAAAAGATGAGGGTCCGGTTCCTCCTAAAGGCTGTTGATCAAACTCGGGATGATAAATAATCAAGTCAAATGCAGGCAGCGGTGGTCCAACA
This sequence comes from Kitagawia praeruptora, assembly GCA_037693485.1. Classification (NCBI taxonomy): domain Eukaryota; kingdom Viridiplantae; phylum Streptophyta; class Magnoliopsida; order Apiales; family Apiaceae; genus Kitagawia; species Kitagawia praeruptora. The sequence goes on along the minus strand of CM075346.1, from coordinate 37,965,981 downwards.
GGACTCTTAAGAATAGGCTCAACTTTAACAATCTCAGGTGGGGTCTCCAACGGAGAACAAATCGCATCTAACTCTCTCAACATCTCTTCCGAAGTCATATTTCTCAACGAATCAGAATATGCTCGGTTAGACTCATGGTTGACTTTGAAATCCTCTTTGAGAAGATACTCAATCTCACTATCCTCAAAACTAGACCATGTGGCAAACTTGTTGATCACGTTAACCCCTATTGATGGTTCATAAAGCTCATTGGGTTCTTTCCCTACATTGAAAATGTTAAGGTCTATGGTCATGTTGCCAAAGGTGAGTTTCATCGAACCATTCCTACAATTAATTAAGGCATTAGATGTAGCAAGAAAAGGTCTTCCTAAGATAACAGGAATTTGGTTCTTGGGATTTGTGATAGGTTGAGTCTCGAGGACAACGAAGTCAACCGGGAAGATAAAATCACCAATTTGATCAAGACATCATCAATTAATCCCTTGGGCATTTTTATAGAACGATCGGCAAGTTGAAGTGTCATGTTCGTCTTCTTGAGCTCGCCTAAACCTAGGGCTTGATAAACGGAGAATGGAAGCAAGTTCACACTAGCACCTAAGTCAAGTAAAGCCTTGTCCACGAAAGTATTACCTATGGCACATGAAATAGTTGGACAACCGGGGTCCTTATATTTCACGGGAATTTGGTTCGAAAGAATTGAACTAACATGAGAAGTCAAAAAGGCTTTCTTAGGGACGTGAGTGGAACGTTTATGAGTACACAAATCTTTTAGACACTTAGCATAGGAGGGAACTTGTTGGATCATATCTAAAAGAGGAATGTTTATTTTGACTTGACTAAATACTTCCAAAATCTTCTCCATTTGAGCCGTTTGTTTAGGAGGAACGAGTCTTTGGGGATAAGGAGCCTTCGGTTTAAAGATTCGTTCTTCGGGAATAGGTTCCAAGGTTGTTCTCTTGAAGAAGACGGTTTGCTAGAAAGAGGTGATGATACGGGAATCGGAGTTTGATTTGAAAGATCGAGAATAGGGGTCGGTTCAACGTTCGATTCTTCTTCTTCCTCTTCGGGGGACTCGACTCCTACTTTGTTATTAACTCAATTTCCCGATCTTAAAGAGATGATAGCGTTAACATTTTCGTGAGGTCTTTGGTTGAGAGGAAATTTAGGGTTGACTCGGGAACTTATTCTTCTCTCACTCACACATGGCGTTGGCTAATTGACTCACTTGAACCTCTAACTTAGATATGGCTTGAGTACTAGCATTTAAAAGTTGCCTATCTTGAGTCATGGTTTGCATGAAGGTTTGTTGAGATTGAGCCAAATTAGTCGTTGATTTTAAAAGCGCATCAAGAGTCTTTTCCAAAGAATTAAGTCGCTTATCCGACTCATGAAAGCCGGGAGGGTGGGCGGGTGCTTGATTTGGATAAGAAGGTTGAGTTGGATAAGGACCGAGATTTTGTGTAGGGTTTGGAAAGGGACCTTGATTTGGAGTCGAGAAAGAATTTTGATTAGGCCTTTGGAAAGAAGGAGCATTTTGAAAAGGAGGTTGAAAAGAAGGTGGATTTTGGTAATTTTGCCCTTGGTTCCACGAGAAATTTGGGTGATTCCTCCACCCGGGATTATAAGTAGGAGAAAACGGGTCATTCCTCGTGGGTGGTTGAGACATCGTATTAACTTGATCATAGCCGGGACAAGGTTGAGACTCAAAGTTCGAAGGATTATAATTTGGGCACATGGACATAGGTGGGGGACCACTATGGGTTTCTAAAGCTTCGAGTCGCCTAGTCAGAGTAGCTAATTTGGCATCGGTTGCAATCGAGCTCCCAATCTAATGCAAACCCTTAGATGAACTAGACGATTCGTTAGACTTATTCGGTTCCCTAGTGGACTCCCATAACATTGTCTTCTCGGCTAATTCTTCGAAAAATTGCCATCCCTCGTCCTCATCTTTCTCCATGAATTTTCCTTGGCACATAGACTCCAACAACGCGGTTGTTGGACCATCTAAGGCCTCATAAACGATCTTACAAAGTCTCCATTTTTTTATTTCGTGGTGGGGGCATTGTGACAAAAGATTTTTAAAACGATCAAAATATTTCCAAAAAGACTCGTTTTCCTTTTGATGAAATTGATTTATTTCGTTTGTAATTCTCGTAGTCTTATGGTTTGGAAAATATTTTTTTAGAAAAATAACCACAAATCCCTCCCACATGGAAATAGAATTGACGGGTAGACTATACAACCATTTTTTAGCATTTTCTTCTAATGCGAAGTTGATAAGTCTTAACCTAATGGAGTCCTCAGAAAGATGTTGGAGTTTTTGCAAGGCGCAAACCTCCACGAATTCATGGAGAAATAAATAGGGATCCTCACTGTCACTCCCGTTAAATTTCGGTAACATGCTAATTTGATGGGCTTTAATCTCGAAGTTATTACCATTAACGGGAGGAAGAGTGATACACGAGGGTTGAGCAGAATGGGTGGGATAGCAACGGTCCCTAAGAGACATGGCCATGTTTACTACGGGTTCGGAATAATCTAAATACTCGGAATCAGACGATGAAGAAATCTCAAATGATCTCACTAGTCTAGAAGAATTATCCCTAATCCACGTAGTTCGCATAAACCACAAAAGGAAACACGTAGCAAGTAAGTGCGAAAAATTTAAACAAACAAAAAGAAAGGGTGTAAAATTAAAAGAAAAATTCTAAACCTAGGTTCCCTATTAAAATAACTAGACCTTGCTCCTAACCGTAAGGACCACAAAAAACTCGGTAAATCAGAATTTATTCGGACCGATTTGGCCAGATAGGTGCAAGCATTGCCAAGAGGCTAAACACCAGTCTAGACACCAAATCTTAATTGGCCAGGTAAGCTCTCGCTTGCCTAGACACCAAAGAGTCAGAATAATTAATGATTACTTCGTTTCTTAGGTACCTTCCTAATTGAGCGCGAATTCCTAGGGACAAACGTCTAATTAATTTTATTAAAGGCTAGGGAATGCAAAATGAAGGATTTATTGTTTTGGGCTAAGGAAAGAGTGATGAAATCCCTTCCCTTATCTTGTAGTGGTTTTGCCCTTAAAGTTTATTTACAAAATGATGCAACAAACAAAGATATATATAAAAATTATAAACACTTATGGATGCTTACTCTACGTGTTCTAATATAAAGAAAGGAAGAAATTTAATGCATCATTGGGTCCTCCAGCGATCACCACAATTATAAGGTACGAAAAATTAAAAACAAGATTATAAAAATCTAGATGATGTGCCCTAAGTGATGAAATGCATGATGCAACAAGTATGTATTTACTACCTATTTTTTTTTGGATTTTTTCAATTTTCAATTTTTTTGTGATTTTCTTAAAATAAAAAGGCGAAAAGAGAAAAATACGGGTTACCGAAGCACGCTTCCAAAAATTCCAATTTATTCCAAGCTCCGAAAGAGATTCCCAAATTTCAAACTTTCCTAAAAAAACACGTGGAAAAAATAAGGCAAGATACAAAACTAATCCGAAAAATTAAGAATTAAGGCGCGAAAAATAATTAATCCCCCGCAGCGGCGCCAAAAACTTGATGTGCTAAAAATAAAGATTTTAAATTGCAGGTGCACAATTTCATCGTTTTAATATTTAAGATATCGATCCACAGAGACTAATATTTTCGCAAGGCTTAACTTCTAATTTAATCGAACTAGAACAATTGGGTTTTGGAAAATTCGATTTTATACTAATTAATTCTTAAAAGAAAATTAAATTATTATTCTACTTAAAAACTAATTAAAGACAAAATTAGAACAAGACTGATTTTAACAAAGAGAACTAAATTAATTAATTTTATCTAATTAACAGAAATTTTAATTAAATTTTAGCATGATCCATTTGTAAATATGACTAGCCAAAAAGAAATAAAACAAACCATAGGAATTAACGAATCGACCAAAACTAAATTTCAGCAAATTCAACTCGATCAACAATACAAAATACGAACAAGAGAACTCGGGAACTTGTTACAGGTCTAACAATACACAAAACAACTCGAAGCATATAACCAACAGAACTCGACTCACAGCAACCTCACAAACGCAATTCAACAACATAATTCGACAGAAATTAACAAACACGAATAAGAAGCTCAAGTAACTCGAATCATTTAAACAAACAGTGAACGAAACTCAGTAAAAACCAAACAAAGAACTCAGGGAACTCAGCTAAACAGACTCGGAAACAATCTCGGAAAACAATCTTGACAGCATTTTACAAGCAAACAAGAAGCAGGACTCAAGAACTCGTTACTCGGCACATCAAACAGCAAACAAACAGACCAAATCAAGACTCGAACATAACTAGCGAATTCAGCAAATAATGAACAACAACGAAGACAGATATAATCAGCAATTAACTCAGATGAAACCAACAGCAACTCGAGAAATAGCAATTGGACTCAAACTAAAATGCAAACAAGTTTTCTAAAAACTCAGCAGACAACAAACAAAACTGGACAGCAACTCGACCAAACTCACTTACTTCGACTCAACAAAGATTCATCGAACAGACCCAACAAAAGAAAAAAGGAACAAACAAAGCAACAACTTAGACTCTTGACAAAAACTCAGCATTTTTAAAACGAAACCCACAAAACTAGAATCACTGAAATCGAACTGAAAATTGACTAAAAAGAAAAGGGAGTAGGTGTGTGTTCGAAGAGAAATAAGAAGGGGAGAGAAGAGAAGGAGAGTAAAGAGACAGAGAGGAGGGGTGGGTTGTGATGTGTTTGTAAAGAACGAGAAGAATGGTATAGTAAGAACAAGGGGGAAAAAGAAAAGGCTGGGTTGAAACAAGAAAAACAGGGGAGATTACGAACTAAAATAAAACAGGGGAATGGATAATTAGACTCGAATTAAAGCAAATAAAAATGAGAAATTAAGTGCTAAAATAAAACTAATATTTTTTATTTGTAATAAACGAGCACAACTAAATTAAAAAGGTAAGGAGAGGTTTAAAATTTAAGAACCCACAATAAAATTGAGATTTAAAGGGGCACAACTACGATTTTCAACTATGAACAAGAAATTAAAATTCGTTACTTTCAACCCCAAGTGGTTAGGATTTCGCTACTTTGTCCACTAAACGGATTTACGAAAATAACGAAAGCAAGGCAAAATAAAAGGGAGAGCAAGACAAGAAATTAAAGGAAATGAAAATTTGCATTAATAAAAAGAGGAGTGTTTACAAAATTTAGAACTACAAAACAAGAATGAAATCTATCCTAAAACTACACTAAAATCTAAGTTCTAATCTAGGGTTTTTTTTAAATACAAGGGGGATGAGGGGGTATTTATAGGATGAGAATTAGGGTTTAGGGGTATGTTGGGTTAATCTTGGCCCTACACATTCTAAATATGGTGGAAAAATCCTAGTCATCTATTTGTTTCTTCCCCCTTAAGCTTTGAAGAGTTGATCTTGGCCATACACTTATGTAGTGTGTTGGGATGATCTCCACCTTTCACATGTCCTCCAAGATTCCTTTTGCACCAAGCTCCTAATTCTTTTTCCTCTTTTCATTTAAGTCCTTTTTCTTCCTCTTTTTCCCTTCCTTGCACTTTTTTTCTTTATTTTGCCATTTCTTTATTTATTCACGAATTTCCTGAAATGCAACAAAATAAATTATTAAAATACGAGTTCAAACAATAAATAGGTAATAAAAATATGCAAAAATATGCACTTATCAAATGCCCCATACCTATCTTTTGCTCGTCCTCGAGTAAAACAAAAACAAAAAGAAAATCTAGATAAAAAGTCCTATACTCCTTTTCGGTTGGTGTGACGGTTGCATTTGGCATATGCAACAAGCCCTTTAAACCCCTATGCAACCCTAGTGGACGAGAGAGGTCTCGTAAGGGCCTATAGTGAATGTACCCACAAAATCCATCTAGTTTGTATAAAAGATCAAATGGCAATGCACACCACACAATTTCACGCCTGTCACGCGGGTGACGGGGGTTCGATCCCCGGTAGCGGCGCCAAAAACTTGATGTGCTAGATATAAAGATTTTAAGTTGCAAGCGCACAATTTCATCGTTTTAATATTTGAGATATCGATCCACAGAGACTAATATTTTCGCAAGTCTTAACTTTTAATTTAATCGAAGTAGAACAATTGATTTTGGAAAATTTCAGTTTTAAACTAATTAATTCCTAATTCTAAAAATTCTAAATTATTCTAAAAATCCTAAATTCGAAATAAAACTAGATTTTATTCTAATACTCTTTTTAAATTAAAATTTTATTTACAGAAATTTTTATGAAAAATTTGGACATGTCGTATTCGTAAATGAGTCTAGCCATAAACAAATCAAAACAAGAATTTCGCGAACAAAAACAGTTAAACAGTAAAGCAACAAAAACGGACAGTCAAACAGCGAAACAGGACTCAAGAAAAATGCAGCATTTAAACCACAAAACCAACAATCAAACCCAGCAAAACGAACGAATCAGTAGCAACTTAAACCAACTCGGTAAACAAACTAAACAACTCGGAAAAATAGAAACTCGCAATCAGGGACTCATTACAATTCCGTCTTAACTCGACAGCCATGGACTCAATAAACAATCAAACTCGCTGCAAAAACACACAGAAGAACCCAGTCAACTCAGTGAAATTCGAACAGTAGCAAAACAACAACGAAACAACAACTCAGTACACAAATTCGAAAACAACCAAACACTCAGCTAAACTCGACAGTGAATTACAACCAAAAACTCGGACATTGCAAGAATCCAGAACCAACAAAACACAGAACTCAGAACTTGGACATCAAAACTAAGCACCAAAATCAAAAACTCAGAAATTAACACTCAACATTAAGGAATTCTACAACTCAAACTCGACCCAACCAAACTCAGCAAAATGTACACAGCACAATCGCAGAAACGTAGCAAAACAGGAACTCAACGAACACAGTTGACTCGGCAAGAACAAGCAATGAGACTCTATCAAACAGCGCAACTCAGTAAATCTAAAAAACAAACAGCGACTCAGAAAAGAAATCAGAACTCGGACAATTAGCATCTAATTAAACTACAAATGCAACCAACAAACATAAAACGACCAAGCTCAGCGAACAAGAACACGACTCGGCGAAACTCGGCTAAATAAAAGATGGAACAAAACCACAATCAACGCAGACAATCGACGAACAGAACTGGAATCAAACAGCATCTCAACGACTAAAAACCAAATTAAAGACAAGAAAAAGGAAATGGGTTTGGTGTTTGTAGTGAAGATGAAAAGGGAATTAAGAAAATAAAAGAAAACAAGCTGGGGTTGGGGCGTTTGCAGAGAAGATGAAATTAAGAAAGGAAATGGGTTTGTTTAGAAAACAGGGTAAAGATCGAATAAAGCTGAAAAACTAATACAGGAAAAAAAAATCTTCGAATTAAATCAATTAAAGTAGGAAAAATACGTATATATTTTTGTGGTTTTTTTTAATTACACTAACACATAAATCAAGAAAATTAAATCTACAATTAAAATGATGAAACCCACAATAAAATGGAAATTTAAAGAGGCACACTACGAATTAAAAACTAAAATAATAACTACGAACATGAAATTAAAATCGTTACTTTCAACCCCAAGTGGTTAGCATTTCGCTACTTTGTCCACTAATCGGATTTACGAAAATAACGTAGGCAAGACAATATAAAAGAGAGAGCAAGACAAGAAATTAAAGGAAATGAAAATTTGCATTAATTAAAAGAGGAGTGTTTACAAAATTTAGAACTACAAAACAAGAAATGAAATTTACCCTAAAAACTACCCTAAAATCTAGGTTCTAATCTAAGTTGTTAAATACAAGGGGGATGAGGGGGTATTTATAGGATGAGAATTAGGGTTTAGGAGTGTGTTGGGTTAATCTTGGCCCTACACATTCTAAATGTAGTGGAGAAATCCTAGCCATCTATTTTTTTCTTCCCCCTTAAGCTTTGAAGAGTTGATCTTGGCCATACACTTATGTAGTGTGTTGGGATGATCTCCACTTTCCACATGTCCTCCAAGATTCCTTTTGCACCAAGCTCCTAATTCTTTTTCTTCTTTTCATTTAAGTCTTTTTTCTTCCTCTTTTTCCCTTCCTTGCACTTTATTTCTTTATTTTGCCATTTCTTTATTTATTCACGAATTTCCTGAAATGCAACAAAATAAATTATTAAATTAGGAGTTCAAGCAATAAATAGGTAATAAAAATATGCAAAAATATGAACTTATCAAATGCCCCCATACCTATCTTTTGCTCGTCCTCGAGTAAAACAAAAACAAAAATAAAATTTAGATGCAAAGTCCTATACTTCTTTTTGTAAGTGTGATGATTGCATTTGGCATATGCAACAAGCCTTTTAAACCCCTAGGCAGCCCTAGTGGATGAGTGAGGTCTCGTGAGGGCCTATAGTGAATGTACCCACAAAATCCATCTAGTTCGTGTAAAAGATTACATGGCAATGCAACACCACACATACATGTCCTCTCATGACACATCAACTTAAGAATCAAAATGAATTTGCAAAGTCTTGGTGTGGAAAGTACAAGGATTCACATAGTCTACTTAAAGAACCATGCAAGAGTGATTAAAAGTTCATGTCAAGTGCAAAAATTATTGGAAACCATGCTAAGTCTACAAGAGCACACCTTAGAGTCAAAACTTGAGATCTCATATGCAAAAAACAAACAAGCAATACCTCACATTTCACCCACAAAAGAATATTCACTCAAGAACAAGGGTGAGTGTATCATTCAATTCCAACAAAATCAAATGCATGCTTGACACTTGGTATCATCCCAACTTAAACACAACATACATCAATGATGAAAATCAAAAGGTCTTTATTAGGGTTGTAATGGGGCTAGGGACAAGATATGTCAAGAAAGGCCACAATAAGGTGAAGTGTCAAAAGCTAGTAGTCACCAAGAATATCATGCACAACACCTCCCCACAAAATTATTATTATTTTCAACAAAAGGACTTGACTAGTCGAATGAAGGAGGATTACAAAAAACATAAGTATGCTCTCATATGTATTTTTTCTTTTTTTTTCTTTTTTTTTCTTTTTTTTTTCTATTTTATGAGAGTTACGATAAATGTAAGCAACAATAATCCTCCTTTAGATTTAAGTTGAAAATCGACTAGCAAGGTAACCAACATATATTTCCTCAAAAGTTATGAACAAAAGTAAACCCTATTTCACACACCTTATTGCTCCCTCAAGTTCCTACTAGCCTTTGACAAATTGGGATCAAGAATACGTAAGGCTATACAAGAAAAAGGTATTAGGCGAGTAATGTGGAGTGTCACCAAAAAAATATGATTAACCTCAAAGGGTTAACTAATTGATCACATAAGCATGGTGTAGATAGTTTTGGAAATATAGGTTATTCCTAAGTGCCTTTATCATTTTATCATCAATCAATGTCATTCATTTCAAGATAGAACTCAAACAAGGGCTAGCAATGCAAATGACAAGTGGACACTCAAGCAAAAGAATATAAATGCAAAAGATGTGCATATAGGCTCAAAACTCACTTGGTGTGGTAGAACACAATCAATCTCAAGTAAAGGTATCCTCAATGCACCTAGTTGTACTCAAAGCATGAAAACCAAATCATCTTACACCTAATCATGACCTCCTAATTTCATGCACAATTCAAATAAGTCTACTAGTTTCACCTTGCTAGTGTAAGTGTGTGGACAAGAACTTTAGCAAATCACTTCTCAAACAAAAGCTAATGGATCATAAGATTATCATAGCATGCAAGGGTGCATCAAGCAACTAGCAATCAATTAACAAGACTAGAATAAATTAGAACTCTTTTTGTGATTTTTCATTTTTTAAGTTTTTTGGATTTTTCAATTTTTAAATTTACACTAAAAAAACCCTCCCCCATACCTAAATCATGCATTGTCCTCAATGTATGCAAATACAGAAGAAATGAGAAAGGAGAAAGGCGAGGAAATACCTGATAAGGGATGACGGAGACTGAAAACTTCTAAAAAAAACTACGAAAGAAAACAACTCACACACGCACACAATTCCTCCCCCACACCTGGTCTTCATGAGGGGGACCATCAACAAGAAAATTTACTACTAACCAACACCAGATCGAGGAAAAACTACACTTGTAACAAAATTATCAAATACTGGAAATATACTCCTAAGAACAAAATCAAACATTAGAGAAATATGATCTACTACCAGAATAAAACTCATTCCACTAACATCATCCATAGACCAATTAGGTGCTTCTTTATTTTGATTAAGCAAATTAATTACTTGAAATTCTTGGTTATGAATAATGTTAGTAGAAGCACGATGAGTTTTATTATCACCTACAAAATTATTATCCAGAGTGGAGTTAAGTGGCTTCAAATCGGGTGTCGGTGGCTCACCTACAAAGTCCTTAATAATGGATTTTTGATCGAAAGAACTATTCTCAATTATGGTTTCATGCTCGGAACAAATGACATTCAATTCATTTAACATCTCTTCTAAAGAAAAATCCTTAACCAACTCATGAATTTCTCGATTAGTCTCGTGATTAAGTTCGACATCCTCATTAAGAAGAGTCTCAATTTCACTATCCTCCAAACTCGACCATGTGACACTCTTATTGACTGGCTCAGTTTGGTCTAGACCATGATTCAAGAGGGATGGATTAGGTTTAGATATCAAATTCTCTCTCTCATAAATGGTCTTGACTAACTGACTCATTTGAACCTCTAACTTAGATATGGCTTGAGCATTAGAATTCAAAATCTGCCTATCTTGGGTCACGATTTGCATGAAGGTTTGTTGGGATTTTATCAAATCCTCCATGCTCTTTTCTAAAGAATTAAATCTCTCATCCGAATCATTAAATTCAGGAAGGTTCAAAGGTTCTTGAATCAGGTTCAGATAAGGACTATGATTTTGAATAACAAAAGAGCTAGGATTGGGGTATTCAAAAGAGGTTTGAGAATGAATTGAATGAGTTTGTGCTTCTAATAACGCCTCAATACTCCTTTCAAAAAAAATTACACCCTTATCCGAATCACTAAAGTTGTAGCTTGAAGGTGTTTGAATCGGGAGTGTGATAAGAGTAATGATTTGGCATTTGAAAAGAAGGTTGAGGAGCTTGGTAGTTTTGATCATAATCCCATGAGAAATTTGTGTGATTCCCCCACCCGGGATTGTAGGTAGGTACAAATGGGTCATTCCTAAGGGTTTGTTGAAACATAATATTATCTTGCTCAAATTCATGATAATTTTTAAACCCTTGAGTATTATAATTTGACCACATTATTTATTAACTATTTTTTTTAGGAGCACGAATTTTAATAACACAAAATAAAGGGTGAAAAATCAAAAGAAAAATCTTATATCTAGGGTCCTTAATAAAATAAACTAGAACTTGCTCCTAACTGTAAGAACCACCAAAAACTCGGTAAATCAGAAATTATTCGGACCGATTTGGCCAGATAGGAGGACCGATTTGGCCAGATAGGTGCAAGCATTGCCAAGAGGCTAAACACCAGTCTAGACACCAAATCCTAATTGGCCAGGTAAGCTTTCGCTTGCCTAGACACCAAAGAGTCGGAATAATTAAAGATTACTTCATTTTTTTTAGGTACCTTCCTAATTGAGCGTGAAATTCCTAGGGGCAAACGTCTAATTAATTTTATTAAAGGCCATGGTATGCAAAATGAAGGATTAATTATTTTTGGGCTAAGGAAAGAGTGATGAAGTCCCTTCCCTTATCTTGTAAGTGGTTTTGCCCTTAAGATTTATTAAAATGATGCAACAAACAACGAGATATATACAAAAGCGGTAAACAAATATGGATGCATTACACTACGTGTCCTAACTTAAAGAAAAGAAGAAAATTTAACGTACCTTTGGGTCCTCCAGCAATCACCACAATTATAAGGTACGAAAAATTAAAAACAAGAAAATAAAAATCTAGATGATGTGCCCTAAGCATGGTTGTAAAAATCGGTAATCGGTATAAATCGGTTGAGGTACCGATTTAAGATTAATCGGGTAATCGGGGATTAATCGGAAGGATTAATCGGAGTATTAATCGGATATTATAATAATATTTAATAAATTAGTCTAATTTACAATTAAACATATCATTTTAAATAAATTCATAGGATTAATCGGATTTCAAAAATCGAATCGGTTGGTTAACTTACAGAGGATTAATCGGGGATTAATCGGCTGAATCGGGGATTTTTAGAACCATGGCCCTAAGTGATTAAATGCATGATGCAATAATTATGTATTTTACCACCTATTATTTATTTATTTTTTCCAATTTTTTTGATTTTCTAAAAATAAAAAGGCGAAAAGAGTGAGATACGAGTTACCGAAGCACGCTTCCAAAAATTCCAATTTGTTCCAAGCTCCGTGAGAAGATCCCCGAAATTCAAACTTTCCTAAAAGAAACGAGACAAAAATAAGGCAAGAAATAAAACTAATCCGAAAAATTAAAAATTAAGGCGCGAAAAATTATTAGTCCCCGACAGCGGCGCCAAAAACTTGATGTGCTAGAAATAGAAATTTAAATTGCAAGCGCACAATTCATCGTTTTAATATTTGAGATATCGATCCACAGAGACTAATATTTTCGCAAGCTTTAACTTTTAATTTAATCGGACTAGAACAAGTGGGTTTTGAAAAATTCGAATTTTTACTAATTAATTTCTAAAAGAAAATTTAAACAAGTTTAAAAGAAAATTTAATTTATTCTATTTTTTTACCAACTAAATAAAAATGAAAAGAACAAAAACTAAATTAACTAATTTTATTTAATTAACAGGAATTTTTAATTAAATTTCGGCATGATTCGTTTGTAAATATTACTAGCCAAAAACAAACCAAACACGAAAATAAATTCGAACCCAGCACTACCATTAGAATATTAACCAGAATTTGACAAAACAGAACTCAACCGAAATTAATCAAAAACTTCAGACAATTACACAATATGGACAAACTTCAGAATTCGATTATATGCAGACTACAAAGTTAAAGATAATACTCAACAATCCTTAAAACTCAACAATAACTCAACAACTCGGAAAACAAAAACCAGAAACTCGAACCCAACTAAACCCGAATAAAACACAGCACAAAACTCAGAAATGCAACACAAACTGGACTCAGAACTCAACTCGCGAACTCAGAACAGTAAAACAAAAATAGAAGAACTCAGTACACACAGAACCAACGATTTCGCGAAACAAAAAAAACACTACGAATTCAACCAAGCAGCAACCCATAATTAAGAACTCGAACAGCAACTAAAACAGATAGAAAAACAAGAAGAAGAAAATAGATGACTCGACTGGACTCAGATTCGTGTAACAAAATGTTGGAAATATTGACTACTACAGCAACATAGAGGCAGTTATATATCGTATTTAACAAGCCAAGGCCAAGCAAACAATTAACGAAACAAAACACGAAGGTAAAAAGCAAGCATATCAGTAACTGTAAAAACGAAGGAAGAACAGAAGACATACCAGTAGCCATAGCTATATCAGTATATCAAACAAATATGTAACACAGCTGAGTCGTCAGGATTTGCACGAAAAACCTAACTGTTCTTGAAGAGATAATTGCCCCCACTTGCACTGTGTCAGGATGCTGGCAATATTCTTCCAGGATAAAACAGCTCCGAGTTAGATTGTCACAGTCACCAGAAAACTCGACTTCGACTAGCACCTCAGTCGCCAAAAAAAACCTACTGGTGGAGTACAGAGTGTATAGAGAGAACAGAGAATGTATGGTGTGGACAGTGTGTTTACAATCAGTAGCTTAGGTCTCTATTTATAGGAGAGGCCAAACGTAACTGATATCACCCAATTAATATTGTAACTCCCATTCCAATTAATTAGAATGAAACGGTTGATTTAATATAATCAAAACGGCTGTAACAGCTGATTTTATATTAAACAAATCGTAACAGTTACGTTATATATTTATCCACATTATGACTTCCAATTAATAGAATAAACACTCAGACTTTACTGTCAAAACCACGCAGAAGTTACAGTCAACAAGTCACCACGCAGAAGTTACTGTCAACAAGTCCCGACAGTACCTTTAAAGTAACTGTCAATAGTTGACAGCAAGTTTACTTCCTGACAGCAACTTTGTTTCATGATAGCAAGTTTCACCTTCCTGTAATCCATGCAATAAAATTCCTCGCCCAGGTCGCCTCGCGTACGCGAGACACCGAGACATTCGCCCAAATCGCCCTTCGACCGAGCCGACCCGAGTCGAGTCGAGACGAGACGTGACGTGGCGTGTCGTGAAGTGGCGGGGCGGGCGGCGGCGGCGCGCGCGTGTGTGTGTGTGTGTGCGCGTGGAGCACACAGTAACACCATGCACTATCATACACCTTAGTAGTTGTACACTACCCATGTGTGTGATTCTATATAAAGCCAACAACCCCCCTTATTTATTTCAATGTGGGATAAATACACATTCTCATTTCAAGCTTATTCAAGCTACTAACTTCAACTCCATTTCTCTATGGGTTTCACTAAGAAAATTACTTAGACCCATATATGAAAATTTAAGTTCCCATATCAAGGAACAATTTCCAATCGTTAAAATCTGGAATTAACATCAAGAACATAAAATAATTATGCCCTAAAAACTCCATTTTCTAACAATCCCCCACAAATCCATGCAGAAATGCTCCAGGTTTTCCATCATGACTTGTTTTTCAGAGTTGGTACCCTTCCGGGTTTGAACCCTCCTAAGTCCCCTACTTCGATGACTACCGGATTCAGATGGAATGTTTCACCTTGAATCTTAATCCGTTTGATGTAATCATGTTCCATAGACGACGACAAGTCAAAGGCTATGGTGCCAATCTACGGCTTTGAGACATTAATGGTCTTGTCTCGATCCTGTTCATCGAATGTTTCAAGGAATAACCCTTCCCTCTAATTGCGACCACACAATTACATTCGCTTAGCTGGGCATCTCCAGAGATGTACTGCTACCATCTCGTCAAATGACTTGACCCCATTCAGAGTTATAATAACTCTTGCTTACTAGCAGTGTCAGTACCTTCTAGGTTTACAGGGGATAGACTCAGATACAAACAGTATCATCTATGTAGCAAAGGTACTACCAATTCATCCTTACAGCTTGTTATTACCACATTGAATACACTTCAAGGGATCTCCTCTCATGTGTATTGGGTTCCCACTGATGATGAACTTTGATGGGTTGACAGCCCCATCCCCAACCTCGACTTAAGGACCACTGCAGGTTCCAGTCCTTTAGTTAAAGGATCAGCTATATTATTCTGAGTTCCTATGAACTCTACAGCTATAATCCTATCAGACACTAAACCCCTTATAGACTTTAGTCTAACTTGGATGTGTCTCTTTGTTTTAGCATTATACTTTCTACTGCTAATCTTGTCGATAGTTGTTTTACTATCACAATGAATAGCAAATGCAGGAAGAGGTCTACTTACTACAGGTATTGCGGACATAAGTCCGTGTAACCATTCAGCCTCCGTCCCCGTGGCATCAAGGGCACACAACTCAGCCTCAAAAGTAGACCGAGTAACTATAGTCTGTTTTGTCGACTTCCAGGATATTGCTCCACCTGCTAAAGTGAACACGTATCCAGTCACTCCATTGGAACCAGACTTCTTAGCTATCCAACTTGCATCACTGTACCCCTCAAGTACACCAGGAAATCTCCTATAGTGTAAACTTAGGTACATTGTGCCTTTCAGATATCTTAGTACTCTATCAAGAGCATCCCAATGAGTTCTGTTTGGACAGCTTGTATATCTAGCCAACTTAGACACAGAATATGAAATATCTGGTCTAGTAAAGTTAGCAAGATATTGCAAACTCCCTATAATCTGAGAATACCTTAACTGAGACACAGGTACTCCTGAAGTATTCTTGACAAGGGCAACTTTAGGATCATAGGGTGTACTAGCGATTCTACACTGTGAATAACCATATTTCTCAAGTATAGATTTCTCTATATAATGAGACTGCGATAAAGTTATTCCCTCAGCTGACTGTGTCAGTTTGAGACCAAGAATCACACTAGCCTCACCCATATCCTTCATTTCAAAGTGCCTTTTCAAGAAAGCTTTTGTCTCGTTAATAATCTCAAGATTGGTTCCAAACAATAGTATGTCATCTACATATAGGCACATGATGACACACTCACTACCTTTAACTTTGGTGTAGACACACTTGTCACTATCATTAATATCATAACTGAACGGCACTATAGTTTCATCAAACTTTTTATGCCAATCCCTAGGAGCTTGTTTCAAGCCATAGATGGATTTGATCAACTTACATACTTTCTTTTCGTTACCAGATGCAACAAATCCCTCAGGCTGATCCATATAAATCTCTTCTTCAAGTTCACCATGAAGAAAAGCTGTCTTTACATCCATTTGATGGATGATAAGACCATGTACGGAAGCCAATGCTACAAGCATTCGGATTGTTGTCATCCTAGCTACAGGAAAGTATGTATCAAAGTAATCAATACCCTCTTTTTGCTTAAAACCCTTAGCTACCAGTCTAGCTTTGTACTTATCTATTGAGCCGTCAGGGTTCAACTTCCTTTTAAAGATCCATCTGCACCCGATAGTAGAACACCCAGGAGGGAGATCAACTAACTCCCATGTTCCGTTAGAAACAATAGAGTCAATTTCACTCTTTACAGCACCCTTCCAGTGCCTAGACTCTGAAGAATCCATAGCTTGTCGGAAGGTTAAAGGTTCATCCTCGACATTGTAAGTGATAAAATCACTTCCAAAATCCTTGACTACCTTTGCACGCTTACTCCTTCGTGGTTCCTCTACCTCCTTAGGAGTAGAGCTACTACTAGGTTCCGCCCCCACATTTGTCGTCTTTTCCACATGATCAGGAATAGAACTTGATGTGTGAGTAGGATCTTCATTAGAAGTATCTTGAGGCAAACCAGTCTTCATAGGGTAAACATCCTCAAAGAATGTAGCATCACGAAACTCAACTATCGTGTTTGCCACTATACCATCTATGTCAGATTTTAACACTAAAAATCTCATAGCTGTAGTGGTCTCAAGATAGCCTAGAAAGATACAATCAACAGTCTTCGGACCTAGTTTCTTTCTCTTGTGTTCAGGGACAAGTACCTTAGCAAGGCACCCCCACACACGAAGATACTTAAGACTAGTCTTCTTGCTCTTCCATAACTCATAGGGTGTCTTATCCATGTGTTTTAGAGGGACTCTATTCAGAATATGGCAAGCCGTATTCAGAGCTTCTCCCCACATGTATTTAGGCAACCCAGAATTAATAAGCATACTATTAATCATATCTTTAAATGTTCTGTTCTTTCGCTCAGCAACCCCATTAGACTCAGGTGTGTATGGTGGGGTAACTTCATGAACTATACCATTGCTTGCACAAAATTCATTAAAAGCGTTACTCGTATACTCACCACCTCTATCAGATCTCAATCTTTTAAGCACCTTACTAGTTTGTTTTTCTACTTCAGTTTTATATATAATGAATTTACTA
Source organism: Kitagawia praeruptora (assembly GCA_037693485.1). Classification (NCBI taxonomy): domain Eukaryota; kingdom Viridiplantae; phylum Streptophyta; class Magnoliopsida; order Apiales; family Apiaceae; genus Kitagawia; species Kitagawia praeruptora. Next base: position 37,948,377 of record CM075346.1, on the reverse strand, counting down.
AGTGCTTCATCCTTATGTCTAAGTAAATAAACATAACAGTAGCTACTACTATCATCTATAAAGGTAATGAAGTATCTAAAATGGTCCTTAGTCAACACACCACCAAATTCACAAATATCAGTGTGTACTAAATCTAACAAGTCTGAATCCCTAACAATATTATGAAAAGGTTTCCTTATTTGTTTAGCAGACACACATACTTGACATTTAGAATTCTTTTCTATAGTGTGTTTTGGAATCAACTCTAAGTTCATCATATTTTTAAGAGCACCAAAATTTAAGTGACCAAGTCTAGCATGCCATAAATCTGAAGATTCAACATAGTTAACAGAAGGAGTAATATTATTAATCAATCCACCAAAAACGGGTTCAGCATTTATCACAAATAAACCATTCGACAAGTAACCCTTGCCAAAAAATGTACCAGTATGAATAAGAACTACTTTATTACATTTGAGAGAAACTTCAAAGCCATTAGCTACTAAACAACTACCACTTATTATATTTCTACGCATGTCGGGAACATGATGCACTCTCGTCAGGGATAGAATACGTCCCGAAGGAAACTTCAGGTCCACGTTTCCTACTCCATGTACTTGAGCAGCACTTGCATTCCCCATCGTCACTGTCAAGCTATGACTCTGTTGATAAGATACAAATAAACTAATGTCAGCACAAATATGCACATTAGCTCCAGTATCAATCAACCATTCATTTGACAGATAAGTGGAAAATAGTACAGGGTTGTAGGTAACATACCGGTCTACGTTGGTTTCAGAAGCCAAAGCCTCACCAACAACCATGTTCGCTACAGGCCCAATTGAGGTTCCAAGCACAGCATTCGCTTGAGCTACAGCCTCGGCTTTCTTTGCTTTCTTCGTAGGGCAGTCCTTACTCCAGTGCCCAACCTGCCCACAAGACCAACATGGTTTGTTTGCCTTTGGTTTCTTGGCCTTATCCTTGTCACTCTTAGGTTTATTACTATTACCCTTCTTAGAGACAGCCTTCCTTTTCTGTCCTACAGTAGCTACATTTACCTTCGAGCTTCCATGCTCAGTTGGCATCACATGTCCCTGTTTGGACTTGTGTTGTTCTTGCACCGAGATGTCCAGCATAAGGTTGGTCCATGTGATCTCTCCTTTATGTCTTTTCAGGGAGAGAGAGAACTCTTCCCAAGACTTTGGGAGCTTTTCAATCACACTCATCACCTTAAACTTTTCGGGGAGGTCCATTCCAGACTCCTTCAAAGCATGCACTATCATCTCGAACTCATGCACTTGCTCAGTCATGGACTTATTGTCCACCAGCTTGAAATCAAGGAACCTAGCCACAGAATACTTTTCCAGACCTTGTGAGTCAGTATTATGTGTCTGGTCCAGCTTCTCCCATAAGAGTTTTGCGGTGTAGGCATCAGAAGAGTACACATCAAACAATGTGTTGGTTAGAGCAGGCAGAATTGCTGCCCTAGCAACCCCATCCTTCTCAGCCCACTTCGCATAACTCTTAACTGATTCAGCCTTCTCTTGATCCACAACCGGCTTCTCATATTCCACAACAGGCCATAGACCCTTTACAGTCAACCACAACTTCATCCTTTTCTGCCAACGAGAAAAGCCAACGCCCCCATTGAATTTGTCAGGCAAGCCAGTCAATTCAACGGGTTGTGGAAAACTGTAAGTGGTCCAATCAATGACCCCAGTAGATGCAACTGAACTACCACTAGCAGGAATTTCACTCTCGTTAACCATTATGCTAAATACTATATAACGAATTATCTCTTCAAGAATGTTGGAAATATTGACTACTACAGCAACATAGAGGCAGTTATATATCGTATTTAACAAGTCAATGCCAAGCAAACAATTAACGAAACAAAACACGAAGGTAAAAAGCAAGCATATCAGTAACTGTAAAAATGAAGGAAGAACAGAAGACATACCAGTAGCCATAGCTATATCAGTATATCAAACAAATATGTAACACAGCTGAGTCGTCAGGATTTGCACGAAAAACCTGACTGTTCTTGAAGAGATAATTGCCCCCACTTGCACTTTGTCAGGATGCTGGCAATATTCTTCCAGGATAAAACAGCTCCGAGTTAGATGGTCACAGTCACCAGAAAATTCGACTTCGACTAGCACCTCAGTCGCAAGAAAAAACCTACTGGTGGAGTACAGAGTGTATAGAGAGAACAGAGAATGTATGGTGTGGACAGTGTGTTTACAATCAGTAGCTTAGGTCTCTATTTATAGGAGAGGCCAAACATAACTGATATCACCCAATTAATATTGTAACTCCCATTCCAATTAATTAGAATGAAACGGTTGATTTAATATAATCAAAACGGCTGTAACAGCTGATTTTATATTAAACAAATCGTAACAATTACGTTATATATTTATCCACATTATGACTTCCAATTAATAGAATAAACACTCAGACTTTACTGTCAAAACCACGCAGAAGTTACTGTCAACAAGTCACCACGCAGAAGTTACTGTCAACAAGTCCCGACAGTACCTTTAAAGTAACTGTCAACAGTTGACAGCAAGTTTACTTCCTGACAGCAACTTTGTTTCATGACAGCAAGTTTCACCTTCCTGACAGCAACCTTGTTTCATGACAGCAAGTTTAACCTTCCTGACAGTAACCTTGTTTATGACAGCAAGTTCAACCTTCCTGACAGTAAGTTTTGCTCTCGAGAGTTTACAGGACTTAACTAGGAGTATAGTCCAACTCTTGACAGCATGTTTATAATATTAAAATAAATCAATAATCCATGCAATAAAATTCCTCGCCCAGGTCGCCTCGCGTACGCGAGACGCCGAGACATTCGCCCAAATCGCCCTTCGACCGAGCCGACCCGAGTCGAGTCGTGACGTGGCGTGTCGTGAAGTGGTGGGGCGGGCGGCGGTGGCGCGCGCGCGTGTGTGTGTGTGCGCGCGTGGAGCACACAGTAACACCATGCACTATCATACACCTTAGTAGTTGTACACTACCCATGTGTGTGATTCTATATAAAGCCAACAACCCCCCTTATTTATTTCAATGTGGGATAAATACACATTCTCATTTCAAGCTTATTCAAGCTACTAACTTCAACTCCATTTCTCTATGGGTTTCACTAAGAAAATTACTTAGACCCATATATGAAAATTTAAGTTCCCATATCAAGGAACAATTTCCAATCATTAAAATCTGGAATTAACATCAAGAACATAAAATAATTATGCCCTAAAAACTCCATTTTCTAACACAAAACAGAAAAGAAAATTGTGTTTACAGCAAAGGAGGAAAAAGGGTGTTGTGGGTTCGAAAGAAGAAGAACAGGGGAGAGGTGTTTGGATTGAAAGAAAAGGGAAAGGGGTTTTGGGGGCTGTGTTTGTTGAGAGTAAAAGAAGTGAACAAAGGGAAAACAAAAGGAAGACACGGCTGGGTTTGTGAATTTGTTTGAAGAAGAAGGGGAAGAAACAGGAAAACAAAAGAGTATGTTCTGGGTTTTCAAATAACCAAACAGGGGAAAAGTTATTCGAATTAAACAAAGTAAACGAGACAGAAAATAAATATTGCAGATAAAACTAATATTTTTTTTTATTACACTAACATATAAAACATAAAAGGTAGATCTACAATTAAAATTAACCAAACCCACAATAAAATGGAGATTTAAAGGGGCTCACTACGAATTAAAAGCTAAGAACAAGAAAATAAAAATCGTTACTTTCAACTCCAAGTGGTTAGCATTTTTCTACTTTGTCCACTAAACGGATTTACGAAAATAACGAAGCAAGGTAACATAAATGAGAGAGTAAGACAAGAAATTAAAGGAAATGAAAATTTGCATTAATAAAAAAAAGTGTTTACAAGATTTAAAACTAGAAAATAAAGCTACACTAAAACTACCCTAAAATCTAGGTTCTAATCTAAGTTTTTTTTTAAATACAAGGGGGATGAGGGGGTATTTATAGGATGAGAATTAGGATTTAGGGGTGTGTTGGGTTAATCTTGTCCCTACACATTCTAAATGTGGTGGAGAAATCCTAGCCATCTATTTGTTTCTTCCCCCTTAAGCTTTGAAGAGTTGATCTTGGCCATACACTTATGTAGTGTGATGGGATGATCTCCACTTTCCACATGTGCTCCAAGATTCCTTTTGCACGAAGCTCCTAATTCTTTTTCCTCTTTTCATTTAAGTCCTTTTTCTTCCTCTTTTTCCCTTCCTTGCACTTTATTTCTTTATTTTGTCATTTCTTTATTTATTCACGAATTTCCTGAAATGCAACAAAATAAATTATTAAAATACGAGTTCAAACAATAAATAGGTAATAAAAATATGCAAAAATATGCACTTATCAGGTACGATACGATTTGTTTTTTAAATCACGACCATTGAATAGTTGATCTAACGGTTATAAAATCGTATGTTACCAAACAGTAGTTTAGCAAACGTTTGCAGTAGACCGTTTACCTATATTCAAATGCTAGAGCTAAATACCAGACACTAAAGTAGACACTGAAGTATTCGTGAGAGTTACACAATACATCCTCTCAATTTATGTGACACTTTTGAAGCTGCAGATGCCCTGTTCAAACATATTTGGCGTCTAAGAAGAAGCATACTCAAAATATAATTCCAATCCCAACTCAAACTATAAATAAAATAACAATTGTAACGAAAAAAAATAATGTGTATCAGATTATAAACATGTGTATGGGTTCTAGAAAAAATCTAAACTGAAAATTTGAAATTTGTTTTGATGAGTATATAGAGAACCCAGAAATGTTATAGTGCTAGGAGCATAAAGGAAAAACAGATATTGGATAAAGATGCACGCAAACTAAGCAATAGTTAACTAATGTACATATACACTTATGGCTTCCGGTCCCTGGCAAACGTATGCCAGGGACGTCTTATGCAACACACGGCTTTTCAGCCATTGGATCAAGTCATCAACGATTAGGATTAGAACAAAAAGTTTAGTAGGTACCGCAGAAACTTTCTGCGGTATGTGTGTTTCTGTGGTACGTAACCCCCCTGTTTTCACACCAAAAACCCTACTGTACACGTATCGCAGAAAGTTTATGCGGTACTGTATGCTGTAACATACGTTTGCTGTAGACCGGACCCCTACACTTATTAGGTTATAATAATGGAAAGAAGCATGAGGGAATTTTGTTTTCGCATCAGAGTAGGGTTAGACACGAAATTATTTTCCATGATTTAGCAAGGGCTGGTATTTGTAAAACTCTACACCAGTTGTAACAATATTCAAGTCCACATAATATAAATTTCATCTATACTGTTATGTCAATTTTAAGGGTGGTTATGAAATAATACCCAAATTTCCATTTGAAATATATAAAATCACTGCATTTTTTCCGTTAAACTCAGATACCAATTTGCTGCCATTTTCGTTGTTTTATTGCCTAATATATTTCCCAATCTATTCTCTCCGTTAAGTGGCGCTTATATTTCATTATTCTCTATAATCAATCTCTCTATCTCTCTCCCTCTCTCTCTCTCCAATTCGATTTAATTTAAGGTTTTACTTTCGTTTTACTTACATTTAAATGATTGTGTATATTGCTATTTATTTGTGAATGATGACTGTTTATTTTGATGTTTGGGTTGTTTTGTTATTGAGATAGTTAATTCTGATTCATGATGTGGAAACACGTAGAATTAGTGTGAGCTCACCTGTCGCATTAGGATTTATTTGAATTTTGTTGTGATTGTTGAATAAGCAGTAGTTTGTTTGACTTATCTGTGTAATATGGGTAAATGATCTGTTTCATCACTGTACAATAGCAAAACTTTCAGTTGGGTTATCAGTCCAAAAAAGTTTTCAAAACTGTACAATAAAAATATTTCAAACAGGTCACTGCCATTACTGCCGTTAAGTTGACTAACGGAAAGGTGACGTGGCGCAATAAAATTTTCATTTACATCACTGTACAATAAAAATTTTTCAAACAGGTCACTCCAACTGAAATTGAAACTTTTTCTAATTTTTCTTAAATTTTTTTACTTAAATTTATATAAGTAAAAATTCAGAAAAATTTCTTAAATTAATTTCAAAATTTTCAATTTCGTAAAATCTTATAAGAAATTTTTAAATTCATATTTTTTCTTATATGAATTTTTTTTCTTAAATTTAAATTACTTATAATGAAAAAAATTCTTAAAAATTCAGAAAAATTTCGTAATTTTTTTTTTTGAATTTTCGAACAACTTGTTTGATTGCTAAACAAAATCAAACAACTTGTTTGATACAAAATTTTTTAAATATTTTGAAATGATTAGAATTTAATTAAATTTAAAAATGAAAATACCCATTCAATTTATATGCGTATAAATAGATACATGCGAACAAATATTTTAAGATATCACGTTTTTACAATCAATAGTGAATTTTTATTTTTTTCGGATGATTAGAATTTAATTTAAAAATGAACATTCTCATTCGAATGAATTTTTTTTGAATTTAAAAACGAAGATATTCATTCAGTTTAATGCGTATAAATTTGTTCGACTTAAGAAAATTCAAAAAATTTCAAGATATGTGTATAAATTTTTTTCGAATATATTTAAGATATGTGTATAAATATTTTTGAATTAAAAAATTTCAATTTTTCGAATTAAATTTTTTTTACGAAAATTTTCTGATTTTTTTTACTTAATCTTTACTTAAATTCATATAATAGAAAGTTTTATGGATTTTTTTCTTAAATTCTTAAAAATTTTCTGATTTTTTTTTAACGCTCAGTGACCTAATTGAAAGTTAATTTTCAGTTTAACGTTTTCTGTCAAACTTTAACGGTCGTGAAATTTTTTAAATGTACAATGACCTGTTTGAAATATTTTTATTGTACAGTTATGTGTTTAAAAACTTTTTTGGGTTGGTAACCCAACTGAAACTTTCAGTATTGTACAGTGATGAAACAGATCATTTACCCTTTGTAATATTGAATTTTGATTATAATGGAAGAAAGTGTTAACATGGGGCAAAAATTCGTGATACATTTTATTGAAAAAATGACAAAAATAACATGTTTTTAGAAGTAATTGAACGAAAATTACCGATTCTAGAAAGATGCGCAAAAATGACCGATGGAATACGCATTTCTGAAATGGGTTGGATACCCATTTCGGAAATGCGTATCCTTTACAAAAAAAAAAATTTTAAGTGGTGGAACAGAAAAGAAGACTGGTGGAAACAAAAACAAAACCAAAAAAGAAGAATGGTGGAAACAAAAATAAAACCAAAAAATTAAGTGGTGGAACAGATTTGTGGAAAAGAAAATAAACTAAAAAATTTGCATAATTAATATTTTAATTAAAATATTAAAATTAAAAAAATTCAATTTTAATTAAATTTAGGGGTTCAACAATGACTTTATTGCACTTTGCACCCTTGTACTTAGGCGAAATTGCACTTTTCATCTTACTGTTACAACAATTGCAATTTGCACCCCTACTGTTTCAATCCCGCTACATTTAGCACCCTTTTCACTCAATTCCGTCAAATACGACAGTTACCGTCTATTTTTCTGAGGGTATTTCAGTCATTAACTAATATATTAAACTTAATTATTTTGAAAAAATTAAGAAACACAATTTAAAAGTTGATTTTTTTCTAAAAAAATGAAAAAAAAAACACAAAATCTTGAATTTATATTCGTTTGTACTTTGAAAATTATAACAAATATAGTTGATATTTTAAATAATATTTTACAAGAATTTAGTAATGTAAATATTTTAAAAACATTTGAAATACAAATTATATTTTAAAAAATCTGTAAATTATAAATAAAATTTTGGTAAATCTTAAAATCTAAAAATTATAATATTAATTGAAATTATTTAAGCTTAATAATTATTATTGAGTATAATGACCAAAATACCCTCATTTTGACTAACGGTAACAGTCAAAGTTAACTTAAAATCGTTAAAGGGGTGCTAAATGTAGCGGGCTTGAAACATTAGGGGTGCAAATTGCAATTTCCGGAACAGTAAGATGCGAAGTGAATTTTCGGCCAAGTCTAGGGGTGCAAAGTGCAATTAAGTCTTCAACAATTAACATTTGGGGTTCAACGTTTCCATTTTGGGTTTAGCAATATTCGGAACGATGAATAAACCGTATACGAACTTAGGGTTTAGGGTTCTTTACAACCATAAATCCTAGACCCTAAACCCTAACTTATCCTGATTTTTAAACGCGTTAGCGTTTAAAAATCAGGCCGCCATAATCAATTTTTTAATAAAATTTTTAAATTCGATTTTTTAAAAATCAGGCTGGTGGACTCCGTAAGAAAAAAATTATTTAAAAAAAAGCAGTCTGTTAAACTAAAATAATTTTAGTTTACAAAAAAAAACAAAAAAATAAGTGGTGGAACAGAAAAAGAAGACTGGTGGAAACAAAAATAAAACCAAAAAAGAAGACGAAACAAAAATAAAACCAGAAAAGAAGACTGGTGGAACAGAAAATGAGACTGGTGGAAACAAAAATAAAACCAAAAAAGAAGACTGGTGGAAAAGAAGAATGGTGGAAACAAGAATAAAACCAAAAAACTAAATGGTGGAACAGATTGGTGGAAAAGAAAAGAAAACCAAAAAATTTGCATAATTAATATTTTAATTAAAATATTAAAATTTAAAAAACACAATTTTAATTAAATTTAGGGGTTCAACAATTAACTTTTGGGGTTCAACGTTTCCATTTTGGGTTTAGAAATATTCGGAACGACGAATAAACCGTATACGAAATTAGGGTTTAGGATTTAGGGTTGTTTAACCCTAACTTATCCTGATTTTTAAACGTGTTAGCATTTAAAAATTAGGCCGCCGGATTCAATTTTTTAATAAAATTTTTAAATTCGATTTTTTAAAATCAGGCAGGTGGACTCCGTAAGAAAAAAATTATTTAAAAAAAAATCAATTTGTCAAACTAAAATAATTTTTTTAGAATAAAAAAAATGTAAAGGATACACATTTTATAAATGCGTATCCCAAGATACTCATTTGGTAAAGGCGTAACCGAGCCTGATTTTATTTTATTTTTTTAAAGTAAAGGATACGCATTTGCCAAATCCGTATTTCTGAATACCCATTTGGCAAATGCGTATCCCATCGGTCATTTTTGTGCACTTTTTTAAAACTTGTCATTTTCGTTACTTTTTCCTAGAAAACAGCTATTTTTGTCTTTCCCCCATTTTATTCCCCACAAAATTGGTGAGACATTTTAATCTGTTCAAAAGACAAAATTACCCCTGCGGGCCCTGCTCATCCTAAATTGCATTGTCGGGAACCCTTGGCCTATTTCCTCCATCGTATTGTCCCTGATTGAGATTGGCGATTTTGTTGTAAGTATGGGTCACTGATTGCTGTAGATGATAATTATGTAATGGAGTATTTAAACTGAATTTAAGAACATAAGATAAATTGCAAGTAAAGAGAAATTAACAGAAATGAAGAAAATGAATAACAGTACTGGATAACTTGAAGAGAATTAGAGAAAGTACAAGGCATAAAATAAAAAATTACAGAGAATGAAACACACGTTCAAGCCTGCCTCTCTCATTTCCTCTCCCCTCTACATTGACCATCACTCTGAGTACACGTGTCCATTCTGTTATGTGCACGTGATCCCAGACTGATTTGGTGTCAAACGACAGTGTTTTACAAGAGCAACCCAGTACAAAGACTAAACAGCCCTTGCTCCTAAACGACAAGTATTAGTCCACTACTTAATTAAATAAAACGGAATAACTTAATTATCCCACACGACAGCTTGGTTACAATGGCTGCTCCTCAAAACGATCCTTGTCCTCAAGGATTGAAATCTGGGTACTGGGCTTGAATTGAAGAAGCATCTTCCCAGGTGGCATCTTCGGGGATAGCATGTGACCATTGAACTAGCCATTGAATGACTGCGACATTGTTTCTCTTCACCATTCTCCTGTCAAGGACATGCACTGGATAGACTAAGAATTGACCCTCCTCTCCCAATCTTGGCAATGAAGTAGTTGTCGTGCACTTGGAGCCAATCTTTTTCTTGAGCAAACTGTTGTGAAACATAGGATGAACCATGCTCCCTACTAGCAGTTCTAGCTTGTATGCCACGGTTCCAATTCTCTGAATGACCTTGTATGGTCCAAAATACTTATGAGCAAGCTTCAAATATTTCCTTGTGGCCACTGAAAGTTGCTTGTAGGGTTGAAGTTTGAGGTAAACCCAGTTCCCCACCTGAAGAGTAGTCTCAGTTCTCTTCTTATCAGCATAGTGCTTGTATTTGCTTTGGGCTGTAGTAATGGCCTCTTTAAGAACGTGGTTCATAGCTTCTCTCTGTAGCTGAAAATCTTCGACAGAAGTAACAGGAGATCTGCAGTCAGATGGGATGCAAAGTTGCCTTGGTTTGACCCCATATAGGGCTTTGAAAGGAGACATCTTAATAGCAGTATTGTAGGTGGTGTTGTACCACCACTCAGCTAAGGGAAGCCACCTACTCCAGTGCTTGGGCTTATGGCTAATCATGGCTCTCAGATAGTGTTCAAGGCACCTATTTAACCTTTCTGTCTGGCCATCTATCTGAGGATGGTAGGAGGTGCTCAAATTCAGCTTAGTGCCCACATTACTAAAGAGTTCTTGCCAGAATTTGCTAGAAAAGACTTTGTCTCAATCGGAGACCATGGAGATGGGCATTCCATGTAATCTGTATATATTATCAAGGAAGGATTGTGCCACTGTGGTTACAGTAAATGGGTGAGACAAGGCTATGAAGTGGCCAACCTTAGAAAACCTGTCAATAACTACCATAATACAGTCCTTGTCATAGGATTTTGGAAGCCCTTCTATGAAATCAACAGAAATGTGTTCCCAAATCTAAGAAGGCACAGGAAGTGGTTGCAGTAGCCCATTAGGAAAATGATTACCTGCCTTGACCCTTTGGCAGATATCACAGGATTGCACATAAGCAATGACATCCTTCCTAATTGATGGTCAGTAGAAGAACTGTGAGAGTTTCTTGAAGGTTGAATCTTGACCACAATGGCCCCCAGCATTGCTGTCATGAAGCTCCCACATTAGCTTAGACCTCATATCTGCTTGTGCCCCTATATAAATCTTGTCTTGATACTTTAGTAACCCCTTCTGATATTGGTAATGCTGGTATATGGCATCCCCCTCTGCTAACCCTAATATGATAGTTTGAGCCTCAGAATCATTAACATAGCTATTTAAGATATCAGCTTGCCAGCTAGTTTGCACAGTTGTGATGGCTGTTAGACACCCTGATTCATCATGACCATGTAATCGGGATAAAGCATCTGCAACAACATTCTCCTTCCCCTTTTTATACACTATCTCATAATCCATACCCATTAGCTTTGCCAACCACTTTTGATGTAAAACAGTTGACATTCTCTGCTCCAATAGAAACTTCAAACTCTGGTGATCTGTCTTAATTAGGAAATGATGGCCCTGCAGATACGATTGCCATTTCTGAATAGCCATCACTATTGCTAGTAGTTCCTTCTCGTAGGTGGACAGACCCTGGTTTCTGCTAGATAATGCTTTACTCATAAAGGCCAGTGGTTGACCATTTTGCATTAAGACTGCACCTACTCCCAAGCCTGATGCATCAGTCTCGATGATGAAAGGTTGTGTGTAATCTGGCAAAGCAAGAACAGGGGCTGCTATCATTGCAGACTTGAGATTATTAAAAGCAATAGTGGCCTCTTTATTCCAGCAAAAAGCCCCTTTCTGGAGCAGAGTTGTTAAAGGTTTGCAAATAGCGCAATAGTTCTTTATAAAGCGTCTGTAATAGCCAGTAAGGCCTAAGAAGGATCTTAGTTGCTTAACTGTTTGAGGAATGGGCCAGTCAGCCATGGCTTGTACCTTGCTAGGATCGGTTGAGACCCCCTATTCAGAGATGATGTGACCAAGATACTCCACCTTTTGCTGGCCAAAGAAACACTTACTTTCTTTAGCATAGAGCTTGTGAATCCTCAGAATCTGTAGAACTTCTTGCAAATGCATAAGATGGTCAGTCAAAGTAGAGCTATATATGAGTATATCATCGAAGAAAACTAGAACAGATTTTCTCAGTTGCTTTTGAAAAACCTCATTCATCAAGGCTTGGAAGGAGGCTGGTGCGTTGGTTAATCCAAATGGCATCACCTTAAATTCAAACAAGCCATGATGTGTACGAAATGCAGTCTTGTACACATCCTCCTCTGCAACTCGAATTTGATGGTAACCAGCTCGAAGATCCAACTTAGTGAACCACCTAGCTCCTTTGAGTTCATCCAAAAGTTCATCAATTAAGGGAATGGGGTACTTGTTCTTCACAGTGACATCATTTAACCTCCTGTAATCAATGCACATTCACCAAGAACCATCCTTCTTTTTTACCAAAATGACTGGAGAAGCAAATGGGCTTGTGCTGGGTTGAATCACACCCGTCCTGAGCATCTCTTTAACTTGAGCTTCGATTTCAGCTTTTTGAACATATGGTACCCTGTACCCTCGTTGATTTATAGGCTGGCTACCCTCTAATAAGGGAATTATGTGATCATGAGATCGAATTGGAGGTAGTTCAGTAGGTTCCTTAAAGACATCAACATACTGTGAGACTAGATTATGAATCAGGTTCTGCCTTTTTTGTAATTAGGAGATGGTAGAGATGCTTGTAAAACACATAAGTAACCTTGAGAAATGCCCCTGGGATGTTTAAGTAGTTTAGACAAGTGTTTGCCAGAGATAGTCTGCAAGGATCCCCCATTTGCAGTACCCTGAAGGGTGACAGATTCACCACCCTTGTTGATAACGAGGCTGAGCTTTTTAAAGTCAAATGTTATAGGATTGTGTTGAGTGAGCTAGTCAACTCCTAAAACCAAATCAGAACCCCCTAGTGGAAATAGTCTGAGATCAGTGAAAAACCCACATTGCTGAATTGTATAAGATAGGTGCTTGCAAGCCGTGTCAACCAACACTTTAGAGCCATCAGCTACAGTAACAAAAAGAGGAGCGATAGGCTCAGTTGTTAATCTCAACCTCTTAACCAGCTGTGAATCAATAAAGCTATGAGTCGAACCACTTTCAATCAGAATGCTCACCACTTGGTTCTTGATGCTGCCAGTAAGCCTAATAGTGTTAGGTGAGGCACTACCAGCCAAGGCATTGAAAGAAATCTCACCAGGAACTTCTTGCTTAACCAATAACTCCTCCATTTCATCTAAAACCATATTATCTACACCCTGGTCAGATGTGTGCTCATCTTCCCCCATCAGTAAGTACAGCTTGGCTTTACAGGGCTTCCCTGGTTGATAAGGGTCGTCACAGTGGAAACATTGTCCTTTCATTCTTCTCTCCATTATGTCTTTAGAGGTTAAAGTTGATTTTGGTTTTGTAGTATCCTTAAAGGCTAATTTGGTGGGAGTAAACTGACTGAAGGAGGCCTTGGTTTCATGGCTAGTAATAGGTTTAGTGTAGGTTGGTTTAGGTGTAAGAAGAGAGAATTTGGTGCCCTTGGATTCCTCCTGTTTTGCCAAGAATATGGCATCAGACAGGAGTTGAGGCCTGAACATTCGAACTGTGGACTTAATGTGATCTTTTAGCCCACATAAGAAGCTTGACACATAATAATCTTCAGAAAAAAGCTTGTTCTTAGCTACTAACAGAGCCCTCAATTCCTCGAATTGGTCCTCATAATCAGAGACAAAGGTATGTTGTTTGAGTTTATTGAAGAGGTCTTGGACATCCTTCTGTTCAGGGTTTTCAAACCTATTCAACACATCCATGACAAAACCCTTCCAAGTGACCATGGGTTTGTTACTTTGGTAAAACCTATACCACACACTAGCTTTACCTTCAAAATGAATTGCAGCCAACTTCACCCTTCTCTGATCATCAACATTAATAAACTCAAAGTATTGATCTGCTTTGATAGACCAACTCTTCGGGTCAGTGCCATCAAACCGTGGAAATTCGATTTTGGGACTGGGACTGAAATGAGGGTTTGATGGGTTAAACGGATGGGTGGGGCTGTTGGGAGGCACATGGCTGGGGTGTATAAATTGGGGTATAAGATTATAGTACGGAGAGTAATTTTGCTGAAACTGTGGGTTTGGTGGATAGACAGTTAAGCCATTTGAGTATTGGTGTTGTGGTGTGTTCATGGTTGTAGTGGAGGTAGTGAACAATGAGGGGTTTGTGATAGGTGCAGTGAGTGAAGGACCCAACTGAGGAGGTGTGGGTGAAGGTATATTCACCAGTGTAGGGTGAGGTTGAGTCATCTGAGGAATAACATTCATAGTAGGCGAAACAGTGGTAAAAGGAGCAGATATATGAGTTGAAGTAAGAGAATTAGAACCAGGAGTGGGTACCTCATCGATGAGTATGGGCTTGGATTGGTTGTGAGAGTTGGAAGATGCATCGTTTGGAGGATGAACCACCGTGCTGTGGGCAGATGGGTTAGAATGCATCTCCAATATCAACTTCTTAAGCTCCTCCAGATTCAGATCTACCTTATCCATACGAGAAGTGAGATTTTCCACCTTACCTTCAACACCCAGTAATTGTGACGTGAATCCCTCATTCACTTGCTTGAGTTCATCAGATAACCCATTGAGTTTTGAATCATGAACACCCAGCTTTTCCTCCATCGTACGGAATCGTGTACCCTTTGTCATAATCAGGATGCCAAGGAAAGGCAAGCTCTGATACCACTTGTAATGGATTACTTAAACTGAATTTAAGAACATAAGATAAATTGCAAGTAAAGAGAAATTAACAGAAATGCAGAAAATGAATAACAGTACTGGATAACTTGAAGAGAAAGTACAAGGCATAAAATGAAAAATTACAGAGAATGAAACACACATTCAAGCCTGCCTCTCTCATTTCCTCTCCCCTCTATATTGACCATCACTCTGAGTACACGTGTCCATTCTGTTATGTGCACGTGATCCCAGACTGATTTGGTGTCAAATGACAGTGTTTTACAAGAGCAACCCAGTACAAAGACTAAACAGCCCTTGCTCCTAAATGACAAGTATTAGTCCACTACTTAATTAAATAAAACGGAATAACTTAATATTCCCCACACGACAGCTTGGTTACAATGGCTGCTCCTCAAAACGATCCTTGTCCTCAAGGATTGAAATCTGGGTACTGGGCTTGAATTGAAGAAGCATCTTCCCAGGTGGCATCTTCGGGGATAGCATGTGACCATTGAACTAGCCATTGAATGACTGCGACATTGTTTCTCTTCACTACTAGAAATATGTCAATAAACATCGGTTTCTGGCCGTTGTTAAAAAAAATCCGACCGATGTCTATGCGAGTGTAGAGAAAGGTCAAAAATTTTAGACATCGGTTTTTAGTCGTTGTCTATTACCGACTTAGACATCGCTTTCTTAAATATTTCTGATGTCTAAGCTTCAATATGTGCAGTAGTTCTTTTTAAATTATGATATATTATGTGCATTAGATTAACATAAACATAGCACAGACAAGGTAAATAAACACATATACATCGATTTCTTGGTAAAAACCGATGTTCTATGCCATTTCAGACATCAGTTGATATGTGAAACCGATGTTATATGTTCTAACAGACATCGGTTTTACTAATACTCCGATGTTATATGTTCCAAATAGACATCGATTATTTTAGAAAAAGTGATGTGAATTATTGTTAAATACATCAGTTTTGTTTTAATAACTGATGTATGTTGTTGAGCTTTTAGCATGTACCGATCGTTTTATATGCATCCCAAAATTGAAATCAAAGCCAAAAAATCAAACCAAAACAGATTTATATACAAAAACCAAGTACTTGCCATTTACCAAACTTCCCAATGTTTAGAATAACCATAATTAGTACCAAAATTCTACAATTGTCATAAATTACTACTACACACCAAAGTCAAGATGAAATTCTACTGCCAACAAATAAAAGTCTACACAAGCATGATTTCTTGAATATAATCGAGGACCTCGAAACATATAACGTCAAGCTCCTCCATTGTATAAGACTATTTAACACCATCTTCATGATTTACCAGACAACCAGTAAATTACTCCCCGGACTTCTTCTGACCATGAGTGGATTCCTTGGGTGGTCTCACAATGAGGACAGGACATTTTGCATGGTGCACACAGTAATCACTCACACTACCCAAAAATGCCCTGCATTGAAATAAATACTAATGATTACATGTAGTCATAAATACCCCTTTTATCTTGCTAGTAATTTTGGATAGGGAAAGAGTTCAAGGCTCACCAAGTGCAAAGATGACTCAATAGATATATGCTTAAACACACAGAACGTTAACAAAAAGCATTCTAGTGAATTTTTATATTACTCAAACACACAATCCACTGATATTACTGTCCAATTCCATCAAAGTCCATTACACCTAAGACCTCAAGTTATGCATTATGCATAAACATAACAGAGCATAAAAGCATTGACATGACAGAGCATAAAAGCATTGACATAAAAGATGCTGTGAAGATGCATTACAATAACCATAAAAGCATCAGATGATTTAGGACCTGTCCAGATGCATAGATCTTTCCATTATATTCAATAGGGTCGAATGGACTTCCACTTGCATATATAGCACGATCCTAAAAAAGAAAACACATCACAGGAATTACCAAAACCATTAGTCCATAATCCAACCACCAAATAAACAATTTAAGCTGATGTCAGAAAGTTTATGCAAGTGTGAAGTACAGATTTGGCACGTCAATACCTTGCTCCATGTGTATATGCTTCTTTAGCCATACATTCTGATTGTGAAGTTGGGTTGGAAAGAGCAAAGATAATAGGTTTCTACATGCACCAATGGTTTGCAGAGGGTTTTATTCAAGGATATTCTTTAGTAAATGTAAGACGAATTTACAGAATAAGTACTATGTAAACAAACCTCATTTAAGGATGCCATAGTCTCCACAACTTCTTTAGTGAATGTTCTTCCCACTCCCGAAGATCCAATCAAAATTGTCGGCTTAATTGCCTGATAATTCAAAACAAAGACATAAAGACTGCAAACCTAGATCTCTCTAACATAACATACACAAGAAAAGGGAACTGTCTTTTCATACTAATCCCACTAGTATGCACTATAACTCCCACAACGCCTAAACTCAATTTGAAAAATGTGCTATAAAAAGCTATTGAGTTACCAATATCTTTTTAACATAAATACTTATTAATACTGTCCCAGATTAAAATTAAAAAAAAAATATCGTTCACAAAGAAAATCTTGTGAAATCTACAGTTAAGAGATTAACATGGTGCCTAATTATCTGGACAAAAGTATACAACTCAAGTAGTAGATCAATTCAGATAATGGACTTATCAATAGATCATCAGAACAGTGGACATGATTATTAGGTATGCAATAGAAGATTTTGTTTGTCTACAACAAAAGATTATAGTAATACTAAGTGAAAATTACATACCACCAGTCTACGTGGGGTGCCAAACACGAACACCTTACCATGGCTCAACCTCTGTTTCTCAATTAGCTACAGAAGTACTTCAGAATTAGCTACAGAAGTCAATTCGTGTCAATCTCTTAAACTATTTAATATAAATGGATTAATATAACATTGGTATATAACAAATGCCTGTTAAAACAAGAGAACCTGTATATATGGACACCAACTAGGAAGGCAATTGTAGCAACTACAGAGGTTGTCTTTTGAAGCTCGGACCCTCTGAAGTACGTCAAAATTTCTTTCCAATCAGGAGGGTTCTGAAAAAGAAAAACAAATATATCAAATTAGTAAAAATATATAGAAAGGCATTTAATGTCAAGTAATCAAGTAATCAGGAACAGAATCATATATACGCAAAAGACAATGAAATGGCCAAGATTGGGCTTCAATTTCCAAAATACCAAAAACTTTGAGAGCCGTCGAGTTTCCAAGATATGGCGACAGGACTTTCCAAGATTGGAGATAATCAACGTATTTGAGCACAAATTGAAGCTAGGGTTCAGGTAATTGAAAATAGGGTTCACCCATAGGAATCGTAATTAATTCGAGCTTCCTCTTCCCTATTTTGATTTAGAGGAATCGTAATTATTAATTAGATGCGGTTTTAATTAGGGTTTATTAGAGAAGAGTTACAGAGAGAGATAGAGTGAGAGGGTCGAGTAGTGATGAGAGACAGAGAGAGGGTCGAGTAGTGATGAGAGTGAGCGAGAGAGATGAGTGAGAGAGAGAGAGATGAGAGACACAGATGAGTGAGAGAGAGAGAGAGACGAGGGTAGTGAGAGAGCGAGAGAGAGAGAGAGAGTAATTGGGGGAGTGAGAGAGCGAGAGAGATAGAGTAATTGGGGGAGAGTTCAGCGCGGGGTAATCAAATTAGGAGAAATGTTACTAAGGCGGGGGAATGAAATTTTTGTAAGGGCAAAATGTTTTATAAGAAATGGGGGGAAAATGATTCAGCGCATGTTTTTTTTTTAAACAAACAAAAAGACATCGACCATTTTAGCAAGCGATGTCTACAAAGCTGTTTAACATCGTTCTTGAAATAACTGATGTTAAAAAAGTTTTTAACATCGGTGGCTTTTCAAACCGATGTTAAAAGTGCGTTGTCTAATCTACTTTTTCTAGTAGTGCTTCACCATTCTCCTGTCAAGGACATGCACTGGATAGATTAAGAATTGACCCTCCTCTCCAAATCTTGGCAATGAAGTAGTTGCCGTGCACTTGGAGCCAATCTTTTTCTTGAGCAAACTGATGTGAAACACAGGATGAACCATGCTCCCTACTGGCAGTTCTAGCTTGTATGCCATGGTTCCAATTCTCTGAATGACCTTGTATGGTCCAAAATACTTATGAGCAAGCTTCAAATATTTCCTTGTGGCCACTGAAAGTTGCTTGTAGGGTTGAAGTTTGAGGTAAACCCAGTTCTCCACCTGAAGAGTAGTCTCAGTTCTCTTCTTATCAGCATAGTGCTTGTATTTGCTTTGGGCTGTAGTAATGGCCTCTTTAAGAACGTGGTTCATAGCTTCTCTTTGTAGCTGAAAATCTTCGACAGAAGCAATAGGAGATCTGCAGTCAGATGGGATGCAAAGTTGCCTTGGTTTGACCCCATATAGTGCTTTGAAAGGAGACATCTTAATAGCAGTATTGTAGGTGGTGTTGTACCACCACTCAGCTAAGGGAAGCCACCTACTCCAGTGCTTGGGCTTATGGCTAATCATGGCTCTCAGATAGTGTTCAAGGCACCTATTTAACCTTTCTGTCTGGCCATCTGTCTGAGGATGGTAGGAGGTGCTCAAATTCAGCTTAGTGCCCACATTACTAAAGAGTTCTTGCCAGAATTTGCTAGTAAAGACTTTGTCTCTATCGGAGACCATGGAGATGGGCATTCCATGTAATCTGTATATATTATCAAGGAAGGATTGTGCCACTGTGGTTGTAGTAAATGGGTGAGACAAGGCTATGAAGTGGCCAACCTTAGAAAACCTGTCAATAACTACCATAATACAGTCCTTGTCATAGGATTTTGGAAGCCCTTCTATGAAATCAACAGAAAT
Organism: Kitagawia praeruptora; assembly: GCA_037693485.1. Taxonomy (NCBI): domain Eukaryota; kingdom Viridiplantae; phylum Streptophyta; class Magnoliopsida; order Apiales; family Apiaceae; genus Kitagawia; species Kitagawia praeruptora. The sequence continues at coordinate 37,928,811 of CM075346.1, read as the reverse complement.
GTGTTCCCAAATCTGAGAAGGCACAGGAAGTGGTTGTAGTAGCCCATTAGGAAAATGATTACCTGCCTTGACCCTTTGGCAGATATCACAGGATTGCACATAAGCAATGACATCCTTCCTAATTGATGGCCAGTAGAAGAACTGTTAGAGTTTCTTGAAGGTTGAATCTTGACAACAATGGCCCCCAGCCTTGCTGTCATGAAGCTCCCACATTAGCTTAGACCTCATATCTGCTTGTGCCCCTACATAAATCTTGTCTTGATACTTTAGTAACCCCTTCTGATATTGGTAATGCTGGTATATGGCATCCCCCCCTGCTAACCCTGATATGATAGTTTGAGCCTCAGAATCATTAACATAGCTATTTAAGATATCAGCTAGCCAGCTAGTTTGCACAGTTGTGATGGCTGTTAGACACCCTGATTCATCATGACCATGTAATCGGGATAAAGCATCTGCAACAACATTCTCCTTCCCCTTTTTATACACTATCTCATAATCCATACCCATTAGCTTTGCCAACCACTTTTGATGTAAAACAGTTGACATTCTCTGCTCCAATAGAAACTTCAAACTCTGGTGATCTGTCTTAATTAGGAAATGATGGCCCTGCAGATACGATTGCCATTTCTGAATAGCCATCACTTTTGCTAGTAGTTCTTTCTCGTAGGTGGACAGACCCTGGTGTCTGTTAGATAATGCTTTACTCATAAAGGCCAGTGATTGACCATTTTGCATTAAGACTGCACCTACTCCCAAGCCTGATGCATCAGTCTCGATGATGAAGGGTTGTGTGTAATCTGGCAAAGCAAGAACAGGGGCTGCTATCATTGCAGATTTGAGATTATTAAAAGCAATAGTGGCCTCTTTATTCCAGCAAAAAGCCCCTTTCTGGAGCAGAGTTGTTAAAGGTTTGCAAATGGCACCATAGTTCCTTAAAAAGCGTCTGTAATAGCCAGTAAGGCCTAAGAAGGATCTTAGTTGCTTAACTGTTTGAGGAATGGGCCAGTCAGCCATGGCTTGTACCTTGCTAGGATCGGTTGACGCCCCCTGTTCAGAGATGATGTGACCAAGATACTCTACCTTTTGCTGGCCAAAGGAACACTTACTTTCTTTAGCATTGAGCTTGTGAATCCTCAGAATCTGTAGAACTTCTTGCAAGTGCATAGATGGTCAGTCAAAGTAGAGCTATATATGAGTATATCATCGAAGAAAACTAGAACAGTTTTTCTCAGTTGCTTTTGAAAAACCTCATTCATCAAGGCTTAGAAGGAGGCTGGTGCGTTTGTTAATCCAAACGGTATCACCTTAAATTCAAACAAGCCATGATGCGTACGAAATGCAGTCTTGTACACATCCTCCTCTGCAACTCGAATTTGATGGTAACCAGCTCGAAGATCCAACTTAGTGAACCACCTAGCTCCTTTGAGTTCATCCAAAAGTTCATCAATTAAGGGAATGGGGTACTTGTTCTTCACAGTGACATCATTTAACCTCCTGTAATCAATGTACATTCGCCAAGAACAATCCTTCTTTTTGACCAAAATGACTGGAGAAGCAAATGGGCTTGTGCTGGGTTGAATCACACCCGTCCTGAGCATCTCTTTAACTTGAGCTTCGATTTCAACTTTTTGAACATATGGTATCATGTACCCTCGTTGATTTATAGGCTCGCTACCCTCTAACAAGGGAATTTTGTGATCATGAGATCGAATTGGAGGTAGTTCAGTAGGTTCCTTAAAGACATCAACATACTGTGAGACTAGATTATGAATCAGGTTCTGCCCTTTTTTGTAATCAGGAGACGGTAGAGATGCTTGTAAAACACATAAGTAACCTTGAGAAATGCCCCTGGTATTTTTAAGTAGTTTAGACAAGTGTTTGCCAGAGATAGTCTGCAAGGATCCCCCATTTGCAGTACCCTGAAGGGTGACAGATTCACCACCCTTGTTGATAACGAGGCTGAGCTTTTTAAAGTCAAATGTTATAGGATTGTGTTGAGTGAGCTAGTCAACTCCTAAAACCAAATCAGAACCCCCTAGTGGAAATAGTCTGAGATCAGTGAAAAACCCACATTGCTGAATTGTATAAGATAGGTGCTTGCAAGCCGTGTCAACCAACACTTTAGAGCCATCAGCTACAGTGACCAAAAGAGGAGCGATAGGCTCAGCTGTTAATCTCAACCTCTTAACCAGCTGTGAATCAATAAAGCTATGAGTCGAACCACTTTCAATCAGAATGCTCACCACTTGGTTCTTGATGCTGCCAGTAAGCCTAATAGTGTTAGGTGAGGCACTACCAGCCAAGGCATTGAAAGAAATCTCATCAGGAACTTCTTGCTTAACCAACAACTCCTCCATTTCATCTAAAACCATATTATCTTCACCCTGGTCAGATGTGTGCTCATCTTCCCCCATCAGTAAGTACAGCTTGGCTTTACAGGGCTTCCCTGAGTGACAAGGGTCGTCACAGTGGAAACATTGTCCTTTCATTCTTCTCTCCATTATGTCTTTAGAGGTTAAAGTTGATTTTGGTTTTGTAGTATCCTTAAAGGCTAATTTGGTGGGAGTAAACTGACTGAAGGAGGCCTTGGTTTCATGGCTAGTAATAGGTTTAGTGTAGGTTGGTTTAGGTTGAAGTAGAGAGAGTTTGGTGCCCTTGGATTCCTTCTGTTTTGCCAAGAATATGGCATCAGACAGGAGTTGAGGCCTGAACATTCGAACTGTGGACTTAATGTGATCTTTTAGCCTACTTAAGAAGCTTGACACATAATAATCTTCAGAAAAAAGCTTGTTCTTAGCTACTAACAGAGCCCTCAATTCCTCGAATTGGTCCTCATAATCAGAGACAGTGGTATGTTGTTTGAGTTTATTGAAGAGGTCTTGGACATCATTCTGTTCAGGGTTTTCAAACCTATTCAACACATCCATGACAAAACCCTTCCAAGTGACCATGGGTTTGTTACTTTGGTAAAACCTATACCACACACTAGCTTTACCTTCAAAATGAATTGCAGCCAACTTCACCCTTCTCTGATCATCAACATTAATAAACTCAAAGTATTGATCTGCTTTGATAGACCAACTATTCGGGTCAGTGCCATCAAACCGTGAAAATTCGATTTTGGGACTGGGACTGAAATGAGGGTTTGATGGGTTAAACGGATGGGTGGGGCTGTTGGGAGGCACATGGCTGGGGTGTATAATTTGGGGTATAGGATTATAGTATGGAGAGTAATTTTACTAAAACTGTGGGTTTGGTGGATAGACAGTTAAGCCATTTGAGTATTGGTGTTGTGGTGTGTTCATGGTTGTAGTGGAGGTAGTGAACAATGAGGGGTTTGTGATAGGTGTAGTGAGTGAAGGACCCAACTGAGGAGGTGTGGGTGAAGGTATATTCACAAGTGTGGGGTGAGGTTGAGTCATCTGAGGAATAACATTCATAGTAGGCGAAACAGTGGTAAAAGGAGCAGATATATGAGTTGAAGTAAGAGAATTAGAACCAGGAGTGGGTACCTCATCGATGAGTATGGGCTTGGATTGGTTGGGAGAGTTGGAAGATGCATCGCTTGGAGGATGAACCACCGTGCTGTGGGCAGATGGGTTAGAATGCATCTCCAATATCAACTTCTTAAGCTCCTCCAGATTCAGATCTACCTTATCCATACGAGAAGTGAGATTTTCCACCTTACCTTCAACACCTAGTAATTGTGACGTGAATCCCTCATTCACTTGCTTGAGTTCATCAGATAACCCATTGAGTTTTGAATCATGAACACCCAGCTTTTCCTCCATCGTACGGAATCGTGTACCCTTTGTCATAATCAGGATGCCAAGGAAAGGCAAGCTCTGATACCACTTGTAATGGATTACTTAAACTGAATTTAAGAACATAAGATAAATTGCAAGTAAAGAGAAATTAACAGAAATGCAGAAAATGAATAACAGTACTGGATAACTTGAAGAGAAAGTACAAGGCATAAAATGAAAAATTACAGAGATTGAAACACACATTCAAGCCTGCCTCTCTCATTTCCTCTCCCCTCTATATTGACCATCACTCTGAGTACACGTGTCCATTCTGTTATGTGCACGTGATCCCAGACTGATTTGGTGTCAAACGACAGTGTTTTACAAGAGCAACCCAGTACAAAGACTAAACAGCCCTTGCTCCTAAACGACAAGTATCAGTCCACTACTTAATTAAATAAAACGGAATAACTTAGAGCATCTCCAATAGGAGTTGCCAAGAAGGTTGCCAACATCTATGTGGCAAGCAATCTTGTTTGCCTTCCTATTAGAGAGCCAAGGTTGCCTTAAGGTTGCCAACAATTGTTGCCAAAAGTTTGCAACTTCCTCAAATGGTTAAAGTGCATATTTTTGTTTAAAAGAAATATACTAATATACCTATTTTACATGTCTTCCTTCAAATTTACATTATTTAATTACTCATATGGGGACCATTTATACAACTTTTAGAGTTGCCAACCATTGGATCATTTTTTTATTTAAAGTTGTCAAATTGAAGATCAATTAAAAAATTAAATTTTTTTTGATAATTTGGCAAAGTTGGCAACTTTATTAGCAACTCCTATTGGAGATGCACTTAATATTCCCCACACGACAGCTTGGTTACAATTTTCATATTGCCGCCCCACTAATTATCATTAGTCATTGTGTAAATTTATCAAAGCAAATTGAATTTCGTGTATTAGTGCATTCTTCAGCTGGGATTGTTTTTTCATAAACACGCTTTAAAGATCAGAGAATTGGCAGCCCACCATCCTGTAGGTCGTGAACCGATCTTGTTGTATGGCTGAGCATCTCAATTCTGCCCATCTTGCAAGTATTTGTATGATCTACACATTTTCTTCCTATTTAGGTGAACTAATATGTTGTTTTCACTTCTAAATGCTGATTATAGTAGTACAACAAGCAAGATCTCCAAAAAATGCCAGGAGTGGTAGTGTTTTATTTATGATTTTGTTTGACTTTGATTAGACATCAATGTTTTGGCTTTGTAAAATGACAATTGATTTTGAATGAATAGGTTACCTATGGATTTGTGATTTGCCGATATCAGCCACATTTTTAGTATATTGGTACATGAAGGTGCAATCTCTCGGTGGTAAATTGTCGTACATTAGTGCCCCTGGAATGATTACAGGTTAAATGTTCATCCATACATTGTCTTAGGTAAATTTGAACCTTTTAAATATGGCCCCCGGTCCCTGGCAAACGTATGCCAGGGACGAGAATTGTAACATACGGCTTCTCTGCCGTTGGATCAACAATCCAACGGCTGGGATTAAAAAAAAATCATCATCGTACCGCATAAACTTTCTGCGGTACGGTGTAATTACCTTTTTGCCCCCGCCCCTCGTACCGCATAAAGTTTATGCGGTACGGCCCCCTTTTTTCCCCTGTTCCCTCTCGACAATAGCAGTTTAATTGAGTTTAAACCCTAAAACCTTAACATTTCACCCAATTCAAAGAGACAGTGCTGGAGAAAGGCGAATTTGTGGGATTTGATAGGCGAAATTCAGAGACTTTAACACACTAACAGGCTATTCTTCTTCGTTTTACAGGTATGGAACCATTGTTCTTCAATTTTCTTTTATTATGTGTTTATATATGATTTTTGTTGTATTGTATGGAACCATTGTTCTTCGTTTGCTGCATGATTTTTGGGTGTTTGGGCGATTTTTATATAAGCATTATTTGCGTATATATAATTGTTGGATTCTTGCTGCATGCTACTATTGTTATAAATGTGAATATCACTTCATGTCTTGAACTTGTTCGACAAAATGCTTATGAGAAGATGTACATTGTTAATTTATTTTGTGAATGATTCCAAAGCTGTTGAATCACAACTGGAGTAGATGAAGTTAAATAATGGGGAATAATGCGCATTTACATTGTTAATGCTGTGATTTAAAGCTGTGATTCGCAAATAATTTCTTTGAAAATGAAGCATTTTATAGTTCGAGAAAGCTGTTAAATAATGTCAAGATTATTTGTTGCATTTTTTTGATTTAGGGTTTAAGAAATATTTCCTATATTCTTGTAAAAATAGGAATTGAGGATGTCATGTAGTTTTTATTATAGTTGTTATTGTAACTTTTATTTAATTTTTTTTTAATGTAATTCGCAGGGTATGGATCATTTCCACGATGATTTGACTGATGTTTTGCCGGGTCCTAGTAGAGCGAACATTATTTGGGATAACCGCTATCATGTTAGCGAGGATGTGTGGGATGGTAGTGGGAGAGAGTTGGAGTGCATTTGTGGTAATAGGAATTTGCGGGATTGGAAGTTAAGAAGGCCACAGAGGGAGCTTCTACATATGATGGGGTTTGGGGTATTTACCAACTGCCATGTTGTGTTGGGTAATGATGCGAGGCTCATTTCTGCGATGGTTGAGCGGTGGAGGCCCGAGACGAACACCTTCTTCATGAGGCAAGGGGAGATGACGGTTACCTTGGAGGATGTTGGCTACATTTTAGGATTGCCGGTTGTTGGTGAGGCTGTGACATGTGGTCTTATAGAGAACCGAAAAGAGTTCTTTGTACGTAATTGGTTTGAGCCGTTGACAGAAGACGAGGTGGAGGAAGCCTTGTTTAGAAATCATATCAAGTTGTCATGGCTATTTGAGAGATATGGTAAGGAAAAGCCGGAGAAAGGTAATGAGCAGGCGATTATCTTACATACACAGGCATATTTGATATTTTTGTTTGGTGCTATTTTGTTCCCTACGAAGGACAGAGCCTATGCCCATGTCAGATTCATTGTGCCTCTATTAAACATTCGAGAGATCCCTAATTATGCTTGGGGTGCAGCCGTGTTAGCTCATTTGTATAGAGGTTTGGAGCTTGCAGCGAGGAAGAATACTAAGAGTATTGCTGCTTGTGTATGGTTATTGTACATTTGGTGTTATGAGAGATTCCCCCGCATTGGTGTGCCTCAGCGAGAGCCTGGTCGTGATGATTATCCGGTTGTAGAGGGTTGGGCTTATTCGTCTGTTCTGGGGGTTAATAAGAAGCGGCGTCAGTCAGGGCCTCATCACAGCCTACCGTTTTATCGGGGTGAGTTTGATGGAGTTGCTGGGGATGATGTACTGTGGAGGCCATATGCCAGATTTGATGAGGTTGTTGATTGGGAGATGATACAGGCACAGTTAGCAGGTAATGCTCGGGTGTCCTTGATATGCTTCGATGTGGTTGAGTGGCAGCATCCGCAGAGGGTGATTAGGCAGTTTGGTTGTGATCCACAGATTCCCCAGGCTCCTGTTAACATGGTCCGTTACAGGCAACCTAAGGAAGCCACTTTTGCACCTGATGATTGGTTGGTTCGGTGGTTTGTTGATATTGGGAGGTGGGCTAGATTTTGTTCGGATTTGGAGGGGTTGGTCGATTGTACTTCTAACATTGCATCCGTGGCTGACTACATGGCCTGGTATTCAGAGATCACCCGTTCACGTGTAGGGAAGCCAGAACCTGTGCCTCGAACAAGGTACCAAACAAGGGAGTTGTATGATAGCCTCGAGGGATACCGAGTTGTAAGTATTCTAGCTTTCCTAAATTTGTATTAGACAATACATACCACAATTTTGTCACTGTATGTTATGTTTTACTATGCTTTTTGTAGATGGTAGCTGCACTTGACATGCTGAAACAGTTGGATGCTAGGGTTCCAGTTGACTTTATGGATGAGCTTGGGCAAATATCGGAAACCTTTCTCACTCCCTTCACAAGGTTGATGAAGAAGATCAAAGGACCTGCTTATAAACCTCCAAAATTTGAGAACATTAAACCAGTTTCAGTGTATGAGCAAGATCCCGAAGCTAGTGTTGCAGCCATTCCTTCGCAAGATGTCATTGATATGACACAGCCATCCCAACATATATCTCAGCCTCCCATTCCTAGTGCTACCGCCTCATCTAGTAGGCCTTCAAAACTACCAACCCGAAGAATGAAGGGGGAGAAGTGGAGTATCACCAAGGATTTGGATGTGCAAAAGCGGAATGAAATCTATGAAGATTGGGGTTGGGGCATTGGGCAGAAGCCGAAGTTGAAGGAAGGAATTGAAGTGTGTGGCCACCATATATCAGAGATTGCGATGCAGAGCTTAGCTCCAGGTGCATGGGTTGATGACAGGATCATTTACTGCTATATGGTATAATTTCATACTTGTCCTTGTTTTAATAGTGCATATATATCTCTATGTATTTGTCCTTCTTTATGTCACCATATTTATGTGTTTCTTTTCAGGCATTGCTACGACAGAGGGAGGAAGATATTCACAAATCCATGATATGGGAGAGGAAGCCAGTTTATTACTTCATGGATCCGTACTTCATTGTTCTTGGGTGGAAGCACATGAGAAGAATCCAAAAAGCGGCTATCCAGGGTCAGGCTGAGGAGAACAAGGCATGGCATGCAGCACTCCGGGTCTTGAATGGATTTGCCACTTCCACCATTGGCCCGTCCGTTATCGAGGCGGATTATATTTTCATTCCATGTTGTGTTTCTGGTGTTCATTGGATTTTGTTCATGGTTTCTACAGCATCGTTCGATGTTATCATTCTCGATTCCCTAAACGATGAGACTTGTTATCCAAAGGAAGTACAAGTTGTGGTATGAAGCTTTTCCTTTTTATGTAGGTTATCATTATTCTTTCTCATTTACTACTTAGTAATTGTAGTCATGTTTTAACTTATGCAGTCATGGTTCTTGCCAAGATTCTTACTTAAACTAAATCCCGTATATGAACGTGATCTTGACTCAAGCGAGGTTCTACCTTTACCGGAAAGACCGAAGCAGCGAAACACAAATGATTGCGGGATTTTTGTAATGAAATACATGGATTACATGCTGCAAGGTTATGATTTAACCTCAATCACACCTTGGTCACAAAAAGAAGTTGATACTTTCCGTTATAGAATAGCGAAGGAGCTTAAAGCGGGAAAGGCAAGAGGCATACCCGGTGTTCGTATGCGCGAACGCCATAAACTAGTTTAGTAGTATTTTTGTTATAATTTAGTTGGATTTTTGTTAAAATTTAGTTGGATTTTTAGATGGAATTTAGTTTTATTAAGTTGTAATTTAGTCGGATATTTAGTAGAATTTTAGTTAGTTTTTTAGTTCCATTTAATTGCCATTTTTACTTTGATTTTGGAGTTAGAATTTTAGTTGTTTTTTAGTTCCTTTTAATTGCCATTTTTACTTTGATTTTAGTTCCCAGAGTTCCCAGAGTTATGTTGGCTTTTCCTTTTATGTTGGTTTGGTTGCCAGTTCTGTTCTGGTTCTGCAGACAGGGGAGTTCCCAGAGTTGCCAGTGCAAATTGCAGTTTCTGCAGAATCCAGGACGTACCGCATAAACTTTATGCGGTACATGGACGTACCGCATAAAGTTTCTGCGGTACGTGATGCAAACTGCAGACATATCAGAGTAAAACAGGGGTATTTTAAGCAATTTTCATTTTTTTTTAAAAAGGATATATTATACTATTTTAAGATTTTTGAAGGTGAAATCAAATTTTTAAACACATTTTTGGCACTAAGTTCCAAAATTTAGTGCACTAATGCAGTAGATGCAGTGTGAAATTGCCCTGTTTTCCCCTGTTTCCCCTGTTTTTGGCTGGAATTTCCACCACGTACCTCATAAACTTTATGCGGTACGGAGTGCAAGCTACAGCCCAAATCAGGGGAAAACAGAGTAAAGCTACTGCATTTTTCAGAATTTGGCACTAAATTTTGGAACTTAGTGCCAAAAATGTGTTTAAAAATTTGATTTCACCTTCAAAAATCTTAAAATAGTATAATAAATGAGTTTTTATAAAAAAAAAATTATATATCCTTTTTAAAAAAAATGAAAATTGCTTAAAATTCTCCCAAAATATCAAATTTTTTTGGTAATTTTCAATGTGAACAACAAATTGCACACCTTCTAAATTTTTAAAATGTCATAATAGTTTAAAATTTGTAAACAAAATGTTACAATTTCTTGTGATTTAACATAATTCGAAATTGACTAAAAATAATTAAAATATTACACCAAAAATCATAAAATTCATAACAAATTGCACCATAGTTCATTAAAATTCTATTAAATAACACCAAAGTTCTTTAAAATATTAATAAATTCAATACAAATCCCAAATTCCTAACCAAACAAAGCCAACACATTGGAGTAGCCGGCCGACAAGTAATGAGAAGGGCTCCCGGGAGGAGCATCGACATCAACAAACGCGGCAACATGGTACAAGACAACAACACAACCATTGCGGAGTGTACCACTACTAACGGCCGTGTGAGTGTGAGAGTCGTCCCTAAGGGAGACACTTATAGGGATCGATCCATCGTAGAGATTAAATGTTACATCACAACGAGGGTGCTTATTCTCCTTCATTTGGGAAACCCATCCCTTCACGTATTCAATGCGCATTTGATCGCGGGTGCAACCTTCCCGAGGCCTCAATTTGTAAATGTCACTAATCCTATCACAATACTCAAGCCAACCACCATCCCACTGGGATATCCTCAACTTGCCTTCGGTGTCCTTGCCCAAGTTCAAGAATGGATGAAAGTAGGGATCCAAATTGTACGCTACTCTTTCCATCACTTCATCCGTGACCATCCAACGACATGCTTCGGTCCAATTCGTTGACCTATAGGCCTCTTCCTCCGGAGGATATAACTCACTATACTCCTCCTCAACAATCGGTGGGGGCTCAAGGGGTTCCCCCATTATGTCATAGTATTCAGGTAAATTGCGACATATTTCATCCACTTCATTGTCGGATATATCACTAATGTATGACTTACTTCTCCCAGAAGAAGGCGAAAGTGAATCACTAACATGTGAAACATCCGAAACATCACCACCATCCATGTTACCTAGAAATGACAATTACAAATAAATTGTTAGATAATATGAGAAGGACATAATATAATGCAAAAATTTAATAAGTAAAGATAAGGGGTGAAGCAATTACAAATTTTCAGTTTGACTTTGAGCATTTTGATCAATTTGAGCATTTTGAGCATCGTGAGCAATTTGAGCATTGTGAGCAATTTGAGCATTTAAATCTTCTACTCTTCGAGGACAATTTCGTTTGTCATGTCCTTCCAAAGTACAATATGTGCATTTCCTCTTGGGTTTACCAAGCGATTCTACGGGACTTTTGAAACGAACACTTTTTTTCCTCCCTTTTGTTTGAGACACAATAGGGTCAGAAATTGGTTCATCTTCGTATGTTGCATTGTGCGAATTTGCAGTGCTTTCATGAGATTCAACTCCATCAACCCTCATACTTTCAAGAATTGGAATTTCTCAATTCATGACCTCGACGGCATAGTCGTATCGTTCCTTAGATGCCATGCTACTATGACAAAAACTCATCGTGAGCATTGTCATGCTATTAAATCTATCGGTTGGGGTCATGTCATGACATGGCCCCATGTTCAACTCGTAAGGCAACGTACCTTCCACTCTATTAGCATGCATAGTCCATCGTCGAAGTATGAAATGGTCAGGAATCTTCGAAATTTGTTTTTTAGTCCAAACCGCCAACATGTGTCGACACGGTATCCCTAAATGTTCAACCATTCTACACATACACATCCCCATCAAAGTTTCTTTGTTGAATGCAACATAATTTAGTTTTGATGTTGGTCCCAAATTTTGCCTATATAAACAATAATAGGTATTTTCGTCTCCTTCATTCGCCCCTTCTTCGCAAACTTTTTTTTCTTTCTTAACAAAGTATTGTAAAGATTCAACCAATTCCGCTTGAAATCTTCTAAACATCTCCTTGGTATAAATTTTGGAACCATGGATCTCCAAGGCGGTATGCATTTTCAAAGGTCGCTTTAAAGTACATGTCACATAATCTTCCTCTTTCTCCCGTACAAATTGCCTTGCCAATGCCTTTTGAGCATTTTCAATGAATTCTTTCAACCCCGTGGCAGAACTCACATAACTATCAAAAAAAGAATTCATCCCCTCACTCCTCGAAGTAGTTTTTTGACCCGCGGAAAATGTGTTCCTAGTATAAGCAATGATCCATTTCTCCTTCAACTCATATAACCCCTGTAACCACTTATTTTCTTGTAACGAATACTTCTCGACCAAGGATTCCCATCTAGCCTCAAATTCATATTCGTTCAACGAGTTATAAATACAATGGTTAAAGTCCACTTTGAAGTCCGGAAAGGAGGAATAATAATGTGCCAGTTTTTCCGGAAATTTGTTGCTAATGTGCCACGAACACAACAAATGGGTAGAATTTGGGAGCACACTTGCAATAGCATTTGCCATGGCTTGATCTTGATCGGTAATTATAGTCATTGGATGGTTACCACCCACAGCTTCAAGCCAAGTCCTCAGAACCCACTCAAAAGTTGTTGTGTGTTCATCCCGCATTAGCGCAAAACCAAATATCACCGATTGGTAATGATGGTTAACGCCGGTAAAAGGGACAAATGGCATGGCATATCTATTTGTCCGATATGTCGTGTCAAATGCCACAACATCACCAAAATTTTGGTAGGCCATTAAAGATCTAGGATCAACCCACACAAGACATTTCAGACGTTGTTTTTCATCAACTTGCGTGCTAATAAAAAATTTAGAACCACTTTCTTCATTCAATCTATGTAACACGTCTAATGCGGCTTGGACATCACCTTTTTCAAACCTTCTTTTCCTCTCATCCCGTATCACATTCCTAACATGTTGAGTACCGAACCCTACTTTCTCATTACCGCCATGAATATTACCGATAACATTCATTACTTGATAATTACGAATTCCCGAACCGTAGAGAGTTTTGATCAAACTACGAGTAGCGGTACTTACATTATTTTCTCGTTGTGTCAAGTTCATCTTCGTAGGAGTGACTAGGACGTGATTGTGATTTAATTCAAGACTAGTTATCTCCCAAAGACTTAAATTCTTCGAATAATTGACATACATTCTTGCTTTGCAATCAGACTTAGGAAGATTTTCTCTACGTCGTTTAGAATTACTACTCTCACCACTTTTACCCGCGAGTCTACAAACATACATACGAGCATATATTTCACTACTTTTAGAACGCGTATGGGTTGATTGGATTTTAATGCCAAATCCATTTCTTAGGGCATATGCCCTAAAAAAATTCCCCGCGGCGTCCAAACTATGGAACAATTGATGCATATATGGAACGCCATTTCCATCAACATTTTTATACAAATGTTCACACTCAACATTTTCCTCATTTTCCTCTTTTTCATTTCCACTTTCACTATCTAAATCATCATCTCCTTCAAAATTACCAAATTCATCATTTTCATCAACATTAATGAACTCATCACTAGAAACATTTTTGGGGGTGCTAGGCTCATCAATACTTGCATCTAAAACATCATCCATACATAAATCATCAAGATGCAATGAATTTCCAATTTTTTCTTTGTTTTTTTCATTATTTTTTTTATTTTTGCCACCAAACATACGAGCGAATAACCTATCCGCCATAGTAATTAACAAAAATAATAGAGAGAAAGATTACCTCTAAATTGAACAAGATCTCAGCTTTTGTTGGTTTCTTGGCTGTGGTTTCTTGGCTGTCGGAGAGGACTTGCATAAATTGTTTTTGTGTGAATGAAGACTGCTACTGGGGATAAGGCAACAAGGAAAAAAAAAGGGGGCCGTACCGCATAAACTTTATGCGGTACGAGGGGCGGGGGCAAAAAGGTAATTACACCGTACCGCAGAAAGTTTATGCGGTACGATGATGATTTTTTTTTAATCCCAGCCGTTGGATTGTTGATCCAACGGCAGAGAAACCGTATGTTACAATTCTCGTCCCTGGCATACGTTTGCCAGGGACCGGGGGCCTTTAAATATATAGTAGTTATTGAAGTTGTAAAGAATAAAAGAATTATTTTTTTCTTAATTATTTAGTCAAAAAGATAGTACTAAACAAAGCTCTTGAAAATGAGTGTCTCATTTCCAAACCAGACTTGGGTTTCCTTTTTTTTTTTTTAACAATTTGCCTTAAATGGATTTACTTAATTATAAGTTCTTCAAAATCTATACAATACTTCAAACCATAAGAAGTAGTATTATTGTGATTGTTAAGCACGTAAGGATAACTTGCACGTGCAAAATCTCAAGTTTCGGTTGTTGATAATCCTTGTATGTGCAGTCTCTTTTGTCTTTAGACATCTTCCCCACTGAATGTTTTAATCTTGTAGTAGCCTCTTATTCCAGTATCCAGATCTTTCTCTTCTGTACTCATCAAGAGGATTAAACACCATTTCCCACCCATTCATGTTCTTTGACTTCTTCCTTTCTTCCATCCCTGTTAACCATTTCAATGACACTAAATCTGCAATAAACTGTGCAATGTTCCTAAAGACAAGTTAGAGTAATTGTCTGATTTTTTCCCCAGAATCGAAGCCATTCTCTGATTAAGGCAAGTTCGATCGATTCTCTGATTCTCTTCGGTTTTCATGCTAATCCCCCAAACCCCCTAGCGATTGCAGGTAATCTTCACGAATTTTCCTTAGCCTCAATTTGAATATCATGTTTAGGAGTAAGGGATTCTATCATTCTAATCCAAACTACAGTCTCGTCCGAACCTCGAATATGAGTAGAGAAGCTTAGGGTCTGTTTGGCAATTCTGTCCGGTAACTTATAAGTTACTTATTTCGGAAAAAATTTCGTATTTACATATATTTTTTTAGAAAAATATGTGTATGGGGAGTTTAATATTCGTAATCTTACAAAAATAAGTTACTTATTTCAGAAAAAAGTACATATTTCCTAACTTTTTTTCAGAATAAATAACTTATTTCTGAAAAATAAGATTTCCCAAACGGGCCCTATCCAGGTTCTGAATCAATCTGAGTTTAGATGAACCTGATTACATTTTATACATACTAGCCTAAGAACCCAGGATTCGTTTGTTCTCTTGTTCTCTGTTATTAAACTGGGTACTATTGTAAATTTAAATATGTTGCCACTTAAATTTAAAGAATAAAATGTTAAATTTTTGTGTGATGGAATATGTTTTTTGTATATATGAATAGAAAAGCAATAATGGACTCAACAGTTCTTTAATTAACCTGAGTTTAGATGAACCTGATTATAGTTTATACATACTAGCCTAAGAACCCAAGATGAACTGCAGATGTTTGAAATAAAGTGATATGACTCTGCTTACTAATCCTACACTCTACGCAGGTTTGGTTTGTTTCCGCTAGATTATAGATATGTTTCATATATATTATGCAATTTCTATTAAAAGCTAGGCCGCAAAGTAGCACATTAGTTAGGCACTGCATCATTCTTGCATTAAAATGTTTCATTTCTTGAAAATAATTTGGTCATTAGTATCTCTCATTTCTTGCCAACAACTTAGGTTTGGTTTTAAGGTCATGTCAGCACTAGATTATTCTCTTTGTCAGTTTTTGTATTGTCAAGAAACAAATTTAAAAAATTAGAATCGTGACACATAACTTTATCCTTTATCTCTACACATGCTATTGATTTACATATTCACACTTGTTAGTTGATATATTCGCATGTAAAATGCTTATTAAATGTCAGGTGGGGATGGACCCCATGCATCATACCGTGTCACTAAAAAACCACATGCTCATATATGTTAATTTAAGCTTTAACAAAGAAAATACACATTACAAGAAAAGGAAAATATGTATTATCATCCTTTACTATTTACGTGCCATCTACTTAAAAAGAAGCAACTTATTCTTTGTATAGAACATGTCAAGGTGTATTACATACAGATATCATAGTCTTATAGTTTTATAAAACAAATTTGACAAAAAAGCTTTTTTTAATTATTAATAAATAATATATTAGGAACACAACATTTTAGCTTGATATTATGAATATATTATATGTAGTCATCGGCTCATCGCAAGTACCACCTAAATATGTGTTGAATAACATCTACTAAAAACGCGTGTTTTTCATAGTGTGATCGAAAATTAGGTGCGCAGTATGTTCTAATTTTTTTGTGTGCACATGACAGTTAAAGATGGGGATGCTCCGATAAAGAAGGGGAGGCCTCCTCCAGTTCCGTTAATTGAGGAGGTTTTAGAGCGCGGAAGATTATCAATGCAGAGGGTTAATGCTTCGCGGCCAAATAGTAAGTAGTCACTAAAGTGAAAGTGTTGTGGTGTATATAATCATTGGCATGCTAGGCCGTTTTCATATGGTCGGATGCCCATTGTACCCTTTGATTGTATTTATTATAGTGTATATATGTATGCAATTTTCATGCTTATTAATGTCATACCTCCTTATAAAGTTCGGTGCTTTTTATGTTCACTATGAAGAATGGGCGGGCACGCTGCGTCTGTTCATTGTCAATAATCCCATGTGACTTGAATATAAATTATGTTTCATATCCCATATTGATTTTAGTTTGGGATCATCTTCTAGTGTTATCTTTATCTGAATCTAGGGGAAAGGCCTTTGAGGAAGGGACTTTGAGAAATATAAATTATGTTTCATATGCCGTATTGATTATTGGTTTCGGAACATCTTCTAATGCTATCTGTATTTATTTTATTATTATTATTTTTTTTCGAGGAACTACCCCACATTATTGCGGGATTTCAAACCTCGGGTTATGGACTGCCCCTACCCATAACCGGGTAAATCAGGACTCAACTAGTTCGGGCAAGCGTGCCAAGCGTCTTCCGAGGGACTAGAACCTTGGACCGCCTTGATAGCTTCCACTTGCTCTTACCAGCTGAGCTAACCCGTGGAGCTGCTATCTGTATTTATTATGTGTGTGTATGCAATTCTCATGCTTATTAATGTCATACCTCCTTAAAAAGTGTGGTGCTTTTTATGTTCACTAAGAAGAATGGGTGGGCATACCGCGTGTGTTCATTGTCAATAGTCCCATGACTGTGTGACTTGAATATAAATTATGTTTCATATCCCGTATTGAATATTGGTTTCGGATCATCTTCTAATGTTATCTGTATCTGAATCTAGGGTAGGGCCTTTGAGAAAGAAAGGCAGACCTAGCGTAACAGATACACGTACAAACTCAGCGCAATGTACCAATTGTTGCTCGATTTATTCTGACCTCTTATTCTCTTTTATTGCCATCATCTTCCACCTGGTTCTCGTGTACCGGTTAGGCAATTCATATATTGACCATCATTCTTGTACCCAATTAGTATTTTAGCATTTTAATTTGGCAATGTGCCCGTTATGAGGGGTAGATTTAATCATCATGGTATTATTCACTTGCGTACAAATTGTGAGGTGTTAGAAATGAATTATAAGTTCGTAAGGTTTAGATAATGTAGACATGTCAATGTCGTACGCAATGTGATCATAAATCTTTGTATATAAGTCTTTGCATTTTTTATTTTCCACTTTTACATGGCATAAAAACAAAGAAATGAGGGTGTTGAGGTAGTACATACCAGAACCAAAGTATTCCGTGTATTAGTTTAGGTCTGATGGATGCTCACTAGCAAGTAAAACGTATTATATACCTTAGATCAACAAACTGCGATGTGTGTATGTATAAATGTAAATCAAGCGTGCGTTGAAATTATTTGTTAGGATACCCCTGAAATACAGAACACAAGCACAAATGCATGACACATAAATAAAGAGGAAACAACTAAAGATAAATAATTTATGAATAAGCAATGACGTACAAAATCAGAATAATTCAGGTCATGGTACAGAAAAAACAATAAACATTTGGTTTGGAACTTTTGTATTAATACACACTAAAACCGTTGTAGTTTTCGTTGTGAAAATCAAAATGAGGTGTGCGAAATGTTCTAATGTTTATGTGTGTGCATAGCAGTTATAGATGGGGATGTTCCGACAAGAAAGAGGGGACGTCCTCCAATTGTTGTGACCGAAGAGATTTTGAAGATGTCAATATTCCCTCCCCTTGACTACGTGACTTGAATTTAAATAGCTGTGCCATCTCCCGTAGTCATTATGGGTTGTTCTGTTCTCATGCTTTTGTATCTGAAACTAGGGAAAAGACCTTCAAGAAAAAGCGGCAGACCTCGACGTGCTCTGACATAAACCATTCTCGAGCCTCCCAGTTCATCGAGGCGGGAAGTTCATGGCTGGAAGCCCCAAAGTATGTCCA
This sequence comes from Kitagawia praeruptora, assembly GCA_037693485.1. Taxonomy (NCBI): domain Eukaryota; kingdom Viridiplantae; phylum Streptophyta; class Magnoliopsida; order Apiales; family Apiaceae; genus Kitagawia; species Kitagawia praeruptora. The sequence goes on along the minus strand of CM075346.1, from coordinate 37,910,652 downwards.
CCCAGGAAGTTTTTTTAGCTTTAAGATTCCTGGAGTATATAGAATTTGCAAATCAAGGACAAAATAATTGTTTGCTCAATTTAGCAGGCTCAAATTAAAAACATATCATAGAATATATATTTTTCCAGTTAGGTCAAAATCAAATTTCATTACTATAATAAATTTTCGTTAGAAAGGAACAAATAAAATGTTAAATCTTTTTAAGATTTTAGTGGAGTCAATTGTAACTGTTGATGATACATTGCTTATGCCCCTGGTAACTGCTATTTTGTTTTCTATGTCTCTATCCAGAATTTTTTTTTATCCCAAAAAAATTGGGATGTACTTTTGCAGTTTCCATTTCAAGATACAATGCTTAATGTGAGTAAATTTTTCAGGATTATAGGATGCTTTTATCCTCCTTGCACTGGCTTTTGAGAAAAACCCTTTCGTTTTTGTCATCGCGCTTCATTGCCCTTGGATTGCCAATTCTACTTCAGCTCGGTGCAGATCGGTTTTGCCTGTATCAGGAAAATGATTAGTTAGTAAGAACGGTTTCTACAGGTTGGCTTCATGCTTCACGACCGCTGCTAATTAAGGTGTCTCAAAACCAGACACCTACAAATTTGAATCTATGAGTTTTAAAATGTCCTTATGTGCTCCTTTAGAATCATGTTGAAATCATTTGTGATTTATAAGTATCTCTTTAAATTATTAGGCAGTTCTTAACTAATGCTTAAACTTTGTGCATAAGATAACCTAGAGCAGGCTCTTGAAGGCATGTTTATTGACTACTGCTATTGAAAATATTAAGAAAATAGCCAATGGGTTCTCATATTTAGCCTTGCTCCATAATGCAGAAATTGAAATCATTCCCAAAATGAACCTGCTATCTAAATTTTAGAATAGGCAAATGGTTGATGAGAAAACAAAATTTGTTTTGACCAAATGATCTCCCAATATTTTTGGGCAAACCTTACATAAGTTGTTTCTTAAAAAGAAACAGCTTATGTAAGGTCTTCATTTTTAACCTTAGATGGCGCCCTTTATAATATACTTTTTATTCTTATTATGGGAAAAAAAACCCGCAAACATTTTAGTACATTTGCTCCGCACTTTACTATATCACACGGTCCAACCCGATCAACGGGCTGGTTCCGAATTACATATAGGAATTTGGATTAGTGGTGATGGTACATGAATAGATACCAGCAAGTGTTGAGTGTGCCTTATAGCATCTTCAAGAAATTCTTTACTAAAACTTTAACTTAAAAAATGAGCAGAGAGAATAAAAAAAAAAATTTGTTTCAAGAGATTCTTAGTGGCTTTTAAAAATACTAAAAACATTTTCTCTCTTTTCATTTCTAAAATCTACTAATAGCTCTTAACTTATATTTTAATATTAAAATATCCAAATCCACCAATTCTTACACAACGTTTGGATATAGTGGGATTAATTTATGAATAAATTATAAATAAAGAAAAAATATAAAGAACGTTGTTGGAGTTTGACACATTAATCATGATAATAACTTATTAAATGTCATTTATTTATATTATTTTAAAGAACGAAGGTAAGAGTCTCCTAAAAATGCTCTAAGATTGGGATCCTCTGTCCCCTTACTCCATGTCTCCTCCGTGTCCCCTTGCTTTTTTAATATAAAATGAGTGCCCCTGCGGGGCCCATTTTAAATAAAAAATATTTTTTTATTTAAAATGGGCCCCGCATGGGCACTCATTTTATATTAAAAAAGCAAGGGGACACGGAGGAGACACGGAGGAAGGGGACAGAGGATCCAGATCCGCTTGAATCATAAGAAAAATGCTAGAGGTACCAAATTAGGTACCAAAAATTGTTACCAAATGATTTTGATTGATTATAATTATAATGGACCTGCCAGAACCATCCAATTAATACATTCCAAAATGACTACCATGTCATTTGGTAACAAATTTTTGTAATCAATTTGGTACCCCTAACACTATTGGAATCGTAAATATGGGGAGGTGAGCATATTGAGAAATAAAAGGAGGAGCTTTCGCAACCCCCATAACAAACTTCTGTGTTTCGGGTTGACAGGGATATATCCTAGTTATTAAAATAACATTAACTCGGGGTCCTACTTGTAACCATTGGTAGGTGACAAAACTCACCCACAAACAGTTTTTAAAACCCCTAAAAAAAGGTAGCATAAATCTGAATTTTTTGTCTTTCAACTCTGCATATTGTGCTCTGTGTATGCTTTCTGTCTCTCCTCACACTTGTGCATGTGTACACATCTACTTGTTCCCGTACGTTGTTAATAGTATAAATAAATTTTTAGTTGCACTACACTCAAGTTACTTACACTTTTCTATCAAGACAGGCAGACTGCAGTTATATATGGAGCACTGTATCATTTTAATGATATGCATTGTCGTCTCTTCGGTTTTCTTCACTTGTGATTCTCTACAACTAGCATCGCCTGCTCATTACCATTTAGGTAACTTACTACTTGCTAGTAGCTTTCGCCATATATAGCTCCTTTATTAATATGTTCTTATTTTATTCTACGTTGGAATGTTGAATCTTTTTAGATAATTAAACATATATTTGTGGTCATGAGTCGAAACTGCAGCGGTTGGAGAAGGCCCTGTTTCTTGTAGTGATACGTGTGAATTGTTGTCGTGTGCAGTATATATACTAGTCCTTTATAGTTTGCAAATTGTACGTAGGTACACATGCAGCTTCTGATCATGACTACCAGCATATCCATCCCGGAGTAGTAGCAAGGAAGCTCAAGCTTCACGAGGATCAGCTGGCTTCTGTACGTTTTAGCCCATTAATTGGATTTTGAAATCTCTATTTTGGAATTAAAAGGATCTTTTTGATCATCTCTAATCACATTTCCTTGGCACATTCCATTAAATCTGTTGTAAATATGCATTACAGGTGAATAAAGTATATAATGGAGATAATAAAGATGCATTTTCAGGTAATCAGTTATACATGCAGTAACTATTAAGCATGCTTTCATTAAAGTCAGCAGAAGAGAACACACAGCAAGTACCATATCAGCTACGAACAGGGACGGACCTGTTGGGGGGTCCAGGGCCCCTCCTAGGTGGGGGCAATTTAAAAATAAAAATTTAAAATTTATTTATGACCTATCATTTACTTGTTCCTACCCCTCCTATATGGTTTATTTGTCTTCTTTTATATATATTTTTGTATGATTTAGTGGAAAATATCCATTTTTTACATGATTTAGTGAAAATTTTTCATTTTTTGCATGATTTAGTGGGAAGAAAAACCGCGCTTCGCGCGATTCGAATTTTTAAAATTTTTTTGGACCCCCCTCGCATTATGATCTAGGTCCGTCACTGAATACGAATACGCACATTGTATGTACTTGCAAGTTGCAAATGTAGTAGCTTGGGATTTTTTTTCCTTTCAGTTCTGTCTCAATTTAAAAAAATTATCAGTAATCTGTTTACATCAGTACTTTGAATGTTCACATGTTATTAATCCGTGAATGCATAGCCTGCATGCGTGTAATTTTATACACATACATGACACCAAGTATACTTAAAACACAAACACGTGCTTGCACATAATTTATAAATCATCACCATGGTACACAATACTTCTTTTTATTATGGAACATAACAGTGCAAATTAAATATAAATGTTGTGGTGTAGCAGGCAAAGCAGGGGATAAGGAAATAAGAAAAAGGAAGCATGCCCCAATAAGAACATGGAGGGAATGGGTGGAAGCTGAAGGAAGCAGCGATACTTCCCAATATTTCACCATGGATTATTCTCGCGTCAGAAGACGACGTCCTATACATAACAAATCCCTCCCGGTTGCTCCATAAAACATGGCTAATTAATTAGTATTAATTTCCATTTTTTCTACTAATAATCTATATATATATATTGCACTTTATCAGATTATAAAGTTTATACAATGCATGTATGTCTCGTACTCTTTTTTGTTGTGTATCTTAGTAATGGCCGACAATTCGAGGGAAACCCCCAAGTTTTGTAGTAGTAACTAGTACCTGAGTACTGGTGTACTTAGAGCAAGTTCAATAGATCCCTTATAAGACATTCTAACTCAAAGTATAAGGAATAAGGTCTAAAATTGTGCTTCAACAGTCTTTTAACTTTTCCTTAAAAAGTTAAGAGCATCATGACATCCCTTATCTTTAAGGGATCCTTATATCACTTTTATAAATAAAATATTATTTTCTCTCCTCTTTTCAATTGTTTCTCTCTTTTTTTTTCTTTCTTCCATCCTTTATTTATTATTTAATAATTATAAGGATCAAATGTAAGGATACTTGTTGGAGTTGTCATACCTTATAATATCCTAAATCACTAAGAGCATCTCCAAGAGACTCTCTACTCTAGCTCTTAACTCAAAAAATGAGGAGAGAGAATAAAAATATTGCTCCAAGAGACTCTTAGTGGCTCTTAAAAACACTAAGAGCCTATTCTCTCTCCTCATTTCTAAGAGTCACTAGTAGCTCTTAACTTACATTTTAATAATAAAATATTCATGTCCACCAATCCTTGCACAACTTTTGATTATAGTGGGGTTGATTTATGAATATTTTATAAATAAGGAGCTAATATAAAGAATATTGTTGGAGTTTGACACATAAATCAATGTAATAACTTGCTAAGAGCCATTTTTTTATATTATTTTTAAGAGTGAATGTAGGAGTCTCTTGGAGATGCTCTAAGAGCATCTCCAAGAGACTCCTAAATTCATTCTTCAAAATAATATAAATAAATGGCTCTTAGTAAGTTAGTACATTGGTTTATGTGTCAAACTCCAACAATCCTCTTTATATTAGCTCTTTACTTATAATTTATTCATAAATTAATCCCACTATAACCAAAAGTTGTGCAAGAATTGATGGGAATGTATATTTTATTATTAAAATACAAGTTAAGAGCTACTACTGGCTCTTAGAAATGAGGAGAGAGAAGAGGCTCTTAGTGTTTTTAAGAGCCACTAAGAGTCTCTTGGAGCAACATTTTCATTCTCTCTCCTCATTTTTTGAGTTAAGAGCTTGAGTAGAGAGTCTCTTGGAGATGCTCTAAGAACCTAATATTTTATACTCCCTCCGTCCCACTTATTTTGTCCTCATTTGACTTTCTTGGTCAAATTGATAAAACTTTGACCTTAAATAATAATTTAATTATTTATGCTTTCATAAATTTAAAAGTTGGATATTGTAATATGATAAGTGTACTTTGTGATAATAATTTTTTTTAAAAATATAATTGTCATATAATATAAGTAATTCTCATTACAAAATTGGTCAAATTAACCAAAATTTGATCAAAGTGATAAAATTAGTGGGACGGAGAGAGTAATATTTATAAGGAAAATGCAAGCAGACTGTCTTGCTATTACAACTTTGTAAGACCCTACTGATGCTAAATTGCTAATTGTGTGCAACATTCACTTGGTTCTATGCTTTTTTATATTTCGATGCGGTCAATTATCAAACTCATTTCCCTATATTTCGTAATCTGCTTTCACTGCTTTTAGAACATCTTGTACTATTGTACTAATGCTTCGCGATGTACCAAACTAGTGGAACCTAACATAAAGTCATGTTAGAGCATGTTCAATGTATGTAATTTCTATATTTTAATAACAATGTTTTAAAATACAGAAATCAGTATTGATAGATAAAGACATATTGTGATCATTAATTGGATAATTGGTGATAATAGGTTCGATTAACTAGATTATAGCCGGTGCTACGCATACGTTAATTTAAATTTAAATTTCATAATAATTATGATATATAATAATAAGAATTAAATAAAGAAAATAATTTTATATTTAAGATCAAATAAATTAATATTGAAAGAAAAAATATTAATAAAATATTATTTTTCTATATTATAACAAATGCAATCAAAGATAGAATTATTTAGATTTTCTAAATCTGGTATGTGATAATATATATTAATAAGCATACCAAAATTAAAAGATTTATTCAAATTTTCATTAATAATCTTACCACAAATATTAAGAGAATATATTAATAATACTTAAATTTGTATACACTTTCTTTAATTAACAATATGTGAAATAATGAATTTGGATCTTTCCCAAACGACCAACCCTAAAAATGGATTATCCAGTGGGTCAAAATCAATACAAAATTTTGTCTAAACCTCTAAATATGGACACCAAACCTTAGACAATGGCTATCCACTTATTTATAATACTAGCCTACAACCCGTGCGATGCACTGATTTTTTTTATATTATATAAAAAATTTCATTAATTAAAATTAATTTTTTTTAAACATGAATTTTGGAGGCTTACTTTTTTATATGAGATGATTTGATAATAATTATATAAATGTTATTCGTCATATTTCTAGAAAGGGAGGGATTTAGTTAGAAAATATAGAAAAGATGATATGTTTTAGTTAAAAAGAATAATCAATTAATTATTAGTAATTATAAAATTATTACTTCATTTTATTAAATAGAATGTCCGTGGTATGATTAGAAAAATAGAGAATTTAGTTAGTGAAAATTAAAAAGATTATATGTAATTGATTAGTTTATAGTAATTATAATTGAATTACGTTATTTTACTAAATAAATTGCTCGTAATGTTTTTAGAAAATGAGAAAATAATATTGTCCGTGGTATTTCTATTATAAAAAGGGATTTTAGTTAGAAATATAGAAAAGATGATATGTTTTAGCTGAAAAAGGTAATCGGTTAATTAAAAATATTATAATATTATTAGTTTATTTTATTAAATAGAACCGTCCGTGATATAATTAAAAAAAAATTTAGTTAGAGAAAATAGAAAGGTAACGTGCATGATTTATGTGGAAAAAGTAATTGATTAGTTCCTGTAATTATAATTTAATTATGTTATTTTACGAAATAAAATTGTTCATAGTTTTTAGAAAATGAGAAATTAACGCTACCCGTTATATTTCTAGAAAAAAAGGGAATGTAATTAGAAAAAATAGAAAAGATGATATATTTTAGCTAAAAAGATAATCGGTTAATTATTAGTATTATAATATTATTATTTTATTTGTATTAAATAGAAACGCCTGTAATATAATTAGAAAAATGGAGGTTTTAGTAAGAAAAAAGAAAAAAGGTAACATGTTTTGCTGAAAAAGGTAACCGTCCATGATATAATTGGAAAAATAGAGATTTTAGTTAGAGAAAAGAGAAAAGTTAACGTGTTTTGACTGAAAAAGGTAATTGATTAGTTAATAATAATTATATATAATTATGTTATTTTTTAGCTGAAATGGTAATTGATTAATTATTAGTATTATAATATTATTATTTTTTTATTAAATAGAAACGCCTATAATATAATTAGAAAAATGGAGGTTTTAGTAAGAAGAAAGAAAAAAGGTAATGTGTTTTGCTGAAAAAGGTAACCATCCATAATATAATTGGAAAAAGAGATATTTTAATTAGAGAAAAGAGAAAAGGTAACGTGTTTTGACTGAAAAAGGTAATTGATTAGTTAATAGCAATTATATATAATTAAGTTATTTTTTTAAAACAAAATTGCTCGTAGTTTTTTTAAAAAGGAGAAATTTTAGTTAGATAAAATGTAAAAGATATTCTACTTTAAATGAAAAAGGAAATTATTTAGTTATTGAAAAATAGAAAAGGTTATATGTTTAAACTGAAAAAGAAATTGATTAATAAATGAGAAATTTTAGTTAGATAAAATATAAAAGATATTGTATTTTACTTGGAAAATGAAATTATTTTAGTTCTCGAAAATAGAAAAGATAATATGAACCTGAAAAAAGAAATTGATTAGTTAATAGATCTGTAATTGAGTAAGGGTAATTAGGTAAATTCAATAGGTACCGTTGAACCAAACTTTTAATGTTTCGGCTTTTATATAATAGTACTAGCTTAAAACCCGTGCGATGCACAGATGTTCTTTAATAAAATCGAACTTTTTTTAATTTGAATTAAAAAATTTAAGACATAAATTTTTTTGACTTAAAATTTTAGAAAATGTGATCTAATATAATTATATATATGTTGTCCGTGATATTTTTAGAAAATGATGGATTTTAGTTTGAAAATATTGAAAAGATGAAATATTTTAGCTGAAAAACGTAATCGGTTAGTTATTAGTTATTATATTGTTATTATTTTATTGTACTTAAATAAATCAAACCAAATAGGTTTTTCTGAAAAAAACAAAAAAAAAAACAGAAGAGGTAATGTATTTTAGCTGAAAAAGGTAATTGGTTAATTATTAGTAATTATAATATTTTATTTTATTAAACAAAATTGCTCATAAATTTTTTTTAAAAGTAAAATTTTAGCTAGATAAACTGTATTTTAAGTAAAAAGAAAAATTGGCTATTGAAAAATGGGAAAGGTAGCGTATTTTACTTGAAAAATGAAAGAATTTCTCATATTTTATGTGAAAAAAATTAGTTATTGAAAAATAGAAAAGGTAACATGTTTTACCTGAAGAAGGAAATTTAATAGTTATTAGTAATTATAAATAATTAAGTAAGGATAATTACGTAAAATAACATGTACCATTAAATAAGGGTAAATAAATAAAATTAACTGAAAAAAATAGAAAAATATAAAAGGTAAAATATTTTAGCTGAAAAAGGTAATTCATTAATTATTAGTAATTATAATATTTTATTTTATTAAACAAAATTGTTAATAGTGTTAAATAGAACCTCCGATGATATAATTGGAAAAAGAGAGATTTTAGTTAGAGAAAATAGAAATGTAACATGAAGATGACATGATTTATGTGAAAGTGTCAATTGATTAGTTTATAATAATTATAATTTAATTATGTTATTTTACTAAATAAAATTGCTCATAGTTTTTAAAAAATGAGAAATTAATGTTGTCCGTTATACTTCTAGAAAAAAAGGAAATTTAATTAGAAAAAAATAGAAAAGATGATATATTTTAGTTGAAAAGGTAATCGGTTATTTATTAGTATTATAATAATATTATTATTTATTTTTATTAAATAAAAAAGCCCGTGATATAATTGGAAAAAAGGAGGTTTTAGTGAGAGAAAAGGAAAAAGGTAACGTGTTTTGGCTAAAAAAGGTAACCGTCCATGATATAATTGGAAAAAGAAAAATTTTAGTTAGAAAAAAGAGAAAAGATAACGTGTTTTGACTGAAAAGGGTAATTGATTAGTTAATAGTAATTATAAAATAATTATGTTATTTTATTAAACAAAATTGCTCTTAGTGTTTTTAAAAAAGAGAAATTTTAGTTAGATAAAATGTAAAAGATATTCTAATTTACCTGAAAAATGAAATTATTTAATTATTGAAAAATAGAAAAGGTAATTTGTTTAACCTGGAAAAGGAAATTGATTCATAAAGGAGAAATTTTAGTTTGATAAAATATAAAAGATATTGTATTTTGCTTGAAAAGGAAATTTTTAATTCCTGAAAAGTAGAAAAGATAATATGTTTAATTTGAAAAAGGAAATTGATTAATTAGTAGTAATTGAGTAAGCGTAAATAAGTAAAATCAACAGGTACCGTACCGACCAACCGACCAACCAAACTTTTAATGTTTCAGCTTTTATATAATAGTATAGATTTAATGATTAAATTACTTTACTAAATATTCAATGTTCGAATCCCGTCAACGACATATTTAACTTAAAATTTTATTATATAAATTTTAAATCATGCAAAACATTTATTAAATTTACTTCAAATTTTATTAAATTAATATCAAAATAATTTTTAAAATTAATGATTATATAAAAACATAATCCAAATCCAAGTCAAAGAAACCAACCTCTAGTGTTTCCCAGGCATTTGTTGTAAAACCTACAATAACCTTAAGGGGAGTGTTCAGGTGGAAGTGAGTGGTGAGGGACAGGGTGAACATCAATGCACGGGTTTCTTTTAATATGTTATATAAATTTTATTTTATGCTATAATTATATTTTATATAATCATTATTTTGTAAAAATTATTTTAATATTATTTAATATAATTTAATATAAATTTAGTTAATCATGATTTAAAATTTACAATATTATAGAATTTTAAGTTAAATATGTCGTTGACGGGATTCGAAACTTGAATTTTTAGTAAAATACTTTAATCATAAAATATATCTTATAATTACATCTAACGGTTCTTATTAATTACTAAAAATCGAACAGTAAAATGGTTTAATATTTTTCGATATACATTAATGATTGCAAAATTATGTGGTTTAAAATTTATATTATAATTTTTTTTAAAAAAATATGTCTGACAGAATTCGAACCTTGAAATTTTAGTAAATTAATTTAAACATATAATCATTAGATCTATTGGTTCTGATTTTTTACTAAAAATATAACGGTCATTATTCGTTGTATATATATGTCTATTATCTTTTGTTAGTGATTAGACGATATAGTGTTATTTTTTTGGGTATATATTAATTATTGTAAGATTATATTTTAAAATAAAAGTTAACGTGTTTTATTTAGAAAGAAATATTATTGATTGGAAGATACGATATCTTAGGTGTTTATAAAAGGTAATATCATCAATCAATTAAAAGTAAACCTCTTTTAATTAAAAAAAGGCAATCGACTAATTATCACTAATTATGTTATTTTACTATTTATTTTAATAGTTAGGATGACCGTGCTGAAGATCGAACGGACAAACTTTCAATGCCCGTGTGAAAAATTACTTTTACTTCCCGAGTACATATATACAGGTATTTGTTTGATATTTATTATGACTTTAATGACTCAAATGATACCCCGTAAAGATCGGTGAACAAATTGATATTTGGCTTCCACTTCAGTGACCACTTTGATACTTAACCCGTAATTTTTGTCTGTGTCCTTCATACTACACATTAGTTATTAGGCCATCGAAATTTTATTCCAATCATATCTCTGATTTAAATATAAATCCAAATTCACTATAGATAGTTACATAAAAATAAAGCCATAAATCATGTGATCTATTCCAATCATGTGTTCTAGAATCATGCGATTATATTCAAATATTTTGATTTCTATTTTGAAAAATAGTTAATTAATTTCACTATAAATGATAATTAAAATTACAATTAGATATAACTAAAATAAATTCGAATAAAAGTAAAATGTTACAGAATACTTTCAAAAAAATTAATGTTACATAAAAATAAATAAAAAACATTAAAATATTACATAAAGAGCTCAAGAACAAAGATCCACTTCTTAGGCCAGGTTTGTTTCAAGGGATTATAATCCCCAAATTATTACCTTACAAATCCCAAACGTAAAGGATTATAATCCAATGAATTCACATTTTGATCATTGTTTTAGTTCACTCCCATGAGATTATAATACCTTGTGAAAGAAGGTATTATAATCCCATAGAAATGAATCAAAAAGATGATAGCAATATACTTCCATGGGATTATAATCCTTTAAATTTAAGAAAGATGATGTAATTTTTCAAGAATTATAATCCCCTAAAACAAACATGGCCTTAAAGACTAACATCTGAAGATACAATTCAAGGGTCTCAAACTAACAATTACGGTATATATTTTGATCATCTGGGAGAAGGAAGGACTGATTTGTCCATCGACCTAAATTGATAATTTAGTTTTATTTCATTTTATTTAAAATTGTATTATCGTGAAATTATCTGTCGTATTAATTTATTTAATGTTTTTAATTTCCATATATTTTGAAATTTATATATTTGGAATTTTATTTTATAATTTATCGAGCATTTTAATTAGATTCCAAAGTTAATTAATTTACACTTAATAACATTAACAAAATCCACAAACAAAAAAGTTAACAATTTTATAATAATAAAAAGAATTGGTTTGAGTGAATAGTGATGATACAATTTGGAGTAGTATTATCTACTTATCTAAATTTGGATCACTTTTTAATATATGATTAAAATGATATAATTTGAGATAAAATTATCTCAAATTTAAATTTTTAGTTCATGGATTGGAGTTGCCCTTGTCTCAATGTAGCTTTATGCTCTATTTCTTTGTATTTTAAATAGAAAAGATTTAGGATATTTACCAAGAATACTAGATTTAAAGTTTCTTTTTGCAAAAATACCACCTTCCTTAATAAATTGCAATTTTACCTAAACAAAGTTTCAAATTGCAAAAATACTAGGCCCAATCCTCCTCCCTCCTTCCTAGCCCAACCCACTCCCCCTCCCTCCCTCCCTCCCTCCCTCCCTCCCTCCCTCCTTCCTTTCAGCCCACAGTCGACTGCAGTACTCTCTTTTTTTTTTCTTTTTTTTTTTTTTTTTTTTTTTTAAGATGGGGGCTATTTTGGTGGATTTGGGTTCCAAGGCCCCGCCAGGGGCAATATTCAACCAAATCAACTATTTTCAACTGTTTGAAAATAGTTTCAACTAGTTGCAACCATTTTCAACTACTTTCAACTAGTTGCAACTACATATTATTGGTTTGAGTGATTTTGGTTTCCAAGGCCCCGCCAGGGGCAATATTCAACCAAATCAACTATTTTCAACTGTTTTCAACTGAATGCAACTATTTTCAACTACTTTCAACTAGTTACAACTAGTTGCAACTATTTTCAACTAGTTGCAACTATTTTCAACTAGTTGCAACTACATATTATTGGTTTGGGTGATTTTGGTGGATTTGGGTTGCAAGGCCCCGCAGGGGCATATTCAACTGAATGCAACTGAAATCAGAAATTAAGTTGCTGATTTCAAGTTCCATTTGTCAGTTGTCATTTTCGACCTCATTTTTGAACTCTAATATATATATATATATATATATATATATATATATATATATATTAGAGTTCAAAAATGAGGTCGAAAATGCCAACTGACAAATGGAACTTGAAATCAGAAATTTAGTTGCATTCAGTTGCAATTAGTTGCAAATTTAGTTGAATATGCCCCTGCGGGGCCAGGAAACCTAAATCCACCAAAATATCACCCTTCTTAAATATATATATATATATGTACATATATATATATATTAGAGTTCAAAAATGAGGTCGAAAATGCCAACTGACAAATGGAACTTGAAATCAGAAATTTAGTTGCATTCAGTTGCAATTAGTTGCAAATTTAGTTGAATATGCCCCTGCGGGGCCAGGAAACCTAAATCCACCAAAATATCACCCTTCTTAAATATATATATATATATGTATATATATATATATATATATATATATATATATATATTAGAGTTCAAAAATGAGGTCGAAAATGCCAACTGACAAATGGAACTTGAAATCAGAAATTTAGTTGCATTCAGTTGCAATTAGTTGCAAATTTAGTTGAATATGCCCCTGCGGGGCCAGGAAACCCAAATTCACCAAAATAGCCACCACCTTAAAAAAAAAAAAAAAAAAAAAAAAAAGGACATAAGTCGGCAGCTTATGTTGATGGGGGAGGAGAGAGAAATTGAGGAAAGGGGGAGGGGGAGAATTAGGGTTAGTATTTTTGCAATTTGAAACTTAGTTTAGTAAAATTGCAAATAGTCTTTCTTAACAAAAGTAAATGTGCAAAAATTTACTTTTTCCTATTTATTTTTCAAAAGAGCCCAAAGATTTAGAGTCCAGCAGCACATAGGTAATCCAATTCGTCGTATTTATGGATTACAACAATTTACTTACAATTGAAGATAATCGGTCCAGCTAAACAAGAAGAAGACGAAGAAAAGATAAACAGCCCAAACAATAAATGTCTATTTTATGCTCAACTTTGTGGGTCGGGTCTTTTCTCCAGTCAGTATGCCAGAATTCCTGTATAGCTTCTACAACAGACCAACACTTTTTCTTAACATGAAAGATGAAACCTAAAATTATGCAGGCTTTTGGGTTTCGTTGAAAGTACATATGGGTTTTCAAGTCCAGAACTAAATTTCTTTCTCAGTGAAAAAAACTTGAATTAAACAGGACTAGTCGATTTATTTTTCTTTTTTTTTTTGTTAGTAGCAAGTTATTTTTCTTATGAACAGAACTAGCCTATATGAAAATGCTGTGTGAGTTTATAACTTCATTTATAACTTTTGGCGGCGCAGCCGTGTGAGTTGCAAATGTTGCAAAAGTTGCAGCTGAAAATTGGAAGTTGCAAATGTTGGAAATAAGAACTTTTTCTATTGTGTGCTCCTGGCGGGGCCATTAGATCATAATGGAATCAATGGAACTTGCAATCGGAAATTCGTCTGCTCCCCTATATAACTTCATATGCAACCTTATATGCAACCGAAAACTGAAAAACCGGAAGTTCAAGTTCCAGTTTTCAGTTGTCATTTTCGACCTCTCTTTTGAAATCTATTATGCTCAGACGAAAATGGAAAATATAAAGATTTTCGTACTTTTCGATCTATTACTTACGTCATTTCTCAAAATCCAGCTCGTCAGATGAACCCGCATCTTGACTCTTAGCTCTGCGTATAGATTTCAAAAAAGAGGTCGAAAATGACAACTGAAAACTGGAACTTGAACTTCCGATTTTTCAGTTTTCGGTTGCATATAAGGTTGCATATGAAGTTATATAGGGGAGCAGACGAATTTCCGATTGCAAGTTCCATTGATTCCATTATGATCTAATGGCCCCGCCAGGGGCACACAATAGAAAAAGTTCTTATTTCCAACATTTGCAACTTCCAGTTTTCAGATGCAATTTTTGCAACCAAAAATTAAAAGTTGCGGCTGGCACCGCCCATATATACAAAAGGTTGCATAAGTTGCAAATCATATTTTTGAAAATAAAACTTAAAAAGATAGTATTTTTGAAAATAAAACTTAAAAAATAGTATTTTGTAAATAACTTTTAAAATATTAATATTTTTTAAAATAATTTTAAAAGATAGTATATGGGGTAATTATATTTGAACGCATCGAAATAATGAAAAAGAATATTCACTTCCTTTGTTGTTTTGCAATGGAAAGAATTCCTTCATGACTGAAAATGCTCGGCCATCCTTCCAAGTTTAGGAACTATCCCGGCCAAGCAACCAAAGCCAGGAACTACCTTCCATCACTTTAATTGATGCAGAAACGATATCAGTTATAATAATTGATTATATTTTAAAAGTAACATGTTATTATTATGTTTGCTTGCCCTAAATAGATTATAATATTTTAATTTGATTACTTGTATGACGAGAAATTTATTAGGATTCCTAAGAATTCAACAAATATATTCAATTTTAATTGTTTGACTAAATTTTTTGTTAAAAGGAATGCCCTATTGAAGAGACAAAAAAAATTATAAAATATGTATTAATTTTACTTTTAAAATAATACATGAATATTTTAAAAAATGCTCCAATAAAATTAATTGGGGATTACTTATTGTTGTGACCAAAATCTTGCATGGGTTAGATTTAGGCCCACTAGAGGATTGGGATCCAGATCCATGAGAAAAGTAAGTAATCTGTCAGGCTTCCAAGGGCCCATGGCAGGCCTAGGGGTTGCCATACACATGGCAGTAAGGAAATGTGTGGCTTAGGGTCCCAAGGACATCCCCTTGAGGTAATAACCACTACCAGTTATCCAGTAGGGTTCCCGGAGTAGCTTCCATGATGGGGTTACCGGAGGGGGTACCGGAGTCAGGCTACCGGGTGGTACCCCCAGTTTTCGCCGGAAGCCTGATTAGTCTGCCAGTTCAGATAAGGCACGCCTCCTACTTTTTAGGAACACGTCTATATCACCTAAAAACACTCATAAACATATATACATTCAGTTATTTGAGGATATATGTCGTATATACTTGATAAATGATACAAAATCATGATAAATACAAAGGATAATCATCCTACAATTATCATAATAGCTTGGTAACCTGAAAAGATACATCATACACGATCATTATCAGAAATAACAGTCATTATCCCATTGGAGAGAGGAAAACTCATCATAAACAAACGATCATATCAGTTAAGAACTACATACGGGCTTGATCCACTATAAATAGTGGTATGTAGGCAGTTTACGGGATCTCTTAGACACTTGGACACCTTGAGTAAATATAGAGCACGTACACTCTTGTGTGACACATCATTATTAGGGTTCTTGGTTGGCCAACGCATCATCATTGCACGGTCCTTGAACTCTAATCCCGTAGATTCAGTCCGATCCTCCGAGAAACCATCTCCCGTGTTCTTCGGAAACCCCTAGTTGTGAGTCTTTCCGGGCAGCTAGCCGTTGATCTCCAACTACGAGCCTTTCTGGGTGGTTGGACGATTCCGTATTTATTGGCGCTATTCCAGCACGAGGCCTCCTATTTTGTTGTGACAAATTCACCCACAACACTTATCATGGTCAAAATTTGAGTTGTTGATGTGATTATGTGAATATGGAGGATTCGATTTATCATAAAACAAAATTTGACTAAATTATTTAAAATGCTATAAAACTAATTTTAGAAAAAAAAATTATAATAAAAAAATATACTACAAAATATTAATAAAGTTAGTTTTTAATAACTTTGGAAACCAAGAGTAGTACACAATCAGTTTGTTAGACAAATTTTATTGAAGTTATGAATTTTGTGAGAATAGTTTTAGATATTATTCCATAAATAGAAAAAAATAAGATAAAACTTTATTAAGGGACAGAAAAGCAAACCCCCACAGATTTAGCACAAAACTGTAGATAGGAGGCAGGTAAATCCCGACCCCACCAGGTCAATATCCATTCATCACTTTATTCCACGTCACCACCTGTCATAATTTACAACTCTCCTCCAATATAGTAGTAGTAGTAAATTAGTAATAACTTTTTTTTGAAACCAAATTAGTAATAACTTGAGATTATGTAATAGTGTTGATTATAGTAATTTCCATTGTAGAGTGTTACTTGTGGAATAATATAAACAGAAACTCGGAAATAAAAGAACACAAGAGCGCTCTTTAATTAAAGTAATTTCCAGTATTATCTGACCAGTGTTGACAAGTATGGTAACGCACGCACAAGCACTTAAACAGACAGCACCGCCAAAAAATCTTATATATAGATAGCCATACATACAACAACAACAATCTCATGTGATTCAAGCAGAGGAGGTGGTGGTGCTTCAGATCTGGTGACTTATTTTCTTTCAATCTTTCTATTTTATCAATGTATTACTTTCTTATTTACTTTTTATTTAGCTTAAACGAGCTGTTATTCTTACTGATTTCATGCTTGTTTCACCTGATTAATGTTTGTTTTGTGCTCAATTATGTTTTCATTACTGTCTGCTTTCTCTCTGTATTAGCTGCATTATGATTGAAACTATGCTCTCTCTCTCTCTCTCTCTCTCTCTCTCTGTATTAGGTGCATTATAATTGAAACTATGAGGAGAATTGCTTAAGTATGCGACTGTTTGTTAAAAGTTTGTTGTGTTTTGTTAATTTTTGTTCATGAACATATAAGGACGTGTTTATGGAGTGTTAATTAAGTTATTTTTACTGTACCTTCATGTCCTAAAGTGTGGATGGATTTTAATTAATCAGAGGTTTATCTTCTCAGATATATTTTCCTTATTAAGCTGTTTGCTTGTACTCTGTTTTTTCATATTATTTATTTAATTTATTACCTTAACTGATTCTCTTTTTAATTATCTGGAACTTATGTTTCTGGCTTCATTCATTAAGGCGATTTAGGTAGTGTACATAGATGAATGGGTTTAATTTCAATACACTGACTCTGTGATTAGTTTTTTTTTAGCTGGACGTGTTTGTGATCAGGATTTGTTGTTTTCTGTAGATTGTGGTATACTGCTATATTAATCTTTAGATCAGATTGCTTTCTAGATGTAGATTCTCTATTACTCACTTATTAGTGCATTGTGCTTACACGTGGCTGGTTTGGTTACTGATTGATTTCAGATTGTAATTTATTGTTGAAACGCAGTGTTTGGCAGCCTATTGGGAGTAGAGAAGGTTTTTGCTGCCGTCATCGGGGTTGCTGACGGTAAAAAGAACCAGCCTCTCCCTTCACTTCATGTCACGTAACTGGGACAGTCCTGTTCAGACACAGATGGCGGTGGCGATTTTGAGCAGTCCAATTGAAAGAGAGTACCAGAGAACCAGGACAGAAGGGAAGCCTGCAGGGACGAGACGTGTTTTTGTGCAGACGGAAACAGGATGTGTCTTGGGGATGGACTTGAATCGAAGCGACAATGCACATACTGTGAGGAGAAGATTGCAGGTTGCCCTCAACGTTCCAGTAGATGGGACTTCACTGTCATATGGTGGTACGGTTCTTAAGAATGACCCGAGTGCTATTCGAAATGATTCCCCTCTTCTTCTTACAAGAAGCATGCTGCATAGAAGTTCGTCAACTCCTTGTCTCTCTCCTTTTGGGATTGATCTCCGAAAAAGAGATAAGAGTTGTCCAGTTGAGATATTGGGCCATTCTACAAGTTCTGTCGAGATAAAACAACTTGTCAAAGATATTGTCAAGGGGATGAAGGTTGGGGTTGATCCAGTTCCTGTTTATGGCGGTCTAGGCGGGGGATACTTCTTTAAAAACAATAGAGGTGAGAGTATGGCTATTGTGAAGCCGGCGGATGAAGAACCTTTTGCTCCGAATAACCCGAAGGGTTTTGTTGGAAAAGCCTTAGGGCAACCAGGTGTGAAACGGTCTGTACGTGTTGGTGAAACAGGTTTCAGAGAAGTAGCGGCTTATCTGCTTGATTTTGACAATTTTGCTAGCGTGCCTCCCACCGCACTGGTGAAGATCACTCACTCTATCTTTAATGTGAATGATGGGGTTAATGCCAAGAAATCTCAATGCAAGAAGCCGGTGACCAAGATTGCTTCCTTTCAACAGTATATCCCCCATGATTTTGATGCCAGTGATTATGGAACATCGAGTTTTCCTGTTGCTGCTGTCCATCGTATTGGGATATTAGATATTAGGATTTTGAACATTGACAGACATGCTGGAAACCTACTGGTGAGGAAGCTTGATGGTGTTGGGAGGTTTGGTCAGGTGGAACTTATTCCAATTGATCATGGCCTTTGCTTGCCGGAAAGTTTGGATGATCCGTATTTTGAGTGGGTTCACTGGCCTCAGGCTTCAATTCCATTTTCAGATGATGAATTGGAGTATATTAAAAGACTAGACCCTTTACGGGATTCTAAAATGCTGCGGCACGAACTCCCAATGATTCACGAGGCTTGTCTCAGGGTCTTGGTTCTCTGCACAATTTTCCTCAAGGAAGCTGCAACTTTTGGTCTTTGCCTAGCTGAGATGGGGGAGATGATGAGTAGAGAGTTCCGTAGTGGTGACGAGGAGCCCAGTGAGCTTGAGATTGTGTGCATGGAGGCAAGAAGACTAATGGCTGACAGGGAGGCCTTCTCGCCCAGGGTTCTTGCAGAAGATGATGGGTTCCAATTTGACATTGATTGTGAAGATGTGGGATTTGACTTCTCTGAGGAAGCAAAGTCTAAACCTCCATACCTTTTGGGGGGAGGTGGTTCTTATGGGAGGTGTCCACTGTCTAGGCTAGAGGAAAGCATTGAGGAAGAGGAGGAGGAAGAAGAAGAAGATGAAGGCATAGTTGACAACTATAATTTCATAGAACTTCCAACTGCTGCAAAGAGACCTAACATTCCCAAAATATCTATGTCACTCAAGAATATCAGTTTAAATGAGAACATGAAGTTCCAGAAGTTCTCAGCTGGTAGGCCAGGATATGGCTATGGGGAAAACTCATCATCTGGAGATAGGAGCGCTGATGAACAGCTCCCTGCAAGTGCTAGCTTCGTGAATTTTGCAGACATGCGTGAAGAGGAATGGGTTCTGTTTCTAGAGAAATTCCAGGAGTTGCTAGACCCTGCATTTGCTCGGCGGAAGGCTGTGACCCTTGGGCAGAGACAGAGGCTTGGTACTTCATGCCAGTTTTGAGATTGAGGAACTCTATGTTTCTATTAGATGCTACTCAAACTAGAATGTTTTACCCGCTAGGCATGAAAAGTAGTTAGGAAATAATATATTTTTTATAATTTCTTTTCAATACAGATGTTCTGTAGGTTTGATAAATGTTGATTTGAATTGCTAATTTTTTGGTTTTCAAATAAAAATTTAGATGTGATTCTTGAACCCAAGAATTACAAATTGATGTAGTATTATATTTAGTCTCTTTTTATTTTGAATTTGAATTAATTTTGACAATTATATTCTATTACATAATAAAAATAAGAGTGATAATAAAAAAATATTACCAAATATCAAGAATTCAATATTTACTTATTAAAGAATAAGTAAATCATTATTAAATTAAATATTATCTTATGACTATTGTGTGTCTATAAAATTGATGTACTTATTTTTTTCAAATTACTAATTTTATAGAAAAAGTGACTCGACGCACATTTAACCAACTTTTATGTTAAAATCTTGGAAACGCATTCAAGAATATTAAAAATTAAAATCAATGAACTAACCAAAATTTTTTAAGTGAGTTATATTATGAAATCAGGGGCACTACAAAAACGCCACAACGTGATGAGATCAGGGGCAGAGGCTTGATCGTCTCGAGGAGGTTGTTGGGCTAGTGGGTGAGCTAAGGGTTTTCAATTTAGTACTCTTTCCGTCGGACGAGGATGTTTAATGTAAAGAAATGGATGGGATGGTCTAAAATAATTGTAAAGAAATGGGTGGGACACCGAGGAAGTATCTTAAGTTCATGGTACATTGTAATAAGAAAGAAAATTTGGTTTCATTTGTAAAAATAATATAGCTAGTATGGATTGCTTTGATTTCATTAATGAATATTAATGGGGGTGTTTGGAAGTTAGAGGTTTGGGATAAAATTAGAGGTTTGGGGGTAGATTAGAGGTTTGACCAAATGAAACCTCTAATGTGAGTGTTTGGTTGTTAGAGGTTTGAGTTAGAGGTTTGGGATCAAAAAGCTAATTTTGAAAAAGCTCATTTTAGGAGCTTTTTCAATTAGAGGTTTGCTATGTGTCACAAAAAGTTATTCAAAAAGCTATTTACCAAACACTTTTATTCAAAACAGCTAATTTCAATCCGCTAGTCAAAACAGCTAATTCAATCCGCTAATCAAAACAGCTAATTCAATCCGCTATCAACTAACAGCTATCAGCTAATTGCCAAACAGGGCCAATATCATCTGTTCTGAAATTTGAGTGCTAAAACTTGGATGCAAGATTAATAGGAAAACAAATATCATTCCGCTGTTATTAATTAATAAATACTCTATACATAATTATCATAAATGAACTCTGCACAATCCAAGCTTCTTACTCTCTAAAGCATCAAACTAATTACTATGTGTATTTAAATGACTGATGATCTTGCTGCTGCACAATCCAAGCTTCGTAGTCCTTGTAGCAGCAGCTGATGCATACCAGAAAAATGGATTTGCTTGAACATAAATTATTACCAACTTCACAGATAAAGTTAGTAATAAACACACTTCGGTAGTTATTAACTTATTATTGTTAGACATGTCTCCACGGTCTTTCTGCATGACTTACACAGTCTAAAAACCTAAAGCAATCAACAAGATGATCAATGGTCATCCCTGCAGCTTGCATGAATGAGTACACAATCACAGGTCCAACAAATCGAAATCCTCTCTTCAACAAGTCCTTGCTAATGGCTTCTGCTTTTGGTGATCTCAGAGGTACGTTTCTCGTATATCTGAATCTGTTAATTACTGGTTTGTAATCCACATAACCCCATATGTAGCCACTAAAAGATCCATATTCTTTTACAATCTACAACAAGAATGTGGACATAATATTATTATTTAAATGACTTGAAGTATGTTAATTATGGAAGTTAGTTAAACCTTGACCATACGGTGAAAAAAGAGAAATTTCACTCATTTTCATCCTTTATTTATAGTTTATGATCTAAGAATATAAAGAGACTTGCCCTTTCGATGCATTTGGCATTGTCTACAATGCATCTCACTCTGCTTTCTGCTAACATAATGGCTTTGTTGGAGGATATATCCATAATCTCTTTTTCTCCCATTTTAGCAACAGTGGATGGATCAAATCCAGCAAATGCTTCTCTGCATTATCAGATTTTCCCCAATAAACATTATAATATCTATATACCAGAGTTTGTATGGAAATGTAGCTATATTAAGAAAACATGAGATTACCTGAATAGATCTTTCCTCTTCAGAATTTCAGTCCAGTTAAAATCCATCAGCATACCAGACATTGCAAGAAGTTCAAATAGTTGACTGTCACATAATTTACAAGTTTTTGTGACCAACTAATCGTTACTTTATAGTTCACAGTGAAACTTAGAATGCAGGGCACTAGGTATGTCGTATGTATTAACTTACTTGTCATCATATACTGGAATTCCCCAGCACTCATCATGAAATTGCACATAGACTTTATCTGTTGAAAATATTGTCACTGGGCTTAGAAGAATTTCACATGCACTCAGAAACACACACACACAAAAACAGGTATTTCTGCATTTATGTATAGTAGACGATAATTGACTACTGTCAAATGTAGGTAAAATTATATGATCTTCATGGAAGTTGCTTAATCTGATATTTCAGATTGGTCAAATAAGGTATACAATTGTGCCATTATTGTCATTGATTCTAAGCTGTGGTTTTTTCAACAACTATTCTAGTATATTACACAATTTAAAACCAAGCCCAATGATTGGTTCACTAAGGTTTATGTTACTAAATACTGACAAAAGAACAAAGAAATTAAGCACCTACTATCTTGTAAGCAATTATAATCGTCCACTTTTGATATATTGGTTTGTAATCTGCATTAATATTCTTAGTAGGTAGCTGAGGCAGTTGGAAAAACAACTAATATTTTATGAAAGAACAAAGTGTTATAATTGTGGTGGTTGTGTTTATAAGAAAAGTTTAATGCTATGATCTTGTGGACATATAATGTACTGCATTAGAGAATTCTATGCATAGTACTGGTCAATCTGAGACTTTGAGATAACATAATCGTAAGCAATGAACTATACTGTGTACATTTCTCATTGAGAAAATGGATTAACATGTATCTGAAAGACTGATATTAAAGTAAAGCTCACCACTATTTGCTGTAATCCAGTTACACCTGTTCAAGCCTTCACCATTGTGACTTGGACTTAGTTTCTGCATGTATCTAGCCACAGTTGAAACGTCTCTTTTTTCACGTGGAATTATCAGGCGGATCGCTGCAGCAATCTTCTGATCCAAGGTAGAAGAAGAATCTGTAAATGAATCGCTTGAGTTTTGCGACAAAGACAATGACAAAGATGACAAAGACAAAGGAGAAGTACTGGCTTTATAAACTCCAACTGGATACACTTTTTTCAGGTGTTTGCATAATAAGTTATAGTTTGGCTTCTGAACATCTTTTTCTTTAGAAGAACTTCTGTTCTCCTTAACAGGCCTTCGGGTATTTTCTTTAGACATTTCTAGCTAGATTGAAAAGAGTATATGAAGAAAACCTAAGGCTTAAACTGTGTTTATGTTAACAGTGGGATTATATGAAATTTATATATGTCGAGGTTTGGATTAAAAAGGGTTAGAGCTGGTTGGTGAAATGCAAGTCTCATGCAGGCCTTAGTTTTAAAGCTAAACTGATTACCAAATTGAATATGAAAAGCTACAAAGAAAGTGAAAGTTGATATATATGATTAAGAGTTTTAGTATGAACAACTATGTTCAAACACTTTATAATGAGAAATTTATACGTTAAAGTTCAAGCAGAACAAATGTTTCATTTCGGAAAATTATTGCATGACAATTTAAAATTTAAAATAGCTTCATATTAACCAAGACTCCACAATATATAGTTTATAAATTTGATAGTAATCTATGGCAGATGAATCATTGAATATTTTTCTTTTTGTATATAAATGTCTTGATAATCAGTGCTATGATGAGTTCTAGGGGAATCTTGCTAAATATGCAAATGCTGTTTAAAAATCCTTGTTTAGGAATAAATTAGAATAGTGGTCCTTAGCAAAATAAGATTAGGGGTCCTCAGCAAGATTAGTTTGAACCTCAATTTTCATGAAACTTTTTTAAGGTCTGCCATTTCTGTAATACATATACATATCAGGTAATAAGAACACTAAAACTTAGCAGAAAGACTTGTTTCTTAAATAGTAAAAGAACTTTACTCTTTATCAGGTTAACTGTAGAATGAGAATCACATTTTAGAGCCCATCAGAATCACTCTTTTAGGTTGTACTTGACTTTCCTCTTCTCCTTATTTTTGTTTTAGCTTTAATTTTGTTTCACTCACAAGCAAAGAACATTACACAGAAAGAAATTCTCGAATTCGAATCCAGCAAAAACTCTATGTTGTTAAACATTGAAGCGAAAAAAGTGTACATCAGGATGTTCTCCGTAGCCTACAGGTTTTGTGCAATGAATATGATTCTTTTAATTATATGAAACGATACGAGAATAACATTGCAAGGTTTAGTAAAGATATATAAAAGGGAGAAATGTGTGTATATTGTGGAGTATGATATTCAAAGTTGTAGTTGCAGTGTTTGTCTCAAAATGGGACCATTGTCAAAACTTAACTCCCACTCATAGCTATGGTGTTTTACAGGGGCATGAGGCAAACCTTTTGCCTAGAGAGATTGAGATATCCCATCTTTGGCTTCTCCACTATTTACAGTCACGAAATTTTCTACTGCAAAACAAGGTACATTGATGATGGATGTGCCTTTGCTACCTTAGATCCATAATTTATAGTTTTACAAACCAATGTATACACCCTACAAAATTGGCCTCAAGACACAATGGTCGGATAAACAAATGAAACAAAACATCAATGACACAACACACACAAGTATTGGCATGATATGCAAATAGGATTTAAGATGTAGATGAGTTCGTACTCCAGTCACTAGTTGTATCCCCTCATTAATTGGGAAGGAGTCTAATGAGGACCTTGTCCCCATTTAACATAGAGATTGGGTTTAAATAGACCGGTAGCATTGTGTTTTTTCATAAATTTATACTCTCTCGGTCCCAATGATTTGTTATCGTTTGCTTTTAACACGTAGACCAAGAAATAAGATTAAAATAATTGAAATAGTAGTTGTAATAGTGATTTTATTGCACGTAAACCAAGAAATAAGATTAAAATAAGTGAAGTAATGGGTGTAATAGTGATATGTTAAAATAAATGAAGTAGCGGGTATAATAGTGATTTTATTGTTAAAATAAGTGAAGTAGTGGGTGTAATAGTGTAAAGTATTGTTAAAATAAGTGAATTAGTGAGTGTAATAATATTAAAATTTACTATTTTAGGAAACGTAAAAAATTGATTGGGACGTCCAAAAAGGAAAGTGTAAACAATTGGTTGGGACTAGGCCTGTCAATGGATAAAAAATCCGATCCGATCCGACCCAATCCGAAATTAGCGGGTATGAATTTAGCATGATCCGATTCGTTAACGATCCGATCCGAATATATTTATATATTAAATATTTTTTATATTTTTTATATCTTATATATAATATATCATATAAAAAATATATCTACATATCTATAGTATATTATATATATATATATATATAATATGTTATAATTATTATTTATATGTATTATATAATATATAAAATACTATATTTATTATTTAGTATATATTATATATATTTTATTTATTATATGTAATATAAAATTTATAAAAAAATATATTGACTTTTCGAATAACATCTAAAAATTTGAATACAAGTTAAAGTACTAATCAAAATACTAGTTCACCTTTAAATTACCAAATCAAATGAATTTATTGAATTTTAAATCTGGATATGTCAATTTTATAATTTAGCATGTTTTTTTTAATTAAACGGGTCGGACCTCCGATCCGAAAATCCGAAACCCGAACGGATCGGGTATGGATCAGACTAAAAAATATCCGCACGTGATCCGATCCAATCCGAACCCGAAAAATCTTAATGAATTCGGATATGGATTTAGGATAATCCGATCCGAATCCGACCCGTTGACATGCCTAGTTGGGACAGAGAGAGTATATAAATTGTTTTAGACTAGCTTTATACCCGTGCGATGCACGGGTAATTTTATTAATAATTTTTAGTACAATTTTCATTATAAATTTTTTTCTTGAAAAATTAGTTTTATAATATTTTAAATAATATTTTTACTTTTAATGATAATAATACATATGTTATATGATTGGTAAGTATACATTTGTTTTTTTTATTGTAAATGGTTTTTCTATAATTTATATTTCATAATTTAGGTTAACATATTTTTTAATATTTAATAATTATTTTTTATTTTAGTAGATTACATATGATATACTTTAAATATAGGTACTATATTCGTATAACAATTTATTATTATCTTTTTATATTTTTGATTATGTAATTTAATGGTTATCTTAGTTTTTTTTAGATATTTTGTTATTGTGTTTTTATAGTTTTTAAATGCATTTTTTTAACCTTTTTGGAAATATGTGTGGTATTAAATTGTTTTATTTTTTTGAATATTAATTCTATATTTTTGCCATGTGTGGTGTTTATTATGTGTTTTTTTAGAGTAATATTAGGGTTTCTATGTTATATTATATTTAGATATTAATATAAATTTATTTTGTGGGTATTTAGATTGCTTTCTAATTTAAAATATGATCATTTATTGATTTGTGTTCACTTTTTAATTTAAATTTATTCTTTGTAAAGTAAGAATTTGTTTATGTGTTGGTTTGTGCTCACATTTTTTTAATTTTTATTTTTGAAACATTTTTATTGTCAAACCTAAAAATAGAATCTTTAATAATTTTTATTAAAATATTTTTTTCTTAAACATTTTTATTTGGTAAACGATATGTTTTTTGTAAATTATATTTTAAGTTTTAGCTTAACATATATTTAAATATTTCATATTTTTTGGGGAGTTTTCTATATATAATATATATTAGACATGCGAGAACTTATTGGTTTTTTTTTTTTGAAAAGCAGCATATATTTAACTATTCTTTATATATGTATATGTGATTATGTAATTGTGTTAAAGAAAGTTTGTATTATCTTTTTATGTTTTTGTGTTGGTATGTATTTGTTTTAAGTACATTATATTAAAATTTATTGTTGTTTTTAGTTTTTTACATTTAGATCTTTTTTTTGAATTGACGTTTATTTTGTATATTATATTTTATTGAATTTTGGTGTCATTTACGACACGTTTTTTGATTTATTTTTTATTATCTTCTTTTACCATATATTTTCTTTAAAACTTCTTTTTTATTTTGTAATTAAATGTACATTTTTTTAATTATTTTTTGAATTGAAATTCTAATGATATGCTTTGTTTACTTGTTTATTATATATAAAGAATGAATTTGAGACTTATTTTTAATTATGATTTTTTGCTAATTTGTCTTTTGGTGTTGGTAAAGTAAATGATTTGTTTGAAAATTATATTTTAAGGTTTAGCTTAACATATATTTTAATATTTCATATTTTTTGTCGTTTTAACTTCTAATTATTAGAATATATATATAAGATTTTAGATATGTGGTAACTTATTATAATTTAACATATATGCGAACACTTTTTTTAAACAAAGTTTATAATATCTCTTATATTTTTGTGTTGGTTTATATTTATTTTAAGTGCATTATATTAAATTTTCTTGTTGATTTTAATTTTCTAAATTTAGTTTTTTTGTTTTGAATTAGTATTTGTTTGTAAATTATTTTTTGTTGAATTTTGTGTCATTTCCAATTATAATATGTCTTTTAATTAAATTTTTAATATCTTGTTTTATAATATATTTTCTTTTTAAAAAATTTTGTTTGTAATTAAATGTAAATTCTTCTTTTAAAAAAAATTTATTTTTGAATTGAAATTCTAATGGCATGCTTTGTATACTTATTTATTTTATATAAAGAATGAATTTGTGATTTATTTTCATTATGTTTTTTTTGTATTTTATCCTTATTTGTTAATTGTATGTAAGTTTTGGGCTATTACAACTATTTTTCCTATAATAGTAATTAATTAAGTTGATGATGATGAATATTTTATTAGTTTTATTCTTTGTTAATTTATTTTAAATTTTATTGTTGATGAAATTTAATTTAGGATTATTTGTACTTATTATATTTAGATTCTCTATTAATTATTTTATTTTAGATTTTCGGATTTTTTTAAATTTATTTACAACTTTAGTACCAAATTTAAAATCTTTGCAAAATAATAAAATGTTAATTTATTGATTTGTGTTTATTTTGTGTTTACTTTTATTAGTATAAATTTTAAAGTCATGTTTGTTGTAGAATCTAAAAATAAATTTTTTTATGACATTTTTTAAAAAAATTAGGTTTTCTTGATTTTTTTGGTAAGGTTTTTGTTAAATTATATTTTAAGCTTTAGTCTAAATTATTTTTGTGTTAGTTACAGAGGCATGCCTGTACACATTTAATAACAAGCCTAATTGTTTGTAATGCTTTGCATTACTTACATGACTTCTTAACTGAGGGAACCTCTAGTTGTAGAGTTTCTGTTTGTATTGTACTTGTAGTAGGCATCAAATCCTAGTTGTGTAATTGTACTTATAGAGTCTAGAATAATGCTTGAAAGAAGTTCCAAGGTTCATGCCTCAAGCAAGGAGTTAAAGACTGTCAAATAATCACAGTTGGGATTTGAAGAAATGAAGAATTTGCCTAAGTACCAATTCGAGAAGTATATTTATCTATTCGAGAAGTCCAGCATTCGAGAAGTCAGGGATTCGATATCTCAAGACACTATTCGATATCTCTGAATACACTGTTCGATATCTCATTCGATATCTCAGAGATTCGATATGTCTACTACTCTATTCGAGAACTCAAGAAGTCAACAAGTCAAGATGGTATTCGAGTTCTCAAAGAGTCAACAAGTCAAAGTTCCATTCGATATCTCAAGGACTCAGAAAGCTATTCGATATCTCGAGGATTCGATAAGTCAAATGTTCTATTCGACAACTCAAGGAATCCTGATGGAAAAGAGCTATTCGAGAAGTGGTTCGATATGTCAATACAACAGTGTTCGAGAACTCAGAGTTATCGATTAAGTCAATTCTAGTTCTCGAATCACTTACTTAGTCACTTCTCGAATACATTCTTGGAGACAAAATACTGAAGAAATTGTACAAGTCAGAAACCTGCAACAAGCCAATGCACTTTATGGACCACAATCTGTAACGTGCTTTGGAAAGCCTACAAGGAAGCTTGGAGAGATATAGAAGAGACAAGGAGCTAAAGAAGTGGATCTAAACAGGCTTTGCAAAGTCAAATCTGTAACCGTTTGGACACTTACTCAAAAAGGATAGACAGACTAGAAAGTAATTTGTTTAGCTACCTTATTTGCAGTAAGTAGGCTGTATCCATGTTCTATAAGGACACAGCCTCACTTCATAACTTAGTAACTTTTGTGTGAGTCAAGTTTTTCATACACTGTAAGATATATCTCTCTGAGAAAAACGAAGCTGAGAATACTATCATTTGTATTCAAAGATTGTAGCAACCTTTATCTAATAATACATTAGATTAAAGTGATATTGTGTTCTGTGTTGTTCTTTATCCGCATCTACATCTCTGCACACACAATACTTGTTTGCTACACAGACTCAAGGCACGAAAAGTTTAAGAATCCATTCACCTCCCTCTGTATTCTTTCTTTGTGTTCAATACTCAACATTTTGTATTAATTTTAGTTAACAATAATTTTCTCAACTATAATTTTTTCTGTTTTATCATTTGTTATTTATTTTAGTGCATTAGTTACTTGGTAGCATAGTTTTAGTTTTTTTGGACCATAGTTTTAACTTTTAAACCAAGGCCCAACATCTAATTTATTCTCTAGTCCATTTCTTAAGTTACTTTACAATCCTTGACGACCAGACGACCATCTGATCCTCCTTACGCCAATTATATATAGGATATAATTTGTGTACATAATTTGAAACACTTTATGATTTAAAATGTATCATGTATTTTTGGTGCGTACATTAAATAGAAAAAAGTCTATATAATTTTATCAAAATTTTATATGTGAAAAAGAGAAAAATTTCATAGAGAAAAATATTACCACAAAACACACTCTTTCCGTCCCAACCATTTCTTTACATTTTTCATATATCCTTTTCAATTATTTACATTTTAAAAATTCTCTAAAATAATAAAATTTTATAATAGTACAAAAACTCACAACATCCACTATTTTTTTCAACTACTTTACCTACTTTTTCTTTTTACAATTTTTCACTATTTTATACTCCCTCCGGTCCATTATATAAGGCATTTGACTTTTTTGCACGTAACTTTAGGTGCTTTGATTATATGTTATAATTTATTATTTTTCAATTTTTCTTTTTTTGAATAAAAATATAATATTTTAATTTTTATTTAAAAAATGAAATTTTAAAAAACAATAATTTTAGCTATGTAGTCAAAACACTTAAAATTACGTGCAGAAAAATCAAATGCCTTATATAATGGATCGGAGGGAATATATTTTTCTTAATTTCCGTACCCAATCCAATAAATAGATTGGGACGGAGGAGTATCTTTTTAGCAAATATCCAAACTGAGATATTAAATTTTATCGTGTTGTATACCAAATTATGAGATCTAATTTAATGTAATTTCCAAAAAATATACATATTTTCATAAAACACAATAAATTTATTAAAATTCAATTAAGTTCAGTCGTTTGATAATCTTAATTTGTATGAACTTTTTTATAGTGATAATCAATTGTATATATATATTAAAATTTTTAAGGAAAATTTTAATTTTTGACATAACTAAAAGATGAAAATAAACAATTGCATACATATTTTAATTGTATTAATTTAATTGATGATAAACAATTGCATACATATTTATATCCTATTCATGAATTTAAAGAAAATTCGAAAATTATTGGAGTAAAAATCAAATAACATACATAATTTGTATTATTATTCATATTTCGGAGTTAAAGTAAGTGGAGGAAAAATCAAATAACATAACTTACATTGTTGTTCATATGTGTTCATATTAAATAATTTTTTTTAAGAGGGAAGCAAGCGAAAGACAGTGAAAATTTTAGATACTTTCTTTTCAAAAATTTCACTCCAAAGAATAGAATAAAAATAAAAACAAGTAGTATGACTAATTAAAAAATATTTAATATTATAAATATACTCTTATTACTTGAATTATAATTTTTTGAATTTCTGGATTGAATTATAACTCGACTATAATTGAAATTTTTTATTATAATTGAATTTTTTTTTAATTAATCTTATTGTATTGAATTTTACAACTATTTCTAGTTTTTATTTCTAAAAAAAAAACTATTTCTAGTTTATTTATTTATATAAAAAAAATTGGAAAAAAAGTAATATCACCAAGACACATATTGAATTTCACTCCGGTAAGCATCTTCTTACATTTGGTCAATCATAAACCCTGTATGTATAAACCCTAAACCCATGCTTCTTCCCATTCATCATTCTCGTCTTTTTCGTCACATTTCAAAACCCCTTCTCCTCAATTTCTTCAAAAACCCCTCTTTTTTCTTCACCAACCCCTCTTTTTCCGTCGCCGCCGCGTTGAAATTCGACGGCGACGGCGCTGACGGTGAAAAGATTGAAACTTTTTCACACCCAAGTGATGATACAATTTATGGGCTTATGTCAAGTTTGAATTTTTTTGGGGCAAGGAGATTCTTGGGTGATAATAAGTTTAAAGATGTGATTTTGAGTCTTGATTCGGCCCAAGTTGACCGCATTGTTGATTATTTGATCATTCGGAATCCGGGTTGTGCTGTGGAGTTTTTTTATTTGTTGAAGAATAAGTATGGGTTTCGGGTTTCCAAGCGTTGTTTGTTTGGTGTTTTTCATGTTTTGGCGGGAATGAGAAGGTTGAGAGAGTTGAGGAAGCTTATGAATGAATTGGTACGAGATGAAGGTGAGTGTGTTGTTATGATTATATTATGTAAGTCCTGTAGTTGTTTGAGTTTTCAGAAAAGTGTGTGTTATTGTTTTTGTTGCAAAGTGAAATGTGGTTAATTTGCTGTTGAAGAATGTATGTATTGTGTTTGCGTAAATGCACTTTCCCTAATGTCCAGTTTGATTGGAATAAAATTGAAATTTGTAGATAACAGTAAAAGTGGTAGAGTGAAAGAATGAGAGTTGCTTATGGAATGAGTTGGAAGTGAGAATGATCATTCATCCCCAAATTGTGGGATTCATCTATATCTTGAATTGTTATGAATGATATAATTGAAATTGGGTAGGGATGAAGATTATGAATATTTACCCACAAAATAGTACAAATTTCATTTTATTACTACCTAATTTTGGTCCTTCCAACCAAACAAACAGCATATGAGCTTTAATTTAGATACCTTTACTTTGCATCTTGATAAGGACGAGAACGATACAAGTTTTCGTACTTACAACCATTTTTCGAAGTAATACATAGCGAAAACACAACATAGTGCATGGATTACAAGCACGTGGGGCTTATTGTAGTGCATCCTTATTTAGGAGTATTTTCTTCTTTTTTTTAGTAGCTCATATTGTCTGTTAATTTAGTGTTTTACAATCTAGGTAACATTCCACTATTTTTGATATATATATTTGTGATCTTTTAAGGTTCTGATTCTGCACCTTCACTTTGTGAGCTGCTTTGGATGTTCAGGGATTGGGATTCAAGTGGTTTGGTATGGGATATGCTGACATTTACTTATTCCAGATCCGAGATGGTTCATGATGCTCTTTTTGTCCTCTCCAACATGAAAAAATTAAATATTCGAGCTTCAATATTGACCTACAACAGCTTGCTGTATAACTTGCGACACTTTGATATCATGTGGGGTATATATAATGAGATCAGCGATGGTAAGGTTCATCCCAGTGAACAGACTGATTCAATAATTACAGATGGTTTGTGGAGACAGTCTTTATTTCAAGAAGCAGTGGAATTTCTGAGAGAGACTGAATGTAAAGACACCAGGACTAATGTTGTTTCGTTTAATATTCTCATGTCCGGGTTTAGTAAGTTGGGATACGTAGGTATTTCAAAATGTTTTTTCTGTTTGATGTTCAAGTGCGGACTACTTCCTGATGCTTACAGTTACAATATTCTCATTCATGGACTATGTGTTGCTGGTTCTGTTGAAGAAGCTTTAGAGTTTGCAAGTGACATGGAAAAACACGGAGTAGAACCTGATTTAGTAACTCATAACATTATTGTGAAAGGGTTTCGTCTTCTTGGCATGATGAGTGGGGCAGGGAAGATTTTGCAACGAATGCTACAAAAAGGTTTAAATCCAGACGTCGTAACATACAATATTTTGGTGTGTGGCCATTGCCAGGTAGGCAACGTTGATGAAGGTCTAAAGCTGCATGAGGAGATGTTATCTCAGGGAATGCGGCTAAGTAATGTTTCGTACAGTTTGTTGCTCAGCAGTTTATGTAAGAGTGGTCGGGTTGCTGAGGGACTTAGATTGTTTTACAGGTTAGATAATGTTATTCTGAAACCAGATCATATGATCTATACTATCCTCGTTCATGGTCTGTGCAAGCAAGGTGAAGTTCGAAGGGCAATTCAACTGTACCAGGAGATGAGCATAAAAGGAGTTTCTCCAAAAGCCTTCGCACAGAGAGCTATTCTCTTGACGCTGTGTGAGAAAGGGACTATAAGAGAGGCAAGATCTTTTTTTGATAGACTTGTAAATCATGAGTTTGTGGATGATATAATTCTATATAATATGATGATCTATAGGTATGCAAAAGTAGGTGATATTCAGGAAGCTAAACAGTTGTACATGAAATTATTTGAGAAACAGATTACTCCAAGTTTAGTAACTTTCAATTCACTAATGTATGGGTTCTGCAAAGCTAGAATTCTAGCTGATGCTAGAAGGTGGTTGGGTATCATCAAAGTACGTGGATTCATACCTAATGCAATAACCTATACCACCTTAATGAATGCTTTCTGTGAAGAGGGAAATACAAAGGCAATGTTTGAATTGCTAGGTGATATGGAGGCTAGAGGTGTTTTACCGACTCATGTTACATACACAGTAATTATGAAGGGACTGTGCAAACGAAAAATGTTGCAGTTATCTGTGAGATTACTCAAGCAAATGTTTTCTAAGGGTCCGCCGCCTGATGAGATTTTATACAACACTGTCATTCAGTCTTTCTGCGAAGCGCGGCTCTTAAAAATCGCCATTTTATTGCACAACCAGATGTTTCTGCATAATATTAAGCCTAGCTATGTCACTTATAATATTCTCATAGATGGCATATGTAAATATGGAAACCTAATGTACGCGGATGCACTTCTCTCTTCTCTTCAGGACCAGGATTTTCAGTTGTCAAAAGTAGCTTATACCACATTGATTAAAGCTCATTGCGCAAAGGGTGATGTACACAAGGCAATCGTACTTTTTAGTAAAATGATGGATATGGGGTTTGAAATCTCAATTAGAGATTATACTGCCGTCATTAACAGATTGTGCAAAAAATGTCTGACCAATGATGCAAAACTTTTTATTCGCGCAATGTTATATAATGGTGTCTCACTTGATCATCAAATCTGTTTAGTGGTACTTCGTTCTTTTGATCATGTTGGTGACACTAATTCAATTTGTGAATTACTACCTTACATGATGAAATGTGGCTTACTTTCTGGTTAAGACTGAACATTTATAGTCCTGACTGTTTGGGAAGTTGGTCCATCAATGAGGTTCAAAAGGTATTTCAAATCCCTCCTTTGCACGCATCTCTTTCTAGTCTTTGTTTCTTAAATGAATTGCTTTTAGAATTTGAGATTTGGCTAAATTAAGCCAAAACAGAGTAAACAGTCTGTGCATGTGTGTTTGTCTGATAAATAGATATGTATCTCCAGAGTTAATAGTTTTTTACAAAACTTTTCTTAAAAGATCAATTATCCAAGAGAACTTTTTAGCACCATTTTATTACAGTTCCCTTGATCAAAAATCTTCCTTTCCTGATCCATCGTCATTTCTCTATTTATCATAAGATTCCTGGAGAGAATACTTAGGGAGAGGAAGTTTGCTACTGGCACTGGCAACTTTTAGCAGGGTGATATTAGATGGGACAGTAAATTTTATTAATGCAATGGAAGCAAGGGGATAGAGCCAAACACCCGCACTATGTCAGCGCTAAAACTTGGCCTTCTAAGGTTATGAAATAAAGTGAAGATGCAAAGTTAAGGGCTACCTGATTCTTACAGGTGCAACGAATAATTCTTACTTTATTGTTGTTACAGTATATGGTTGTATGAGATATAATTTGTTATACCTGTAGGTTGTCCTCTCATTTTAATTACTCGTGAAAATGTGTACTGTTTTTAATTAGCCTCCTTTTCATTTTCGTCAGGTGCTAACCAGGGTTATGATGGTGCTGCTGCTCATATCTGGTCTCGTGGAGTCATACTGTACATTTTAATGGCAGGATATTTCGCTTTCAGTGTGATAGACCTTCCAACCTTGTATAAGAAGGTTAGTCATTGACTGTGAGTTTGGATTATCACGCGAACAATTGCGTTGTACTATCATTATCATAAATTAAAAAATCTGAAACATCGTTACCATACCTGCAAAACAGTGTGCATCAAGGTTTTTTTTCTTTTTATTTTAAATTGAAAACAACACAGCTCTCAGGTTTTAAAGACCGGGTATTTCTTGGTCGCGAATAAAATTTACCAACATATCAAGCAACTTCACCTAAAGAATCTTGAACAGTCAAGTCTATATCCAGGACTCTGTGCTCTTCTTCGTATTCTGGTCCAGTCATGTTGTGTCTGTGGAACCCTACTAACTGCGGCTGCTATATAAACATGTTAAGTCTGCATTTCCTCAAGTTTCTTTTAAAACTCTGTTGGTGCGAAATTACCGATAAACAAAATACTTGATCCTAATCCTGAAACTGTGAGTGTACAAATATTATGCTCTTTCTTTTCTCTCTGCTAGTTTGAAACTGTGTTAGATGTGTATATATGATACACTTATCCATAATCTAGATTCGATTCTTGGAACTGCATAGATATTAAAAGTGCATCTAGGTTGATTTCTTTTGCGATGGCCTAAAATTGTTCATGTAAGCTTCAATTGATGGCATGATATGAAATAATGAAACGTAGGGCAAAGAAAAGGCTAAGAGTTTATTTTTTTACAATTTATGAGATTCTTACTTGAATTCTGGTGGTCAGTATGCAACTCCAATATGCTTTTCATTGCAACAAAATTTTTTAGACACTTATTTCTGCAAAAGCAAAACTCTCTCTCTCTCTCTCTCTCTCTCTCTCTCTCCCCCGCTCTCTCTCTCTCTCTCTCTCTCACACACACACACTAAAATTCTCTGTGCTTCTCTGTTGAATCAATCAGGAAATCTAGTTCCTCTATTCCTGACAAGCAGTCTCTTTGATCCTTGTAGTTAAATCTTCTCATGCATGATCGTGGACATTGTAGAATTAGTTCTGGCTCGAGTAGTATAACATTTTAGACACATAGATCAGTTAAAATGTCAAAGAACCTGTCGTTTAATTCGTCCAATCAAACATTTTATACTCTATCCCTTTCATCATCTTGACAATGTCTGTCTACTTCGGCAATTATTATTGTACTTTAAAATTTAGTTGTTAAGATAAGCTTGTCTTGGTTGCTTTGTTTTTCCATAATCCAGTAAATTTGTTTCTCTATTTAACAGCACTTCTGTTGTACCTTTCTCTGTAACAGTATATCAAGTGTTTACTGCCACAGGGTGCACTATATTACTTTATTAAATTTTGTAGAGTATATATTGACTTGAGCTATATTTGGTTGTCTGGGAAAAGGAATTAGAATAAACAAATTGTGGAGAACCCAAGAACGTGATTTTACGTGTATACCAAATGTGCAAAGAAATGGGTGAATATGTGAGTCATAAAACTTATTATTGGGCGAGGGGAGATTATACACATCGTAATGCACTTCATTTTTTTAAAACGAGTCACATCACGAAGGGTCACATTTTAGGTCTATAATTTTAAATCTGAGTTTTGAGTTACAGCTTCTGACCGCAGGATTGCGAGGGATGATCTGCGTTTGAATTGTCCTAGCAGTATAAAGGACTGCAGATTTAGTGAATTGTTATCACCAGTATCACCTAGTATAGTTTGGTCTGCAATTATAATGGTAACATTAACATCAGTATTTTTATTTTCAGTATGTATTCTCAGACTTTTGCCTATACAGTGGTGTGTTATTTGGTAAACGACTAGATAAATGAAATTGTTATTATATTAATAATCTTTAGGTACCTGCATATCTCCAAAATATTTAATTTTCCAGATTTCTTTCTCAGTAGCATTAATGAAATTTTTTGTATGCAGGAATTCTTTAATCAAGGTGCAGAGTGCAAGTTTTTGAATGTCTTCTGCAACCTTGTCTTTGATGTGCAGTATAAAAAAACACCCTATACGAATGCACTGGTGCAGATGTCAATGCTAAACTGGAAGTGAAACCTTCCTTTATACTTTTTTGTGGGTATTTGTGGTATTGAGGCACACCTTTTGGAGAGAGCTTCTCAGGTTACGCTAGTTTAACGTAACATGATAAAACCCCTACACGATCACTATATATCACTGTCATGTGCACCCTCAATCTACTATTCTCTAGGCTTTCTAAATATTCAGCAGTATCAGAAGCACATCCCTTCATGGCAGCTGAAGTGTAGATAATCTGTCATATTTCAAACACATAAGGTTGCTATGTTATTTAACTAACCTACATCTGGCACATCTGTTTTCTACCAGTCTTAACTGATCACAGCTTTTTTATCATTTAAGACCTCAAAAATTTCAAGACACTTGAGCACATCAAAACTAGATTCATAATTCTTCAGTAAACTCATGATCCTTTCATGGATATATGTTGAATAGAGGCCCATGCATGGTGTTTCCTTCTGGGATTTCCCTTGATTTTCTGCCTCAATGCACGAGGTGTGGCTGCTTGGCAGATGTGACTTTTTCCCACCACATCGAAGTCCCTTTAAAAATTTGAGCGGTGTGAGTTGCGACTAATTTGTGTATATTACTGTAGAATGCTGACACAGACACTTCTTCATTATAGTTTTACTTGTATAAGGGATTGGTACAATCCAAGAAGGAATTTTCAATGCTTTTATAGATAAATATGCAACACAGGTAATGTATACATTAATAATCTTATAATTCAATCATATTCTTATTCTCTAATGCAAAGCAGGTCCATCTTAAACTTTTTGGGGCCCTGTGCTTAGTACAAGATTAGGCCCTCAACTTTTTAGAATTTAACACAAATTAAATAGAAAAAATATGTTTCTAATACTTTTATTAACAATCAAATAACCAATGTTTGATTTTGAATGTCTAAATCAATCTAGAGAGTTATGAGGGAATATTTGGTTTCCATGATCGATGATAATACTTAGAGCTTGTTTGGCTTAACTTAAAAAATGTTACTTATCACTTAAAGTGCTACTTACTCACTTTAAGTGAAAAGTGATAATTTTTACTTAAAGTTAGGTGTATCTGTTTGGCTAATTCTACTTAAAGTAAATTTATTTTTAAAAAATTAATTAAAAAAAAAGAAATTTATATTTTTTTGAAAGTATAAAATACAAATATATGCAAAGAATATAATACGAGTTAAAAGGTGACTCAAATACATAAAAATTGATATGAGAAAAAAAATAAGTGGAAAAAAAGTACCTCCAAGCTATTTTTTTTTTTTTGAACTAAAACTAACTTTAAGTGGAAAAAAAAAAGGTTAGACAAACACCTTGTTTTTACTTTAAGTGGTCTTCAAAATAATTTAAGGACACCCAAACATGCTCTTATATATATCTTATATACTATACATGGATATATTCGATTTGGTGGCTTTAAAAATTTTGAGGCCCTGTACGAGAAGGCTTCTTGCACACCTTCACCCTCGGTCCTGATGCAAAGTGTTGTAGGAACCACTGAATACTTGTGAAGCGTTACAACTTACAACTGCAAATGAATTCATTTTCCTCGATCATTTACCGATTTACTTGAGTTCTCCATTGTTGTTATGGTTCCTAAAGAATGTTTACTTTATTCTGGTGCGAGGGATTTGATGCAATGGTTAGTAAAGTATGTCATATTACCTTGTGAAATAATTGCGGGCCTGAGTTCTTAAGCATAATCATTCTGTGTTCATTTTCATCTTTAGAATTTGTGTAGTCGGAATTCATGTAAAATGAAAAAGATAATGACGACGAAATATCAATTACCGAAGGAAGTCTAAAATGCAAAGAGCTAATGCTTTGAACCAGGAGTACTCTGGGATATAAACCAGGGCAAGAATAGTGGAGCATACGACGATGATGCTGGTTATCATTTCGTGGAAGTCCCCAACAGAGGAAAGGGTTGTAGGTGATGGCACGTTCTACTACTTCTTATCTAGAGAGGGGCGCTAAAACCAGGGTCGTGCATGGCAGCTGGTATAGTCGCATAGATGAATAAAGACGGACCACTTGAACGGGACCTACTCTCCTGGAGGAACAATATCCCCGTTTTTGTTCAATAAGATACCAAAGTGGATGATTGACTCATTCCGTACTAGAAATAATCATAGGAAATCTTTTGCTAACACAAATTCCTTTCAGGTTGGTAAGACCATGATCGGGATTCTCTAAGCCGTAATCTAAGAAAACTTCTTTTCTGAAATTGAGTGTAACGCCGAGCAAAGAGCTAATGCTTTGAATCAAAAGTCATAACTCAAAACGATGATTGTATATACAGAACTCAGAACGATGACTGTCTACAGTTTGTCAACTAATACATAAATTGTTTCATTGTTTGTGATATTGGGACATTTGATACAAAGAAATCTCATACAAACTATGTTATATTACAATTTGGACTTGACAAGTCAAAGTTCAATACATAAAAACCCACCAGTAAATGTG
This sequence comes from Kitagawia praeruptora, assembly GCA_037693485.1. Taxonomy (NCBI): domain Eukaryota; kingdom Viridiplantae; phylum Streptophyta; class Magnoliopsida; order Apiales; family Apiaceae; genus Kitagawia; species Kitagawia praeruptora. The sequence continues at coordinate 37,870,713 of CM075346.1, read as the reverse complement.
AAGAAGAAGATTGGGGAAGATAAGTCATAAGAGTAATGAAAATGTATAGTAGATTGGTTACTAACAGGGGAATTGAGATCACAACAGAGTCCACTTTTGTGATTGTGTTTGCCAGGTGGAGGAATTATAATAAAACGCATGGTAAAATTCCCATTTTCCTGTCGGTGACTGCTCAGTGCTCAGTAGATTAACGTGTAGTCAAATGTTATCAGGCAAAACAAAGTTGTGAGACATAGGGCTTGTTTGGGAAATCTTATTTTTCAGAAATAAATTACTTATTCTGGAAAAAAGTTAGGAAATATGTACTTTTTTCTGAAATAAGTAACTTATTTTTACAAGATAACGAATATTAAACTCCCCATACATATTTTTCTCTAAAAAAAATTATGCAAATACAAAATTTTTTCAGAAATAAGTAACTTATAAGTTGACCTAATGATTTGCCAAACGGGGCCATATATGTAAAAACTATAAAAACGCGCTTGTCCTGATTCTGAAATTGGGAGGTAATAATAAGAACATGATTTTATAAAGGGTTATTGACCTTTTGGCCCTTCAAGTTTACACACTTATACCCATAAAGCCCTAACGTTTGAACTCGTTCCTTTTTGCCACGCCAACTTCACAAATATACCTTTTTGCCCTATACCGGGTTAGATGGACATATCGGGTTATATCGGTAGGGGTAAAACAGACATTTCACCTAATTTAATTGAATTAATTAATTATTAATCGAGTTTAATTAAAATTAATTAAATTTCTGTTTCTCATTTTCTTTTCCCCCATTTTCTTTCTCTTCCTCACCCCATTTCTTTCCCATCGCCTCTCTCACCAGTCATCACCTCCGTTCGTCGCCTGCCTCCGTTCAACAACCACCAACGTGCCGGTTTTATTAAAGCCCAGAGAAAAACCAAGCTCTATCTTGCTCTCTCAACGTCAAGCCTCAACACAAATTCGATTTGTTTGAATTGAATTATGAAGTGCGGAGGTGTGAGGGAGAATAGTGGGTGGGGCTGTTGAGGAAGTAGATGAGGCGGGATGTTGGTCGGAGCAAAAGGGGTGAATGGAGTCTATGTTGAGGAGGGGCAAAAGGGAAGGGGATGTTGGAGGAGCAGCGGTTTGTAGAGAATGGAGGAAAGAGGAGGGAGGCGGCTGGGGAATTAAAGGGGAAAGGTGAAGAATAGAGGAGGTTAACAGAAATGGGGGAAGAATAGGGTGGTAGGCTGTTGGTAGTGTTGAATGTTGAAAGAGGCAGGTCGGTGATGGAGGAACTGCGATGGGTTGTGAGACGGTGGTGTTCAAAGGAGATGGGTCGAGGGGAGAGGAGAAGCGGCGGCTTGGTGGCGGAGGGAGATGGGTGGAGGCGGAGATGGTGGGTTTGAATTGAAGGGTGGGTTGTTGCAGGCGGCGAGGCGAGGTAATGGGTGGAAGAAGGAGAGGTGAGGAAACCTCTTTCCCAAGGAAATTCAAAGTCCGTAAAGCACCACTTTGCTATGCTTTTCCTTGGAGGACCTGATTCTCGAGAAGCTCTTGCTTATGCTGACAGAATGGCTGGACATCCCGATATATCGTTAACAGTGGTACGATTTCTTGCATATGATGGCGAAGGAGACGACGTTATGGAAAAGAAGCTTGATGATGGACTTGTAACATGGTTTTGGGTTAAAAATGAAGGGAATAGAAGTGTCATATATAGGGAGGTAGTAGTGAAAAATGGAGAGGAAACAATGGCTGCAATACAGTCAATTAATGATGTTTACTATGATTTATGGCTTGTTGGGAGAGGAAATGGGATGAATCGGTTACTAGTACAAGGATTAACGACCTGGAGCGATAATGATGAGCTTGGGATAATTGGCGTGTACGTTTCTTCTTCGGATATAAGTGCTACGGCCTCTGTATTAGTGATGCAACAACAAATTCTAAGAGATCAAGAACCAGTTAAAGGTTTTACTGCCCCTAGACTGTAGTTTGTTTAGGCATGTTGCCGATGTACATATAGTCCAATACATATCCAATTGCATCTCAACTCATGCACATCTTTACATGTACAAATGGTTCTTTTAAGTAATTTAACAGTCATAGGACTCGAATTGATTCATGTCTTCTGAATATTTCAAAACCATTCTGATATGCATTAAAGAGGTTCAAGAATTGTTCGGATGTGAATTACCGGAGGGAGCAACTTGTAGGAAATTAGAAAAGTAGAAATGATTGTTATAAATTAATTAGAAAATTAATGGAAATTTTAAATTTGGTGAAATGACTATTATACCCCTCAGTTTTGTAACGTTTTTTAGCCGATACGTATTCTGACGCGGTAAAAGGGCCAAGAGGTACATTTGTGAAGTTCGCATGGCAAAAAAGAACGAGTTTAAACTTTAGGGTTTTATGGGTATAAGTGTGTAAACTTGAAGGGCCAAAAGGTCAATAACCCTTTTATAAATTACCTTGTTTGATTCATAATTACCTTCTTTTGCCCTTAATTTGCATGGTCCCCTGTGTCTCCCCTCACCCTTGTTTTGGTGGATAATTTCTCTAGTTAATTCTTGTGACAGTTCAATCTGTTCATTATCATTTCTGGAGCTATATATTAGAGATCTACATATAGAGGCTCGCCTCTATGTCACGTTGCCAAAATTTGTGACATGTAGGACACATCTTAATGTTAATTATTTCATACCCTTGGAATCATTGTCACCTGTACTATTTGCGCACTATATGAGTATCAGTTATCTCTATATAAATCAATGCAAGGTGCTTCATATTTTATGTCCCTCTAGCTAAGCTAGAAAGAAAAACAGTATAAACATATTTATGTATTTATATCTTTATGGAATACTTTTTATCATCTAAAGCACTGTCAACAGAATATTGTAGCACAGCAGAGTCTGAGTCCGGCTGGACAAATTATATCGGAGACGATGTTGATGATGGTGCACAGAGTGATGATTCTTTGACTTCAGATGCCAGATCTTCTTCTCCTCCTCCTCCTTCAGGACGGTTTCATTGTTATCATCAACAGTCTGATGATGATCAGGTCCAACACAAGCTCTGCGTTCAAATTACCTCTTCCGCTAGCAAGAAAATGCAGCGATTTAAAAAACAAATGGTCACTGAGAAGTCCATGGAGCAGACATGCAATAATGTTAAAGATATCAATAAACAAGAAAATCGCGACGATGATCAAGAAAAAGAAAATGACGACAATGATGAGCAGCTTATGAAATGTCAGCAGTCAAAATAGAACTACTGTCTGTCTGTTCTACAACCGACGCTTATAATTATGGGTTTTTTTTTTGACAAGTATAATTATGGGTTTTTATAGAGCACAGAATCCCTAGTAGCTTACTTGTGCATACCTGTAATATAGTGTGTGACTCATGTTTCTCTGTTCTAAATTGAAAATTTGTATCTTTGTGTTGCATGTGCACATGCACAGCTACAGTACTATATACTTCTAGTTTTCCTAAATTTGTACTCAAATTTTCTTTAAAGCGAAAAGCTGCACCTGAAAACCAATCAGTAATCATCTTATATAGTACTGAGTAGTTGATTGTTTCTAAAAACCTGATTATCTTATACACAGTACACTTAATGCTTAGTTTTCTCTAAAAACTAATAAGAGTACTTGATCAGGCGATTATTACACCTCACCTGCTGCAAATAATTAAGCTTATCAATTTTATCTATTAGTGAGCGTTAAATGTCTAGTTTGCAGATCAGTGGTTATGGTTCAAAGCTTCTTTCGCTAATGGTACATTTAGCAATAAACACAAAAGAATTGTCTAAAAGAATTTTTAATATGTTGATTAGGATGTGATTAACATCTTTAATACGTTTCTAATTTACTCATGTGCAAAATACTAGTTTCTTGTCTTAAGTAAATATGTTTCGAAGCACACATTTCAGTGTTGTTATCTGCTTGTCCTTGTACAAAGTAGACAAGATTTAACAATATGTCTAATGAAAGTCCTCTAGTTCATTAATCTGTCATCAGTTGAATAATTATAAATTGATTAAATATTTAACTGGAAACACCCACTACAACAAACATAGACAAATACAAATATTTCTTACAAACTTTTTGGGTTATTTTTTGTCAAAAGAATACTTCTTCCCAATAGCAATCATGGGTCAGAAAAGTCCTTGTCAAATATTCGTATATGCGTGGTAAGTTTTCAATTGTGTCAGAAGATAATGAGGGACCCACTCATTCTTTATTATATTATTAAACTCAACATTCGATTGATAACCCTTGTCAGAAGTTTGAATATTTTATTATTATCTGAATGTGTACACAATCTATATCTATACTATTATATAAATTCCGAAACATTGAAAGTTTTGGTACCTGTTTTTTGGTACCTGTTTTTTGGTACTTCGTTAATTTACTTATTTACCCTTCATTAAAAAGAAAAATATATTCAATATCAATAATATTTAAACACCTAAAATAAATAATAACATCAAATAATTAATGGTAATTAGTCAAATGCCATTTTCACATTTACTTTTAATTGAACTTATTACCTTTTACAAACACTTAAAAATATCAATCGTATCATATCTTCCAATCAATAATATTTCCTTTCGAATTAAAACATGTTACCTTTTTTATTTATAAGGAAACATTAGTATATTTTTTTATTAAAAAGAAAAATATATTCAATATCTATAATATTAAAACACCTAAAATAAATAATAACATAAAATAATTAATGGTAATTAGTCGATTTACTCTTTCACATTTACTTTTAGTTGAAGATATTACCTTTTATAAACACCTAAAAACATCAACCGTATCATATCTTCGAATCATTAATATTTCCTTTAAAATCATAAAAAATAATGATTATACAAAACATAATTGTAATATTAAATAAAATTTATAACATAATAAAAGAAACACCATATCAATAAATTTTATTTATGTTTTTTGGTATTTCGTGAATTTACTTATTTACCTTTCATTAAAAAGAAAAATATATTTGATATCAATAATATTAAAACACCTAAAATAAATAATAACATAAAATAATTAATGGTAATTAGTCGATTGCCTTTTTCACATTTACTTTTAGTTGAAGTTATTATCTTTTACAAACACCTAAAAACCTCAATCGTATCAAATCTTCTTATATAATATTTTCTTTCGAATTAAAACATGTACCTTTTTTATTTATAAGGAAGCATTAGTATAATTTTTTATTAAAAAGAAAAAACATTTAGTTTTAGTTGAAGATATTACCTTTTATAAACACCTAAAAACATCAACCGTATCATATCTTCCAATCATTAATATTTCCTTTAAAATCATAAAAAGTAATGATTATACAAAACATAATTGTAATATTAAATAAAATTTATAACATAATAAAAGAAACACCATATCAATAAATTTTATTTATGTTTTTTGGTATGTTTTTTGGTACTTCGTGAATTTACTTATTTACCCTTCATTAAAAAATAAAATTATATTCGATATCAATAATATTAAAACACCTAAATTAAATAATAACTTAAAATAATTAATGGTAATTAGTCGATTGCCTTTTTCACATTTACTTTTAGTTGAAGTTATTACCTTTTATAAACACCTAAAATTCTAAAAACATCAATCGTATCATATCTTCCAATCAATAATATTTCCTTTCGAATTAAAACATGTACCTTTTTTATTTATAAGAAAACATTAGTATAATTTTTTATTAAAAAGAAAAATATATTCGATATCTATAATATTAAAACACCTAAAATAAATAATAACATAAAATAATTAATGGTAATTAGTCGATTTAATTTTTCACATTTACTTTTAGTTGAAAATATTACCTTTTATAAACACCTAAAAACATCAACAGTATCATATCTTCCAATCATTAATATTTCTTTTAAAATCATAAAAAATAATGATTATACAAAACATAATTGTAATATTAAATAAAATTTATAACATAATAAAAGAAACACCATATCAATAAATTTTATTTATAACACAATGAAATTTAGGTGTTATATTTTACTTGAAGTGATATTTTCGGGTATATAGTATCATATATTTCAATCATTAATATTTCTTTTAAAATCATAAAAAATAATGATTATACAAAACATAATCGTAATATTAAATAAAATTTATAACATAATAAAAGAAACACCATATCAATAAATTTTATTTATAACACAATGAAATTTAATTATAATTTTATAAATTTGTATCTTCCAATCAATAATATTTTGTCCCAATTTAAACACGTTAACTTTTAGTTTAAAACATAATATTGCAATAATTAATATGTACTAAAAAATATCACACCTTATCTTCTAATCACTAACAAAATATAATAGAAATCCATACACTACGAATAATGACCGTTATATTTTTAGAAAAAAATCAAATCCTTAGATCTAATGATTAGATATAGTATATGATTAAATTAATTTACTAAAATTTCAAGGTTCGAATTCCATGAATGATATATTTATTTTAAAACAATTTTACCTTTTACAAATACCTAAAAACATCAATCGTATCATATCTTCCAATCAATAATATTTCTTTTCGAATTAAAACATGTACCTTTTTTATTTATAAGGAAACATTAGTATAATTTTTTATTAAAAAGAAAAATATATTCGATATCTATAATATTAAAACACCTTAAATAAACAATAACATAAAATAATTAATGGTAATTAGTCGATTTACTTTTAGTTGAAAATATTATCTTTTATAAACACCTAAAAATATCAACCGTATCATATCTTCCAATCATTAATATTTCTTTTAAAATCATAAAAAATAATGATTATACAAAACATAATTGTAATATTAAATAAAATTTATAACATAATAAAAGAAAAACCATATCAATAAATTTTATTTATAACAAAATGAAATTTAATTATAATTTTATAAATTTGTATCTTCCAATCAATAATATTTTTTCCCAATTTAAACACGTTAACTTTTAGTTTAAAAAATAATATTGCAATAATTAATATATACTCAAAAATATCACACCTTATCTTCTAATCACTAACAAAATATAATAGAAATCCGTATACTACGAATAATGACCGTTATATTTTTAGAAAAAATTCAGAACCGTTAGATCTAATGATTAGATTTAGTATATGATTAAATTAATTTACTAAAATTTCAAGGTTCGAATTCCATGAACAATATATTTATTTTAAAATTTTATAATATAAGTTTTAAATCATACATATCATTAATTAATTTTTTATTAAATAATTTAAGTTAAAATTAAAATAAAATATTATAAATAATAATTATATAAAAATATATATAATTGTAACATAAAATAAAATTTATTAAATATCAAAAAATCCGTACATCGCACGGGTTATAAGTTAGTAATAATAAAATATTCAAATATTAGATTCCAACAAATTATTGGGTCGAAGTTAAAATTTAATATAAAAAAAAAACCTAATTTTTTTTTAAGTATGATATGATAGTGCTTTTGACAAACTGCATATTTTTAGAACTACCACAAAATTCTATAATAAAATTATTTTAAACCAGAAATATAACAACCGAAATGAACAATTCATATTTTATGAACCAAACGTGTCTGTTTGGCTTAACTTTTTATAAGGATTTATGGACTTATTTTCGGGTAAAAATTTTATATTTTGGTAATTTTTTTGTATACAAGTATTTAATGTATGTTTGAGATTCAATAAGTTACAAAAATAAGTTGGAAAATAAGTTGGAAAGTTAGGAATCTCTAACTTTATCTTAAAATAAGTTGACTTATTCTGAAAAAAATTTCCCCAAACACCCCCAATCCCTATTTCAACAACAATTATTCATACAACATAAATTAAAATTAGCCTAAACTTTTAATGGAACCATTAAACCTATAAGATCAACTAACATCACCATCACCGTCATTGTTGTGATTACCATGATCCTTTCCCTAACAAATAAAAATGAATTATTATTACGATAAGTTGGCCACAAAGTAAGAAACTACCTAAAAGGAAGTGACCTACCAAATACTAAACTTTGGTGTAAAGTGTTCGTCGAATGAAGAAATTCTCAGCTCCAGCAGCGACATAGTAAATCTACAAAACTAGTTATTAAAAGAAGGGATTAAAGTAATTAGATCTTTAATTATAATAGGGAAATTCTCGTTGATATCCTTCAGGAATTGGTTTTTTCAGATGGTACCATTTCGTGTTTTGGACTTACAACCGGCACTCCTAAAGTAACTGATTACCCTAATTATGTCATTCTGTTAATCAAAACTTTAAGAAACGTCAAAAAAACTATAAAAATAAATGATGATCTATAAGTTTTTAATGTATTACTAGTTAAAAAAATTAAATACTAATTTATAATTATTAATGTACCACAAATTGAAAAATATTAAACATTAATCTGTAATCAGTTAACATACCGTTAATCTAAAATATGAGTTCAGTCATTTTCTGACCATAAAATAACATAATTCCACATTTAACTTTTTTTAATTTGTGATTTATATGACACAAAATTTTATTATGGAATAAATGTTGAAATTTGTTAACGTTTTAATTAACAGAAGGGCATAATTAGAGTAATCAGTTACTTTAAGGCTGCCAATCGTAAGTCCAAAACACGAAATGACACCATCTGGAAAAGCCAATTCCAGAAGGGCACCAACGAGAATTCCCCTAAATAATAAAACTACAACAAAAAAGCCATCAAACTCTTTCAACAACCGAGCCTTTTTATTTTTTAATTATTTTGTTCCACTACTAAAATAATTATCTATTAACATTCGTATGATTCGATCGTCGAAAAAATCATTTAAAAAAATCATTAATCGAATCTGGCACGTGTCCTGTTACTGAAATCTGTACTATTACAACGTTTTTGTTCCTTTTTATTTTTTGATTATTTTTTCCCAATACTAAAATGAGTATCTATTAACATCCGTACCGTTCGATCATCGAAGAAATCATTTAAAAATGATTTCTATTTTTAGTTGGTGATATGGGCTAAATATAAGCCCTAATGACACAATTAATGTTGCATTAATTAGACCTAACTTGGTCCAAGTATGAAACACATTAATAGGGCCCAAAACCCTAATTAAATATTAATTTTATAATTAATATTAAGGGCTAATTAACAGCTGGGAAATACAAGTCAAATAAGGATATTATCTCTATAAAGAGTAGCCTCCAAGGCACACAGTCATACAAGGAAACAGACTCCTACAAGGTAGAAGTCTAGAATCTTCCTCAAGGCTGACTTACCCACCAAGTCACCTAACCCTACTATAATTCTCACGCTTCTCAGCCTATATAAAGGGTCAGACCCCTCACCCTAGAACTACGTTTTTTGGCTTGATCTTTGATATTCATCAGAGTACGTAGGCATCTTGTGAAGGCAGATTCAGCCACGAGCACGAGAGCAGCCATTAAAGCACGAAGCTCACGAACCCTAGCATTAAATACATACAAATCCTAGCTATAATTTAATAACCTATTTTTTATTCCACAACATTTGGCGTCGTCTGTGGGAACAAGACGTCAACCATGGTAACCACACGAAGAACGGTACCGACCTCTACTGAGGCCCTACCTCTAAGCTCTGCTCCGCCTATCACTGAACAAGTACCCCCAACAACAGGGGCGATCACTCAACCTCAAGTTTCTCAACCTCCAGGGACGAATCCCCATGCCTAGAGAACATTACCTGTGGTCATCCACCCAAGTCAAGAAACAAACCCTCTTCAGATGGTGGTCTCTCCCATGAATACCAATCCGATGTATGGTCTGCCTAACTACCTTCCCACTACTCAAGGTGTTGGACCAAGTGGTCATGCCTTGCAGATCCGAGATCGAGAGTATGATGACCACTCTGACCCATATACTGATGATTCATCATCTGATAATGATGATCGTGATGAAGCCCCGAGGAGGCGACGTGCTAGTAGAGAACCTCGAAGGAGGACACAAACTATTCATAATGGACCCCCTTTGACAACCGCTGAGAGAATCAAGTCTCATGAGGCCGAGATCTTAAAGTTGAAGGACGATATGGCAAGAGAACAAGCTAGGTTGAATCAAACTTAACCTCCTCCAACCTCAGGAAGGATTCCCATTATAGACTTAAAGAGGTCTTCAAGAAGGCAGAGAAGGGCTGACGCCCCAACTGGAAGAACAACAAGGGTGGAAACCCCCAGAAGCAACCCCAAGGATCTGATCCCACTTGGGGATCCTGATGATCCCACACCTCCATTTACTGAGGAGGTGATGAATGCTCGTATCTCAAAGAAGTTCAAGATGCCGACAATTAAGGCTTATGATGGAATGGGTGATCCCGTGAACCACGTCAGGACATTCTCAAATGCACTACTGCTGCAGCCTGCAAGTGATGCCCTAAAATGTAGGGCGTTCCCTCAAACCCTGTTGGGCATGGCTCAAAGATGGTATAGCCGCCTACCTACGAATTCGATTGGCTCTTTTAAAGAGTTGAGCGCCGCTTTTGTTAGCCAATTCATTAGCGGGAGAGTTCATGAAAAAAGTTCTGCATCCCTCATGTATGTAGTGCAAGGGAAGAATGAAAATCTAAGGGATTACCTCAAGCGATTCACTAAGGAGACATTGAATATCACTTAATTGGAGAATAAGGTGGCCATGGTAGCCCTGGAACACGGAACCACTGATCTATTCTTTAAAAGGTCATTGGCAAAGCATCCTCCTAAAAACATGGTCGAGCTCCAACGAAGGGCTGACAAGTATATTAAGGCTGAGGATAGAATGAAGAAAGAAGCCGCGGGAGGCAATGACAAGGGTAACAACGAATCCAAGAAGCGAAAGCAAGACCAGGAGTATGATGCTAGGGACAAGTATCCCCGTACTAGCAAAGACTCTGAATCACCACCGAAGAAGAATTTGGGACCAAGTTTTTCTGACTATGCAAGATTGAACGCCCCTAGGAGCCAAATCTTGTTAGAGATCGAGAAGGATAAGGACTTTCGATGGTCGAAGCCACTCAGGGGTGACCCTGCTAAGATACTGTAGGTTCCATCGAGATGTGGTACATGATACGGATGATTGTAGGCAATTGAAGGACGAAATTGAGTTCTTAATCCGTAAAGGAAAGCTGAATAAATTCACTAAGGGTGAAGATCGTGGAACCCAAAGAAGGGATTACGACAAGAGAGACAATGATAGAAGGGACAATGATCGTGATCGTAACAGACATCCCCGATGTGACGCCCTCCCGACCAGGGGCCCAGATCGGAGGGTCACTGACACACATCTAGATGCATACAACCTAATATAAGAATATAAATATAACATGCTGACTGTCCCCTACACTACTATCTAAGATCTAACACAGGTAATGGTATGAAACAAGCAAGCCATCATCTAACTAAGTTATTATTATTACAATCCTGGATTCAAAATATTATCACAAACCCAAGTTCTCAAAAGTACTACTGTCAGTTCTCACAACTAACTTAAGATCTCCTCACTGAGCTGTTATTGCATCTACCTCGGGAGCTACGTGGAAATGAACCAAGTCGGGTTCATGAAAGGTGCGCTTCCTCGCAGTTTGCATAGTACGGACCATGATGCTTATTTTACTGTCAAAAGGTTAGACATAGAATAATAATGAGCCAACGCTCAACAAGTAACTAAAAATCTCAACTCAACAACATAATATAATATTTTGAGGGATGACAGTAAATCAAAATATAGCATGTTTGTCCGAAAGTGATAGCAAGGGTCCTGGTATGGCATTTGACATAAAGTTTACCGATAACAGGATAACAATAAATAACTTCAAAACTGTGTGAAACGAAAGATATTTCCAATGGTAAACCAACTTCATTTTCTAATTAAATTAAGGAAATCATAATTTTAAGAAAAACTGATTGGAGTTTTTTTATTTCACCTTAACAGACAGTACGGGTGATTAGCCCATAAAGTCCCCATACCGGACACAAAGTCCCTCTGGACATCAATTCCTTTCATTATGATAGCTTGGGTTCCCAAGAGGCAACACATTGGCCTATAAAGGTGTCGAACTAGACAGACCAGAACTACACAATTAATACACCTCAAAAATTGACGGAATCGGCATTACCCGTTGTTCCGTCTCTCCAATCGTCAGGAATCCGTAGAAACCATTTAGACGGAGTTCCTAATATATATTATAAAACCTTTCATTTTAAAACTATTCCAATTTATGAAACTTAGTTTATCTTCATAAAACATTTCAACTCTTAACCTTTCCGAAATCCTTACCTCGAAGCACTTTCGACTCTCTGATAACAAATCAGCCCAGTCTAGGTGTCTTCAAGGTAGTTTTAAGAAAACAACTCATTTTGGTTTGCAATGTTAAAAGTTAAAGGGTTTGACTAGATTTTCTAACATTAAAGGATCAAAGATACAAGTCTGGATCAAGAAGATATAGACTCAAGGCATCAAGGCAATTGATCAGGAATGCAAGTTTTAAGAATAAGATTAAAGGTATTTTAAGTTTCTGAATCAACAGCTAGATCATAAAGAATTTTATAGGTTTTAGGGTCAACATATGTTCAGCTGACAACGAACATAGGTTAACTAGAATAGTGGTTTATCCGCCAGCCAATTTATTTTGACTCTAGAAAGCAGTATGGCATATATGGTCAAGAAGCAATTAAAAAGAATCAGGATACTTTAGAACTTCTTGTTTATAAACCAGTTGATCATAGAATTTTGGTTTTATGAATAAAATGGCTAAACAAGATTTATGAGCAACATGATATAAGATAGGCATGCTTGAATCAACATGGTATATAAGTTTAAGAAAGTAACTGCAAGTAAAGACAGAGTTACTTGCCTCCGGTAGAATGCAACAGCTCAGCTCAGTCTACTTGTACTCAACCTTCGCTTTCCCTTTATTGCTAGGGCCTACGTACTTCGTATCTACATAATTCATAATCACTACTTTAGAATACTATATCACTTAAACGTCTCATCTTAATCTACCCAAACGATTCCTATATGTCAGGCCGAATACACAAATATAATCAAGATTTGTATGAGAAATTGACAAGAACACACGTTTTAATAATTAAAAACTGTTTGGAATTAATAATTCCTCTCTCAGTGATGTAAACTATCATAGATAGCTGCTTAGGTTACAATGAATGATAATTCGTTGTTCGATACCCTTCTAGGGTTAACCTAACTGTATTTATAAAACATACAGCTACTGTACAATCGTTAAATTGATACTCCTATAATTTAGCTATACAATTGATATCAATCACGATTGCTACACGTCTTCTAAGTCAACACAATCTCTTTGACAGCTATCCAATCTTCAAAGATATTGCTTCCATAATTGTCTTCAACTATTCTTCAATCACTGTTGACAAGTAGACGCTTCCGCTAGACAGAGTTTATCAAACTCTGTTGCGCTTCCATCCCATCAGCGTTTAACTAAACTCTGACCTGCTTCCAGCTAAACTCTGATTTATCACCGTTACACTTAAACACTGATTAATACTTACATCAATTATTTCTAACAATCTCCCCCAACTTGTTCATTAGCAAAAATGCACAAGTTAACAATTAATTGATGATGTCAAAACAAAATAGACAAATGCAGTGTTTAACAAATAATTAGAGTTTAAACTTTTACTTACACAAAATCTACAGAAAGCAAGGAATTCTTACAGAGCATTCTTCACCTAATCTCCTCAACATCTGGTGTTGTTCTGAGATAATCAATCAGCAATCTTCTCTCTGCATTCTCAAGCTCTCACTGCATAATTTCCTTGATCTCTCTTAGCTTGGGATCATTCTCACCAGTTTGATAAATAGCAGCTCTCAGAGAATAGATTTTGTTTCTTCTCATTTCATTTCCCAGTCTGATAAAGTGTGCTTCCTTTGATTCAGAATTAAAATCAAGAACAGTTATACCCAAATCTGTCCTCAGCTTAGCACTGTCTTTCTTCATCTCAACTAGATTACCATGATAGTCTCTGTATTTTGGAACATACTGACTGTTATACTTTATACCTCTATATGCCAAATTATGCAACATTTTCTTTCTCAGTACATTCGCAGCTTTATGAGTCCTTTGATTCTTTACTTGAAAAATATATAGAACATACTCTAATTCTTCATAACACTTCAGATCAAGATCAAACTCACCAATTTTGAATACAGTACCATCTGCCATAAAGTATAAAAGAAAATCTCTTTCCAAACTCTTCTGATGAATCAACTGCACTGATTCCAGTCTATCTAAACTCTCCTGTGTAACACCAAGACCTGGAACAGACAGTGATGAAGGATCTTGAGGACTTATATTCATTCTCTTTTCTTTATGAGAGCCCAAACCAGCTCTATCTCCTCCAATATTTCCATCTTGAGTTCTGCCATGTATAAAAATACCTCCAGCCTCACTAACCTCCAGAGTTTCTTCACGAATTATCGATTTCCCAAAAATTGTTTGCAATGGAGTAGATAAATATTTCTGTACAACTTGTGTAGAAACAGTGGTTGTGTTAGCTTTCTTTGAAACCTTTTCCTCCTCAACAGCCTTATCCTTCATCTTCAGTTTAGCTTCTGCTGCTGTTGGTTTACTGAAGACTTGCATCCACTGATCAGTACCAACATTTTCTTTGATCATAATGCCTTTAAGAACAGGCCTAGCAGCTTTTACATTCCTCTTGACTTTGCTAGACTTCAAAGCTTTTTGATGCTCTTCTTGAAGATTTTTCTCCTCAGCTTGAATGTCTGCAAGTGTGACTCCCTCTTCATTCTCTTCAAGGAACAACTTAGCAGCCAATTCCTCTTCAGTCTGTGGATTAGAAGTTAATACCAAACTCTGAGTCTTGGAAGTACCTTGAGTATCAGTGTTTACACCATCAAACTTTGACTTAGAATTGTTTCCAGCTTGTAAACTCTTCTCAACAACTCTTGACTTTAAACTCTTTTGTCCTCTTGCACCTCCATTTCCAGCATCATCCTTCTGAGTCAGAGTTTGAGACTGCCTACATTTAGACTTAGCAAATCTCTCCCCCTTTTTGACATCATTAGGAATTAGAATTGATGTTATCAGTTCCAAGGAAGTAGCAATGGAATCAATCTTATCAGACATTGTAGTCTGATTTGCTTCAACTTTAGCCAGCCGTTCAAAAAGAGTGTCTTGAGTTTTAGAAAATTTCTGAAATTTGAGTTTACTATCTCTTTCCATATTCATATCTCGACTTTGAATTTCAGTTCTCAGATCAGTAAGTGCCTTCTGAGAATCAGCAAATCAGCCATCCAGAGTTTTAACTTGTACCACGGTAGCTTTTAAGTAGGAAAGAATATCTGGATTAGAAATCTCTTGAGCAGTTTGCTGAACAAACTTAGCTGCTCTCCTTCTTGGAAAGATACAATCCTCCTTGTATCAATTTGCAGAATATGTAGCAAGGTACTCTGCTTCAACTTCATGTGCATTCGAAGGCTGAGAGAATGGTGCATGCTTGGCATCAGTTTGCACAGGGACACTCTGAGAAGAATCAGATTCTGCACTCCCTTCAACTTCAACACTTGCAGCTGCAACTAAACCAGAAATATGCACTTCAGCATTCTCTGCCACAATTTCCACAGTGTCAGCTACAAAATGCACAGGTTCTGCAACAGTCTCCACATTCTCAGCAACAGCAGGTTGCTCTATAGTCTTAACAACTGTAGCAAGAGACTCTGCAATATGAACTGTAGTATTTGCAACAATAGTCTCTACTGTATTCTCTGCAACTTTATGAGAAACAGGCTCTACAGGTTGTTCATGAATGTCAACATCCAAAGGATCAGAGATTATATCCTTTGGTATCTGCTCAACTTCTTCACCTTTTTCCACAGTGTGATGAGCATCAGATAATACCTTAGTATAAGTAGCCACTGTTTCATCAAGTACGACAGTAGCTTGATCTGCAGCACCAGTTTCTCCAGAATTAACAACCACAGATGAAGTAGGAACATCAAAATGATCAGAGAATGGCATGACAGTTTCAGCAAAATCAACCAAAAAAGAAAAACCATCTCTGTTGTCCTCATCCATTTGCATATGTACTGGTGATTGCACAGCTTCTTCTTCAGTGTTTGTCTCAATAGCAGGTATTTCTGGAGGAAGTACCCCTGAAGTGTCAAAATTCATGTCTTCATCAGAATCAACAATTATTAACTTTCTTCTTTTATAGGTCTGCACCTCAACTGCTACCTCTTCTTCAACAGAGGTTGACTCTTCATCTATCTCAACAAGAGAGGGTGATGGAGACCTATTTACCCTCTCCTTTTTCTCTTTTCTGTCCCTCTTAGCTCTAGCAGAGCTATGCCTGGAATTATGAGCAGGATGCTTTGTTCTACCTCCATGTTTTGGTTTAGATGGCTGGTGGTCAGATTGAGGTTTAATGGAAGATTGAGGTTGTGGTTGAGATGGTTGAGGTTCAGTGTTTGTGGGTAGTGTTTGGTGTAGTATCTGGTTGAGTGGATAAAGGTTGAGTTTGTGGGTCTTTTGAAATAGGTGTTGTGATTGGATTTTGATCAGTGTTTTGAGGTGGTTGCTCAGGTTGTTGTGATTCTTGTGGTTGTTGTAAGAAGTTCTGAAGAGCAAGAGGCAAAACCAAAGCAGGTACTTGCTCTTTGGTAGCATCCTTATTAGTCAAATCAGAGTATATCCTTTTGTTGACCTTAAAGGGCTAAATCACATCATCCTCAGTAATTGATAAGTTGGGCACACATGCAGTAAATAATAATTGACAGAATCTAGCAAAATAGACAGTTGTAGACTCTGACAATCTATCACCTATATTCATTAAAACAAGTCTGCCAAAATCAAAATTACTTCCATAGAGAAGAGAATACTCGATTTGTAGACTGTTAGTTGGAATTGCATCCCAATTGGTAACTTTCTTGCCAAAGGCCCTAGTTATACAGTCGAAGAAGAAACTCCATTCCTTTCTCAACTATGGCCTTTTCACTGATCCAAGCTTGGCCAAAGATCCAGAGTATCCAATCTGCTGCAACATTTCTCGCAAATTCTTTTCTGAAGCAACACTTTACGAGGTGTGAGTGTCAAATCCCATGGTTTCTCTGACTGTATCTGGAGTGATAATATAGTCTGTTTCCTCATAAGTGAAAATAATTGATGGAGTCCCATTCTCTCCTCCATCATCATAAACAGAGTTTTGCCAGAAAGAAGCAATCTGTGATGCAGACAGTGTTTGAGGTTCAACCAAGGCTTGACCAATCTCTGAATGCCTCAAGAAGTTCTAAATCAGATGAAAAGCGTTTGGAATGTTTTCATTGTTCAATGGAGCTGCATAGTTGTTAGAAACAAACAAAAGTCCAAGAGCAGTAAAAGGTTTGGTGGCCATTAGATCAATCAGAGAAGAAAATACGAAAGAAAATAATATGAGTGAAAGGTGTTTGCTAAAATGCTCAAGTGAAAAATACGAAGTAACTATGTGGTTGAGTAAAAAGTAATTGGGAGTGTGTGTGTGAAAGTGAATAAGTGAATATGAATCGTGTTGTGAAATGATTAGATCTGTAGGGAAAAATTAAACCCAATCATTTTACCATTAAAACACGCAACCACTTACCATGTGCTAGTGGGACACGTTCACAGAGATTTGTGTGAGTGGGACACGTGGCACATAATTAGCAAATCAGATGTGCATGCTCAGTAATTACAGCCATAATTACTACTACTTTTTCTCTCTTATTACTGACACAATTAAACACTTTTACACTCATTAACAGCTGTCAAAACTCTTTTTACCCCAAATTTGAAATCATCTGAAAGAAAATATACCTTAGTGTATTAGACAAAATCCATCAGCGTTTGTCAATTCTCCATCCTCATTACTGAAACCCTTTCAAAAACTAAACAGATGTGAATATTTGTGTGTGGATGGCAGAGTTTACTAATCCAATTTTTAGAGCATCTAATATTTTATAAAATCCATAAAATAAATAAGTAAACACTGGATGAACAAACTCTCATAGTAAACACTGAATGTTTGATGAATACTAAACTCATTAGAAACTTATAGACAAAAACTCTGAAATAATCTATACCCCCTTATGTACAAGATTATCCAAGTAAGCACACAGTCTAGATAGACAAAAAGATCATGAAATGAATATCAATGTCTCATTCAGTGAGTAACATGCTATGGATATAAAAGCTCACATAACTCTCAAATCACACAAGTGTTTAGGTGAAGTGTATACACTCAAGTTCTATCAGTAAAATCATGTGCTACCATAAGCTTGAGTGTCCACCAAATCTCTACTACTTTGAATACATGTATGTACAAATCAAAAGGACTTTGCTAAAGGTTGAAATGAGGCTTATATGAAGGAGGAAAAAGAAAAAAAATAAGAACTAGCAAGTGACAAATTTGACAAACTGATAGAGCAATTTATACTTAGTAATTTATATATACACACCCTTTTTTTATATATATATTCCCATCAAATGAACACCCTATAACAAGAAATCCCCATACTGTTCAGTCACCAATCACCAAATGAATCGGATTGCTCTACCAGTAACTCAAGAATTTAGTGAGAGAGAGAAAAAATGGTTAAATAGCTCAAAAGGATTCACTAAGGATTTATTTTATGGGCAGTGTTTGGATAAATATGTTTAATCTTAGTGCCTTTTTCATTTTCATGCACACACATATCATGCAGTCTTAAAATGGTTTAAAACAAGTTCTAGAGCAACATACTCACTGATAAACATCACACAACAATAAAAATCGATTGATATAAAATGTATCAATCACTGATTTGGCTCAAGATCTCACAGGGTGAAAGCATGCTTCAGTACTTACCAAAATTAACAAAGACACATCTCAAGTTTATAATTTTCGCAAGCACAAACAAGAAATCATCAATTTCTTTTTGGGGCTGACCAAAACAGAGTGTTACTAACAGAGTTTAGGAGTCATCAACATCAAAAGTTATTCATGAGAGGCAATGCACACAATATTTATAGACTCAGAGTTTAGGATTAATAAACTAAGAGATGCTATAAATATGAAACAGTATCATGCTTGTGTTAATTTTCTGCACAGTCTAAGATTAGATCTCAGATAACTTAGAAGGATTCATGATTAATAACTGAGAATCATGCTTTATACAGATTTCTTCATCGGTATTCATCTCAGATAATAACATTATCAGAATTTATCAGTGTTTATCCAGCATGTTAACAGTGTTTGACTGACAGAACATGCTCACAGAGTTTAACAGTCTACGAACAGAGTTTACATAGTAGAGTTTAAAAACAGAGTTCACATAGCATTTAACACATCACATAAACATAAGTAATGCATTACATAAGTGAAATTTTGAGTCTAACCAATATCTCTAGTCAAAACCAGAGACCATTCCAAGTTCATTTACCAGCCTTGTAAATATAGCTTCACTCAATGGCTTGGTGAAGATATCTGCTAGTTGTTGGTCTGTAGACACAAAATGAAGCTCAATGTTTCCTTCCTCTACATGTTTTCTGATAAAGTGATACCTTATACTGATGTGCTTGGTCATTGAATGTTGTACTGGATTACCTGTCATAGCAATAGCACTTTGATTATCACAGTAAATAGGAATCTTACTGTACCTCAATCCATAATCCAGCAATTGATTCTTCATCCATAGAATCTGTGCACAACAGCTACCAGTTGCAATATACTCTGCCTCAACTGTAGATGTAGAAATTGGTTTATGTTTCTTGTTGTACCAAGAAACTAGTCTGTCACCCAAAAATTGACAACTTCCACTGGTACTTTTTCTGTCTATCTTACAGCCTGCAAAATCTGCATCAGAATAACCAAGAAGCTTGAAATCTGATTCTCTGGGATACCACAGCCCTAAAGTAATGGTTCCCTTTAGATATTTGAAAATTCTTTTCATAGCTGTTATATATGGTTCTCTGGGGTCTGCTTGAAACCTTGCACATAGACAGGTTGCATACATTATTGATAAGTGGATTTATATCCACTTGGATCGCTTCAATTCGGCTTAAATTGATTCACTTGACCTCAAGTTTGTTGTATTTTTGATGTGTTTCGTGTAGTTGTGCAGGGCTATAAGTCATTGGATATGGTGGGAGAATTGAGTTGATGTTGGTGTAGATTTTGAGTTTTTAATGAAGAATGAGGTCTTCCATACAATCCTTGGGAGATTTGGAGTCAAGCAATTGAAGTATGGAAGCCTTGGCAAAAAGAACGGAAGGAAACGAAGGCAAAACGAAGGAAATAACAAAGAAAAAATATGCGGGCAGATTGGGTTCCAGGCTGCGGCCTCAGAACTCCAGGCCGCGGCCTCAAGGGTATTCTGTCCAACTTCGGAAATTGTCCTAAAAATCCTGATTCACTGTTTGGGCCATATCTTGAGTTCTATAAGTCCGTTTTGGACGATCTTACTGTCCGCGCGAAGATAACGGAATTCGCTTTCATTCTAAAGTGGTTCAGAGGTCCAATTACAACTAGAACGGCCCAGAAATACTGAAGAAAAGTCAGCTACGAATTTTCCTTCAAAACAGAATCAGTTTAGGAAACATATTTTGTAGAAATTCTATTTTAACTCTATTTTGGGGAATTTCTTGTTGGGCAAGACTTCTAGAGCCTATATAAACACATCCTACCATTGTAATTTTGTAACATCATCGTTTTATTATTGTAACATAGAATTGCAAGGGAGAAAAGGAGAAGGAGATTCAACGCTCGTGACAAGCAACGGATCAAGATCTACTTCATCTTTTGTGTTCTTTTCCTATTAATATTATTACTTCCATTCATACTTTGTTCAATATCATGGTTTCACTTGATCCCATGATGACGAGAGGTTTAATTATGAACTAATCGTTGTCATGGGATTCTAACGGATTTATTTATGGAACTTAGTATCTCGATACTTTAAAGATCTGTGTGTGGTGTATAATTGATACCCTCGTATGGTTATGCTTAATTGATAGATGCGTCGCGAACATCTAATTTGTTAATCTCTTGTGAAGTGAAAGTGGATCTTGAGATTTAGAACTTGCCATGCTAGCATAGGTTCATAATTGTTTATCAATATGATTCGTGGTGTGAGATGAAAATACTTATACTGCCCTGTGTGATCTTAATGGATAACTTGCTCTTCAACCGTTATGTTTTCAAATTCTATAGACATATAGGGTCTAAGCATAATTGGTGCCTATTCTTCTTCTATCTCTTTTGTGGATGTATGTTTAGTTTGGTATACGTATGCTAACAGGTAGCGTGTACTTGTTTTGTGTTATCCGATCAGATATCAAAACCATTGCATATAGTGATTAAAGGCGTCAGATCTAAGGGAAGTATTTAATGAAGTTAGGATCCCATGTTTATTCTCCTATAAGTAATTCAATTTTAAATCTCAGTCGTTAATTAATTCTTAGTTTGTTAATTTACTTCTTAGTTAATTTAGTTAATTAAAACCCCAAATTGTTATTTGTCTTAGCAGTGAATTAAAGCCATACATTGTTGAATAGGTGCATCTACTGAATAGAACCATAACCAGATCTCTGTGGAACGAACTTGAATTATATTACTTGTGACCACGTATACTTGCGTGATTTTGTGTTAACAAGTTTTTGGCGCCGCTGCCGGGGATCATCAGTGTTTTATTTTTAGTTTATGTGCTTGTCAATAGTGGTCGTTAGCGTTCACTGACTCGGATTTCTTACTTAGTTTGTTTGTTTCGTGGTGTTTCAGGTACTTAGGTTTGTATGCGAGCACGCTTACAAGCTCGTTTGGAAGAACTGGCGGAAGATGATCTTGTAGAGAATATAGAGAATAAGAAAGAGGAATCTGAAACTCAAGTCGAGATGGCAGATGCAGCAGCAGCTAAGGCTTTGAAGGAGTATTCTCAGCCAAAGATCAATGATATCCAGTCTAGTATTATCAGGTCGGCGATCACGGCTAATAACTTTGAAATCAAGCTGGGCACTATTCAGATGGTACAGAATTCGGTTCAGTTTGGGGGTGCTTCTACGGAGGATCCTAACATGCATACTCGGGACTTTATCGAGATCTGTGACACTTTTAAGTTTAATGGTGTGTCGGATGATGCTATCAAGTTGAGACTTTTCCCATTCTCTCTGGGGGATAAGGCTAAGGGCTAGTTACACTCTCTACCACCTGGTTCCATTACTACATGGGAGGATCTTGCTCAGAAGTTTCTTACTAAATTCTTCCGTATGGCGAAAACTGCAACAATAAGGAACCAGCTAACTCAATTTCAGCAACAATCTGGAGAATCTTTGTGTGAGGCTTGGGAACGATACAAGGAGATGCTTCGTAGGTGTCCACATCATGGCATGCCCGACTGGATGGTTATCAATAGTTTCTACAATGGGTTGGGAGCACAATCTAGACCTATGCTAGATGCAGCATCAGGTGGAGCTCTATGGGCTAAGAGCTACGATGAAGCTTATGATCTTATTGAGATGATGGCTGCTAATGAATATCAAAATCAAACTCAGAGATTATCTCAAGGCAAGGTAGCAGGTATTTTTGAAGTGGATACAGCTTCAGCAATTGCAGCTCAGTTGAAGGCTTTGACTATGAAGGTGGATTCTCTTACAAATTATGGAGTTCAGCAGGTGGCTAGTGTTTTTGAGCTATGTGCGGGCGCACATGAGACGAATCAGTATGCTATTTCTCTTGAATCAGCACTGTTCGTGAGTAACTTTCAGAGACCTACTGCACCAGTTCCAGCCACCTATCATCCGAACAACAGGAATCATCCTAACTTCAGCTGGAGCAACAACCAAGGTGCTCAACAACCTCAGCAGCCCTATCAGCAGTTTCAGGGTCAGCAAGCAAGGCCATTTAATCAAGGTTATCAGTAGCAGTATGCTCCAAGGCAATCATATCAACCTCCGGGATTTCAACAGCAACAGCCCCAGGCTCATGCGGGGAAATCTTCTAATGAAAAATCAGAAATGGATGAGTTGAGGATGATGATTAAAAGCCTGACAGTTTCTCAAAAGACCTTGGAAAACCAGATGGGACAGCTTGCAAGTGCCTTACTTAGTAGGCCACAAGGAACTCTTCCTAGTGATACAGAAGCAAATCCAGGTAGGAGAGACAACAAAGAACAGGTGAAGGCCGTGACTTTGAGATCGGGAAAGGTTACATCAGATCCTAAATCAGCCGCTAAGGAAGATGAAGAAGTGCAGAATCAGCAAGTTGAAAAATCTGCAGTGCCTGACATTGAGAAATCTGATTTAGTAGCTGATGAGGTAGATGGTGAAGTAGAGAAGAGCAAGGAACCTGTTAAAGCTTCTATGGAGCAGTCTACAAAGAATACTCAGATCTATCCTCCTCCTCCATATCCTAGAAGACTCCAGAAGCAGAATTTGGATAAAAAGTTTGCTAAGTTCTTAGAGGTGTTCAAGAAGTTGCAGATTAACATTCCTTTTGTGGAAGCTCTTGAACAGATGCAGAGCTATGCCAAGTTCATGAAGGGTATTCTTTCTCGTAAATTGAAGCTCGATGAATTAGAGACAGTTGCTCTAACGGAAGAGTGTAGTGCCGTTCTGCAGCAGAAGCTGCCACCTAAACTTAAAGATCCGGAAAGTTTCACCATCCCGTGTACTATTGGCAATCTTTCTTTCAGTAAGTGTTTGTGTGATTTGGGAGCCAGCATCAATCTCATGCCCTTGTCAGTTTATATGAAACTTGGTCTACCGGAGCCAAAACCAACCAACATCTCCTTGCAGTTGGCTGATAGGTCGATCACTTATCCGAGGGGTATAGTAGAGGATGTCTTGGTGAAGGTTGATAAGCTCATATTTCCTACCGATTTTGTGATTCTAGATTTCGAAGAAGACAAGAAGATTCCCATAATCTTGGGAAGGCCTTTTCTAGCTACGGGTCGTACTTTGATTGATGTGCAAAAAGGAGAGCTTACAATGAGGGTGCAAGATCAGAATGTCACCTTTAATGTGTTCAAGGCCATGAAATTTCTGACAGAGGATGAAGAGTGTTTCAATGTGGAAAAGGTTGATACGGGTCAGAGAAAGAAGTTTGATCAGTTGTTGAGCGAAAAGTCGGACACACACATGCTAAAGCATTACATCAGTGATTCCATTGACAGTTCTTCAGTTTGAGATCTCTTGAATGTCAAGCTCGTAAAACTTCCATCCCATTTGAAGTATGTCCTTCTGAATGATGAGTTGGTGATTTTTAAAGTGTGTCAAGATAATGTATTAAGAAGGTGGATAATGGATGATGAGGTTGAAGAGTGTTCTTATCAATCAACTGTAAAGCATAAACACCTTAGAGGTGTGAAGAAGAAAAAGAAAAAGTCGATTGGAGGAAGAGGCAAAGTGAAGTTTGATTTAGAAAAGATGTGGGAAGATAGCAAGAAGGTTGTCAAACAATGGGTGAATGGTCCTTCTGCTAAGGACAAGTCGAATGCGATCTTCAAGCCACCATGATTTGAATCATATTTGTCCGGCTAAATGACGTTAACGACAGCGCTTCGTGGGAGGCAACCCATGTGGTTCCGACGATTAGGTAGGTTTCCTACTATTCTTCGTATTTACTTCCATTCAATGCGGACATTGAATATTTCAAGTTTGGGGGTGGTTTGGGGGATAAGTAGTATATATATATGTTAGTAGTTATGTGTGAGTCATTGTGTTTATATAGATATCATGTTTTGCATATTAGTAGTAATTCATACATGTATGTTCGTATTATCTACGTGTGTTTCATATAGGACATTCTGTTTTTTTTTATTTATTTTATTTACCATGTGAGTTCATTTTAGTTGCATTTTCATGGCATGCATTTTTCATGATTCCTTAGGACGAGCTGATTCTGATTGGTAGGTAGATGTTTAATTGAGTGTGGTAATGATGAGTAGAGGGTTGATTTATAGTTCCTACGAAATTGACTTACATGTTACGGAAACACAATAATTTCACAATCTCATTGGGTGCTTTTGGGCTAGGTTAGGGTCATGCTTGTTTGGATGGTTTGAGATTTAATCAATTGATTATATTTAGAATTTTCGTTATTCCCTTGATGGCGTAGGGACACTAAAGTCTAAGTTTGGGGGAAACCAGGGATTTCATGCTAATTGTTAATAGTTGTTGGCTAGGTGTCAAATGGCTAGTAGCCGGCTCATATTTATATGAGTAGTCTAGGGTTGGAAATGAGAATTCTCATTCCAGATTGCATGAAAAAAAAATCCAGAAAAAAAAAGAGTCAATAGTTCAATTGTTAAATGCAAAATTAACCACGAGTGAGCTCTTTAATACTCGAGTAATTAAGTCTGAGGGGACTTAGTCCTAGTAACCTAAAGCCTTGTGGTTTGGGATTGCTGACCTAACACTCGCTACATGGGTATTTTTTGTATAAGCCTTTTGGGGTCTCATTTATTGCATGGTTAAATAAGCATGCGTATTGTA
The DNA here is from genome assembly GCA_037693485.1 of Kitagawia praeruptora. Classification (NCBI taxonomy): domain Eukaryota; kingdom Viridiplantae; phylum Streptophyta; class Magnoliopsida; order Apiales; family Apiaceae; genus Kitagawia; species Kitagawia praeruptora. Next base: position 37,845,227 of record CM075346.1, on the reverse strand, counting down.
TATAGTAGTATGTGTCGTAGTGTAATAATAAAGCATGAATTCCTGGCTAACTTGAATAAGGATGGAGGTGTTTCAAATTTATGAAGTGTCTACAGTCTATTCTATTTATAAGCCTTTGATTGTCTTGGCGAAGAATAGGTATGATTTTTGACCTAGTGTTGGGAGTATTTCTGATGAGCATCGCACACACGCACGTTTCTGTCATGTATTATTAGTATACGGGGACTTAGTCGAGCTCTATTTGGATTTAGTTGCATTCTTTGAGATATTTGCTTGTTAGTTGGTTTTGGTGAGTTTGGAGGGCATCTTTGCATTTTCATATTAGTTGCATTCATGCATTGCATTGTTTTTGCATTGATTAGGTTAGATGGATTTTGTGGGTACATTCGCTATAGGCCCTCACAAGACCTTACTCGTCCACTAGGGCTGCCTAGGGGTTTAAAGGGCTTGTTGCATATGCCAAATGCAACCGTGATCACCTACGGAAGTGGTACTAGTTAGTTAGTTGTAATTGTTTATGCTTGAGGACAAGCATCGGTTTAAGTTTGGGGGTGTGATAAGTGGATTTATATCCACTTGGATCGCTTCAATTCGGCTTAAATTGATTCACTTGGGCTCAAGTTTGTTGTATTTTTGATGTGTTTCGTGTAGTTGTGCAAGGCTATAAGTCATTGGATATGGTGGGTGAATTGAGTTGATGTTGGTGTTGATTTTGAGTTTTTAATGAAGAATGAGGTCTTCCATACAATCCTTGGGAGATTTGGAGTCAAGCAATTGAAGTATGAAAGCCTTGGCAAAAAGAACGGAAGGAAACGAAGGCAAAACGAAGGAAATAACAAAGAAAAATATGCGGGCAGATTGGGTTCCAGGCCGCGGCCTCAGAACTCCAGGCCGTGGCCTCAAGGGTATTCTGTCCAACTCCGGAAATTGTCCTAAAAATCCCGATTCATTGTTTGGGTCATATCTTGAGTTCTATAAGTCCGTTTTGGACGATCTTACTGTCCGCACGAAGATAACGGAATTCTCCTTCATTCTAAAGTGGTTTAGAGGTCCAATTACAACTGTAACGGCCAGAAATACTGAAGAAAACTAAGCTACGAATTTTCCTTCAAAACAGAATCAGTTTAGGAAACGTATTTTGTAAAAATTCTATTTTAACTCTATTTTGGGGAATTTCTTGTTGGTCAAGACTTCTAGAGCCTATATAAACACATCCTACCATTGTAATTTTGTAACATCATCATTTTATTATTGTAACATAGAATTGCAAGGGAGAAAAGGAGAAGGAGATTCAACGCTCGTGACAAGCAACAGATCAAGATCTACTTCATCTTTTGTGTTCTTTTCCTATTAATATTATTACTTCCATTCATACTTTGTTTAATATCATGGTTTCACTTGATCCCATGATGACGAGAGGTTTAATTATGAACTAATCATTGTCATGGGATTCTAACGGATTTATTTATGGAACTTAGTATCTCGATGCTTTAAAGATCTGTGTGTGGTGTATAATTGTTATCCTCGTATGGTTATGCTTAATTGATAGATGCGTCGTGAACATCTAATTTGTTTATCTCTTGTGAAGTGAAAGTGGATCTTGAGATTTAGAACTTGCCATGCTAGCATAGGTTCATAATTGTTTATCAATATGATTCGTGGTGTGAGATGAAAATACTTATACTGCCCTGTGTGATCTTAATGGATAACTTGCTCTTCAACCGTTATGTTTTCAAATTCTATAGACATATAGGGTCTAAGTATAATTGGTGTCTATTCATCTTCTATCTCTTTTGTGGATGTATGTTTAGTTTGGTATACGTATGCTAACAGGTAGCGTGTACTTGTTTCGTGTTATCCGATCAGATATCAAAACCATTGCATATAGTGATTAAAGACGTCAGATCTAAGGGAAGTATTTAATGAAGTTAGGATCCCATGTTTATTCTCCTATAAGTAATTCAGTTTTAAATCTCAGTTGTTAATTAATTCTTAGTTTGTTAATTTACTTCTTAGTTAATTTAGTTAATTAAAACCCCAAATTGTTATTTGTCTTAGCAGTGAATTAAAGCCATACGTTATTGAATAGGTGCATCTACTGAATATAACCATAACCAGATCTCTGTGGAACGAACTTGAATTATATTACTTGTGACCACGTATACTTGCGTGATTTTGTGTTAACAATTATATCTGGTCCACTTGCTGTTAGATAAAGAAGAGACCCTATCATGCCTCTGTAGTTTTTCATATCTACTGATGCTCCTATATCTTTTTCCAACTTAGTTGCTGTTGCCATGAGAGTTGATGCAGATGAGCAATCAAGCATACCAAATTTCTTGAGAAGATTTCTGGTATATTTTGCTTGATTTATAAAGATCCCATCATCTGTTTGCTTCACCTGTAGGCCTAGAAAATAACTAAGCTCTCCCATCATACTCATTTGATACCTGGACTGCATTAACTTGGCAAACTTTGTACATAGTTTATCATTAGTAGACCCAAAAATTATGTCATCAACATATATTTGAACTAAAAGCAGGTCAATACCAGATTTAAAGTAGAACAAATTTTTATCAATAGTACCTCTGTTGAACCCACTTTCTTGACGAAATTGAGCTAAAGTTTCATACCATGCTCTTGGTGCCTGCTTAAGTCCATAGAGTGCTTTATCAAGCCTGTAGACATAATCTGGATATTTGGGATCCACAAATACTGGTGGTTGTTCAACAAACACTTCTTCTTCAAGTTTCCCATTCAGAAAGGCACTTTTCACATCCATTTGAAATACCTTGAATTTCTTATGAGAAGCATATGCTAGAAACATCCTTATTGCCTCCAATCTTACAACTTGAGCAAAAGTCTCATCATAATCTATTCCTTCCTGTTGTGAATAGCCTTTTGCCACAAGTCTGGCCTTGTTTCTTGTAACAACCCCCTCACTATCAGTTTTATTTCTGAAAACCCATTTAGTACCAACAACATACCTATTCTTTGGTCTTGGTACAAGGGTCCAAACTTTATTTCTCTCAAATTCATTCAACTCCTCCTGTATTGCTGTTATCCAGTCAGCATCTTGAAGAGCTTCTTCTACCTTCTTTGGTTCAATCTGTGACAAAAATGCATGAAACAGACATTCATTTGTTGTTGCACTTCTTCTCCTTACTCTGGCATCTAGATCACCAATAATCAAATCAGGTGTGTGAGATTTTGTCCATTTCCTAGCTGAAGGCAAATGACTTCTCTCAATATTTGATCCTCCCTCTCGATCCATGTTCTCCTGATTTTCTTGTTGCCTTTCTTCATTCTCTGAGGCTCCCCCTGAATGTGACTGCTCAGAGTTTGAACTGTCAGATTTTGGACTTTCAGAGTTTGAGTCATCAGAGTTTGATCCAGATTTTTCAGCTAACTCATTTTCAGAATTTGAGTCATCACTTTGAAGTGATTCTTCATGCTCCCCCTCAACTGGTTCTCTCCTTGTTTGTGGCTGAGAAGTTTCTTCAGTATTTACCAGTAGAGGTTCAGAGTTTAGCTCAACAGAGTTTGTCAGTTCTGCCTCATTAGAGTTTACTTCATCAGAGAATAAATCTTCATTTTCAAAGTGCAGTTGATCATGATCATCTACATCTTCAAGTCCAGTAATTTTCTTGTCATCAAATGACATATGAATAGACTCCATGATCACTTTGGTTCTCAGATTATAAACTCTGAATGCCTTAGTTGACAGTGGATACCAACAAAAATTCCTTCATCAACTTTTAGCTCAAATTTTGTCAACTGTTCAGGATGAGTTTTCAGTACAAAACACTTGCACCCAAAAATATGAAAATATTTCAGGTTTGGCTTCTTTTCTCTCACCATCTCATATGGTGTTTTTCCATGCTTGTTGATCAGAGTAGCATTTTGAGTAAAACAAGCAGTTTGTACAGCTTCTGCCCAGAAATAGGTTGGTAATTTTGCTTCATCAAGCATAGTTCTGGCAGCTTCTATCAAGGTTCTGTTCTTTCTTTCAACTACACCATTTTGCTGTGGTGTACCAAGTGCAGAAAACTCTTGCTTCACCCCTCTGTTCTTGCAGAATTCTTCCATTGTTACATTTCTGAATTCAGTTCCATTATCACTCCTGATAATTTTGACTTTGTGTTTTGATCCTTTGTCCAGTAGCTTTACATGCTCCAACAGAGTTTCTGTAGTTTCATCTTTCTTTGCTAGAAAATACACCCATGTAAATCTGGTGTGTTCATCAACAATTACCAAAGCATATTTCTTTCTTCCAATAGACATCACATTTACTGGTCCAAAAAGATCAACATGTAGAAGATGATAAGGATCAACAATTGAAGATTCAGACTTGCTCTTGAAAGATAACTTCCTTTGTTTGGCCTTTTGACAAGAATCACACAGGCCATCAACATTTAATAAAGATTTTTGGAGTCCTCTAACAAGATTCTTTCTTATCAGCTCATTGATGTTGTTCAGATTCAAATGAGAGAGTTTCTTATGCCACTTCCAACTCTCTTCACTGGACATTCTTGTTGACAGACAAACTGCTTTTCCATCAGAGTTTGTTGACAACCTTATTTCATAGATGTTATTGTGCCTGTGTCCAACTAGAACAACTTTCCCTGTAGATTTACTGATGATTTCACAATATTCAGGCCTAAAATCTACATGATATCCTCTGTCACAGATAGCAGATCATGCTTGAGTCTTGGAACCAGAGCTACATTTGTGATGATGACACTTCCAAGATTGATATTGCAATATCCCAGAGTATGTCCTATGTTGCCATCACCATAGGAAACTTTTGGGTCAGCCTTCTCCACATACTCTGATAGCAGGGCTTTATTTCCAGTCATGTGTCCTGAACATCCACTGTCCACGACTAGGGTACTCTCCCTGATGCCCTGCAATCACAAACATTTACTGAAGATTAGTTTTAAGGATCCAGACTTGCTTGGATCCTTTGGCTTTCTTAAATTTGTTAGCTTTTGCAGCGGAATTCACATTATCAGAGTTTAAGCTAACATTCTCAGAGTTTACACTTGCAGAATTAACCTTAACTCATTTCAGATTGGGCTTGGGTTCATAGTAATTATGATAAATAGCATGATAATCTCTGCAAGTATAAATAGAATGCCAAGTACTTCCACAATGTTTGCATAAAGTCTGTGGTCTAGTTCTAACATTAACTTTCTTTACTTCAGACTTGAGAGGTAAAGAATTAATGTTTTTGTTCTTCCTGCAAAAACTAGCAAGATGGTTAGTGCTACCACAGTTATGACATGTCTTTCTTAGAGCAAAAGTAGCAAGCATTGGATAATTACCCCGAGAAATGCCTACTTTACCATTCCTATTCTTTCTAGACACTTTCTGTTTCTTAACAGATTTTAACTCCTTAAGCTTATGCTTGAGTTGTTTATCTGTCATTAAACTAATATTAACCTGTTTAACACTAGTTTTTACTGGTTCCTTCTTAACAGTTCCTTTTTCAGCTTCAGACTTAGATTCATTTACTCCATGAACAAATTTTGTAGTAGGAAGATGAGCTCTCATTTTGACTTGATTTTGAAACCTAAGTTCATCTCCCGCACAGTAACCTAAACCAACTGTGTTTGACTGAAAAACCTCATTAGTGTCTTTTCCAGAATCAGTCCATGTTTTAATTATGTGATTTGCCTTCTCCAACTCAGATTCTAGTTGCTTATATCTTCCTAACAACTCCTGTTCGAGATAAACATCATCATCTCTTTCTTTCTGAACTTGTTGCATGTTTTCAAGTTTCTCTTCAACAATTTTATTTCTTTGTTTAAGTTCAGAATTCTCAGACATAATTCTCTCATTCTCTAAAGTCTGATCCTTTTAACTAATATGCAATGTCTTGAGATAAATTCTCAATTCAGCAGTATTATAAGCATAGGTAGTTAAGGGTACCTTATTTTCAGACTCTTCTGCTTCATTCTCAATAGAATCCATGAGAGCATAGTTGACTTCCTCATCTGAGTCTGAAGTGTCTGCCCAATCTCTGCCTTTTGTGATGAGTGCCTTTTCAGTTTTACCCTTCTTGCACTCAGGAGCATAGTGACCGGCCCATCCCCTTACACTTGTAGCATTGAATCTCAGACTTATCTTTCTTCCCAAATTTAGCCTCCTTTCTCTCAGACTTCCTGAAACTCTTCCTATCTGAAGTTGAATCTTTAGAGAACCTGTTTCCCTTTTTAAAATTCTTGAAACCCATCTTCTTGAAAGTCTTCACCATCAAGACAACCATTTTTCTCATTTCCTCTTCATCCTCAGAATCAGATGATTCATCAGTGTTTGAGTTAACATCAGAATCCGATGACTCACTTTCAGAATATTTAGCTAAAGCTTTTCCCTTAGCTTTCTTCCTTGATGCTTCATTCTTCAAGGGTTTCTCTTCCACCTTAAGAGCAACAGACTTTGCCTTCTTGCTTGATCTTCTATTTCTCTATTCCATTTCCAGTTCATGAGTTTTGAGCAACCCATAGATCTCATCAATTTCAGTATCAGCAAGATCATAATTATCTCTAATAGTGGTTTTTTTCACATCCCACTTTTCAGGTAGAGCAAGAAGAAATTTGAGGTTTGAGTCTTCTAGATCATACTCTTTATTTACCAATGACAAATCATTGATCAGTTTACAAAACCTATCAAATGTTTCTGTCATGGTTTCTTCAGACTTTGCCTCAAAATGCTCATACTCCCGTGTGAGTATATTCCTTCTATTCTTCTTGATAGCAGCAGTTCCTTGACATCTAACTTCAAGAGCATCCCAAATTTCTTTGGCAGAAGTGCAGTTAATCACCTTATTAGACATGACATTGTCTAAAGCACTATGAAGTAGATGCCTTACCTTTGCATCCTTAGCAATAGATGAAAGATCTTCAGGAGTCAGATCTTTCTTTTCCTTTGGGACTGTCTTAGCTTCTTGACCAGCAGTAGCAGCAGATAGCTTGGTAGGTTTATGAGGACCTTCATAAATTCTGTCAAGATATTCTGGATCAGTAACTTCCAGAAACATAGTCATCTTTACCTTCCAGATAGCATAATCTGCTGGTCTCAGAATAGGAACCCTAATAGTCTCATAATGACTCACAGTAGTAGGAGCCTTCTCAGAACCTAAACCTGTTGGAGAAGGAATCTCTACCATTGATTATTGTTTTGTGTGTGGATCTTAAACAGTATTAAGTAACAGATTTGCTCTGATACCACTTGTCAGGCCGAATACATAAATATAATCAAGATTTGTATGAGAAATTAACAAGAACACACGTTTTAACAATTAAAAACTGTTTGGAATTAATAATTCCTCCTTCAGTGATGTAAACTATCACAGAGAGCTGCTTAGGTTACAATGAATGATAATTCGTTGTTCGATACCCTTCTAGGGTTAACCTAACTGTATTTATAAAACATACAGCTACTGTACAATCGTTAAATTGATACTCCTATAATTTAGCTATACAATTGATATCAATCACGATTGCTACACGTCTTCTAAGTCAACACAATCTCTTTGACAGCTATCCAATCTTTAAAGATATTGCTTCCATAATTGTCTTCAACTATTCTTCAATCACTGTTGACAAGTAGACGCTTCCGTCAGACAGAGTTTACCAAACTCTGTTGCGCTTCCATCCCATCAGCGTTTAACTAAACTCTGACCTCCTTCCAGCTAAACTCTGATTTATCACTGTTACACATAAAAACACTGATTAATACTTACATCAATTATTTCTAACACTATATCGCATCGATACTTAACACATAACATACGTACCTGATATCTTATTATTAGATCGACTCGCAATTCACTAATCACTTAAACATATAGCACATAGCATATAGATCATGAAACTCACATAAGTCACTAATACACTTAACAGATAAACATAACTCGTAAGCAATCATGCTATTTAATACATACTTTATTATTTATAATTTCACGAAAATCGTACAGAGACTCCTTTATAATATAGACTATCCGTCGGAAAATATCCGACTCCAATGAAAAAATTATAACCTAAAAAGGATATAATTAAAAAAGGTGAAATGGCTGACTCATCACTATACTATACAAAAACTTTCAGTTAAGTCATCATCCCAAAAATGTTTACTAATGCGGCATAAAACTACAATTAACCTGTAATTGCATCATCGAACTTCAAAAAACTTGCACGACCGTTGTAATGCATATTTGACTATTAACGAAGAATTGTTAAGTCATGCCACATCAGTTGTGATGTGGTAACTCCGTGATGTGGTTGCCATGTCAGTGACCACGTCAAATTTCTGAACATGATTCATTGTTAAATTCTCTATAAACTTTAAAATGGGTCACTCAGTGAGAAAAAAAGTTTTTTTAAAAATTGTTGTGTCTTTTTAAAAAGGGTGAAATACCCAATTACCCATATTTTAATACAGAAAACCCAAAATACCCACGCACGGTGCTGAGCACCCAAAATGACCACTGAATACGCATTACAGAAAAGCGTACTCTGTGTTGCTCAATTCATCTAACCGGACACATCTTTAATCAGCTCAGACTACGCATTACTGCTTTGCGTGGTCCTGATAAGTGGAGTTTATATCCACTTGGAGCATTCTAAATCGGCTTAAATTGATTGACTTGGTCTCAAGTTTGTTGTATTTTTGATGTGTTTTGTGTAGTTGTGCAGGGTTGTAGCTATTGGTTAGTGTTGGTGTTCTAAACGATATTAGAGTGGAATTAAGCATTGGAATGAAGATTGGACACTTGTGTTATGCTACCAGTGTGACAACCCCAAATCCGGGGTCATAAATCTGGGCCATCACGGACCAATTTCCATTCAATATCAATATCCCTTGGGTCTTTTTTTTAAATATATCATTTAATACTTAAACAGTTGACCCCACACTAATACACATACCAGTCATATGCTCAGAGAACAACATTTACCATAACAAAAGTTTAGAGTTGAAAGTTAAAAGAGTTATTACAAACCAGGATCATACTTAAGTACTTTGTTGAATAACACTTCGACATGAAGCGTTTCAACAACCAAAAGTTTATTACATGTCTTCATACTTAATTATACATAAGCCCTCAGAACCCATCTGCCTCATCACTACCTCCGGAATCGATGCTAACGAGCTCTCAGAAGGTCGCCTTCCCCCTACCCTATTGCGGGGTGTTCTGCGTAGTATCGGCATACCTAGCTGTATATAGATAAGTAGCTGTATATTCATAAAACATTCCGTCTATTTTAAGAGTGGTAAATAATAATCAAATAATATTTATTCAACCACTAACACTAAAAAGAATATTTTTAATATAGTATTATAAACCATATAACCCTAGATAACAACTCATACCATTCTCTTTCATATCTCTTTTACCATAGAGCATATTCGTTCCATTCGTAATCATCTCTATATTCATATTTCATAAATCATATCCATCTCTCTTTAATTTCCCAAAATCAAGGAAATATATTCTTTGCAACATAGTAATAATAGAATCACATATATGTATATACATTCCATGATATCATTATTATTCCGAAGATAAATAATTTTCAAAGTAGGGATAGAAAGATCTTGCCTCGGTTCCGGTATCCTGACAGTATGGTTTGGGGCTCTTCCGGAGTTTCTATAACACAGAAGGACCGTCGTTAGAATACCACATCTCTTACTCACTACATTCTTATATAACAAGACCCTTTACACTTCAATATATGTTTAACGTATCATTATTACCCCAAATGTTCAAGAACTTAACCATTTATAAACTCGATCTAGGTTTTAGCATTTTCCACTATTCCCCTTAATAACCACACTCGACTGTAAAAATTCTCAGAAAATATAGATTTCGAATTTTAATGCAAGGTCAACTGTCAAGGGTCCTCTGACCACCCTACTACACTATCCCAAAATTTCGTGACTTATAAAAATGTCTAAGTATGGTAACTTTAACCTCAAAGTTGATACAATTACGTTTTCTTGGTTTCCGAACGTCTTTCAATAAAACTGACTTTTCTCCTAAACCGTTCATCAGATTTTAACGCACCTTATATCAAAACGATCCATGAACTAAGCTCTATCATTTCATGGTCAATTGGTAACCTAGACAGTAGGGTACCGTCCGGGTACAGGGGTCCAAAACATGGTAATTTACATCCTAACGAAAATCGGACATTATAACTGCTGTACTTTCGTAATTTCCATAAATCCAACTCCTCCAAATCAATTATCAAACACAATAATCATCACCTACACCATGTGTTCTTCATTACCCGCCATGGTTACAATCCCAAAACACTTCCATATTCAACTTTAATCACTTATAAACACTTAAATCACCATAATCTTAACATTTATACCACTTATCCACTACTTACATCAATATCCATCATAAATAAACAAGGACAAGAGTGATTATACCTTCTTGAAGCTTTAAAGATCCTTAATAAACCTTGATATATCCTTAAACCACCTTATCTTAGCTTGAAACAACTAAAAGAACCATGAAAATCAAGTTAGTTTCTTAGAAAACACTATTCATCACTATTCATCTTCAACTTCTATGATTTTATTTACCTTACTAAATGATGATGGATGGCTATGAAACTTTGTAGATCACTCTTTCTAACCTCCAAGATCACCCATGATTTTCCTCTTGATTTGTTATTGAAGTGAGCTAGGGTTTGTGTTTTTATTTTCCTTTTTTTTTGTAAAGAGCCGAATGGTGTTTTAGAATGGGGGAGAGGTGTTTTGCTTGGTTTTTGCTCTTATCTTCTCTTAATCTTGTTTAATCTAGCTTGTCTTGGAAGCCTTGAAAGATATTTGTGATTAAAACCATGTGAAATTACTAATTTGCCCTTAAACTAGTTAGTGGAAAGTGATGTAATCCTTGATGATCTCATAATTCCTTTTTTTTTTTTTGGTTTTCTTAAGTATAATGTTACTAATTCTTGTGAATGATAATGTGGGATGTATCCTTGTTATTTTACTAATCTTGGTTGCTTAATCTCCATATTCGTCTAATTGTGGTTCGTTTCGAATGTACCTCATTATCTCAGTGGTTTTTGAAATTATTTACGAATCCAATTTCCTTTTGTATTCTCTTAACTTAAAAATCCCCTGGTTAAATCTAAATTCACTAATCTCTCAATATATAGTTCTTATAATATTTCCATGCTCCTTAATATCCAATAGAAGCTTATTCGAAATCAAAATCCTCAAAATCCATGTTTCAGGAATTTCTGAAATCTAACGTCATTTCGAATCTCTTATTTCCATTGTACAACACTAATATGGTTTCTGTTTATTCATTTTATGTTTCCATTATAGAGTACCTATATACCATTTCTCTAAATCCTCGAAATTTACTATTCATGTGACCACTATAGCATTACTGAAGTTAGGGTTATTACATCCTTCACCCCTTAAAAGGATTCCGTCCCGGAATCACGTCAGAAATGTCCATAGATACCTTTTCATCTACACCTTATAACTTCTATACCACTTTCTCCATCCTTTTTCCTTCATAATATCTCTATCTTGTTTGCACAGAATACACCAACATAAACTTACTTGTCATTCATCAATATTCCTCTTTTGGTTTTGGGTATCGGCCACCACATTGGCCTCCCCTGAATGGTAGTGTATCTCACTTATGGTTTATCCCTATGTTGATCTCTATCATGACATAAAATATACACACTTCGATCTTATTATATCTTGTCTCTGTAAAATCTTCCAGAAATCCGACTAGAATAAGATTCTTTGAAACAATTGTAAGAAAATACTACCTATAATATATATTTCCTGTTCGTATATAAACAAGTCTGTGGTTTACCCCCAAAATACTATTATTCTCCTTTTCATAGAATTTCTAACCCCTAACAGATACTGATTTTCCTTATCTAGATTGTCAACCTACCTATACCATTCATTGACCACATTGATTCCTAACCAAACATTTACACTAAAATTTAAATACTAAAAAAAATGTTCACCTGCATCTGTATCCGGCTTTCTCAATGCTTCTCCTAAGGTCATGTTATACACTCTAGCAGTAGGCCTGTTTGAAGCAGTCACACTCTGTCCTGGCGCGGATGATCCACCGGAATGGCAATCTCTGGCAATGTGTCCTAGTTTCCCACACTGGTAACACTTGACATCCCTCTTAGGATTGGTATTAGCCGATGGGCACTGGCTAAGGTAGTGTCCTTTCTGTCCACAGTTAAAGCAATTTATTTCTAACGCTCTACACACTCCCGTATGCTTCCTACCACACGTGTTACAATCTGGAAATGGTGATCGCAATTGATTAGACTGAAAGGTTCCTGTGGATCTACCACCCTGATTCACAGTCTCACTGGTAGCCTTATTATTCCTTGACTTTCCTCCAAACTGGGGTTTTTGTCCTTTACCAAATTTGTTAAAGTAGCTTCCCTCACTTGAACCTCCCTTTGGACCCTCAAATTTTCTTTTCTTGTTCTCTCGACCTAATTGGGTTTGTTCATTCTCGGCCTCGATAATAGATGCCTTCTGAACCACCGCAGCATAATCAGTCAACTCAAATGGTGCCACTCTCGTTCGTAGCCATGGTTTCAATCCTTGTTGGAACCTTTTTGCTCTTTGTTCTTCAGTACGCACAAATTCAGGAACAAACCTAGACAGTTCTGTAAATTTAGTTTCATACTCTGCCACTGATAGGTTTTCTTGTTTTAACTCTAGAAACTTTATTTCCATTTGGTTCTCCAGGTACCTAGGGGAATACTTTTCTAAGAACACCCTAGTGAAACGCTCCCAGGTTATCACTCCCGTTCCTTCTAGATTCTTTTTAGTTTCCCACCAGTAATTTGCCTCTCCCTTTAAGAGATAGGCTGCAAAAACTGTTTTCTGGTCTTCCTCTATCCTCAGTATCTCAAAAGCTTTTTCCATCTCTTTTAACCAGGCTCTGGCTACTACTGGGTTAACAGTTCCCTCAAACTCTGGGGGTTTTAATGACTTAAAGGCACGAAAGGAGTTAGCTTCCTGATTGGGAAGAACAGGTGGTTGTTGGGGATTTTGTGGATTAGCTAAATTCTGCCTCAATAGTTCCATAAATTGGTTAAAAGGGTCACCACCCTGATTTCCCTGTTGACCAGTTGATTCATCTTCTTCTTCCTCATGATCTTGTTCATTATGAGCGTTTTCACCCTGCCTATTATGACTTCCTTCCTCTCTCTCATTTTCCCTTGCATTCATTCTATTATTACGCTTAGGCAGCATGATTCTGTATATAACAATATTCTTCATTAATCATCCAAAATTAGGGTACAATATACATCATTTCCATATATGCACAACTATATCATTAGTTAACTTATTTATGTATCCCAGTATTTTTAACTCCACACAAGTAATATTTAATTATAATACAACTTTGACAAATAAGCTTAGTACCTTTAGCACAATAACCTTTTCATTTAAGTCAATCACCTCATATATATATCAATATTTTTAAATCTCAACATTTAATATCAAAATACGATAAAATTAGGCAAAGTACATAAACTTCATTAATTTACATAAATATTTTACAACTTGTGGATAACATCCTACACTACTAGTCAATACATACATCATAGAGTACAAGGTTCGAAACCCCAAAAGCATAACCGTACATACTAACTTGCTATAACAAAAGCACTACTAGATGTCCTCTAATCAGACTGGGATTAAGACAGTAAACAACTAACCTAATCCCCAAAATGACATCCACAAGATGACTAGTCTGATTAGTAACTAAAACTACTACTCTGAATCACGGGAACGCTGCTCTGACAACGTCTCTGATCTGCACTACCATAGTGGTGACTACATCAACTATCTGAGCCCTCCATACTGGATCCCCTCTGTCTCCCAACATCCTCCTAATATCACCGAGTGCCCGTAGCTCGATACTAACTATGCCCAAAGACAACCCATCTGGTATCATACCTCCTCCTCCTCTCGCCCTGTCTAACCTCTACACAAGTGTATCTATAGTCCGACGGGACTCCTCCAGCTATCCCTGTAGGACAAAGTACTCTGACAAGAGAATAGCTGGCAACTGACCAGCTGGAAATATAGGTGCCTCCTGAGGTGGCATAGCAACTGGGGGAGGTACATCTACAAGTGGAGGTGCATCTACTGGTGGAGGTGGTGGTGGTGCAAATGGTGGGGATGGAGGAACTGGCTCCGTGTCCGCATCCTCGGAAGGGTCCTCCTCCAACTCATCCTCTGACAAGATAAAGTGTCCTGGTGGAGTAAATGGCTCTGCTGGATCCTCAAAAGGGTCAGGGCTAGGTAGAGGAGATGGAACTGGTGATGGCACTGGGACAGGTGGGACAGGAGTAGGAGTCATGTGAATGTCCCTCCACTCAATCGGCTCCTCAGGTATAACAGATAATCTAGGCCTCTTACGCAAGGGCATCTCCTCCTCAGGAATATCCGACCACACCCAAGAAGGACCTGCCCCATCAGGTCCTACATAGGGTCTACCAGTGTATGGCACTATGGCTACAGCATCCCTCTGCCTGCGCTCCTCTGCCTCCTCAAGTCTCACTCTGATCTCGTATCTCTCCATGGCCTCCGCGCGAACTCTCCTCCTGAGGTCAATGATAGCATACTCTGGAACCTCTACACCTACCAGCAGCAAGTCTCTAATCTCCTGCTCGGGTAGTCCTAGCTACTGGGGGTCCTGACCCGGCTCACCCATCTCCGCTCCCTATAATAAAACATAAAATTCTATTAGTAACGGTCTATAAAATTATATTCAATGCTTAAATTAAATACTACCTGCGATATACCACCCTTGAACTTGATGGAAGTTCACAATTTATATTATAACTGATACATTTATTATTATCACTCTTGTTCCTGAGCATTATGACTCTTAGCTCTGATACCAAACTGTGACAGCCCCAAATCCGGGGTCATAAATCTGGGCCATCACGGACCAATTTCCATTCAATATCAATATCCCATGGGTCTTTTTTTTTTTAAATATATCATTTAATACTTAAACAGTTGACCCCACACTAATACACACACCAGTCATATGCTCAGAGAACAACATTTACCATAACAAAAGTTTAGAGTTGAAAGTTAAAAGAGTTATTACAAACCAGGATCATACTTAAGTACATTGTTGAATAACACTTCGACATGAAGCGTTTCAACAACCAAAAGTTTATTACATGTCTTCATACTTAATTATACATAAGCCCTCAGAACCCATCTGCCTCATCACTACCTCCGGAATCGATGCTAACGAGCTCTCAGAAGGTCGCCTTCCCCCTACCCTCTTGCGGGGCGTTCTGCGTAGTATCGGCATACCTAGCTGTATATAGATAAGTAGCAAGAGTGAGCTATAATAGCTCAGCAAGATAATATTGTAAACTAGAATTTAAAATGTAACCAAGTATACATATATATACATATGTAAGCGGTAACCAATTATAAACTTTAAGGAAGAATAAAACTCTTATTTAATAATACATCATCCACTTACTATTATAAGAAAGAAATCTAGGATAATATAGTATCAGTTTCTCTTCTTAAATAATATAACAATCAATATACCCTTTCAGTGTAATATTTCAAGATAATATGAATACTTGAATAAATCTCTCACTATCATCTTCTCATTTCCTTCTTATGCAACAATTTTATAAATTAATATAAAATCAGTTTCTCTTCATCTATAACAATAATTCCATCGTTTCATATCATTTTCCCTTTTCAGTATACCAATCTGACTTCATCATTGATTCTTTATTCAAATATTTTGGGGGTTTTCACTGTTGCCGAATACGTGAGGCACGATGATCAGTCGTCCTCCATACCCGTCCCTTTTTACTACCGGTAGAAGGAATGAAGGCCACCTGCTAACATCATCCCTGGAGGAAGGCCACCTGCTAACATCCTCCCTTGGCATCTTCGTGCCGAATCATGAATGTTAGACTATGTCACACACAGCCCTGACACAGCCTCTTATGCAAGTTTGTTGCTAATCCCCCTTTTTATAAAATCATTATTCAATTTATCAACACCATTTCACATTTCCATTTCCGTATATCATTTCCATTCTCGCACATTATTTCTATAATATATATATATAACATAACACTTTGATTGTGATTCAGATATCTCTTTTATATTTAAGAATTCAAATATGGTTTTATATTCATAAAACATTCCGTCTATTTTAAGAGTGGTAAATAATAATCAAATAATATTTATTCAACCACTAACACTAAAAAGAATATTTTTAATATAGTATTATAAACCATATAACCCTAGATAACAACTCATACCATTCTCTTTCATATCTCTTTTACCATAGAGCATATTCGTTCCATTCGTAATCATCTCTATATTCATATTTCATAAATCATATCCATCTCTCTTTAATTTCCCAAAATCAAGGAAATATATTCTTTGCAACATAGTAATAATAGAATCACATATATGTATATACATTCCATGATATCATTATTATTCCGAAGATAAATAATTTTCAAAGTAGGGATAGAAAGATCTTGCCTCGGTTCCGGTATCCTGACAGTATGGTTTGGGGCTCTTCCGGAGTTTCTATAACACAGAAGGACCGTCGTTAGAATACCACATCTCTTACTCACTACATTCTTATATAACAAGACCCTTTACACTTCAATATATGTTTAACGTATCATTATTACCCCAAATGTTCAAGAACTTAACCATTTATAAACTCGATCTAGGTTTTAGCATTTTCCACTATTCCCCTTAATAACCACACTCGACTGTAAAAATTCTCAGAAAATATAGATTTCGAATTTTAATGCAAGGTCAACTGTCAAGGGTCCTCTGACCACCCTACTACACTATCCCAAAATTTCGTGACTTATAAAAATGTCTAAGTATGGTAACTTTAACCTCAAAGTTGATACAATTACGTTTTCTTGGTTTCCGAACGTCTTTCAATAAAACTGACTTTTCTCCTAAACCGTTCATCAGATTTTAACGCACCTTATATCAAAACGATCTATGAACTAAGCTCTATCATTTCATGGTCAATTGGTAACCTAGACAGTAGGGTACCGTCCGGGTACAGGGGTCCAAAACAGGGCAATTTACATCTTAACGAAAATCGGACATTATAACTGCTGTACTTTCGTAATTTCCATAAATCCAACTCCTCCAAATCAATTATCAAACACAATAATCATCACCTACACCATGTGGTCTTCATTACCGGCCATGGTTACAATCCCAAAACACTTCCATATTCAACTTTAATCACTTATAAACACTTAAATCACCATAATCTTAACATTTATACCACTTATCCACTACTTACATCAATATCCATCATAAATAAACAAGGACAAGAGTGATTATACCTTCTTGAAGCTTTAAAGATCCTTAATAAACCTTGATATATCCTTAAACCACCTTATCTTAGCTTGAAACAACTAAAAGAACCATGAAAATCAAGTTAGTTTCTTAGAAAACACTATTCATCACTATTCATCTTCAACTTCTATGATTTTATTTACCTTACTAAATGATGATGGATGGCTATGAAACTTTGTAGATCACTCTTTCTAACCTCCAAGATCACCCATGATTTTCCTCTTGATTTGTTATTGAAGTGAGCTAGGGTTTGTGTTTTTATTTTCCTTTTTTTTTTGTAAAGAGCCGAATGGTGTTTTAGAATGGGGGAGAGGTGTTTTGCTTGGTTTTTGCTCTTATCTTCTCTTAATCTTGTTTAATCTAGCTTGTATTGGAAGCCTTGAAAGATATTTGTGATTAAAACCATGTGAAATTACTAATTTGCCCTTAAACTAGTTAGTGGAAAGTGATGCAATCCTTGATGATATCATAATTCCTTTTTTTTTTTTGGTTTTCTTAAGTATAATGTTACTAATTCTTGTGAATGATAATGTGGGATGTATCCTTGTTATTTTACTAATCTTGGTTGCTTAATCTCCATATTCGTCTAATTGTGATTCGTTTCGAATGTACCTCATTATCTCAGTGGTTTTTGAAATTATTTACGAATCAAATTTCCTTTGGTATTCTCTTAACTTAAAAATCCCCTGGTTAAATCTAAATTCACTAATCTCTCAATATATAGTTCTTATAATATTTCCATGCTCCTTAATATCCAATAGAAGCTTATTCGAAATCAAAATCCTCAAAATCCATGTTTCAGGAATTTCTGAAATCTAACGTCATTTCGAGTCACTTATTTCCATTGTACAACACTAATATGGTTTCTGTTTATTCATTTCATGTTTCCATTATAGAGTACCTATATACCATTTCTCTAAATCCTCGAAATTTACTATTCATGTGACCACTGTAGCATTACTGAAGTTAGGGTTATTACAACCAGGGAGTTACATGTGTCATGATATTGAAGATGTTAGCTAATGCAAAAGAAACGGAGGAGAAAGGAGCAATATGTGTAAAATTTGGATTTTCTGGGTAGGTTGCGCAGTCTACACTGTTTTGGACATATCTGGAGTTCTAGAAGTCCGTTTTCAGCGATCTTACTGCCCACGCGAAGCTTGGGAGATTTTCTATAATATGGGACAGGTTTTGCACGAGCAGGTTGCGCGTGGTGGGCGCAGGCTGCGCGACAAACAGACTGATGGTCGCAAGTTGCGCGCGCGCGGTGCTGAAAAATTACAGTTTTTACTATTTTGGCCATATCTTGAGTTCTACAACTCCGTTTGAACCCCGTAAGCAGTCCACGCGAAGATAACGAGATTCTATATCATTCTAAAGTGGTCCAAAGGTCCAATTACTACTGGAACGATCCATAAATACTGAAGAAAAGTCAGCTACGAATTTTCCTTAAAAACAGAATCAGTTTAGGAAACGTATTTTGCAAAAATTCTATTTTAACTCTATTTTGGGTATTTTCTTGCTGGGCAAGACTTCTAGAGCCTATATAAACACATCCAACCTTTGTAATTTGTATCATTAGGGATTAGAGAACCATTACATATCAATTATTTAGGTTTATTTGTATATTTTCATACTTTGTTTTTATAATGGTTTCATCAGATCCCATGATGACGAGAGGTTCAATTATGAACTAATCGTTGTCATAGGATTCTAATGGATTTATTTATGGAGCTTTAGTATCTTGATGTTTTACAGATCTGTGTGTGATGTATATCTGATATCCTCGTATGGTTATGCTTAATTGTTAGATGCGTAGCTAACATCTAATCTGTTAATCTCTTGTGAAGTGAAAGTGGATCTTGAGATTTAGAACTTGTCATGCTAGCATAGGTTCATAATTGTTTATCAATATGATTCGTAGTATGAGATGAAAATACTTATATTGCCCTATATGATCATTATGGATAACTTGTTCTTCAACCGTTATGTTTTCAAATCTTATAGAGATATAGGGTCTAAGCATAATTGGTGTCTATTCATCTTCTATCTCTTTTATGGATGTATGTTTAGTTTGGTATTCGTATACTAAGAAGTAGCGTATACTTGTTTCGTGTTATCCGATCAGATATCATAACTATTGCATATAGTGATCAAAGGCGTCAGATCTAAGCAAAGTATTTAATGAAGTTAGGATTCCATGGTTTATCTTGCAGAAGTAATTCGATTCCAATTCTCGTTAGTTAGTTAATTCTTAGTTTGTTAATTTGCTTTTTAGTTAGATTTAGTTAATTAAAACCCAATTTGTTATTTGTCTTAGCAGTGAATTAAAACCATACATTGTTGCATAGGTACAATACTGAATTAAAAACCAGATCTCTGTGGGAATGAACTTGACTTATATCTATATTACTTGTGACCACGTGCGCTTGCGTGATTTTGTGTAAACAAGTTTTTGGCGCCGCTGCCGGGGATCATCGGTGTTTTAGTTTTGGTTTATGTGCTTGTCAATAGTGGTCGTTAGCGTTCACTGACTCAGATTTGTTTTTCTTTTCTATTTTGTTTAGTTGGTGTGTTTCAGGTACTTGAGTGTTTGAAGATGGCATGCGAGGAGTTGCCATGGTGGGTATATTCGAGGACACCCATGCCTCAACAATGTGAGCAGTGTTTGGGCGTTCATGATCCCTCACAATATTGTTACTACGAAGGAGTTGATCCATATGTCACTTATGAGGAACAACCATATTTTCAATACCATCCTCAACAGTACCAGCAAGATGTTCCAGATATGTCATATGTCTTTGGTAGTGAAGAGTTTCAACATCAGCAACCTATTCCTACTTTTCAGTCAGATGAGGTTGATGATTTGAAGGAGATTAGGAAGGAGATTAGGATGCTTGTAGAGAATCATGAGAATTCTATTAAATCTATGGGGACACTTGTTGCTCAAGTTTTGAGTGCCTTGGAACAAGAGAAACAACAATTCATGCTAGAGGCAACACCAGAAAATAACGATGACTTGGAGCAAGGTACTACATGCTTAATTGAGGAAGACAAATTCCAAGGTGAGGTGAGCATTCGCAAGCCATGTGAGGAATTTGATCATGTTAGGATGGTGGATGATTTGGAAAGGGCACTATTTGGGACAAACACTGATGAGCTGCACAAATTTCAAGAATTGGTATGTGCGTACCAAGAGGTTGATGATCATGGGAAAGATGCAGATCTTTTACTTGTCTCAGAGTTTAAAGATGGAGGTAGCGCATTAGAGCCAATGGAGGAAGTTCTCTTTGAGGAACCAAAGGCTTCAGCAACTTACATTTACCCTCCTCCATTATATTCAAGCGAAGCCCGCGATTGTGTGTTGTTCTACAAATTGACAGATTTTGGGTCAACAGATGAAGGCATTGGAATAGGAAAGAGTTGTTACACGAATAGGCCAAGCGAGGAGAAATGGCAGAAAGTGTGTCGCCGTGATGATGATGAAGTCTCGCGAAGAGAGGACCAGGCCAACTATTATCATCCTTAATGGAGGCTTGGAAGTAACGTCAAGCTATTGACGTTAAAGAAGCGGTTCGTGGGAGGCAACCCACGCTTTTCGGCATTTTTATTTAGGTATGTTTCCTGCTATCCTTTGTATTACCTTCAATTCAATGCGGACATTGAATATTTTAAGTTTGGGGGTGGTTTGGGGGATTAGTAGTTGTTGTTGTATTATGTGTTCATGTAGGATTTCATGTTTTGCATGTTAGTAGTAGTAAATTATGCTTATATGTTCGTGTTATCTACGTTTGTTTCATATAGGACATTCTGTTTTTATGTTAGTATATTATGTGAATCCATAGTAGTTTGCATTTGCACCCATGCTTGATAGGAATTTTGTGTTGTTGACGCTTTTGATTGAGAAGTGATATGCTTTGTTCTTGTGCACACACATACACTAGTAAGTTGAAGCTAGTAGACTTATTGAATGTTGTAAGTAATTAGAAGGACAAAAATATGTGCCAGTTGATTTAGTTTGAATGCTTTGAATACAAATAGGTGCGTTAGAGAGATTTTTGCTTGGGATTGAGTATGTTTTTTTCCACCAAGTGAGCTTTTGAGCCTATTGCATATTGCAATTTATTCGTTTGCTTGAGTGTCCATGGATTGTTTGCATTGCTAGCAGTTGTTTGAGGTCTTTCTTGAAACGCATGACATTATTTGACGATTAAAATGATAAAGGCAATTAGGAATTACCGTATATTTTCCCATATTACCATACCATGTTTACATGATCAATTAGTTAACCCGTTGAGCTTAATCCTATTTTTTCGGTGACATACCACATTACTTGCCTAGACCTTTTTCTTGTATTGGCCGTACATTAATTTGAACCTACATTGTCAAAGGCTAGTAGAGTGCTTAAGGGAGTAATAAGGTGTGCAAGGAGGGGTTTATTGTTGGTCTTACTTTTGGGGGAAATATTGAAAATTGGGTTTGTTTACTTGATAGTCGGCTTGTGTAATAAAATTGTGGGATCATTGTTTATTGTTTATATTATTGTTTGTGTTATATTTAGCTCTCGAAAAAAAAAGAAAAAAAATAGAAAAAAATAAGAAAAAAAATATATATATATATATATATATATATATATATATATATATATATATATATATATTATGAGAGCATATTTGTGTTTATTGTGATCCTACTTTAGTCGACTATTCGAGTGTTTTTGTTGGAAGAAAAATAGTAAAATTTTGTGGGGAGGGAAATAGGTGGTTGTGTATGAGTATTATAGTTCCTACTAGCTTGTGACACTTCACCTGTTTTGGCTTATTTGACATACCTTGTCCCTAGCCCCGTTACAACCCAAATAAAGACCTTTTGATTATCGTCATTGATGTATGTTGTGTTAAGAGTTAGATTGATACCAAATGTCAAGCATGCTTATGATTTTGTTGGAATTGAGTGATACACTTACCCTTGTTCTTGAGTGAATATTCTTTTGTGAGTGGATTGTGAGTGTTTGCTTGTTTTTGCGTATGAGATCCCGAGTTTTGTCTCAAAGATGAACTCTTGTAGGCTTAGCATGTTTACTAACTTATTCTTACATTTGACATGGACTTGTGAGAACTTATGCATGTTCATTGAGTAGACTATGTGAATACTTGCACTTTCGACACTAAGACATTGCGTATTTACTTTGATTCTTAAGTAGATATGGCATGAGAGGATTTGAAGGTATGGTAGGATATTAGTACTAGATTATTTGCATTTTCATTTAGTTGCATGCATTGCATTGCATTGCATTGGATTTTGTGGGTACATTCTCTATAGGCCCTCACGAGACCTTACTCGTCCACTAGAGCTGCCTAGGGGTTTAAAGGGCTTGTTGCATATGCCAAATGCAACCGTGATCACCTACGGAAGTGGTACTAGTTAGTTAGTTAGTGTTAGTTGTTTATGCTTGAGGACAAGCATCGGTTTAAGTTTGGGGGTGTGATAAGTGGAGTTTATATCCACTTGGAGCATTCTAATTCGGCTTAAATTGATTGACTTGGTCTCAAGTTTGTTGTATTTTTGATGTGTTTTGTGTAGTTGTGCAGGGTTGTAGCTATTGGTTAGTGTTGGTGTTCTAAACGATATTAGAGTGGAATTAAGCATTGGAATGAAGATTAGACACTTGTGTTATGCTACCAGGGAGTTACATGTGTCATGATATTGAAGATGTTAGCTAATGCAAAAGAAACGGAGGAGAAAGGAGCAATATGTGTAAAATTCGGATTTTCTGGGTAGGTTGCGCAGTCTACACTGTTTTGGACATATCTGGAGTTCTAGAAGTCCGTTTTCAGCGATCTTACTGCCCACGCGAAGCTTGGGAGATTTTCTATAATATGGGACAGGTGTTGCACGAGCAGGTTGCGTGTGGTGGGCGCAGGCTGCGCGACAAACAGACTGATGGGCGCAGGTTGCGCGCGCGCGGTGCTGAAAAATTACAATTTTTACTATTTTTGCCATATCTTGAGTTCTACAACTCCGTTTGAGGCCCGTAAGCAGTTCACGCGAAGATAACGAGATTCTCTATCATTCTAAAGTGGTCCAGAGGTCCAATTACTACTGGAACGATCCATAAATACTGAAGAAAAGTTAGCTACGAATTTTCCTTAAAAACAGAATCAGTTTAGGAAACGTATTTTGCAGAAATTCTATTTTAACTCTATTTTGGGTATTTTCTTGCTGGGCAAGACTTCTAGAGCCTATATAAACACATCTAACCTTTGTAATTTGTATCATTAGGGATTAGAGAACCATTACATATCAATTATTTAGGTTTATTTGTATATTTTCATACTTTATTTTTATCATGGTTTCATCAGATCCCATGATGACGAGAGGTTCAATTATGAACTAATCGTTGTCATAGGATTCTAATGGATTTATTTATGGAGCTTTAGTATCTTGATGTTTTACAGATCTGTGTGTGATGTATATCTGATATCCTCGTATGGTTATGCTTAATTGTTAGATGCGTAGCTAACATCTAATCTGTTAATCTCTTGTGAAGTGAAAGTGGATCTTGAGATTTAGAACTTGTCATGCTAGCATAGGTTCATAATTGTTTATCAATATGATTCGTAGTATGAGATGAAAATACTTATATTGCCCTATGTGATCATTATGGATAACTTGTTCTTCAACCGTTATGTTTTCAAATCTTATAGAGATATAGGGTCTAAGCATAATTGGTGTCTATTCATCTTCTATCTCTTTTGTGGATGTATGTTTAGTTTGGTATTCGTATACTGAGAAGTAGCGTATACTTGTTTCATGTTATCCGATCAGATATCATAACCATTGCATATAGTGATCAAAGGCGTCAGATCTAAGCAAAGTATTTAATGAAGTTAGGATTCCATGGTTTATCTTGAAGAAGTAATTCGATTCAAATTCTCGTTAGTTAGTTAATTCTTAGTTTGTTAATTTGCTTTTTAGTTAGATTTAGTTAATTAAAACCCAATTTGTTATTTGTCTTAGCAGTGAATTAAAACCATACATTGTTGCATAGGTACAATACTGAATTAAAAACCAGATCTTTGTGGGAACGAACTTGACTTATATCTATATTACTTGTGACCACGTGCGCTTGCGTGATTTTGTGTAAACAGGTCCTCCTGAATACGCATCACCCGAATGCGTTCACTGTATACACGCATTTTAAGGGTGCGTATAGGTTTTTTTTTAGTTTAGGTTTAAAAAAGTCCGTACAATCTCAATATTTCTAAAATCCAAAATGGAAAAGTTGAACCCCAAAGGGAATACAAATAAAATTTAAATTTTTAAAATAAAAATTTAATCCGGCGGCCTGATTTTTAAACACTAACGCGTTTAAAAATCAGGATAAGTTAGGGTTTAGGATCTAGGGTTTAGGGTTTTAAACAACCCTAAACCCCAAACCCTAAGTTTGTATACTGTTTATTTGTCGTTTCAAATATTTCTAAAACCCAAAATGGAAACATTGAACCCCAAAAGTTAATTGTTGAACCCTAAAAGAATATAAATAAATTTAAAATTTTAAATAAAAAATGGGATAATTTAATGAGGCCCAAATTTCTCCACCAATTGACCAAGTCAGCACCATTTAGATTAAATCTTTTTTTTCGTTTTTATTTACTTTTCCGCCAGTGTGTTCCACCACTTAGCACCACCATTCTCTTCCACCAGTTAGTTCCACCACTTAGCACCACCATTTTCTTCCACCACTTAGCAGCTTTGGGCATTATTTTTAGGGGTAAAAAACTAAAAATCCCTATACGCATTAGTATCATGCGTATATCATTGACAAAAAAAAACATATACGCATTAACATAATGCGTACTATACGCATTACTCTAATGCGCATGCCGTAGATATTTAGGGTAACAGATCGTGCTAAACGGTATTTTGGGCAATGGGATGCTGAAAAAGAGGTATTTTGGGCATTTTCTCTTTTAAAAAAGATTGCTATTTTTAATTTAATTAAATTGGAATAATACAAAAATTAAAATTATTCAATAATCTATACTACACTATTATAAGCAAAACATGGTATAATTGGTT
Organism: Kitagawia praeruptora; assembly: GCA_037693485.1. Lineage (NCBI taxonomy): Eukaryota > Viridiplantae > Streptophyta > Magnoliopsida > Apiales > Apiaceae > Kitagawia > Kitagawia praeruptora. The sequence continues at coordinate 37,819,712 of CM075346.1, read as the reverse complement.
GGTTGGTCGGCTAGTTAACACCTTCCCAAAAAATTTGTTAACACCTTACAAAAATAAAATGTAAATAAAATTTTATTTTACAAAAAATAAACCAAATATTTTACTTAGTAACAAACTCTTTTAGTTATACTCAAATCAATATTCAATTACATACTATTTGAATTATACTCGAATTAAAATATTAGTAAAAACATCCGTACGTGCATCACACGAGTTATAAGTTAAATAGTTAAAAATTACAAAAAATCCGAAAAACACTTACAATTCAGAAAAATTTGTATAAAAATCGAAAAAAGCTTTGCATGATTAGATAAATTTCACTTTTTATACTAAATAAAATTTAAAAAAAGCTACTTTTACGTAATATTTTTATATTTAGGTATGCATTTAAAGTAATAATTAAAATAAATAATTGCGATAATATTTATATTCATGAAATTTATAAAAAACAATTTAATAGTAAAAGCATTTATACAACTTAAAATTTTAAAAAAATGCATAATTAAAAAGTTTATATGCAACGTGCATTGCACGGGTTATACGCTAGTATATAATAAGTGTAAAAGTCATTTTATCCATAATGTTGTTGTCAAAATAATCTCAACTATCGAATCTAATATTTTTGAAAATAGACGATCAAGATTATATCATATTAAAAAAAATATAATCTAAAAATAATATAATTAAAACAAATTATAAGAGAAATGAATTTTTTAAAAAAATTATAACCTAAAAAGAATACAATAAAAAAGGATGAAATGATTGATTCATCACAGTACTATATAGAAATTTTCAGTTAAGTCACCATCCCAAAAAAGTTTACTAATGCAGCATAAAATTACAATTAACTTGCAATTATATCAATAAAATTCAAAAAACTTGCATAATCGTATAATGCATTGACTATTAACGGATAACCGTTAGGTCATGTCACATCATTGTGATGTGATGTGGTTGCTCTGTGATGTGATGTGGTCGCCATACCAGCGACCACGTCAATACTTAAATTTCTGAACTTCATTTATCGTTAAATTTTCTGCAAACTTTAAAATGGGTCACTCAGTGGGAAAAAAAAGTATTTTGAAAAAATTATTGTGTCTTTTTAAAAAAAATTGCTATTTTAAATTTAATTAAATTGTAATAATACAAAATAAAAATTATTCAATAATGGTGAGTATATTCGCTCCCTTTTATCCATTTACAAGCATATGAATTAAATGGATAAGCGTATGTTACATTTCACTTTTTTATTAAATTATAATGATTAAAAAATTCGAAGAAAATTTATCGTAGCTTGGAATTCGTTGATTCTGAACTTTTTGAAAAGATTTTTCGTTCTTTACAAGTTTCGTGCTTGAAGTTTATCAAAAAAATATTTTTTAGAGGATCAAAAAAATTTAAAACAGATATAGGTCTTTTCTAAAAAAAATTGATTGTAGCAATTTAAAAGCCTATGTATGTACAATTTTAAATTTATTGCAATTGTAATCATTCGAAAAAACAAACATTTAAATAATTTACACTTTTGGTACGATTAGTCGATGTCGGAAAAAAACGATTGAAAAATGTGCTATTTGAAAAATATTCCTTTTTGTTTTTGTATCGATTGAAAATTATATGCATTAAATGAGTAATTTTCATTTTAAATTTCACTAAATTGTAAACATTTTGGGTTGAAATTTTAGTTTCGAAAAATTTATACTTTTGTTAAAAATCAATAAAAAAATTAATTTGAAAATTTTGAATTAAAATTAAAATTAACTGATGACCTAATTGAAACTAATACAAAGTTGAGTGATGAATTCGCTGTTAAACTTTTTTTTTTTCCAGTATGCCACTTTAGCGTACAAATCACTTTTCCGTTAGGATTTTTAACGGAACTAAAGGTGTAAACCTAAATGAAATTTTTTCATAGTTCTAGTATTTGACTAAAAACTTTTTTGAGATGATGACTCGATTGAAAGGTTTTGTATAGTATAGTGATGAATTAACCATTTAACCAAATTAAAAAAGATTACATTACAATTTAATTTAAAAAAAGAAAATAATAATCTGAAAAGGATTTAATTAAAAAATGTTTATTAGGATTGAATTTTTTTTATTTTTTTATTAGTATTAAAAAAATCATTTTTACTATTTGGGCTCTATCTTGAGATCTAAAATCAGACTTGGATGATTTTACAGTCCATGCGAAACTAATAAAATTATCTTTAATATAGTGATGATTTAATAATTATTATTCGGATGGAAACACTTAGAATCTCAAGAGAAAATATAATTACGAATTTTTGCATTAATTTTGATAAGATATGTATGTTTCAAGGTAAATGGTCAATAGTTTTGAAATTGTGGATATCAGAGTTAGTTGTTTTCCCTTGATCAAAATTGGGCACTCAGTAAAATAAGGGGATTAAGGATGGATAAAGGTGTCCCAGTTATTTCCTTCACGAGTAACATTGTACGTTGAAAGTGGAGTAAGAGTGATTGGAGGATTTCTTGATATTCTTTTTCTCAAAGTTTTAACTAAGGCAGTATTTTTAATGATCTATCTTGAGATCTAAAATCAGATTAAGATGATTTTACAGTCCATGCGAAACTCATAAAATTATCTTTAATATAATGATGATTTAATAATTATTATTCAGATGGAAACACTTAGAATCTAACAAGAATATTATTATAGTCCATGATATTGATAATGATATTCAATTTTGAAAACCTAATTATATACGATTTAAATCATTGACATACGCCTTTTCGTATTTCAATATAATTAAATACAGTTTTTAATATATAAAATATTAAAATATAAATATTTTTTATGTAAGATCCAACAGCTTTCATCTATTGATTTTAAGATCTAACTGTTATTATTTATTTTGTCGTACTGAGTACCAGACTACCGATTATCAAAATTTTGGACAAAATCCCTTTTACACTTATTATTAAAATTGTATTTGTTTGTTAGTAGAACTATCTTCAAAAACTAACAAGGGTATTTTGATAATCAAAACGAATAATAATTAGAATTCATAAATTGAAGAGAATTTTCAAAACAAATCGTCAATTTCTCCTCTTTTTTGTTTCTGCGTAGATTTAATTGGAAAGTGATTGTTAAACCATCACTAAATTAAAGACTGTTTTGCTAATTTCACGTGAGCTGTAAAATCGTCCAAATCAAATTTTAAGAATTCAAGATAGAATACAAATATTAAATCGAACGTGTTAAATCTTTTATATATATCAATATTTTAACAAAAAATTAATATGTCAATTAATAACATCTAAATTTAAAAAAATTAATATAACTATAGATATTAAAAAAGGAATCGTAATTATAAATTAGTATATATAAATAGGCTAGCGTTCAAATAGAAACCAAACTTAAAATAGAAACTAGAAACCTACACTAAATAAATTATATTTCATTTATTTTAATGGCCCCGCTAGGGGCACCTTCACAAAAAACTTATAAAATTCTTGGCACTATTCAACAAAAATATAAAAAAAATAAAAAAAAGTTACTGTTCACGGGCCACGTCATCACGTGAACAGTACTTTTTAAAATTTTTTTTTTGTTTTTTTATTTTTTTGTTGAATAGAGCCAATAATTTTAAACGTTTTTTTGTATTGGGATACCCCTAATTTGGTCAATAGATTAGGTTGAAATATTTAATTTAGGTTTAGTTTCTAATTTTTATTCTAATTTAGTTTCTATTAGAACAAGACCCTATATAAATATGCATAGGTCACTTGAAACATGCTCATAATAAAGGCTCCATTACTTGCAAAGAAGCAAGAAATTATTTACTTGCTAAGAAGCAAGAAATTATTGAAATTGTATTGGTGCATTAGACTCCCGGGCATGTAAAGGTCAAGTGAGCCTTGCTCTTATTGGTTCTTGTTTTTAAGTTCGACTCTTTAGCTGACATACATGTACAAAGTATACCTTGATCATTGCTTTACCTTCAGCCCAAATAAATTACAATTAGGTGTGAATGTGTGTATTAGATTTGTCAGAGTTACAAGAATCCATTGGCATACGAGAAGCTCTTAGCTGGATTAAGTCCAAAAACTGGCAAGAGGCTATTGTTGAATCAGACTGCCTAGGAGCTATACAGGCCATTAGGTGTTCATCGATTAATTTCTCATATCTTGGGAGAGTCATTGATGAATGCAAGAAACTTCTTATTGACTTAGAGTCCCGTAAAGTGACTTTAAAATTTGTGAAACGATCCGCGAACTCGGTAGCTCATTATCTAGCGAGATACTCTAGTTCTATTGCTGATCGTAGTTGGGAGTCGGGAGATGCCCACTCTGATTTTCTAAATGTAATGTTGAAGGATTTGCAATCTTTATAAAATTTCTCCTTTTCTGGCAAAAAAAAAAAAAAAACGTAACAGGAGGAAAGTCGGTAGCGATGGTCAAGTTACATTTACATGATTGATAGGCAATTTGCCAACTCTCAGCATGCCTAGCTATATATTAGGGGACAAAATTAAGATAAGTTCAGAATGTAATTAAAGGATGATTTTGAATTCTTGATCATCCATTATCTTGTCTGGATTACTAAATCACTTTGCTTAACTTATTATCTTTCTAAACAGGCACTAGGAGAGTGACCCTAGCTTGCATATGGTTCCTTGATTGTTTTAAATCTAATTAAGCATCTTGTTAATGCAAATAAATAAAACAATAATGGTTATAATGTGTAATTTCAACCTCTATGTTTCACTAAATTTAAAATTAGACAGAGACCACTAATCTGTCAAACATCATGTCATTACATTTTGACTGTAACATAATATATACATGCATCCCTGCATCAGTATGTGGCATGGTTCTAAAAATCCCCGATTTAATCGATTAATCCCCGATTAATCCTTTGTAAGGTAGCTAGCCGATTCGATTTTTAAAATCCGATTAATCCTGTAAATTTATTTAAAATGATAAGTTTAATTGAAAATTAGACTAATATATTAAATATTATTATAATATCCGATTAATACTCCGATTAATTCTTCCGATTAATCCTCGATTATCCGATTAATCTTAAATCGGTACCTCAATCGATTTATACTGATTACCAATTTTTACAATCATGGTATGTGGTAGGAAGGCTTTCAACTTCTCTTTAGCAGAGAATTATGAACCAAAAAGACACCTTCCTCGTCATCACGTCTGCATAACAGTGCTCATGAAAACAAGTACTCCTGATACAGACTTTTTTTTACATGGATAGGTATGAAAATCGAACCTGATCGAGTTCATTCAACTTCCTTTCACCGCTCATAATCATTTAAGGGGAACGGTCAGTGGCAACCGTTTGCCACAAATCCTTTAACCAACATACTGTTTCAGAGCTGTTGGATCACAGCCGTTGGATCACGATCCAACAGCTCTGATTTAAAAAAAAAATTTGCACCGTATCGCATAAACTTTCTGCGGTACGGGCAAATTACCAAAATATCCTTACTGTTCACGTACCGCATAAACTTTCTGCGGAGGGTATTTTGGTAAATACTCCATACCGCAAAAAGTTTATGCGGTACGGTGTTGTTTTTTTTTAAATCACAGCCGTTGGATGATCGATCCAACGGCTCAGAAATCGTTTGTTAAATAAGACGTCCCTGTTAGATCTAAATAAATAACCACGGATCATCTTATGCAATATTATCAAGGTTACACGATAAAACTGTAGTACGGAAGCGTACCTGATTCCATGACGATAGATTATGTATACAGATTCGGGACTTGATCTTCCACAGACTTGATTCGCCTCTAGCCGTATCTCACTCTAACTGATGGGAATAGAGGAGTAGAGGTTGGAATAGCCTTGGGGACCAAAACCCTATTATGTTCTTTATATAGTACTCTAATTAGACCCCATTAACTCTAATCAGATTACTATTGGGTATTACACATTACAAAGCCCATACCGAATAAGATGTTATTGGACACTTTATTTTAGACCACTTAATTAGTCCAAATAGAATAAACATTAAATATAATTGTCTTTAATTTGTAAGCCCACAAATTATTATTAGATTATAAAAAAATAATCTAACAATCTCCCACTTGGGCTACAAATTGTTCCAAACAACAATTACATTCAATAACCATAAGTGCGCACCAAACTGTTTATTCTTTAGAAAACATCTTCCTTAATCAATCTGGTCCATCTCATATATAAACATGGAACCAAAGCGACCTTCGTCACATTGTCGTAACTGGATCCTCAATGATCACCACATAAATATATTCAATGACATAGATCAAGTATGGATGTGTAACTGGAAATTACATGCAATGTGATCTCAATCATGCCTATTTCCAATTGGTCCTTAATACCTTAGTGAGATCAATCTTTAATCTTTCAAACTGAATGTCAAAACCACAATTGAAAGATACAGCTCATATAGAGCAATAGAGAGAATAAAATAAATAACTTTATTCTGCAGAAACTCAAAAATACATAATGTATCACCATAGTGTCAATATCAAAACTGAGTACCGAATACAAGAACAAAACAAAAAAAAAACTCCCACTAAAACTGAATATCCTCCAATGAGACAACACCCATATGAGCAGTATGCCCAAGAAAAACTTTATGGTGTCAAAGCTTTAGTAAGTGGGTCTGCTAGCATAAAATTTGTTCTTATATACTCAATAGACACTAATTGATATTGCATTCTCTCTAACTTAATATTTAATGTCTATCTGTTTAGACATAATAAAAAAACTTAACCAGAAGTAGATTTTCTTGTATCTACACAACCAACATAATCAGAATCAGAATACATAATGATCTCCAAATTTTCCGATTTCTGTTAAACGAGCATGTAATATTTTTGTTCTTTGCAAGTACCTTATAACCCATTTAATTACAATCCAATGATCCATTCCAGGGTTACTTGAATATCTGCTTAACATACCCATAATGAATGCCAAAACCGGCAGGGTACTAACCATACATAAGACTCCCAATAGCCGAAGTATAGGGAATGTTCTGCATCTCTTTTCCTTCAAGATCATTCTTAGGGCACTGTTTGAGACTAAACTTATCTCCTTTAGCAACAGGAATACTTTACTCCCACTGAATGTGTGATATATCCACAAGTGCCATTATTGTCTCTACTAGAGGATCTACTAAGTGGCACTTCATCTTGAGCTTGTTGAGTTTGCTCTTCTTGAGCATAATCTTGATTTTGAGTAGGAAACTGTACAGGTATATCCACATTGTTATCTTGAACTACATGAGGCAAAGAAACTGATTCTTCCTCAAAGACAACATCCCTGACTTTTATCTTCCCCCTCAAACTCAACATCCTCAAGAAATCTAGCATTTCCCGTTTCGAAAAAAACTTTACCAAAGGATCATAAAACCTGAAATCCTTTATTTTTTCAGGATACCCAACAAAATAGCAACTAACAATTCTTGAGTCCAGTTTATTTTCATGCGGCTTGTAAAGCCTTGCCTCAGCTGGACAACCCCACAAAAAATAATTGATTGACCACAATTCATAAGGGGTTTTAGCTATTGCTTTGTTAGGTACTCTATTTAGTATGTAGGCTGCAGTCTTAAGTGACGTTGTTCACCGGATCCGTCATACCGACCATAGTACTCACCACCACGATCAGATCTGACAGCTTTAATCTTCTCACAAAGCTGATTTTCAACTTCGGCTTTGAAGACTTTAAACACGTCTAAAAATTGTGACTTTTCATGAATTAAAAATAAGTACCCATATCGAGAATAGTTGTCTATAAAAGTGATAAAATACTGTTGACCATTCCATGAAGCTGTAGGGAATGGACCACATATATCAGTATGTATCAACTGTAAGACACCAGTACTCCTATTTGCACTTAATTTCCTTATGTTTGTCTGTTTACCCTTAATACACTCAATGCATACATTAAGGTCTGAATAATCAAGAGATTCAAGTATTCCATGTGACACAAGTCTCTCTAGTCTCCCTTTAGAGATATGTCCTAAGCGCTTATGCCATAACATTGCAGAATTCTCTCTTGATAATCTTCGTTTTGTACCTCTTGATGTTACTTGCAAGGTTTCATTATGTGAAGCAATTGTATTTAGCAAATATAAATTATCAATCAAAAAAAACCAGTCGCAACCAAAGAAGAATTAAGAAATAGACTAAATTTATTATCTCCAAATGAACAAGATTAACCATATTTGTCCAAAACAGAAATAGAAACCAAATTCCGTCTAAATGACGGTACTACATAAGTCTCTCTTAATTCAACAAAATGACCAGTCTCAAAAGACAATCTAAAAGTGCCAATAGCTTCAACTGGAACTGCATTGCCATCACCCACATAGATGAATCTTTCAGCATCACTTGGTTTCCGGCTCCAAATGCAACCCTGCATAGAAATACTTATGTGAGTAGTAGCACCAGAATCTACCCACCATGTATTACTAGGCACAGAAGTCAAATTAACTTCAAAACAGACAAAGGTGAAAAATCTACCTTTCTTTATACGCCATGCAGCGTATTTTGGACATTCCTTCTTCACATGCCCAGATTCCTTACAAAAGAAACAAGTAATAGCTTGATCTTTAGTCTTTTGTTTCTTAGGCTGTGATTTTCCCACTGCAGTCTCTTTATCTTTAGTCCTCTTTCGGTGATTAGCCTTTGAGGTAGTTGCAACATGAGCACTTTCAGTCTTTTCACGCTTCAATCTATCTTCCTCTTGCACACAATGTGAAATGAGCTCATTCAGAGTCCACTTATCCTTCTGAGTATTATAACTCACTATAAATTGACCGTATTGTGCAGGAAGAGAGATGAGTACCAAATGCACAAGCAAGTCATCAGACAATTCAAGCTTTAGTGCCTTAAGTTTTGAAGCGATGTTAGACATCTCCATAATGTACTCACGAATATTTCCTTGAGCTTTATACCTCATCTGAACAAGATCAGCCAAAAAGCTTACTTGTCTCAGCCTTTTCGTTTTTTTTAAACGCTTTTCAAGCTCATCAAGGAAATCCTTAACAGATACCTCATCGGAGTCATTAGACATACCGCCCCTGAATGCTTCAGGAATGCTGCGCTTTATCATCATTAGACTTAAGCGATTAGAACGCTCCCACTTCTCAAAGTTCAATTTATCAGTATTAGAACTTTCATCCGTAAGAGAAGCAGGTTGTTCTTTCCTTATAGCATAGTCTAAATCCATGTAGCCAAGCACTAATAGAACGTTCTCTTTCCAGCTCTTAAAGTTTGTGCCGTTAAGCACGGGAATGGAGTTCATGTTGGCAGTTATATTAGCAGCAGATGCATTAACTAGCAATTTGGAACAAAAAAAATATAAGCCCGCATAATGGAAATTCATGTCATATGCATACATATTAGCACACAAAAAATACATGAATTTAAATACTATAGTGTGTGTGGGCCCATTCAAACAAGATACCTAGCACAACATTAATATTTAGTCTTTGGACAGAAATATTAACTTGCAAGTGGTACTCTCCACGCAGAAATCAAATATTAATAATAAATTCGGTCAAGCAATAACCTTCCTTTGGGCCGGTTTATTACTCACATGAAAAATTTATAATTATTACATATTTATTCCCGCACGTATATCCATTATTTGGCCATTAAATAATCTTCCTTTGGGCCGATTATTTTAATGCATAAATAATAAACATACACATCCTAATATTTCAAAATAAATAAATCTACACATAAATATCACTTTGGCAATATTTTGCTTCAACTCACTTATTCACGAAATAAAAGGACAAAAAATAAATAATCATTATTTTTTAAAAGAAATGTGCCCAAATCCATATTGTTGTAAAATATTAAAATAAATCACCAAAATATTTTAATACTATTTACAACCATGTTACAAATAAAATTTAAAATTTATCCAAAATCCGAAATACTATCGGAAACTGATTCTATTTACGTAGCGGCATACCACCAATACGAAAAACACAATACGGATATCAATTTTATTTATACGTATTATGTTATGTTGCTTTCATCATGTTAATTAAAACATGAATTGATTCAGTTCACTACCCAAAAAAAATAACCACTACATCAACTACACTTTATGATGGCCAATGACCAAAACTTACTTCATGCTCTACTCTGGTCATATACATGTAAACTGTATATCAATAAATCATGTAAACTTGACCTCCAGCAAACAGAAAAGAAATTGTGTTCGAGAATAATAATACATGTGACAATCATACATGTCTCCGACCTTTTAGAAAAAAACATAACATATGGATTCGAATATTAAAACAGCGAATCAGGCACATGATATTCTCAATTTCCATTGACAAACGAATTTCATGTATCATAATACCGGCAATTAGAAAACAGTACGATATAACCATCACGATTTTATAACGCATGTTACACATCGAGATTTAAAATAAATTACGAGATATAAAACAACGTAATTTATAAAATAATTATACAAAAAAATATAATCAACCCTAATAATTCAACCTAAGATAGGCTCGGATACCAATTGTTAGATCTAAATAAATAACCACGGATCATCTTATGCAATATTATCAAGGTTACACGATAAAACTGTAGTACGGAAGCGTACCTGATTCCATGACGATAGATTATGTATACAGATTCGGGACTTGATCTTCCACAGACTTGATTCGCCTCTAGCCGTATCTCACTCTAACTGATGGGAATAGAGGAGTAGAGGTTGGAATAGCCTTGGGGACCAAAACCCTATTATGTTCTTTATATAGTACTCTAATTAGACCCCATTAACTCTAATCAGATTACTATAGGGTATTACACATTACAAAGCCCATACCGAATAAGATGTTATTGGACACTTTATTTTAGACCACTTAATTAGTCCAAATAGAATAAACATTAAATATAATTGTCTTTAATTTGTAAGCCCACAAATTATTATTAGATTATAAAAAAATAATCTAACAGTCCCTGCATGCGTTTGCCAGGACCCGTTGCCATCATTTAAATATTGCATAGTGTAATTTCCGGTTCGTTCAAGTCTGAGTATGTCGGAGGAGTTGCAGACGTTATTTAAAAATTATTATATAGCAATCTAACCCAAGTTCTGGTGCCATTATTAAGTTACCACATTTCCTAACATATCAAGGTTTTGAGAACAATAAAGTAGATCTTACATCAACACTTTAATGCTTAATAGGGTCGCAACAACAAATATAGTTTTTTTTCAAATTTCTAACTGAACTCGTTTCAGAGCCTAATTTCCGATAGAGACTAACTTTTATGTTACAAAATTAGCCTAACATTGGACGAAAATTCAAATATTGTCGAAAGTTGAATATTATATTAATAAAATTTGGCACATATTAAATATTGTGCGGAAAAATTTCCCGCTCACGAAGCCTTTTGATCGATACTTTTCATCTGTCAGAAGTTCTCAACATTTTCATTTTAAAAAAATATCTAAAATCGAGAATTATATATTGGGTAATAAAAAATAGTTAAACTTCTGAAAGAAACCTTGTTGTAGGAAGCTTTCAAAATTTTCATATGTTTTTGAATTGTTATATCCAAAAATAATTACTTAATAAATTATCATTAGAAAAATTTTTTTGCCAACTTTTGACAGCGTCAAAAAATCCTAAATTCAATTTCAAATTTATACACATCCAAGTATTCATGCTAAATATTTTTATGATGAATATTACCCAATTTTCTAATAATTTGATTTTTCCCTCATTTTTTAAGTAATTTGTAGAATTATTAGATAAATTAAATAAAATTAGGAAACAAAGTCAAAATTTGATTTAAAATTCATACACAACCAAGTAGTCATACTAATTAATTTTGAGATAAATTTCACTTTACTTCCACTAATTTCTAATCATTTCAATTTTCATCCTTTTTTAAGTAGTTTGTAAATACATTAAAATATTAAATAAAAATAGTAAAAATGCCAACTGTTGTGGAATAAAAACTAGGTTATTAAATTACAGCTAGGGTTTGTATGTATTGAATGCTAGGGTTCGTGAGTTTCGTACTTTAATGGCTGCTCTCGTGCTCGTGGCTGAATCTGCCTTCACAAGATTCCTACGTACTCTGATGAATATCAAAGATCAAGCCAAAAAACGTAGTTATAGGGTGAGGGGTCTGACCCTTTATATAGGCTGAGAAGCCTCAGAATTATAGTAGGGTTAGGTGACTTGGTTGGTAAGTCAGCCTTGAGGAAGGTTCTAGACTCCTACCTTGTAGGAGTCTGTTTCCTTGTATGACTGTGTGCGTGGAGGCTACTCTTTATAGAGATAATATCCTTATTTGACTTGTATTTCCCAGCTGTTAATTAGCCCTTAATATTAATTACGAAATTAATATTTAATTAGGGTTTTGGGCCCTATTAATAGGCTTCATACTTGGACCAAGCTAGGTCTAATTAATGCAACATTAATTGTGTCTTTAGGGCTTATATTTAGCCAATATCATTTGCCCCCCAACTTCTAGGAAAACTGATCAGGTTTTCCTTGAAGTTTCAACGGCTTTTTTCGAGACTCGGGTCAGGGTTCATAATCGTTGATAAGTGGATTTTGTATCTACTTGAAACATTCCAAATCGGCTTAAATTGATTGCTTTGGCCTCAAGTTTGTGGTAGTTTTGATGTGTTTTGTTTAATTGTGCAGGGTTGAAGAAATGTCGATTAAAGGTGTAGTTTCCGTCGTTGTTGGAGTTGATTTATGATATGGAATGAAGAATGGAGACTAATGTCAACTATCAAGAAGTATACAAGTCATTAGGGATTAAAGACGGAAGCTCATGCAAAAGGAACGGGAAGAAAAAGCTGAAAAACGAAGAAAAATTAATTCCCGCAGATTGAGGCCGAGCTGAGAGCTCAACTGGCGCACTCAGCGCCATTTATGGCAGATTGGAGCGGCGCTCTCAGCCCCATTGCCGCCCTCAGCATCGTGGTGCGTTGGGAAAATTCCAGTTTTGCCCTTTTTTGATCTGAAATTGTATTCTGCGTAGTTTTTGACTCCTAAATCGAATTCTAGTTGTATTTTAAGGTATTTTCTTGCTGGGCAAGATGTCTAGAGCCTATATAAACACATCTAACGCTTTTAAACACATCATTACAGACAATTACATATCATAGCTTAGTTTTGCAAGGGAGAAAAGGAGAGAAGGATTCAACGCTCGTGACAAGCAACGGATCTAGATCTACTTCATCCTTTGTGTTATTCTGGATTATAGATTTGTTTTCTTAACTCTTTATTTTATTAATATTATTGCTTCTTTCTTCCATATCTTGTTATTTATCATGTTTTCATCAAATCCCATGACGATGAACGGTTCAATTATGGGCTAATCGTTGTCATGGGATTCTAACGGAGTTATCTATGTAGCTTAGTAGTTTGATTGCTTTAAAGATTATGTGTGGTGAATTCTTGATATCCTTGTACGGTTGTGTTTCATGTATTTAGATGCGTCGCAAACATCTAATTTGTTAATCTCTTGCGAAACGAGAGTGGATCTTGAGATTTAGAACTTGCCATGCTAGCATAGGATAGTTTGATGTTTTAACATCATGATTTGTGACATGAATAGAGATATTATGCTGCCCTATGTGATCTATGTGGATAACTTGTGCTTAAATCTTTATGTTTTCAAATTCTATAGAAATATAGGGTCTAAACATAATTGGTATCTACCCATCTTCTAACTCTTTTGTGGATGCATGCGTATTTTGGTACTAGTATACCGAGAGGTAACTTTTACTTGTTTCGTGTTGTCCGATCAGATATCAAATCCCACATATGTATTGATTAAAGGCATCAACTCTAAGTGAAGTAGATAATGAAGTTAGAGTCCCATGTTTATTCTCATATAAGTAATTCGATTTAATTCTCTTAGTTAATTAATTCTTTATTTTGTTAATTTGCATATTAGTTAATTTAGTTACTCAAAAATCCCAATTTGTTACTTTTCTTAGCAGTGAATTAAAGCCATACATTGTTGAATAGGTACATCTACTGAATAGAACCATAACCAGATCTCTGTGGAACGAACTTGAATTGTATTACTTGTGACCACGTATACTTGCGTGAATTTGTGTTAACAAGTTTTTGGCGCCGCTGCCGGGGATCATCGGTGTTTTATTTTAGTTTATGTGCTTGTCAATAGTGGTCGTTAGCGTTCACTGACTTGGATTTCTTACTTAGTTTGTTTGTTTTGTGGTGTTTCAGGTACTTGAATTTGTATGCGAACGCGTTCGCAGGATCGTAAGCAAGAACTGGCGGAAGACGATCTTGTAGAGAACTTAGAGAATAAGAACGAGGAAGCTGAAACTACAGTAGCAATGGCAGATGCAGCAGCAGCTAAGGCTTTGAATGAGTATTCTCAGCCGAAAATCAATGATATCCAGTCTAGCATTATCAAGCCGGCCATCACTGCTAATAACTTCGAGATCAAGCCGGGCACTATTTAGATGCTACATAATTCAGTTCAGTTTGGGGGAGCTCCTACGGAGGATCCTAACATGCATATTCGGGACTTTATCGAGATCTGTGATACTTTCAAGTTCAATGGTGTTTCGGATGATGCTATAAAGTTGAGACTTTTTCCATTCTCTTTGAAGAATAAGGCCAAGGGCTGGTTACACTCACTACCAGCTATTTCCATTACTATATGGGAGGATCTTGCTCAGAAGTTTATTACTAAATTCTTTCCTATGGCGAAGACTGCAGCACTGAGGAACCAGCTAGCCCAATTTTAACAGCAATATGGAGAATCTTTGTGTAAGGCTTGGGAACGATACAAGGAGATGCTTCGTAGGTGTCTACGTCATGGTATGCCGGACTGGATGGTTATCAATAGTTTCTACAATGGGTTAGGAGCACAGTCTAGACCTATGCTAGATGTAGCATCAGGTAGAGCTCTATGGGCTAAGAGTTATGATGAAGCTTATGATCTTATTGAGATTATGGCTGCCAATGAATAACAGAATCCAACCCAGAGGCTTTTTCAAGGCAAGGTAGCAGGGATGTTTGAAGTGGATACAACTTCAGCTATTGCAGCTCAGTTGAAGGCTTTGACTATGAAGGTGGATTCTCTTGCAAATTATGGAGTTCAGCAGTTGGCTAGTGTTTGTGAGCTATGTGCGGGCGCACATGAGACGAATCAGTGTGCTATTTCTCCTGAATCAGCACAGTTCGTGAGTAATTTCCAGAGACCTGCTGCACCAGTTCCAGCTACTTATCATCTTAGCAACAGGAATCATCCCAACTTCAGCTGGAGCAACAATCAAGGTGCTCAACAACCTTATCAGCAAGCGAAGCCATTCAATCAGGGCTATCAACAGCCGTATGCTCCGAGGGCACCATATCAACCTCCGGGATTTCAGCAGCAACAACCCCAGGCTCATGCGGGGCAATCTTCTAATGAAAAATCAGAAATGGATGAGTTTAGGATGATGATGAAGAACCTACAAGCTTCTCAAAAGATCTTGGAGAACCAGATGGGACAGATTACAAGTGCTTTACTAAATATGTAACAAAGAACTCTTCCAAGTAATACAGAGGTTAATCAAGGCAAGAGGGAGGTTCATGAGCAGGTGAAAGCAGTTACTTTGAGATCGGGAAGGGTTACAACAGATCCAAAATCAGCAAATAAAGAAGATGAAGATGTTCAGAATCAGCAGGTTGAAAAATCTGTAGTGCCAGAATTTGATAAATCTGATTTAGTGGCTGATTAGCTTGATGGTGAGAAGAGCAAGAAACCTGTTGAAAAGTCTATTTCAGAGCAATCTTCAAAGAATAATCAGATCTATCCGCCCCCTCCATGTCCTGGACGTTTGCAGAAAAGTCAAGAGAAATAGTTTCAGAAATTTATGGATGTCTTCAAGAAACTATCCATTAACATTCCTTTTGTTGAAGCATTGGAGCAGATGCCAAGATATGCAAATTTCATGAAGGATATTTTGTCACGGAAGAGAAGGTTTGAAGAATTTGAAACAGTTGCCTTAACGGAAGAGTGTAGTGCCGTTCTGCAACAGAAGTTGCCACCTAAACTTAAAGATCCAGGAAGTTTCACTATTCCGTGTACTATTGGAAATCTTTCATTCGGCAAATGCTTATGTGATTTGGGAGCTAGTATTAATCTCATGCCCTTGTCTGTTTTCCAGCAACTTGGTCTACCGGAGCCAAAGCCAACTAACATCTCTTTGCAGTTGGCTGATCGATCTATCACTTATCCGAGGGGTATAGTAGAGGATGTCTTGGTGAAGGTTGATAAGCTCATATTTCCTGCCGATTTTATGATTCTAGATTTCGAAGAAGACAAGAAGATTCCCATAATCTTGGGAAGGCCTTTTCTAGCTACAGGTCGTACTTTGATTGATGTGCAAAAAGGAGAGCTTACAATGAGGGTGCAAGATCAGAATGTCACCTTTAATGTGTTCAAGGCCATGAAATTTCCGACAGAGGATGAAGAGTGTTGCAGTGTGGAAATGGTTGATACGGGTCAGGTAAAGAAGTTTGATTAGTTATTGAGCGAAAAGTCGGACACACACATGTTCAAACATCACATCAGTGATTCCATTGACAGTTCATCAGTTCAAGATCTCTCGAATGTCAAGCTCGGAAAACTTCCATCCCATTTGAAGTATGTCCTTTTGAATGATGAATTGGTTATTTTTAAAGTGTGTCCAGATAATGTGTTAAGAAGGTGGATCATGGATGATGAGGTAGAAGAGTTTTCATATCAATCAACTGAAAGGGATAAGCACCTTAGAGGTGTGAAGAAGAAAAAGAAAAAATCGATTGGTGGAAAAGGCAAAGGGAAGTTTGATTTAGAAAAGATGTGGGAAGATAGCAAGAAGGTTGTCAAACAATGGGTGAATGGTACTTCTGCTAAGGATAAGTCGAATGCGATCTTCGAGCCACCATGATTTGAATCATATTTGTCCGGCTAAATGACGTTAACGACAGCGCTTCGTGGGAGGCAACCCATGTGTTTCGGTATTTTTAGGTATGTTTCCTACTATCCCTTGTATTTACTTCCATTCAATGAGGACATTGAATCTTTCAAGTTTGGGGGTGGTTTGGGGGATAAGTATTGTATATGTAGTATTTATGTGTTCATATAGGATATCATGCTTTGCATATTAGTGTAAATCATGCATATATGTTCGTATTATCTATGTTTGTTTCATATAGGACATTTTGTTTTTATTTGAGTATACCATGTGAGTTCGTTTTAGTTGCATTTTCATGGCATGCATTTTATTTCATGATCCCTTAGGACGATCTGATTCTGATTGATATGTAGATGTTTAATTGAGTGTGATGATGATGAGTAGAGGGTTGATTTATAGTTCCTAGGAATTGACTTGCATGTTACGGGAACAAAACTTTTACACAGTCTCATTGTTTGCTTTTGGGCTAGGTTGAGGTTATGCTTGTTTGGATGTTTTGAGATTTAATCACTTGATTATATTTAGAATTTTCGTTATTCCCTTGATGGCGTAGGAGCATTAAAGTCTAAGTTTTGGGGAAACCAGGGATTTCATGCTAGTTGTTAATATTTGTTGAATAATGGCTAGGTGTCAATTGGCTAGTAGCCAGCTCATATTTATATGAGTAGTCTAGGGTTGGAATTGAGAATTCTCATTCCAGATTGCATGAAAAAAAGGGAAAAAAAGAAGAAAAAAAAGCCAATAGTTTAATTGTTAAATTCAAAATTAACCACGAGTAAACTCTTTAATACTCGAGTAATTAAGTCTGAGGGGACTTAGTCCTAGTAACCTAAAGCCTTGTGGTTTGGGATTGCTGACCTAACACTCGCTACATGGGTATTATTGTATAAGCCTTTTGGGGTCTCATTCATTGCACGGTTAAATAAGCATGCGTATTGTTTATGGTATTATGTGTCGTAGTGTAGTAATAAAGCATGAGTTCCTGGCTAACTTGAATGAGGATGGAGGTGTTTTTAAGTTATGAAGTGTCTACAGTCTATTCTATTTATAAACCTGTGATTGTCTTGGCGAAGGGCATGTATGATTTTTGACCTAGTGTTGGGAGTATTTCTGATGAGCATCGCACACACTCACGTTTCTGTCATGTATTGTTAGTATACGGGGACTTAGTCGAGCTCTGCTTGGATTTATTTACATTCTTTGAGATGTTTGCTTGTTAGTTGGTTTTGGTAAGTTTGAAGGGGATCGTTGCATTTTCATATTAGTTGCATTCATGCATTGCATTGTTTAGTTAAATGGATTTTGTAGGTACATTCACTATAGGCCCTCACGAGACCTTACTCGTACACTAGGGCTGCCTAGGGGATTAAAGGGCTTGTTGCATATGCCAAATGCAACCGTGACCACCTACGAAAGTGGTACTAGTTAGTTAGTTAGTTGTAATTGTTTATGCTTGAGGACAAGCATCGGTTTAAGTTTGGGGGTGTGATAAGTGGATTTTATATATACTTGAAACATTCCAAATCGGCTTAAATTGATTGCTTTGGCCTCAAGTTTGTGGTAGTTTTGATGTGTTTTGTTTAATTGTGTAGGGTTGAAGAAATGTCGATTAAAGGTGTAGTTTCCGTCGTTGTTGGAGTTGATTTATGATATGGAATGAAGAATGGAGACTAATGTCAACTATCAAGAAGTATACAAGTCATTAGGGATTAAAGACGGAAGCTCATGCAAAAGGAACGGGAAGAAAAAGCTGAAAAACGAAGAAAAATTAATTCCCGCATATTGAGGTCGAGCTGAGAGCTCAACTGCGCACTCAGCGCCATTTATGGCAGATTGGAGCGGCGCTCTGAGCCCCATTGGCGCTCTCAGCATCGTGGTGCGTTGGAAAAATTCCAGTTTTGCCCTTTTTCGATCTGAATTTGTATTCTGCGTAGTTTTTGACTCCTAAATCGAATTCTAGTTGTATTTTAAGGTATTTTCTTGCTGGGCAAGATGTCTAGAGCCTATATAAACACATCTAACCCTTGTAAACACATCATTATAGACAATTACATATCATTGCTTAGTTTTGCAAGGGAGAAAAGGAGAGAAGGATTCAACACTCGTGACAAGCAACGGATCTAGATCTACTTCATCCTTTGTGTTATTCTGGATTATAGATTTGTTTTCTTAACTCTTTATTTTATTAATATTATTGCTTCTTTCTTCCATATCTTATTATTTATCATGTTTTCATCAAATCCCATGACGATGAACGGTTCAATTATGGGCTAATCGTTGTCATGGGATTCTAACGGAGTTATCTATGTAGCTTAGTAGTTTGATTGCTTTAAAGATTATGTGTGGTGAATTCTTGATATCCTTGTACGGTTGTGTTTCATGTATTTAGATGCGTCACAAACATCTAATTTGTTAATCTCTTGCGAAACGAGAGTGGATCTTGAGATTTAGAACTTGCCATGCTAGCATAGGATAGGTTGATGTTTTAACATCATGATTTGTGACATGAATAGAGATATTATGCTGCCCTATGTGATCTATGTGGATAACTTGTGCTTAAATCTTTATGTTTTCAAATTCTATAGAAATATAGGGTCTAAACATAATTGGTATCTACCCATCTTCTAACTCTTTTGTGGATGCATGCGTATTTTGGTACTAGTATACCGAGAGGTAACTTTTACTTGTTTCGTGTTGTCCGATCAGATATCAAATCCCACATATGTATTGATTAAAGGCATCAACTCTAAGTGAAGTAGATAATGAAGTTAGAGTCCCATGTTTATTCTCATATAAGTAATTCGATTTAATTCTCTTAGTTAATTAATTCTTTATTTTGTTAATTTGCATCTTAGTTAATTTAGTTACTCAAAAATCCCAATTTGTTACTTTTCTTAGCAGTGAATTAAAGCCATACATTGTTGAATAGGTGCATCTACTGAATAAAACCATAACCAGATCTCTGTGGAACGAACTTGAATTGTATTACTTGTGACCACGTATACTTGCGTGAATTTGTGTTAACAATCGTACACTAGTGTTTCACAAATATCGTCTTTTCGTAAAGTGTGGAGCGACCTACACATTTACGACGATTTGCCTTATTTGAGGCTAAGCAATTACTTTCTTGTAACTTCTGTTACTGAATTTTTACCCATTTAATTCAAGGAATTATTCATAAAGTTCCTCATATTTTTCATACATATCCTAATTTTTATGATTTGTACAGTACCCACAGGTATTATTTTTATCGAAACTTGCATGCTCATGAGCATTTGTCGTCAAAAATTAACATTTTAAAATAGTTTTCGACCAGAACTTTCCATTTCGACCAAGAATTTGACCAAAATTCTGGTCGAAATAAGGGCCTCAGAATTTCCTGCTTGAAGGGATTTTCGACCAAGATTCCTGGTCGTTTCGACCAGGATCGTGGTCGAAATAAGGGTCCAAAATTTTCCTCGTCGAAGAGATTTTCGACCAGGATTCCTAGTCGTTTCGACTAGGATCGTGATCGAATAAGGGTCCAAAATTTTCCTCGTCGAAGAGATTTTTGACCAGGATTTTTAGTCGTTTCGACCAGGATCTTGGTCGAAATAAGGGCGTTTCTTTTCTTCTGATCGAAAGATTTTTCGACCAGGATTCTTGATCGTTTCGACCAGAATCTTGGTCGAATCTTGGACCTTGGATTATCGGGCTTTCTCTTGACGGGCCTTTATTACTTTTGGGCCTTCGAGGCTTAGTTTATATTTTCTAGAATATATTTTTAATAAAATATCCTCTTTAGATTTATGGACTTGGCCTCCTGGCTATATTGGGCCTGTTCGTGCTTTTCTTAGTCCAGGTTCTAGCTCCTTCGTTTATGGTTTAGAAACTCTAGGAGCTTTTGAAATATCTTTGATATTTCTTCAAAATATCTTCCCATGGAACATTCCAGGATTGGGCTTGTGTCATTTGGGCTTTTGTGGGCTTTTTACCGGTCAAATATGAATTTTAACCGGTTACGTCAGGTTTTCTAACCGTTCGAAGTGATTTCAACCGGCTATACAATCCTATATAAGAGTGAGAGTGGAGAGTTTACTTCTCTCATTCTCACTTCTCACTTTTCATTTCTCACCTCTAAATTTTTGGCTAAGAAATCTTTCTCAAGTTCCATTCGAAGTTTTCTCGGCTAACTCCGGCCTTCTTCTCCGGTCATCTTCTTCATCATATCTTTCTAGGGTTTCAAGCATCGATTAATGGAGGACAAATCTAAAGCTCGCCTTGTCAAAATAAACTCAGCCTCTTCTAAAGGTACCATTACCATTCGTTCTCCTTATATGTCCCTTTTCGATATGATAAATGAGCGTGGGGACGACTACCCCTCTTTAGCTGAGTTAGATGCGTACGATTGCTGTAGTTCGTATCATGATACTAATGAAATTGATAGGTACAACAAATTGTATAGAATTAAAAAACCTTATAAACTCATTCCATCTGGGCCAGGTGACAGACCTTGTCATTGGAGGCCCAATGCTCTATGTGTCTGTAGGGAGAGTCTAATAGCTGGTCTTTGCTTTCCTTTTCATGATTTCATTCCCGTCTTTTAGCTGACCTTCAGATCAACCCCTGCCAACTCCCGCCAAATGCATGGAGAATAATTTTATGCTTTATGGTTTTGTGCCTTAGACAAAACCTTAGTCTATCAGTCCCCCTCTTTCGTAAAATCTTTCAAATTTATAACAGTCCAGTTAAATACCCTGGCTGGGTTTATATTAAGCTTCGCCCCAAGGTGCCTGCTATCTTTAACGGTAAGTCTGTACCTGATAACAACACGGGTTGGAAAAATGAGTTTGCTTATCTAGAGTGGGAGGGTGGAGACTGGGGTACTCTCTTTAGAAAGACCTTTTCAAAGGTATCAGACGGGAGTGCCAAAGGGATCACCCTTAGTCCCGAGGACCAAGCTGCTTTTGAGGCTTTAACTAAAGGTGATGGCGATTCTATAACCTGCCAGAGCCTTATAAACGAGGAATCTCTAAGGGGTGTAGGCCTTTCACGTGTTTCTGAGCGGGGTAATTTTCTTTCTTGTCTTGGTCTTTTATTTTCATATTTGACTTATTCAAACTTGTTTCTGTTGATATTTTGGCAGTTGCGAAGATGATTGTGGAGGTTGCACCCCCTCCTGATGACGAGACCTTTAGGATGGCTCGAGAGAAGGGGAGTGCTGATCCTCGAGAAAAGGTAACTGAGCGTTCATTCCTGCGTCCTCATAAGGTTCAGAAAGGGAACCTTAATTTTGGTGATATAGCTGGCTTGGAGGGGAGCTTCCAAGTAAACGTTCAGTCCGCTGTGTTTAGGCCTTCCTGGGGCTTCAGGAAGCGAGACTCTGTGGTGGGCTCTACAAAGCATGCAATGGATTGGTCGTTAAACTCGATCACCCCTCCTGATTACAAGGATTTAGTCCTGAATGGAGGCATTGGGGGAGTCGGAAGCATTTGGTTCTCAGGCTCTTGCTGCTATAAGTCTCAAACCTTGTCTTTTCAAAATTTTCATATTCTTTGCTTTATTTTTGCATGATCACTCTGTTCTTTTGTTTAGGCTAACGTTCACTTCCAGAGCTTACTCCACCAAGCCAAGGCTTGGAAGGAGAAGGCCAAGGGATTTTAGACTGAGTCTCAGAAGAGAAGTCTTCACATCCACCAGCTAGAGGAGCAGCTAAAGAAGAAAGATGAAGAGATGGTTGGGATGCATGCGGAGCTGGTTGTACTGAAAGATGACAAGGAAAAGCTGACTGATGACTATCTAGATTCAGCTGAGTACAAGACTCTTATGGACCGGCATGATGAGATGCTCTTCCCTAGCCAGTCTACTGATGGGTGGAACAAGGCCCTTGAAGCATTTCTGATGGGTTTTACACAATTTTAACAGCTTCAAAAAAGAAAAAAATCAAAGATCTTTTTTTAGAGTCATCTGATGCAAATGCAATCTCTTGTCACTGTAATAAGTTCAGCGAGACCACTGCTCTTTTCCGATTTTGCATTCTTTATGTCATTTTTATCAATCGATTAATTCCCGATCAATTCTTTAAAGATGTCAACCAATTCAAATATTAAAATTACCAATTAATTGTGATTTTGATTCCCCATTTCTACAACACTGTTTACAAAGCATAAGCTAGATTGGGTTCTTTCTGTTATGGCCAATACTCAAACTATGGTGGTTATTTTACCAAAAAAATGTAGGTGTAATGAGTGTCTTGTACAGAAATTTGTCTAAAACTTCTCCACTTTTCCTTATGTTAAACAAATTTAAATAGTAGATCATTTATATCATGTTTAAATATATATATTTGACTGATACAGGAAATCATTAGTTGTTGAGCCTGGTTCTAGTGAAGAGCTGTTTGGGGAGGATGATGCTCTGGTTAGAGAGCATGCTGCTACTTCAGCCTTAGATCCTAAACTTCCTCTGGTTCGATCCAGTCCTGCTAACTCTGTTGCAGATGGATCTACTACAGCCACCAGCTCTGAGGATGGTTCTCATGCTAAGGAGGTCCCTAAATCCCCTTGAGCTTATTTATTTATCTTCTGCTTATCTGAAATCTTGGTTTTTGTAACTTAACTCGATAGCCTTCGGGCTTTTATCTGTGTAATCTCTTGACTTGACTATTTATGTAGTTAGTTTCTTTTGCATTCACTTCCTTGCCTTTGCTTATAGTTTGTTAAGCTTTAGAGTTTTTCGGGTACTTGGCCCATTGGCTTGTACTAAACCCATAAGTTGGTACGAAATTTGTCTTTCATGTTTATAGTAACAAAACAAAAGAAGTAACTCAAAAGAAAGCAAAACAAACTTCATTAAGCTGTCAAAGAATGTTGGTAAAATGGGTTCAACCCTTACATAGATACTCTACTTCCTACTGAGAGCAACATGCTCTGGAATGGTTTCATTGAACCTTATTTCTACTTCTCCTAATAAATAGATAGAAAGCCAAGTCTTTATCAAGATAGCTTAAACATAATAATGAGGTTCACCGAATGCCAAGTCTGGGGTACCTCAACCCCGTCCAAGGTTTCCAGCTTATAGGATCCTCGTCCCAATGTCTTCTGGACTCGGTACGACCCTTCCCAATTGGGGGCTAGATTTCCCTTCTGACCAACTCCAGAGGCCTTTATCTTCCTTCGAACGAAGTCGCCTTGTCGAAAGAATCTCTCTTTAACCCTTTGGTTGTAATGAAAAGATGCTCTCTTTTGATGTTCTACATTCCTGGCATTTCCTTCATCCCTGACCTCATCAATCAAATCAAGGGCTAGTCTCATGCCTTCTTCGTTAGTCTCTGGTTCATATGCCTCAACTCGGGGTGATCCATGCATAATTTCAAGGGGCACAACTGCTTCGGCTCCATAAGCCAATAAAAACGGGGTTGCCTCAGTTGTCACTTTACAAGTGGTGCGATATGCCCAAAGTATAGGCAGCAACTCATCCACCCAGGTGTTCCTTGAACGTTCGACCCTCTTCTTTAGTCCATCAAGGATAATCTTATTGGCTACCTCTGCTTTACCATTAGCTTGTGGGTGAGCTACTGAAGTAAAACGAAGATCAATTGCGTTCTCTTCACAATACTTTCTAAACTCTTCATTGTTGAACCGTGTCCCATTATCCGTCACAAGTATCCGTGGGATTCCATATCTGCAAATTATGTTCTCCCAAAAGAACTGGGCAACTTGTTTGGTGGTTATCTTGGCTAAAGGTTTAGCCTCAATCCACTTAGTGAAGTAGTCGATGGACACTATAAAAAACTTCCTCTGTGCCGAAGCTACAGGGAAAGGGCCAAGTATGTCCATTCCCCACATTGCAAACGGAATAGGAGAGTTAACTGATGTCAACATCTCAGGCGGCTGCCTTACAATCGGAGTATGCTTCTGGCACCTCTCGCACCTCTTGACATAATTCTGTGCATCCGCCAACATCTCTGGCCAGTAGAATCCCAAACGAGTAATCTTGTGAGCTAGGGCTCTACCCCCCAAGTGCTGCCCACAGATACCTTCATGAACTTCCTCCAAAGCTTCCCTTGCCTCTTGGGGCCTAAAACACTTCAAGTATGGGATGACAAAAGACCTCTTGTAAAGGATGCCTTCAATCAAGGTGTACCTCGATGCTCTCACCGACAGCTTCCGTACCTCCACGGCATTGCCAGGAAGCCATCCAGGTTCCTGGTGGGCTTTGATAGGATCCATCCAACAGCCACCTACATCTATCGGAGCCACCAACTTCGAGTTGATGGTCGGGGCCTTCAAGACCTGAAAGTAAACACTTTCTACATAGTTATCTATCTCAGAAAAAGCAAACTTAGACAGGGCATCAGCCTTAACATTCTCTTCTCTCGGAATGTGCTCAACATAGCACTCTTCAAACCGAGTCGTAACAGCTTTCACGACTCTCAGATATTTTGCCATAGTTTCATCCTTGGCTTCAAATTCACCATTCACTTGCGATACCACTAGTCTTGAATCCCCACAAACTTTAAGATTCTTGACCCTCATGATTCTGGCTAGGCCTAACCCAGCTATCAAAGCTTCATACTCAGCTTCATTGTTGGTCGTTGGGAAGTCCAACTTCAAAGCATACTCAACCATGAACCCATCGGGGCTTTGCAAAACCAAACCTGAACCACTAGATTTTGTTTTTGATGCTCCATCAAAATAGAGCACCCAATACTCCTTCAGATCAGGTACAAGTTCCTCATCCTTATCCTCTTTCCCAGGGGTAGTTACCATCTCCTGCCCCCCGACTTCTTGGTTGTTAATGGTGCATTCAACCACGAAGTCAGCCAATTCCTGAGCCTTAATTGCTATTCGAGGCTTATACGTGATGTCAAATTCTCCAAGTTCAATCGCCCACTTGATTAGCCTTCCACTGGCCTTTGAGCTATGCAATATGTTCCTCAGCTGCTGGTCCATTAGGACTTGAATCTTGTGTGCTTGGAAGTATGGTCGTAGCTTTCTTGAGGCCGTTACCAATGCCAAAGCAAACTTCTCAATGGGAGAGTAATTCAACTCAGCCCAGTGCAATACCTTGCTCACATAATAGATAGGTTTCTGAATCTTATTTTCTTCTCGGATGAGGACAACACTCAATGTTTGTTCAGATACCGCCAGGTATAGATAAATAGTCTCTCCAGGACTTGGTTTGGCCAATAATGGGGCTTCAGCCATGTACTTCTTCAGTTGTTCAAAGGCCTCTTGGTTCTCAAGAGTCCACTCAAAATTTTTCACCTTTTTCAATGCTTGAAAGAAAGGCAAACACTTGTCTCCAGACTTGGAGATAAATCGCCCTAAGGCTGTAACTCGACCAGTTAACTTCTGTACATCCCGTATAGAGCGGGGTGGTTCCATGTCTAAAATCGTTTTGATCTTATCAAGGTTGGCCTCTATGCCTGTCTTCGAAACCATCAATCCCAAAAAATTTCCTGATCCAACTCCAAAGCACACTTGGCTGGATTCAACATCATCTTGTGGTGCCTCAGCACTTCGAATGCCTCTCTGTGGTGCTTAATGTGGTCTGACTTAAATAGGCTCTTGACTAACATGTCAT
Source organism: Kitagawia praeruptora (assembly GCA_037693485.1). Lineage (NCBI taxonomy): Eukaryota > Viridiplantae > Streptophyta > Magnoliopsida > Apiales > Apiaceae > Kitagawia > Kitagawia praeruptora. The sequence continues at coordinate 37,793,182 of CM075346.1, read as the reverse complement.
CAACATAGACCTCTATGGTCTTTCCAATCATATGGGCGAATATCTTATTCACAAGTCGTTGGTAAGTAGCGCTTGCATTCTTTAGACCAAAAGCCATAACGAGATAGCAGAAAACACCAAAGTCAGTTATGAATGATACCTTTGGGATGTCATCCTTGTGCATCTTAATCTGATTGTAGCCGCTGAACCCGTCCATGAAACTCAACATCTCATGTCCAGCTGTGGCATCTATCAATGTGTCTATCCTTGGCAGGGGACAACAATCCTTAGGGCATGCTCATTCAAATCAGTAAAGTCTATACACATCCTCCACTTCCCATTTGCCTTCTTGACCATCACAGGGTTAGCCAACCATTCTGGGAACTGAATCTCTTCAATAAAACCAGCCTCTAAGAGCTTATCAATTTCTTGCTTAATAGCCTCTAGCCTTTCTGGAGCAAAATTCCTCTTCTTCTGCTTTATTGTTTTCCGTTCAAGATCAACATCCAGCTTGTGAGTTATGAGTTGAGGATCAATCCCTAGCATGTCAGCTGCCGTCCAAGCAAACACATCAATGTTCTCTTGTAAAAGTGCCGTCAACTTGCCCTTCAAGGGTTCCTTCAATGAAACTCCTATGTAAGTAACTTTCTCAAGGTCGCCCAGCTCTAGAGGTATGGGGACCAAATCCTCTACTAGCTTCCCTCGGTGTTCATCATCACCACAGACATCCATGTCTTCAATCGGGAGTACCTGCCCCCCGACTCCATCAGCCCTCAATGCAGACATATAGCAACTTCTGGCCATTTTTTGATCACCTTTTTGTTCTCCGACACCATTACGAGCTGGAAACTTAATCTTCATGTGGTAAGTTGAGGCAACAGCCTTAAACGCATGAAGTCCAGTCCTTCCTAGAATTGCATTATCAGTCGAGGATGCCTTGATTACCAGAAAATTCAGCATCTGAGTAGCCTCCTTAGGTTCTTGCCCGATTTTCATGGGCAACTGAATAGTCCCTTCAACTTTGGACTCAACTCCATTAAACCCGTAGATGGGCATGTTGGTTGGGGTCAACTGAGAGTTAGTGTACCCCATCTTCACAAACGTGTCATGAAACAAAATATCAATAGAAGCTCCATTGTCTATCAAGACTCGCTTCACATCTGAGTTTCCAATTACAGGAGTTATGACCATCGGGTCATCATGGGGGAACTTCACCCCTTTAAGGTCAGAGTCATCAAAACCAATTGCGATTTCAGTCCTGGCACGTTTCGGGGCCTCTCCCACGATGTGCATCACCTCTTTAGCATACGCCTTTCGAGAGTTTCGAGTTGTGCCGGCCACTGTCGGGCCTCCCCAAATCATGTTGATAACTAGCCCTTGGGTATAACGACCTAGAATTTTTCGCGATATTTAAATGTTTGTTTAATTGTTAAATGTGGAAATTATGTGAAATACATGATAAGAATATTTTGATGAAGTCCAGATATGTGTGAAACCATGATTATGTGATTATAGGATGATTGGTATATGTCGTATATGCTCGTGGAATTTTATCTATATTTTTGGAGCATTAAAAGTATTTTTGAAATGCATTATTAATCTTTTAAAAATCATATAAAATCATTGGAGTTAATTTAAATAATGAAGTCTTTTGCAATATCATCTTTGTGACATTGTCGAGTTATAAAAATTAGTGTGGATATTTAATTGTGTGATTTGGTATTTTGAAATGATTTAAAAAGCATTATTTCATCTAAGGAGTCTTTATTTCGAAAATTCGTATAAAATTCATTTTTGATCCAAATATTATTTTAAAAATATGGGAATGCTTCTAATTTCATAAACTTTATTTTTAAAAATTTTAGTTTTATTTATCTCCCCATTATTTATTTAATTTCGATTTAAAAGTGATTAAAAGTTGGATTTTCAGCAAAGTAGAATAAAAATTATAAAATGTCATTGTTACCCCCTGTTTAAATCATAAGAGGCAACATGCCTCTTCTCCCTTTCATTTTTCATCCCTCACCTGTTCATTCTCTCTGTTCTCTCTCCGTGAGCTTCTTGGCTCGGTTTTCGTATTTCCTTACATGCAAACACTTTTTCTTACTTGTTGGCTTCGATTCTTATATATTCATGATGCCCATGATTTCTAGTTTTTGATTATGTAACTTGTTCATGTTGGTATTGTGATTGGTAGAGTATGTATATGTGTGTATATGAGTATATAGGCGGGTGTTTACTCATTTTTGGCTTTGATATTGAACTGATTACCCTTGTTCTTGTTATTCAGTCGACATTAGTGTTGATTTGGTGGAGTTTGGGAAGGAAACCCGACTGTTGGGCACCCCCGAACGCCGCGACCGCCGGTGGTGAACTCCGGTGAGCCGGCGAGAGAGGCGGTGATGAATTTTCTGAGCCTAACTAATAATCAAAAAAAAAAATTGTAACCTTGTTTGGATTGATGCATGTTGATTGTATGTTGATTTTATGGATTTTCAAATTTTAATAGTTAAATTCGATATATATGTATCGTTAAATGCTTGATATTTATTTGATATCGTTACGAAATGATTTGATATGAATTTTCTGAAATGATCTTCAAAGTTATAGGCTGCATGTAGAAATCTTTCGAATCATATAGATTAATTCGAATTTTTAATTACAAATGTGAATTATTCGGTTGACATGGAAATTATAATTTTGATTTATGCTTATTAATTAATTTAAGGTGTAAATTCGGAATTTAAAATGATTTCATGTGTTAATTTTGGATATATGTGAGTTAAGATTCGAACTTTAGATTTTAAGAATGAATTGTGTGATTTTGATAATTAAATAATACAAATGTTTAGTATTGATTTTGAATTATGTCGAAAGCATGATGTGAGTAGCAAGTAGTATGATTATAAATCCATTGGGCTTGTAAGTGGACTTTTAATCCATCGTAGGTACTCGATTATGTATTGGAGTCGGATATTTTCCGACGGATAGTCTATATTATAAAGGAGACTCTGTCCGATTTTCGTGAAATTATAAATAATAAAGTATGTATTAAATAGCATGATTTCTTGCGAGTTATGTTTATCTGTTAAGTGTATAAGTGGCTTATGTGAGTTTCATGATCTATATGCTATGTGCTATATGTTTAAGTGATTAGTAAATTGCGAGTCGATCTAATAATATGATATCAGGTACGTATGTTATGTGTTAAGTATCGATGCGATATAGGAATCGTTTGGGTAGATTAAAATGAGACGATTAAGTGATATAGTATTCTAAAGTAGTGATTATGAATTATGTAGATACGAAGGACGTAGGCCCTAGCAATAAAGGGAAAGCGAAGGTTGAGTACAAGTAGACTGAGCTGAGCTGTTGCATTCTACCGGAGGCAAGTAACTCTGTCTTTACTTGCAGTTACTTTCTTAAACTGATATACCATGTTGATTCAAGCATGCCTATCTTATACCATGTTGCTCATAAATCTTGTTTAGCCATTTTATTCATATAACCAGAATTCTATGATCAACTGGTTTATAAATAAGAAGTTCTAAAGTAGCCTGATTCTTTTTAATTGCTTCTTGACCATATATGCCATACTACTTTCTAGAGTCAAACTAAATTGGCTAACAGATAAACCACTATTCTAGTTAACCTATGTCCATTTTCAGCTGAACATATGTTGACCCTAAAACCTATAAAATTCTTTATGATCTAGCTGCTGATTCAGAAACTTAAAATACCTTTAATCTTATTCTTAAAACTTGAATTCCTGATCAATTGCCTTGATGCCTTGATTCTATATCTTCTTGATCCAGACTTGTATCTTTGATCCTTTAATGTTAGAAAATCTAGTCAAACCCTTTGACTTTTATCATTGCAAACTAAAATGAGTTGTTTTCTTAAAACTACCTTGAAAACACCTAGACTGGGCTGATTTTTTATTAGAGAGTCGAAAGTGCTTCGAGGTAAGGATTTCGGAAATGTTAAGAGTTGAAATGTTTTATGAAGATAAACTAAGTTTCATAAATTGGAATAGTTTTAAAATGAAAGGTTTTATAATATATATTAGGAACTCCATCTAAATGGTTTTACGGATTCCTGACGATTGGAGAGACGGAACAACGGATAATGCCGGTTCCATCAATTTTTGAGGTGTATTAATTGTGTAGTTCTGGTCTGTCCAGTTCGACACCTTTATAGGCCAATGTGTTGCCTCTTGGGAACCCAAGCTATCCTAATGAAAGGAATTGATGTCTAGAGGGACTTTGTGTCCGGTATGAGAACTTTATGGGCTGATCACCCGTATTGTCTGTTAAGGTGAAATAAAAAAACTCTAATCAGTTTTTCTTAAAATTATGATTTCTTTAATTTAATTAGAAAATGAAGTTGGTTTACCATTGGAAATATCTTTCGTTTCACACAGCTTTGAAGTTATTTATTGCTATCTTGTTATCGGTAAACTTTATGTCAAATGCCATACCAGGACCGTTGCTATCACTTTCGGACAAACATGCTATATTTTAATTTACTATCATCCCTCGAAATATTATATTATGTTGTTCAGTTGAGATTTTTAGTTACTTGCTGAGTGTTGGCTCATTATTATTCTGTGTCTAACCTTTTTGACAGTAAAATAAGCATCATGGTCCGTACTATGCAAACTACGAGGAAGCGCACCTTTCATGAACCCGACTTGGTTCATTTCCATGTAGCTCCTGAGGTAGATGCAATAACAGCTCAGTGAGGAGATCTTAAGTTAGTTGTGAGAACTAGCAGTAGTTCTTTTGAGAACTTGGGTTTGTAATAATATTTTGAATTCAGGATTGTAATAGTAATAACTTAGTTAGATGATGGCTTGCTTGTTTCATACCATTACCAGTGTTAGATCTTAGATAGTAGTGTAGGGACCAGTCAGCATGTTATATTAATATTCTTATATTAGGTTGTATGCATCTAGATGTGTGTCAGTGACCCTTCGATCTGGGCCCCTGGTCGGGAGGGCGTCACAGGTTGGTATCAGAGCCACGGGTTTTGGTCACTGAAACAAGCCAGGAATTTAGGATCATTAATAAAAAAAGTATATACAATTAGGTTTCAAGAGTGATAGATGCTAGGGAGTGATTATAGGTTTAAGTTTTCTTTCTACGCTAGATTTTAGGACTAACCTAGTTTAACTCGTTTATATTCTACATGTATATATATATATATATTTGATTATCAGGATATGGATCTTGCCGACGATGCACCTCCCCTACCTTCCGATTCTAGTAGCTCTTCCGAGGAGTCTGATCCTTCAGAGATGATATCTGATGCTGATGATAAGACGGAGTCCGATGTGCTAGTATCCGATTCTGAGGTTAAGAGTCCCACGACCCGTGCCGACATCCCTGCCCCTATCACCGAGCATGTGCCTGAGTCCGACCCTGTATCTGAGCCTGTCTCTGACCCCGTGCCTGTTTCTGTCCCAGTACCAGTCGTGACCCCTTTTGTCATTGAGCACGGTGAGTCATCTATCGGACCCTACTCACTTCCCGAGGTTACACCTTTGCACACCTACGCTGAGATAGTCCGTACTTGTGAGAATTTGACGAGCAGGAAGGATGAGCTTTTGGAATTAATCAAGCAAATGAAGGACAAGGCGCAGCGTCAGGTTGACTTATCTACGATTGATTGGGATAGTCGTATTGATTTAGCCCAAAGGATCACCCAGCAGCGCTTTCTTGAGGTTCCCCTGTCTAGGCCTGTTTATGATGAGCTTTGCCGACTTTCGGGCTTGATTGCATGGATGATGTGCGAGCATATATGGTGAGACCCGACGTTCTCGTGATTAAGGATGGTTGCTGTGGAGATGGTGGTGAGTTGGACATTTGGTGGAGCCCACTAGTTTTAGCTTGAGTACTACTAGTATAGGATGTTTTCCAGTTTTCCTAGTACTAGTAGACGGATTGTTGTTGTTTAGATATTTTCTTTCAGTTCTATTGTAGAAGGGTTGAATACCCTTGACTTATGATGGTGGATCTTTTATGTTGGATCGTTTCAGTAGTAGTAATGCATGTTTATTCGTATATTTTGCATTTCCTACTTTAATTACCGCTTTTCCATATTGTCTTCACATACCGTATTTCCGTATCTATTGACCTGTTTATATATATGAATCATGCCGCATAATCTTCAACTGTACCCATATCATATTGATTGTTGGAACCGATCGTCTATTGGTATCAGACGGAGGAACCCTTTTTCCTTTTTAATACATACCTACTTGTTGTTTACCAAACTGTTTACCTTCTTATCAGAAAGATGCCTCCCAGAAGAAGACCTACTAACAACAATGATAACCAAGATCAACAAGACCAAGACAATCCTACTATGGCCCAGATGTTTCAATTACTTCAACAACAAACTGCTACTTTTGTTCAACACCAACAGCACCAAGCTGCCCAACCAGCTGTTGCTTTTAAATCTTTTCAAGCTGTTCAGCCCCCAGAATTTAAATGTACCCTTAATCCTATTGAGGCCAAGTCATGGCTGATGGATATTGAGAAGTCCTTTACGTTAGTTAGGGTTAATAAGGTTCAGAAGGTAGAGTTTGCTAGTTTCTATCTAAGAGCAGAAGTGAACTTTTGGTGGGAGTCTGTTAAAGCTGCAGAAGGAGATGCCATTACATGGCCTAGATTTGTGGAGTTGTTTAATGAGAAATATTTGCCGCGATTTTTAGAAGACCAGTTGGAGATTCAGTCTATGGAATTGAAGCAGGAAGGAATAACTGTTGCGGAGTATGAAGCTAAGTTTACCGAATTGTCTAGGTTTGCACCCCAATATGTAGGAAATGAAGCTAGTAAGGCCAAGAAATTTCAGCATGGATTAAAGCCCTGGTTGAGGAGTAGAGTTGCCGTGTTTGAGTTGAGAACTTATGCCAGTGTTGTTCAGAAGGCGATGATTATAGAAGGAGAAAGTGATTTGAACCAAAAAGAGAAAGCTGGTAAGAAGAGGAAGTTTGATAAAGTGGAGAAGTGTCAAGAGGCAGAAGGCCAGAAGAATTTTCCAAATAGAGGAAGGTTTGGAAATCGATAAGGAGGTAAGAAGAATTTTCAGAAGTTTGGGGTTGGTAACGGAGGACAAGACCGTAGACCCCAGGGAGTAAACTCGCAGGCTGTGACAAGACCCGTACTACCAGATTGCAAAATTTGTGGAAGGAAGCACCCGGGTATCTGTAATAAGCCTAACATAGTTTGCTACAAGTGTGGGAAGAAAGGACACTATGCTCAAGAGTGCCCTGAAGCGAAGCAGGTGGGAATGATTCGTTATAAGTGTGACAAGGTTGGCCATATAGCGAAGAATTGCAAGGAGCCTGTTCAGACTTCTAATGTGTTAAGGATTGCCGCACCACCAGTTCAGCTACAAGCACCGTATCAAGCACCTCAAACCAGAGCTCGTACCTTCAGTATGTCTGTTAAAGATGTTGTCAATGACGTCGACGTGGTTGTTGGTACGCTTCCTGTCAACTCTTTATAAGCTAAAGTTTTAATTGATTCTGGAGCAACTAGATCATTTATATCTGAGAGATTTCTTGATAAATTACGATGTGAGATTCGTCCATTAGAAAGACCGTTAGTAATAGAAGTGGCTAACTAGGATAAGATAGTTGTGGACCGGGAGTGTCCTAACTGTAATATTGAGATAAGAGAATTTCTTTTCTATGCGGATTTGTTACCCTTGAAGTTGGGAGAGTTTGATGTTATTCTAGGAATGGATTGGTAGACTGAGTGTAATGCTCAGATTGACTGTAGAAAGAAGCAAGTAAAGTTGGTTACTGAAGATGGTAGTGAAGTAGTGTTTCAAGGACAGAAGCAAGATAAGAAGTTTTTGACGTTTATGCAAGCTAAGAAGTTGTTGAAGCAAGGATGTGAAGCTTATTTAGCGCATGTAGTTGATACGGAGAAACAAGTCCCAAATATGGAAGACATCCCAGTAGTGAATGATTTCCCTGATGTGTTTCCCGATGAATTGCCCGAATTACCTCCAGATAGAGAAGTCGAATTTCCAATTGAGTTAGCACCAGCAACCGAACCAGTATCCAAAGCAGCATATAGGATGACACCCGCTGAGATGAAAGAGTTAGCTACTCAATTGCAAGATTTATTGGATAAAAGAGTTATAAGGGCAAGTGTGTCTCCGTGGGAAGCACCAGTGTTATTTGTTAAGAAGAAAGATGGAAGCATGAGGCTTTGTATTGATTATAGGGAGTTAAACAAATTGACTATCAAGAACAAGTATCCACTACCAAGGATTGATGATTTGTTTGACCAGCTGAAGGATGCTGCATATTTTTCTAAGATTGATTTAAGGTCAGGTTATCACTAGTTAAAAATCAAGCTAGAAGACATTCCGAAGACTGCTTTTCGCACGCGATATGGACATTATGAATTTTTAGTAATGGCCTTCGGATTGACGAATGTGCCAGCTGTGTTTATGGATTTGATGAATAGGATATTCAAGAGGTATTTGGATAAATTAATTATTGTATTTATTGATGACATCCTTATATACTCAAGGAACCCTGAAGAGCATGCCGAGCATTTGAGAATAGCACTAGAAACCCTGAGAAAGGAAAGATTATATGCAAAAATTTCAAAGTGTGAATTTTGGTTGCAAGCAGTGCAATTCTTAGGTCATGTGATTAGTAAAGAAGGGATTAGAGTGGACCCTGCTAAGATTGAAGCCGTTGTAGATTGGAGTAGACCAAGAACTCCTACTGAAGTGAGAAGTTTCTTAGGATTGGCTGGTTATTATCGGAGATTTGTTCAAGATTTTTCAAAGATTGCTACGCCGTTGACTAAGGTGACCAGAAAGAATAAGAAGTTTGTTTGGAGTGATAAGTGTGAAGAAAGTTTTCAAGAATTGAAGAAGAGGTTAGTTACCGCACTAGTGCTGGTACTGCCTGATGATAAAGGAAATTTTGTTATCTATAGTGATGCCTCGCATAAAAGATTAGGTTGTGTTTTGATACAACACGGAAATGTTATTGTGTATGCTTCGAGACAGCTTAAGCCGCACGAGCAGAAGTATCCGACACACGATTTGGAATTGGCTACGATCGTATTCGCGTTGAAGATTTATAGACATTATTTGTACGGAGAAAAGTATGAAATTTTCACCGATCATAAGAGCTTGAAGTATATCTTTACCCAGAAAGAGTTAAATATGAGACAGAGAAGGTGATTGGAATAATTAAGGATTATGAGTTAAATATGGCAGATGCGCTGAGTAGAAAAGAAAGATTGAATACATTGACGATGCCAAAGGAGTTATATCGGGAATTTGAAAAGTTAAGTTTAGAAGTTTATGAAACAAAGGATGCAGATGGGTTTCTTAGTACAATGACTTTTCAACCAGAGTTGTTGGAAACGATTCGAAGATGCCAGGAAGAAACGATGAATTGCGAAGTGAATACATTGACTGGAGAAGAGATTTGTACATAGAAAGATGATCAAGGTGTTTTGAGATTTGGAAGGAGAATATGGATTCCTAATGTTTTGGAACTGAAAAATGAGATTCTAGGCGAAGCCCATAGTTCAAGATATTCTATTCATCCCGGAAGTACGAAGATGTATCGAGATTTAAAAGAGAATTTTTGGTGGCCAGACATGAAGCGTGAGATAGCCGAATGGATAAGTGTTATACCTGTCAGAGGATTAAGGCGGAACATCAGAAACCAAGTGGATTACTGCAGCCATTGGATATTCCCGAGTGGAAATGGGAGCAGCTTGCCATGGATTTTGTAGTAGGTTTGCCGAGATCTAAAGCGAATCATGATGCGATTTGGGTAATTATTGATCGATTGACGAAGTCTGCTCATTTTCTCCCTATTAACGAAAGATTCTCGTTGGATAAGTTGGTACATTTATATTTGAAGGAGATAGTTTCCCTACATGGAGTACCCGTTTCGATAGTATCTGATCGAGACCCAAGGTTTAACTCGAGATTTTGGCGACAATTTCAAGAATGTCTAGGAACCCAATTGAAGATGAGTACAGCTTACCATCCACAAACGGACGGACAAAGTGAAAGGACTATCCAGATAATAGAGGATATGCTTAGAGCTTGTGCACTAGATTTCGAAGGAAGTCGGGATGAACATCTACCGTTGGTTGAGTTTTCTTATAACAATAGTTACCACGCTAGTATTGGGATGCCGCTGTATGAAGCTTTGTATGGAAGGAAGTGTAGATCCCCAGTATATTGGGAAGAAGTGGGTGAAAGGAAGATATTAGGACCCGAGCTGCTACAGCAAATGAAAGAAAAGGTTGAACTTATTCAGAAAAGGTTAGTTACTGCTAAGGACCGTAAGAGAAAATATGCTGATTTGAAAAGAAAGGATGTGAGTTTTGAGTTAGGTGATCAAGTGTTGTTGAAAGTGTCACCGTGGAAAGGAGTTACAAGATTTGGTAAGAAAGGGAAGTTGAGTCCAAGATATGTAGGACCTTTTAAAATTTTGAAGAAAGTTGGAAAGGTTGCTTACGAATTGGCGTTGCCACCGCACATGCACCATATTCATAATGTGTTCCACGTATCTATGCTTAAGAAGTATAATCCAGATGCGAGTCACGTAATTGAGTATGAGCCTATTGAGATTCAGCCGGATTTGTCTTATGAAGAGCAGCCAGTAGAGACTCAAGATAGAAGTGATAGAAAGCTTAGAAATAGATCGTTAAATTAGTTAAGGTTCTGTGGAGGAATCCTAGAGTCGAAGAGTCGACTTGGGAACTTGAAATCGAAATGCTTGCCAAGTATCCTCATCTGTTTACTTAGGTGAGATTCTGGGGACAGAATCCTTTTAAGGGGGGGAGGCTATAACGACCTAGAATTTTTCGCGATATTTAAATGTTTGTTTAATTTTTAAATGTGGAATTTATGTGAAATACATGATAAGAATATTTTGATGAAGTCCAGATATGTGTGAAACCATGATTATGTGATTATATGGTGATTGGTATATGTCGTATATGCTCGTGGAATTTTATCTATATTTTTGGAGCATTAAAAGTATTTTTGAAATGCATTATTAATCTTTTAAAAATCATATAAAATCATTGGAGTTGATTTAAATAATGAAGTCTTTTGCAATATCATCTTTGTGACATTGTTGAGTTATGAAAATTAGTGTGGATATTTAATTGTGTGATTTGGTATTTTAAAAGATTTAAAAAGCATTATTTCATCTAAGGAGTCTTTATTTCGAAAATTCGTATAAAATTCATTTTTGATCCAAATATTATTATAAAAATATAGGGATGCTTCTAATTTCATAAAATTTATTTTAAAAATTTTTAGTTTTATTTTTATCCGCATTATTTATTTAATTTCGATTTAAAAGTGATTAAAATTTGGATATTCAGCAAAGTGGAATAACAATTATAAAATGTCATTGTTACCCCCCGTTTAAATCATAAGAGGCAACATGCCTCTTCTCCCTTTCATTTTTCATCCCTCACCTGTTCATTCTCTCTGTTCTCTCTCCGTGAGCTTCTTGCCTCAGTTGCAAACACTTTTTCTTACTTGTTGGCTTCGATTCTTATATATTCGTGATGCCCATGATTTCTAGTTTCTGATTATGTAACTTGTTCATGTTGGTATTGTGATTGGTCGAGTATGTATATGTGTGTATATGAGTATATAGGCGGGTGTTTACTCGTTTTTGGATTTGATATTGAACTGATTACCCTTGTTCTTGCTATTCAGTCGACGTTAGTGTTGATTTGGTGGAGTTTGGGAAGGAAACCCGACTGTTGGGCACCCCCGAACGCCGCGACCGCCGGCGGTGAACTCCGGTGAGCCGGCGAGAGAGGCGGTGATGAATTTTCTGAGCCTAATTAATAATTGTAACCTTGTTTGGATTGATGCATGTTGATTGTATGTTGATTTTATGGATTTTCGAATTTTAATAGTTAAATTCGATATATATGTATCGTTAAATGCTTGATATTTATTCGATATCGTTACGAAATGATTTGATATGAATTTTCTGAAATGATCTTCAAAGTTTATAGGCTGCATGTAGAAATCTTTCGAATCATATAGATTAATTCAAATGTTTAATTACAAATGTGAATTATTCGGTTGACATGGAAATTATAATTTTGATTTATGCTTATTAATTAATTTAGGGTGTAAATTCGGAATTTTAAATGATTTCATGTGTTAATTTTGGATATATATGAGTTAAGATTCGAACTTTAGATTTTAGGAATGAATTGTATGATTTTGATAATTAAATAATACAAATGTTTAGTATTGATTTTGAATTATGTTGAAAGCATGATGTGAGTAGCAAGTAGTATGATTATAAATCCATTGGGCGTGTAGGTGGATTTTTAATCCATCGTAGGTACTCGATTATGTCTTAAAATTCATTTCTATTATAATTTTTTCTAATTATAATCTTTTTAGATTATAATTTTTTTAATATGATTTAATCATGATAGCCTATTTTAAAAAATATTAGATTCGATAGTTGAGATTATTTTGGCAACATAATTATGGATAAAATGACTTTACACTTATTATATACTAGCCTATAACTCGTGCAATGTACGGTTGCTTATAAACTTTTTAATTATGTATTTTTTTTAAAATTTCAAGTTGTATAAATGCTTTTACTATTAAAATATTTTTTTGTAAATTTCATGAATATAAATATTATCTCAATTTATTTTAATTATTACTTTAAATGCATACCTATATATATAAAAATATTACGTAAAAGTAGCTTTTTTAAAATTTTATTTAGTATAAAAAGTGAAATTTATCTAATCATGCAGAGCTTTTTTCGATTTTTATACAAAGCCTTTATTATAATACCTGAGTCTACCAATGTTTAGTTAACCAATCAAAAAACTATGAATTATTTTAGAACCAATCAGAGCTAATTCCTAAACTTTAGACCAATCATGTTATATTAAGAGTTTTCCTTATTTACAATCACACCCTACATCATTAACCATGGTTAGTTAACACTTCTAATTTAAATACAATAATGATTTTATTAGACATATCCATAAATATATATTTTTAATATTTACATATCCATAAATACATATTTTTTCAATAAAAGAATTACTGAAAAAGCATTATTTTAATTAGAAATCAATCACGATATACTATTATATATTTTAAATTATATTTTATAACTACTCATTCATTAATCAACCACTTTTTTAATATAAAATCAATCACTATCATATTATCATAAAATATAAATTTATTTTCATAATATATTTTGTACAATTATAACTTATTTTAAATAATTATAATATAACTCAACTAGAAATGTGAAAAATATCGAATTTGAAATCAAATTTAAAATAATTTGGATAATTTCCATACCTTCAAAAACTCAATTTTTTTAAAATCTCAAAAATTTATTTATTAATAATTTGTTAACAATCTTATTATCATACATTATAAATTGATTTTCATAATATATATTGTACAATTATAACCAATTTTAAATAATTATAATATAACTCAATTGGAAATAGGAAAAATATCGGATTTGAAATCAAATTTTAAATAATATGGATAATTTCCATACCTTCAAATACTCGATTTTTTTTAAAAGCTCAATATTTTATTTATTCATAATTTGTTAATAAAATTAAATAATAAATGCATATAAGCCAACGCTGCATATATTTTAATTATTTAAATTATTAAATAGGCGCTAGAGGAGTATTATTATTGGGTGGTGAATAAATTACCAATCAAATTAAAAATAAAAATTATTTTAGAGACATTCAGAATTCACTTCTAAATTTTCAATCAATCAATCAGATACAAAATTTATATCATTTACCATGTTTATTCTAATTTACTAATCGCCTATATCATTCAATAATTTCGTATATCACATGGTTTTTAATTTTAAAAAATTACTACTAACCGTAAATAATATTTTTTATAAATCCATATGACAATAAATTACATATGTTTATATATCTTTCAGTTATGAATTGTTTTTTAATATCCTTTATTATAATATCCCGAATCTACCACGTGTTAGCTAAACAATCGTAAGATTGTAAATTATTTTAGTATCAATCAGAATCCATATCAATTAAACTTAATGTAACATGTTTCTCTATTGGATCTAGATTCTACGTTTCAACCAAAATTAAACTCAGTTCAAGTTAAACTCATTAACAACAGATTTTTGTTTTTTTATATCAATTAACTAAATATAATAACTGCTTATATATATAAAAAACTAAACATAATAACTACTAATTTTTATTTTAATGATTAAATAATAATCAATTTACTTAAAATAAAAATACCTCAAATATAAAATTCTTACAAACTGAAAAATAAAATTATTATATCAATTTAATCATTATAAGAAATCTAAGCCGCTTATTCCCTATTCTCCATCAGACCTAGCCAATTTTGATGAACTTTTATTTCAATTATATATATGTATCATATGTTTTGTGTTTTAATTGTCCAATAAAATCAACAGGAAAAAGATTCTAACAAAAAAATAACTGAAAATGATTTAGGTTTTTATCATCCCTATTCTAAATCCTCCCAAGGTTAGTTCCCATTAGAATATTCGGTGATCAGCTTCAATAATTCTGCGACTTATTGAATTGTAGGCATCAATCCCTACCACATATATTATACCGATTTGTTTACATTATTAGGCGTTCCTATAGATAAATGTTTTTTTACAATGTTGGGTTGTCAATGTTATCATTCATAACTTACCTTCATAATCATTAAAATATATATTGTATCATTGTCCATACATTTAAAAGTACGATATAGTTTTTCTTATATACCCTTTCTGGAAGGGGTCAACGCCAATATAAGATCAGTTTCTCGATTCCTCTGAAGCAGAATTTTTCTAGATCCTTGGAAGTCGTTTCTTGAGAAAAACACACAAGTCACAGTCAATAAAAATGCATTCAATAGTTATTTTCTTCGATACATCAATAAAAAATCTATTTCCTTCATCAACTTAATTGCTAATAACTTTAATATTATATATATTGCTATTTCAACAACTTAATATTCAACATACATCATGAATGACCATAACCATTCAGAAGGCATCTTGGAAACAATCTTAAAACCATTAATTATCATTTATTTTGAACAAATTTTAAACATAATTATCATTTAAAATCAAACTCATTCATTTTTTATAATTATAATTTTAATTATTTGTCCTTAAATTTATTTTCTGGTTTCCTATTAGTTAAAAAATCCAAGAGTATAAAGTCAATTAATTAGTAAGTCTACATTAAAATTAATATTAAATTAGGTTTACTAATATTTAAATAAACATTTTATAATTATCTTTCAAAATAAGAACCAACCATTTTTTTCATTATTAGCATTTTAAATATCTGTCCTTAATTTAATTTGTGGTTTACCATTAATTAAATGAAATCCAGGAATGTAAAGACAATTACTTAGTAAGTTCGCAATAGATATAATATTAAATTAGATGTACAATTAGTTAAATATGTATAAATTTGATGTGATACATGTGTGAATAAAATACTAATTTTAAAGATATATTTAATTAATTTATTATTTCAAAATTTATAAATTATATATTTTTTTATGTCTCATATTTTTCTTCGCTTCTAACCTTTTTCACTTCCATCTTTTACAAGTTAATCAAATTGATGTATATGAAATATATGTGTTAACTTGAAAAATTAAAATAAGTTGAAATTATATCATTGTAAATTTTATTTATGGTCTGTTGTGAGACGACTAACAGACAAATCGACTACAAAAAACCAGTTTCTCTATTTTTTTTGAGATTATATCACACCCCGGTGAGCATCCTTATTACTTCCTCAAACTAAGTATGACTACCGTAGTTGTATATCTACGAAGTGTTTTTATTTGTCAATTTAAATTATTAGATTGAGAAAAGTTAATGTTTATGAATGATGTTATTTTTTGTAAGAGTTAATCACTTTTTGTATCTACTTTTGATGTTCTTACTAACAAAAATACATACACACTTATTCACACATACGTGCATATTCCAAATTAAAGCATGTAACTTTTCTCAACCTAATAATACTTATATAGTTATATTAATATATTTGTTCGTATGTCGAATACATATGTAATATCCGCATAATTTTCGAATAATTTTTTTCTACTCGATATTTAATTTTTAATTAAGAGCGATTCACTAGTATATTTTATTAGCATGTTCTAGTAAAAATTTCAAAATTTTATATATTCGTATGTAAGTAAAATTATATTACAATTATTTATTTATATTTATTAAAATTAGGAAAAATAAGATTTTAGTTTTGGATCGAATTTATTTTAGGAAACGATATTAAAGTTTCATTTTATTAACCGGAGAGAAGCAGGATTATTGAGCAGATACCACTAATCACTGGCTTTAACTTTCACTAAGCACCTCAATCATTTTGTTCCCCACGTTTTTCCTTTTTAAACCCACTAAACAGATCATAATTACTTTTAATGGAGCACTAAAAATCCATAATACTTTGTCCCCCACGTTTTGTATTCTTTTAATTCAGTAGACACCACCCATATTTTTTTATGCAAAACAAAACAGAAACAAACAGTTATAGAAACTCATTGTTATCTCTCTCTTTTAAAACAAAACACTCGACCCTATATTGTTTACACGAACCAAAGAACACCACTCTGTTTTCTTTCTATAACCGAATACTACTCCATTTCAATCAAAACAAAATTCAGACCTTACATTCTTAAAAACCGAGTAACAACAACAGGTAGTTAGTTTTTTTCTTTCATTAATTTCTTGTGTTACCGAAATGTTTTATGGTGTTCGTGGTGTGTTGTATTGGGTATGTATGTGTGTGCGGTTGGGAGAGAAAGAGAGAACGGTGAGAGAGATAAGGAGAGGTCGAAGGAGAGAGAGGGAGACAGGTGATGTTGTGGGTGTGGTGAGGATTGTATTGAGTGTGTGAGGTTGAAGTTGGAGTGGAGAAATGGAGTGTTAGTGGTGTATAGATAGGAGGGAGAGTAATCGAGAGAGAAAGAGGGAGAGTGGGGCGGAGAGAAAGAGAGAGGAGAGCAGAGAGAGGCGAGATTGAGAGTAAGGTTGAAGGAGAGTAGTTTGATTGTTGTTGTAATTGGAGATGGGAGGTGGGGGTGTCGATTGTGGGTTTTGTAAGGAAGTTTAGTAAGAGATTGTACCTGAAATCAAGATTTTAACAAGAATACCGACAAAATATTCGAGGCACGTGAAAACCACGCTGTCCTTAAAACAGATAAGCCCCTTCAGTATGTGCTTGAAGGTGTTGTGGCTTCCGTCTCCCAGGATACAACGAATAGAGGTAGTCGTAAGCACCTTAGACCCGCCTCCTACGAACCGAACAAATACCGCAACTATCTCACAGAATACTGACCCTAGAGCTCTAAGAATTATGCAATGAAAACTTGTATGTCTTTTTTGTCTCTCCAACCAAGATACAAAAGTCTACTTATATAGTAGTAGAAAAGTGTAACTCCCTCATATCATAAATTTGTAACCCCTAAGCCAATAAATTTTGTAACCTCCATCTAATAATCAATACATGAGTTACAAAATTAAGAGCATAAGTTACAAAATTAAAACCATGAGTTTGAAAACAAATAAAATAAGATGCTTTTAATTTTTATTCAAAAAATAGTCTAACAATCCCCCACATGAATAAAAATTGACATTGCAAAAAGACGTTTTGACACGGAGATAGAGCGCGCGGTAGAAACCAGCATAGGATAGGTAGGCGTACACCCTTGAACCTTCCCTTGTAAGAACATATTTACATTTCTAGAATTTCAGTTGTCACGTTGACCTTGAACTGCCCTTCTTTTTTGTGAAATGATGATACATCCCCCACTGGAGTCTTTCCCTATATTTGTTCAGTTCTCACTGTTAAGCCCATTTTGGTCCTGAGCTTTAGCCTGGTTCTGTGAGTTTTTCCCAGAATTGGCCCCACAATTCCTTCTTGAAGCGACCCCACTTCACTCACATAGGTGATCTCTTAAACAACACAAAGTATTATTTGTTCGACATATCGACACATAAGGATCATTAAAAGCATAGCTTAGCCTTATCCAAATTTTATCACTGTTTTTCATCATAGGAATGGACCCGGGAGTAAAACCCCCACAGTGATCTCACACTAAGTCTTTACAGTTAGGTTGTCCCATTGAACCAAGATCTTGGGATCTCCAGTCAACAAGGTTGGGTTTCCTTTGTATCGACTTTTATTATGGGCTTTAGTCCCATTCCTTTTGATGATTTCTCAACTAACTCTCTTGTTAACCCTTTGGTTAGCGGATCCGCAGTGTTATCTTTTTGACCTAATATGATCAATAGTGATAACTCCAGTTGAGAGTAGTTGTCTAACGGAATTGTGTCGCCGACAAATATGCCTCGACATTCCATTACAAACACTTTCACTACACTTTGTGTATCTTCACTTTGGCATATGTCACATTTTGGTAATCACTTTACCAACCATCAACCAAGGCTTCAATTTGTTATTGACATTACCAATTTTTAGCGTCCCAAAAAATAATAAAGTCAAATTATCTTATTATCAAGTTTAAGCGTCCCTAAACTGACAATACTCATTCACCTAACTACCAAATTTGAGCGTCCTCAAAATGGCAGCTATTATTTATTATGAAGCCATTGCATTTCGCAACAATATCAGGATTTCATATGCCATTTTTCGTGTTTATGTTGTTTCACTCAACATAATCACCAAATCGCAGTCTTTCTACATTTGCCTTAGCAAAGAAACTCTAAGGTTATCTCACGTAGATTTCCTTCAATTCTTCATTTAGAAAGACTGTCTCAATGTTCATTGATGTACTTCAAATTTCGCAATGTCGATAATTTAAGTAACATCTTGATGAACCATATTCTTGTAACTCAAGAATAATCATAAAGTACGTTAAATCTTTACTTTTGACTGTAATCTCTAATTATCAGTCTATTTTTAGACTTTTTTGGATTAACAAATTTTCCAAGTCTTTTGCTCTTTCTAGGTTCAACCTCATTTCATCCAATAACTCATAAGTTAATTCGGATAAATTTTTAATTACAGATTTACAAGGAACTATTAGCTCATCAAAGAAGCATTCCTAGATTCCGTAATTGCATTTTAATGATCTCACAAATTAGATTCATCTGCATACTACAAGATATCATTAGACTCAAACGTTGTCTATATATCCATCCCAAATACCGCAATTGGTTTTTGGATCTCTTTTTACCTTAATAGGTATAGGTATCAAGACATCTTCAAGATACCCCACATTTCGAATATTTCTAAGAAATTCAAAATGCATTCCAAAACTAATAGGAACCAATTATTTTCTTTCATGGTATCTTGTTTGAGGAATGATTAGTCTCTTCATAACTAATATCCTCATATTTAGTGATAGTCGCAACTGATCACAATCATTTTTTCATTTCCCGTTTGAATGCAACTCATGCCTGTAGCTACTCCATTCATCTAATGCGAGTAAAGTGCAGTGGCCTCACAAATTTACCCAGTGAACATTCACCACAAAAATCATTAATTACCATCTTAATTTTCTTTATTAAGTTGGTTTTCAACCTCAAGCTTATAGATTATTTCTTTTCTATAATGCTTCATTTTATACTCTTTAACGAGTACATGTTATCAATGTATTACTATAAGTAATCATACAACGTGTTATTACCTCTCACTAGAGCAGGTTTCACGTCGCTCATTAAAATCTCTCAGATTTTAATATCATGTTCAAAGAACTTTTCTATTTTTTGAAAAATTCAACTATTGAATATTCTTTTTTCCTCCAATTTGGTTCACAAAAGAACCTAATTTTCTGGCTCATCAACTGGTACAACCAGAAGAGGTTCGAGGAAGAACATAAAATTTCAATAAACCCCCATTCAGTGATCCTTGATCAACTGATGCGTTAGGGTTAACAACATTTTGGATTTCTCCAAATTTTAGCATACAGAGCTGACTGCAATGCCGTATTAGGTATCACACGGATCACCATAATAGGCTCGTGTGTCAATGTCTCAACAGACCGACACCAACATGAGATATAATTTTTTTTCCGAATCTAGTTGGAAAAATATATATTTCATGCCGACCCACAACCCGTACTCCATAGGTACAAGATTCGTTAGGTTTTTAGCGTACTGAATATCCACGAAGGATTTTAGTTCCAATGAACTTTCTCAACAATTACGGCTACTTGGAAGACTTCATTCATGGGCATTCCCTCAGCTTCCATGTCATGAATGATCATCCGAAGGTCTTGAACTTGACTAACCACCTTCTTGGAATCCACCATCATAAACTCAAGAAGTCGGGAAACTATAAACTTCTTAGTACCCGCATCCTCGGTTCTATACTTTCTGTCGAGTGAGTCCCACAAAGCTTTGGACGTCATTAGCACATTATACACATTGTACAGTGAATCACTCAAACAGTTCATAATATAATTTCTGCACAAGAAATCCGAGTGGTTCCAAGCTTGAGCTGCACTCACAAGCTGAACATCAGACTCATCTTCTTTCAGCTTAGGTGCATCCTCAGTCAAGAACCTCACAAGGTTCAAGGTGGTCAAGTAGAACAACATCTTTTGTTGCCACCTCTTGAAATTCAGCCCACTGAATTTTTCCGGTTTTTCCGCTTGAGCGGTTACCAGTACAGCCGTATTTGGCACCACAAAGGTCACCGCATTAGGCACATTCACTGCCTCTGCAGTCACACACCTATCACAAGACAAATATATAACAAATATAGAATTTGTACTTTGCAATATTCCACAAAGAATATATATATATATATTTTTTTTTCAAAAAAAACACATCAAATCTAATATTTTTTCCTTCTCAAGAAAAAAACCAAAATCCACTAGCTTGATATTAAAATAGGGATTATAATTTTTTCCGAATTAAATACATCAAATTTGATACCTCCATAAATAATTCCCAGGGGTTGGAGGGGTCACAGCGGTCCCACTTAAGAACCAATTCCTAGACAGAATTATCTTCTATCAATATCAAAAAATAGTATGTTCTTCCAGAAAATATTTCCCAAAATAATATATATATATATATATATATATATATATATATATATATATATATATATATTTGTCCAAGTTTTTTAAAAAAAAAAAAACTATAATACAATTTCAATTCTCAAACTAACAAAATTGTTTAAGTTTTCTCTTCTTTTTTTTTTCATGGGGCATGGCCACAAGTAACATGCAAATGAAATACAAGCCGGTCCTTAAAATATTTTAAGAACATTAAAATTAGTGGACTCTACAAAGATAACCAATTTTGACAAATGAAATTTTCTATGCATGCTTACTATAAAGCCCGTGTAAGAAAAAGGGAAAAAAAATTGCAAGTTTTTTTTTTTTTTTTATCAATATAATCAATGGAATGTAAGAACTAGATCACTAGTAAAAGATTTAAGCATTTACACAATAGTAAAATAAAAGCTCACAATCTTTATCAGACTTACACACTATTATGACCAATTAAAGCTACGGTCATAAAATCCTTCAATAAAATCACCTACTAACATGTCAGTTACAAAACTTAACAGTATGCCAACCAAGGTTAGTTAAATAAAATCAGAACCTGAATTTATTAAAACAAAAACATATCATACTAAGGCAGACTAAAATCCATGCGACCATGATAAAAAAAACATCATTTTTTTAATTAACTAAATGATACCATCAAGCATAAAAACATTCTACGAGTATCATTTTAAAAACACCAAAAAAAAAAAACCAGTTCATGGAGTTCCAAATATAATTAAACCAAGATGACAAGAATCTTGTTCACGATCCCGAACAAAGAAATTTAATATGATATGACTCCGATACAAACTTAATTAAACAATGTATTTCATGTAGTAGTCAAAAGTAACCATATTATCACATGGAAACAAAAACGACATCTCATGCATGCTATGTCATTTGGCATAAACAACAACAAATCGCATGTCTAATTTAGGCTAAATAGAGCAACATGCATAGACAAATAAATCACACCAGTAACAAAACTTTATAGCATTTGCAAATCAATATATACTATCTTCCCAAAAATACAATCCAAACAAATCAGTCAATGGACTAAATCAATTCATAAATTATATTATCTGTTTTAAGCTTGTAAGGAAGTTTAGTAAGAGATTGTACCTGAAATCAAGATTATAACAAGAATACCGACAAAATATTCGAGGCACGTGAAAACCACGCTGTCCTTAAAACAGATAAGCCCCTTCAGTATGTGCTTGAAGGTGTTGTGGCTTCCGTCTCCCAGGATACAACGAATAGAGGTAGTCGTAAGCACCTTAGACCCGCCTCCTACGAACCGAACAAATACCGCAACTATCTCACAGAATACTGACCCTAGAGCTCTAAGAATTATGCAATGAAAACTTGTATGTCTTTTTTGTCTCTCCAACCAAGATACAAAAGTCTACTTATATAGTAGTAGAAAAGTGTAACTCCCTCATATCATAAATTTGTAACCCCTAAGCCAATAAATTTTGTAACCTTCATCTAATAATCAATACATGAGTTACAAAATTAAGAGCATAAGTTACAAAATTAAAACCATGAGTTTGAAAACAAATAAAATAAAATGCTTTTAATTTTTATTCAAAAAATAGTCTAACAGGTTTATTGTTGGTGTTGGTTATGTTTGAATTGTGTGGGTTGGTTATAGTTTGAATCGGAGGTTGGGTTTTGTGATGTTGGTGTTGTATTGGTGGTTTGTTTTGTGTTGCCGTGTGTTGTCGGAGTAGAGGAAAGGGGAGAGAGTGAGGCGAGATAGTGAGAGAGATTGTTTGAGGCGAGAGTAGTGAACGGAGAAATTAAATTGGTAATGTTGAGAAGTCGAGTGGTGTGTCGAGGGTGGTGGTACAAGCGGGATTGATGGTGGAGGTGGTGGTTTGTAGAGGAGTAACGAGTGAGGGGGAGAGAACAGAGGAGGGGGAGAGAACGAAGAGAGGGAGAGACAGTTTGAGAGAGAGAGAGCGGGGGGGGGAGAGAGATGCCGGAGAGATTGAGAGAGGAGAGTGAGAGAGATGGATCGAGGGAGGGGGAGAGAGGCGCAGGGGAGGGGGAGTGCAGGTGGGACCCACACGGTGCAGGTGGGCCCACACCGATGTGTAGTAAAAATAATAAAATAATAATAATTAGTGATCGAATGGTTATTCGGGAATTATATTAATAAAATAATACAGTGTTAGTAAAATCGTTTGTCTGACTGTTTTAATCGGGGATAAAAAGAAAAGGGTTCGATTAGTTTCGTTAAAATTAGAAATATTATTTAATTGGATTAGTAGTAAATAATTTATTAAAAATGATATAATTAATTAATTAATTAAATAGAAATATTTTGGTGATTAATTGGACTTAATTTGGAGATTTAATGATTCGTTGATACAAAGAGAGAATAATTATGAATTAAATACGGTATTAATTTAGAAAGATGATATTTAATATTCGAGGTTTTATTTATTTAATTTGAGGATTAATTATTGTCTTGAGGATTTATTTATTTAATTCGAGGATTTATTGTGTCTTGAGGATTTATTTATTTAATTCGATTATTAATTGTTGTCTTGAGGATTTAATTATTTAATTCGAGGATTAATTGGTTAATTATGTTTCTTTATCGGGGAGTAAGATAATTGTTTGAGGATTATTTATTAATTGAGGATGTCTGGTATAATAGTGGAAAAGGGTTCGCATATAAATGTTGAATTTTGGAATTATAAAAAAAAATGGCGGAATATAGTGGAGTAAGGAAATGATTCGAGGAACCATTTTGGGGTGGGATTTTGGAGGAGTTAGGAGACTCGTTTGAAAAGCTTAAAGAACGAAAGTTGTAGATATGCATAGGTACTATATAGCGGTGAATAGAAGTTGATTGAAAGGTGATCAGAAGTTGAGTTAAATAATAGCTGAATTAGGCCCGAGAAGGTGAAATGCCGGAGAACCAAAGACGTGGAGCAAGTTGGAGTATCGTACCGCAGAACCAGGCAAGTTTATTTATGTATACTCTATCATTCAGAGTATCTGTATTTTTCAATATATGAAATGTGTTGTTAGTTACAGAGGCATGCCTGTATACATCTAATAACAAGCCTAATTGTTTGTAATGCTTTGCATTACTTACATGACCTCTTAACTGAGGGAACCTCTAGTTGTAGAGTTTCTATTTGTATTGTACTTGTAATAGGCATCAAATCCTAGTTGTGTAACTGTACAAATAGAGTCTAGAATAATGCTTGAAAGAAGTTCCATGGTTCATGCCTCAAGCAAGGAGTTAAAGACTACCAAATAATCACAGTTGGGATTTGAAGAAATGAAGAATTTGCCTAAGTACCAATTCGAGAAGTATATTTGTCTATTCGAGAAGTCCAGCATTCGAGAAGTCAGAGATTCGATATCTCAAGACACTATTCGATATCTCTGAATACACTGTTCGATATCTCAGGGATTCGATATGTCTACTACTCTATTCGAGAACTCAAGAAGTCAACAAGTCAAGATGGTATTCGAGTTCTCAAAGAGTCAACAAGTCAAAGTTCCATTCGATATCTCAAAGACTCAGAAAGCTATTCGACAACTCGAGGATTCGATAAGTCAAATGCTCTATTCGACAACTCAAGGAATCCTGATGGAAAAGAGCTATTCGAGAAGTGGTTCGATATGTCACTATAACAGTATTCGAGAACTCAGAGTTATCGATCAAGTCAATTCTAGTTCTCGAATCACTTACTTAGTCACTTCTCGAATACATTCTTGGAGACAAAATACTGAAGAAATTGTACAAGTCAGAAACCTGCAACAAGCCAATGCACTTTATGGACCACAACCTGTAACGTGCTCTGGAAAGCCTACAAGGAAGCTTGGAGAGATATAGAAGAGACAAGGAGCTAAAGAAGTGGATCTAAACAGGCTTTGCAAAGTCAAATCTGTAACCGTTTGGACACTTACTCAAAAAGGATAGACAGACTAGAAAGTAATGTGTTTTAGCTACCTTATTTGTAGTAAGCAGGCTGTATCCATGTTCTATAAGGACACAGCCTCACTTCATAACTTAGTAACTTTGTGAGTCAAGTTTTTCATACACTGTAAGCTATATCTCTCTGAGAAAAACGAAGCTGAGAATACTACCATTTGTATTCACAGTTTGTAGCAACCTTTATCTAATATACATTAGATTAAAGTGATATTGTGTCTTGTGTTGTTTATTTATCCGCACCTTAATTTCTGCACACACAGGCACTTATCTGCTACACAGACTCAATCCAAGAAAAGTTCAAGAATCCATTCACCCCCCCCCCCTCTGTATTCTTTTACCGTGTTCAATACTCAACATGTGTTGAATAGATTTAAATCCATAATTGCAAGTTTACTAATTCGTACTCCATCGTTCTGAGTATTTAATTTTTTTAGATATGTTGATTAAATTTTCGATATACAAAATCAAATATTCTTTCTTGTGGTTTATATCAGAATCTATTGTTATTCGAGGTGTTGATATTATTATTTGAGGTGTTGATATTATTATTTGAGGTGTTGATATTATTATTCGAGGTGTTGATATTATTATTCGAGATGGTGATATTATTATCTGAGGTGTTGATATTATTATTCGAGGTGTTGATATTATTATTTGAGGTGTTGAAATTATTATACGAGGTGTTGAAATCTAATTCATGAGTTGGTACATTTATTGAGATACTTCATTCGTATTTGTAGAAGAGATGATAAAGATATATTTAATAATATTTTCATACTACAGAATATTTATATTTAAGAGTGGGGTTATATATATATAAAGTAAGTTGTGAATTATTGCTTCTGAAAGAAAAAGTGATCGGAGTAACGCACTGGCCCATGAGGAGTTTAGGGTGTGTTCGAGACGTCGGCTCATCCTTCTATCGATAGAAAACGAGGCGGGACAATGGATTGATCATCCATTACTTGAGGAGGCGTTTGAGGAGAAATCCAATTATCGATATCCTAACGGTTAACCGATGCCTTTGTGGTTCTGTTAACTAGAGGGTTGATCTGAGCAGTTGGTAAATTTTATTTATTCAAATCAATTGAGCAGTTCTGAGGAGTATTTTTGAGTTATATGAGGAGTATTTTGAGAAGTTATTAAGATATATTTATTCTTTTATGCGAGTAGTATTTTGAGAAGTTATTAAGATATATTTATTCTTTCATATGATTAGTATTTTGAGAAGTTATTGAGATATATTTATTCTTTCATATTAGTAGTATTTTGAGATTTATAAAAATTTCCGAGTTGATCTCTTTCCAAAAATATATATTATAGAGTGGTAAAAACCATATTTTGGTCGAGTTTTTGTTGTATTATATGATATCTATATATACTTGCTGGGCATTCTTTGGCTCATACTTGCTATTTATATATTATAAAACAGGGGTAATCAGAGCTGATTCTAGTACAGTGAACCGTGATTAAGGGAAAGGGAAGACAACTGATGCAGTGTGTTAACCTTATAGCATTTGAGAAGGGTGCAGACTGGGAAAGTGTTTGTATAATGTTTGATTATCTAGTACTTTGGAGTTGTAATAGTATTTCGGAGATTCTGGGAAGTGAACTTGAGATGTAATATCTTCTGGATTATTGAGTACTTGTTCTAAGACTATAACCCGTGGAGTAAAAGATGGTGTGTAGTGTGTACTATGAATATTATTGTAGATTATATTGTGAGCAGGTGATCGAATATTCCGCAAGAGATGTGACGACCTGGATTCCTGTAGGGGATTTGGGGGCGTTACAGTAATGGTATCAGAGCCGTAGGTTATAAATCTTAGAACGAGTGTAGGAGGAGTTATGGCTATATACGAGAGAGTTTAGAAGCCAAGGAACCGATAGGTATATATATAGTAGGATTCCAAGGAGTTGTGGGGTGGAGGTATGATGGCTATTAGCAGTAGTAGAATCAATTAGGATGAGAAAAATGTGTATCCATGATTTATTTATTGGGTTAAATTGGAGGATATACAGTTATGTATCCATAAATATGCATATATATATATATATATATATATATATATATATATAACTGCAGATATATGTATATATATATATATGAATATGTACAGATATGTACTGTTTTGTTTTCATAAATAAATATTTCGTGGGTATGCAATTTTATTAGACTAAGCCATATGGGGATAAGTTGTATCGAGTGAGGCTATGACTTTTGGAGAAGTGTAGAAGAAATAAATATAGTGGATTTTATAGATGGAAACAAAACAAGAGGAGTATGATGGTATTATGTATAGATTTGGAGGAGGAGGGAGCTAGAAGATTTCAACAGGGATTGAAATAATAGATTGAATAAAATGATGCAATGTTTTATACAATGGAATATGTGACATGAGTATAAGAAGCAGTTATGGTAAAGGTTGAGAGTGAATTGATTCAAGAGGATAAAAGATGACAAGAAAAGGTATTTTTAATGATTAGTAAGAGAAAATAATATGAGGAGTTTTAATGAATAATTAAGATTTACTATTGAGGATAAGGTGTATTTGAGGATAAAGTCAAGATAAGAATAAATGAAGGAAGTGAGTATAAATGATGAGCCGGTATGAAAATAGATGGTAAAGCATAAGAGTTTATAATTGAGATATGGGGAGCATAAAACTGGTATTAAGTGATGAGAATATATTGGAGAGTAGAGTACGAAATAAGCAACCTTAGTTATTGTCTACGTTGATTCCGAGGACGGAATCCTTTTAAGGAGGGAAGACTGTAATATCCGCATAATTTTCGAATAATTTTTTTCTACTCGATATTTAATTTTTAATTAAGAGCGATTCACTAGTATATTTTATTAGCACGTTCTAGTAAAAATTTCAAAATTTTATATATTCGTATGTAAGTAAAATTAATTTACAATTATTTATTTATATTTATTAAAATTAGGAAAAATAAGATTTTAGTTTTGGATCGAATTTATTTTAGGAAACGATATTAAAGTTTCATTTTATTAACCGGAGAGAAGCAGGATTATTGAGTAGATACCACTAATCACTGGCTTTAACTTTCACTAAGCACCTCAATCATTTTGTTCCCCACGTTTTTCCTTTTTAAACCCACTAAACAGATCATAATTACTTTTAATGGAGCACTAAAAATCCATAATACTTTGTCCCCCACGTTTTGTATTCTTTTAATTCAGTAGACACCACCCATATTTTTTTATGCAAAACAAAACAGAAACAAACAGCTATAGAAACTCAGTGTTATCTCTCTCTTTTAAAACAAAACACTCGACCCTATATTGTTTACACGAACCAAAGAACACCACTCTGTTTTCTTTCTATAACCGAATACTACTCCATTTCAATCAAAACAAAATTCAGACCTTACATTCTTAAAAACCGAGTAACAACAACAGGTAGTTAGTTTTTTTCTTTCATTAATTTCTTGTGTTACCGAAATGTTTTATGGTGTTCGTGGTGTGTTGTATTGGGTATGTATGTGTGTGCGGTTGGGAGAGAAAGAGAGAACGGTGAGAGAGATAAGGAGAGGTCGAAGGAGAGAGAGGGAGACAGGTGATGTTGTGGGTGTGGTGAGGATTGTATTGAGTGTGTGAGGTTGAAGTTGGAGTGGAGAAATGGAGTGTTGGTGGTGTATAGATAGGAGGGAGAGTAATCGAGAGAGAAAGAGGGAGAGTGGGGCGGAGAGAAAGAGAGAGGAGAGCAGAGAGAGGCGAGATTGAGAGTAAGGTTGAAGGAGAGTAGTTTGATTGTTGTTGTAATCGGAGATGGGAGGTGGGGGTGTCGATTGTGGGTTTATTGTTGGTGTTGGTTGTGTTTGAATTGTGTGGGATGGTTATAGTTTGAATCGGAGGTTGGGTTTTGTGATGTTGGTGTTGTATTGGTGGTTTGTTTTGTGTTGCCGTGTGTTGTCGGAGTAGAGGAAAGGGGAGAGAGTGAGGTGAGATAGTGAGAGAGATTGTTTGAGGCGAGAGTAGTGAACGGAGAAATTAAATTGGTAATGTTGAGAAGTCGAGTGGTGTGTCGAGGGTGGTGGTACAAGCGGGATTGATGGTGGAGGTGGTGGTTTGTAGAGGAGTAACGAGTGAGGGGGAGAGAACAGAGGAGGGGTGTAACGCCCCAAATCCGGGGTCAGGGATTTGGTTGTCACGCGGAAATCCTTAACATTAAATTACCTGTTTAACAACATTAAACCATCTGTAATCATTAAAACTGAAATGTAACTCTGCGACCCCAACCACCAAGCATCTTTTAGGTCATAGGGCTAGAAACAAGAACTACATTCTTTACATCTTTATTACATCCATTCTATTACATCGCACTATGTCTTAAAAATCTTATAGTACTAGTATAGCTTCGTTGGGAAGTACACCAGCAACTAGTACTACTCAGCACAAAGTAATATATATTACACATTAATGTACTTACATATAACTTATTCCAGCTATAACTTTTCTGGATCATATCATCTTCATAAGGGCGTACTGCCTGCTTCTTCTGAGCCATGCAGATAAGCCTCAATCATCTACCTTCCTCTGAAAGGTTAATATTTAAAACAAGCAAGTATGAGCGAAAGAATTGCCCAGCAAGTATTAATAGAGCACAACAATATATATCAATATACACATGGAGTTTTCAAAATATAACGATACTTAATATCAATTTCGAAATATTTACAACAATGAAACCTCAGTAGGGGATATATGACATTTCGAGTAACATCAGATAAATAAAGTAAGTTCATGTCAACAATAGTAATCCTCATACCTTATCCACATACCATACTCATAGTATTGATAACCTCTTAGGGAGCTTTTCAAAATATGCAGTTCAATATGCTGCTAAGATAGTTATTACCACTCTTCATAAACCAAACCATTATAAAGTTCCCTTTTTAATACTCCTCAAGTTTGTAAGTATATACACATGAGTATATCATTATCATCAAAACACCTTACAGTTCAAGATTCTGTACAGGATATAAGTTCGTTACCACTTGATAAGTTAAACTCAGAAATAACTGATAGGAAGAGAGTCAAAGCTCTTGAAGCAAAACATTTGGGATTTAACATCAATAACCGATGAACCATCTTTCATCTTTTGAATAATTGCAAAAGTGCACAAGCACGTGCCATTATTGTTAGAATAATCTTGCAGTTCTAGATACTGCATGAATTCATCATCTTTCAAAATTGAAAACAACAC
Organism: Kitagawia praeruptora; assembly: GCA_037693485.1. NCBI lineage: Eukaryota > Viridiplantae > Streptophyta > Magnoliopsida > Apiales > Apiaceae > Kitagawia > Kitagawia praeruptora. The sequence goes on along the minus strand of CM075346.1, from coordinate 37,762,882 downwards.
TATCGGCTACTTGGCACTTAGGCCTAAGAAGCAGTGTTTGAGTATTTTTCCAAAGTGGAGGATGGGACTTAAAGAAAACATAAAAACCTGACAAGGATTGACGATGATCAGTCGCCACAACCAAGTCCAATAATCCGCGGGTCTTCTCTACCGGTAGAAGGATAGAAACTACATCCGTAACTATCCCCGAGTGAAAACTACATCCGTAATCACCCTCGATGAAAACTACATCCGTAATCATCCTTCGGCAACACATGGGCCGGAATAATAATTGATGGACCGCCTGGCTCACGGCCGCTTACACATCCCGGGAATCGTTCGTCAACGATTCCCACACCTGCCAGAGTCCCCTTGTTTTTTTTCTTTTCTTGTCAAAATCATTTTGATAGAAAACTTGAGTAGTTGAAGTTCGACTTCAGTCGACCGATAATTTCTTGAAAAACGAGCAAGAGAGTAAAACCTGACCGGTGGTTTTCGAAAATGTTTTGAGTTCAAAAGAGTTCAAGTATAGATATACACTTGTACCGATATCAATCTCGACACAGGGTTTTGTGATCACACATGAAAAATGGTACGCATAAAGCTTGTAACCACAACAGGGTAATTCCATATATATATATAAGTTCTTGAAAAGTAACTTACCTAGATAGATTCAAAATATAATATTTTAAATGACTATGAAAGTCCTTAGACAACCTTTAAGTAGTGTTTTATAACCTTCAAAACACTTAGAGTATTTAATAAATATTTGACTACTATGTAACAAATAATAAATATTCAATAATCCCTTTTTAAAAGAATACTCAAAATAATATTCATTTATTAAGTAATATTCAAATAATATTTACTATTAATACTGGAATATTTAATAACCTCAAAACACCCAAATACCACTCTTGGAATGTTTCTAATCAAAATCAAGACACAATCTCTCCAGCAGTCTCCAAACTTTAGCCACTTTATCAAATAACTACTACTGACTCTCGGTCAATAAGAAATAATTAATAAGCATTCAAGTAACATATACCGACATCAATCTAGCTGGTTTAAGCTGAAAGTAACCAATTTATAACCATTGGAATATCTTTAATCCGTATTGAAAATAAACTATCTCCGATAAATAATATACTAGATAGAATCACTCCATTAAATTGTTTTATTATTTCTCCGGGACAAAGTGATTTTAAGAAAGCGTTTTGAAAATGATATTCATCTAATTAAATAAATTTAATTAGGCGAATGAGGTTTATTTAATCAGTAAATGCTTTCAGGAGCATCTATTAATTAAATAAACACCGGTTTATTGGTGATGTTGCCTTTAGGTTAATTATTGCGAAATTCTTTTTAAAAGCTTTGCCCGGGTTTTCGAAAACATACAATACAAAATAGCCCCGACACGCGGGCTAAGCTCGATAACTCAACACACGCTCTACCCTTGGAGCCTTTCTTATTCCGATACATAAATATATACCTCATAACATATAGTCCACTTCCATAGTACGAAAAGTTTATAGATATATATATATATACCGTATAAATCAAGATATAGAGCCATAAAAATATCACTGCCCATCAACAGTATTATAAGCCATGGGGTTTTGGTTATTGCACGAGCAGGATTTAATATTGTTGGCAGAGCAAGGAATACAATGATTTGGGAGAAGAAGTACAAGGTTGGAAAAACTCGCGATTATGGATTGAAAACTTATTTAACACATCTCATATGTTTAAAATAAATATACTCTGAACAATAGAGTATGCATAGTAAACTTGCCTCTGGTCCTTAGCAGAAAATAGAAACCGCGAACAAACCCTTCGCACCTCGTCCAAGTAATTCCATGGACCTTACCTGATGTCTCGGTCTTCCTTTTTGGATGCACGTCGCTTCAATTTGATTTCGCCCTAATGGTACTGAAATGGTTACGAGTACGTGTCAGTCATACCACGTATATCGAGTAGACACAACTCGGGATTATCACTAAATAATCATAAAGTCAAACTATAGGTGTCCTCCCTATAGTTGACTATTCTAATAGCACTTAATGCACATAAGACATTTAGTAACAGCAAACAACACGGGAAGAGTCCCCTAATATAAAGTGAACATTTCCTAGTACCAACATATCATAACCCTATACCACCATTTAGTCAACTTCACTTAACCTATACATTTATAATACCATTGACCTTCTACGACAAAACTTGATTAATAGCTAATCCTCAAAACACAATTAATCCTCGAAGCATATAAATCCTTGAATTAAATCACTTAGCACATAAATCCTCGAGACAACAATTACCCTCGAATTAATTCACTTAACACATATACACATAAACAGTTAACACCCAAATCATACCTTTAAACCCTTGAAATCAAATAAGTTAAATAAATTAAAATGCAGGGGATTTTTAGAAAATTTCGGCATGTAGTATTCGTTTATCGGACTATGGGCTCAGCCCCTCCATGCCAACAAAACAATTTATAACCCTGCTTTTGCAAAAATAAAGCTGCCTCAACTTGCAGCAAAGTAAACAAGTAAGAAAAGTACCCGCCCAGACATGCGGCAACTAGCACATAAGGAAAAGTACCCGCCCAGACATGCGGCAACTAGCACATAAGGAAAAGTACCCGCCCAGACATGCGGCAACTAGCACATAAGGAAAGTAAACTAAGTTTATCCACATTTAAGCCAACACCACGTAGTTGGCACTTATGACTTCTAACAATTGCTACGACCCGACTTAAACCATTTAGCACATAGACATTTACCGATAAGCCAACTCTTATAACTATACCTCATATGACGATAACAATTAGCACTTAGCACTTAGCAATTAACAATTTCAATTGGAAACTAACAATTAGCAATTAGCACTTAACAATTACTTGACAACTAACCCAAATATATTATCCGACAATTAATAATTACTCACTAACAATTAACAATTAGCAATTTAACAATTAACAATCACTAACCCGAACCTTTAATCGGACTCATAATTAAACTCAACAATTATAATTACAAACATACCTTCCGAATTAAATATCGGAAATTCAACCAATAATCATAATCTTACAATTTTAGTCTAATTATACCCATTACCACATTAAGCTTTCCATTTAACTAATTAAACCACCATAATTAACCTCGTAATTTAAACTAATTAAATTACATCAACTACATAATTATATCACAATTAAATTACCACCATCACAATAATTTATATACTTTCCGAATTTAAACTACAAAAATAAATTAAAACAATTAACTCAAAATTTACAACTAATTAACTACGAGAATTAAATAGATATGGAGATGCGAGATTATACCTCCCGAATTAATCGATTTCCCCGCAACAATCTCTCCCTCCTCTCTCTCTCTCTCTCTCTCTCTCTCTCTCTCTCTCTCTCTCTCTCTCTCTCTTCACCCCGTTGTTGCTCCTCCCACGCTGCACCACCAAGGAGGCGCCACCACCGAACTCCGGTCGTCCCCCCCGCAGTCCGGCCGCCGCCCGACCCTCCTCCCCGCCACTGCACACACTCCCACTCGCACATATACACACACACACGCGTATATATATGTATGTATAGGTTTTAATTGGTTCCAAAATCAAACCCCCAATCTCTCTTTCTCTTCCTCCTTTTTCTTCTCTCCCTTTTTCTTCCCGTTGTTTTCTTTCCCGAGCTGCTGTGTGTGTTATGTGCGGCTATGCGTGTGTTTTTGTGTGTATGTGTCTGGTGCTGTGTTTGTTTAACCTAATGGGCTCAAGCCCAATAACATATAAGCAATACAATTAAATACTACACACCTTAAATAATATTTTAAACTTATAACTCTAATTTGTAAAAATAAATTTCTAGCATAATTAAATACTAGAATATTTTTAAAGACTTTTGGAGAAAGAATTGGAATTAAATCTCAATTTTCTAAATTGATATGCATTTTACAAATATTAATAATTTATAAAAACAAATCATAAAAATAATAATTGTGATTCATAATTCACAATTTACAGGGCTTTATAAAAATACTACAAACACTATTGTTTTAGTAAAATCTCAAATTCTCGATATTATAAATTAATCGAGTAATTTCTGCAAATCCTTAAATAATTAAAATAATCATTTTCTAAGGATTTTAAAATCTCTAAATTATTCAAAAATTTAAAATAAAATCTTTACTAAATAATTTCACATTCCAAAATCAAATCTTTGCCCAAATAAACTATTGACTCGAGATATCTACTAGGTCAATAAAATTTTAAAATGGGACCCGGTTCCACTTAACCGAAAATAATTAAATAATTGAATAATAAAATAAATAAAAAAAAATTCCTCCTCATTTTAGGAAAACATTATTATTATTGAAATAATAATAAAATCATTTCTTAAAAAATCCGGGTTATTATAAGGGGGAGAGAACGAAGAGAGGGAGAGACAGTTTGAGAGAGAGAGAGAGAGGGGGGAGAGAGATGTCGGAGAGATTGAGAGAGGAGAGTGAGAGAGATGGATCGAGGGAGGGGGAGAGAGGCGCAGGGGAGGGGGAGTGCAGGTGGGACCCACACGGTGCAGGTGGGCCCACACTGATGTGTAGTAAAAATAATAAAATAATAATTAGTGATCGAATGGTTATTCGGGAATTATATTAATAAAATAATACAGTGTTAGTAAAATCGTTTGTCTGACTGTTTTAATCGGGGATAAAAAGAAAAGGATTCGATTAGTTTCGTTAAAATTAGAAATATTATTTAATTGGATTAGTAGTAAATAATTTATTAAAAATGATATAATTAATTAATTAATTAAATAGAAATATTTTGGTGATTAATTGGACTTAATTTGGAGATTTAATGATTCGTTGATACAAAGAGAGAATAATTATGAATTAAATACGGTATTAATTTAGAAAGATGATATTTAATATTCGAGGTTTTATTTATTTAATTTGAGGATTAATTATTGTCTTGAGGATTTATTTATTTAATTCGAGGATTTATTGTGTCTTGAGGATTTATTTATTTAATTCGATTATTAATTGTTGTCTTGAGGATTTAATTATTTAATTCGAGGATTAATTGATTAATTATGTTTCTTTATCGGGGAGTAAGATAATTGTTTGAGGATTATTTATTAATTGAGGATGTCTGGTATAATAGTGGAAAAGGGTTCGCATATAAATGTTGAATTTTGGAATTATAAAAAAAATGGCGGAATATAGTGGAGTAAGGAAATGATTCGAGGAACCATTTTGGGGTGGGATTTTGGAGGAGTTAGGAGACTCGTTTGGAAAGCTTAAAGAACGAAAGTTGTAGATATGCATAGGTACTATATAGCGGTGAATAGAAGTTGATTGAAAGGTGATCAGAAGTTGAGTTAAATAATAGCTGAATTAGGCCCGAGAAGGTGAAATGCCGGAGAACCAAAGACGTGGAGCAAGTTGGAGTATCGTACCGCAGAACCAGGCAAGTTTATTTATGTATACTCTATCGTTCAGAGTATCTGTATTTTTCAATATATGAAATGTGTTGAATAGATTTAAATCCATAATTGCAAGTTTACTAATTCGTACTCCATCGTTCTGAGTATTTAATTTTTTTAGATATGTTAATTAAATTTTCGATATACAAAATCAAATATTCTTTCTTGTGGTTTATATCAGAATCTATTATTATTCGAGGTGTTGATATTATTATTTGAGGTGTTGATATTATTATTTGAGGTGTTGATATTATTATTCGAGGTGTTGATATTATTATTCGAGATGGTGATATTATTATCTAAGGTGTTGATATTATTATTCGAGGTGTTGATATTATTATTCGAGGTGTTGATATTTTTATTTGAGGTGTTGAAATTATTATACGAGGTGTTGAAATCTAATTCATGAGTTGGTACATTTATTGAGATACTTCATTCGTATTTGTGGAAGAGATGATAAAGATATATTTAATAATATTTTCATACTACAGAATATTTATATTTAAGAGTGGGGTTATATATATATATAAAGTAAGTTGTGAATTATTGCTTCTGAAAGCAAAAGTGACCGGAGTAACGCACCGGCCTATGAGGAGTTTAGGGTGTGTTCGAGACGTCGGCTCATCCTTCTATCGATAGAAAACGAGGCGGGACAATGGATTGATCATCCATTACTTGAGGAGGCGTTTGAGGAGAAATCTAATTATCGATATCCTAACGGTTAACCGATGCCTTTGTGGTTCTGTTAACTAGAGGGTTGATCTGAGCAGTTGGTAAATTTTATTTATTCAAATCAATTGAGCAGTTCTGAGGAGTATTTTTGAGTTATATGAGGAGTATTTTGAGAAGTTATTAAGATATATTTATTCTTTTATACGAGTAGTATTTTGAGAAGTTATTAAGATATATTTATTCTTTCATATGATTAGTATTTTGAGAAGTTATTGAGATATATTTATTCTTTCATATTAGTAGTATTTCGAGATTTATAAAAATTTCCGAGTTGATCTCTTTCCAAAAATATATATTATAGAGTGGTAAAAACCATATTTTGGTCGAGTTTTTGTTGTATTATATGATATCTATATATACTTGCTGGGCATTCTTTGGCTCATACTTGCTATTTATATATTATAAAACAGGGGTAATCAAAGCTGATTTTAGTACAGTGAACCGTGATTAAGGGAAAGGGAAGACAACTGATGCAGTGTGTTAACCTTATAGCATTTGAGAAGGGTGCAGACTGGGAAAGTGTTTGTATAATGTTTGATTATCTAGTACTTTGGAGTTGTAATAGTATTTCGGAGATTCTGGGAAGTGAACTTGAGATGTAATATCTTCTGGATTATTGAGTACTTGTTCTAAGACTATAACCCGTGGAGTAAAAGATGGTGTGTAGTGTGTACTATGAATATTATTGTAGATTATATTGTGAGCAGGTGATCGAATATTCCGCAAGAGATGTGACGACCTGGATTCCTGTAGGGGATTTGGGGGCGTTACAACATATTATGCCACAATTTTTTTGTTGACAAAGTAGTTATAAAAACCACCTATATATATTATCCAAAATCATTTCTATACTTTGGTAGTGAACTTTAACATAGGTACTCTATAAGCTCAAGTCAGAAAATTATATAACCTGCTAAAAGAATAAACTTTATCACTGCTTACTCCCTCAAAAGATGTTCAATTTTAGCCTTTTCTTATATTTTATGAATTTACATAATTATTGGTGGATCCTAAATATGAATGAATTTCATGCCATAGTTAATGATTGTTATTGATTATCCGAGAATATAAGGTGAATTTTATTTTTAATTTTTTGGAAACTAAATTTTTCAGTTTATTTTACTGGCAGGTCATCAGAACATACGCAAACAAGGCAAACAACGATATGTTATTAATGGGATATGTACTCTCAATAAAGTACTTTATGGTGTATGGTTACAAACTTATATTGTCGCATTCGCATTCGAAAAAGTAAGAAAATGTATGATAAGTATGGTCGTTTGACCTATGTCATTAACAATATTTGTAACATTTTTATGACCTTTATGGTCAAGCGTAATTTTTTTTATGGATAATTTCTTATTTAATTAAAATCTTTTATTATAGTCTCTATTAGTAACATAACAAACATGTTGATATCTGACATATTATGATATAAAATTAACTATCTATATGTATGTCTTATAAGATCTTTACGGTTTAACAGATACATGGAATCAGGAAGTTACATCTATGTATAAAAAGATTGCTCGGTTAATAGTGTGTGTTAAGGTTACTGGCAATGAGCTAATTCAATACGATGAAATTTCCATTTTACTTGACTTTAAATGTAAATATTCATTTGTCATGGGTTTAAGAGGCCGTTTGGGATTGCTTAAAATAAGTTATTTTTGATTTAATGGATGTGTTTTTAACTTAATGGAGAAAGTAAAGTTGTTTATTTTAAGTTGAATGAATGTGTTTGGGTAATTTTACTTAAAGTTAAATGGGGTTTAATAATTTTGACTTAAAGTGAAATTTGACTTAAAAAAATTTTAAATTCATTATATTTAAACTTTAGAAGAATCATGAAAAAAAAACTCCATAAGTCATAAGTCATAAGTTAAAAGTACCTAAATGGAACTTATGACTTAATGGAGTTTTTTTAACTTAAAGCCGACTTAAAGCAATGGTTGACAAACGGGTCAAAAACTACTTAAAGCTATTTTTAGCTTTAAGTAGTTGTTGACAAACGGCCTCTAAATGTTTATGAACTTATGACTTAAGATTTATTATATCACTCACTCAATTAATTTCTTATTTCTTTTTATTATCCTTAATATAATTTATCCATTGCGCGGGAAAAAAATTATAAACAAGCTTTTGATGCTTTTGAGACTTTTTTTGAAATCCAACAAGATTTTTTTATGAAATTAACAAAGTAAAAACTGAACAAGAAACCAAGTTACTAGAAGTAATTTATGTGTAGTGCAGTTAGGGCTACACAACATTTCGATCTAGACAACTAAATAAGATTGGACCGGATCTGTCAGTCCAAGACCCGGATATAAGCGGTCCGGTCTCCGGTCCTGCAATTAAAAAAAATCCAATTTTCCGTCATGTCCGGTCCAAACCCAGAAAAAATCCGGATCAAATCGAAGTTTGTGTATGTAATTCTTTTATATTACTTTATTTATGTAATATAGATATTAAATATTTAAATACATCATAATTTAACAAACTAAATTAGTAGATAAAAAATTGATGAAATACTAGAGTTCAACATTACAATCTAAATAATTTAATGTAAAAAATTTATTTTTTATTACTTATATATATTTTTAGTAATTATTTAATATTTTTTATAATTGTAACTTCGGTGCGTAGCACGGGTAAAATGCTAGTTTTTCTAAATTGTAAGTGTTTTTCGGATTTTTTGTAATTTTTAACTATTTAACTTATAACTCGTGTGATGCACGGATGTTTTTACTAATATTTTAATTCGAGTATAATTGAAAGAGTATGTAATTGAATACTGTAACATCCCACATCGATTAGAATAAGAGTGTTTGAGCCCTTTATAGATACAAGTCAATAGCTAATGTATACCAACTTGCTAGCATTTTTGGACTGACCTGTGGTGGGTTATTGGGTCCGGTATGCATTCGGTTGTGGGCTTGGATGTTATAAATGGTATCAGAGCTTTGCCCGGCCGGAAGTGCAGAGGCACTGCCCGGGTTCCGAATGTGTGATTGTGGGCTCGACGAGGACGTCGACCCTATAAGAGGGGGTGTTTCTAACATCACACATCGATTAGAATAAGGAGTGTTTGGGCCCTTTATAGATACAATTCAATAGCTAATGTATACCAACTTGCTAGCATTTTTGGACTGACCTGTGGTGGGTTGTTGGGTCCGGTATGCATTCGGTTGTGGGCTTGGATGTTATAAATATTGATTGGAGTATAACTAAAAGAGTTTGTTATTAAGTTAAATATTTGGTTTATTTTTTGTAAAATTAAATTTTATTTAGATTTTATTTTTGTAAGGTCTTAACAAACTTTTTGGGAAGGTGTTAACTAGCCGACCAACCAACCAATTATAACATGTTTTGCTTATAATAGTGTAGTATAGATTATTGAATAATTTTAATTTTTGTATTATTCCAATTTTTTTTTTGAAATTAAATTAAAAATAGCAATCTTTTTTAAAAAAACACGACAATTTTTTAAAAAACTTTTTTTCTCATTGAGTGACCCATTTCAAAGTTTATAGAGAATTTAACAATGAATCATGTTCAGAAATTTGACGTGGTCGCTGACATGGCAACCACATCACGGAGAGACCACATCACAACTGATGTGGCATGACTTAACAATTCTTCTTTAATAGTCAATGCATTACAACGATCATGCAAGTTTTTTGAAGTTCGGTGATGTAATTGCAAGTTAATTGTAGTTTTATGCCGCATTAGTAAACATTTTTGGGATGATGACTTAACTGAAAGTTTCTGTATAGTATAGTGATGAGTCAGCCATTTCACCTTTTTTAATTATATTTTGATATGGGTTAAAAAGAAGCCCTAAAGACATATTTAATGTGGCATTAATCAGGCCCAATATGGTCCAAATATGAAGCCCATTAAGGAGGCCTGAAACCTTAATTAAATATTAATTTCGTAATTAATATTAGGGGTAGTAACCAGCTCAGCAATAAGAGTCAAATAAGGATATTACTCCTTCCTGACTTAGCCTCTAAGGCATCCAATTCAATAAGGAAACAGACTCCTACAAGGAAGGAGTCTAGAACCTTCCCCAAGGCGGTGGCTTGCCCACCAAGTATCCGAATCCTACCATAATTCTAAGGCTTCTCAGCCTATATAAGGGCCTGACCCCTCATTCTCAGAACTACGTTTTTGGCTTGATCTTTGATATACATCAAAGTACGTAGGCATCTTGTGAAGGCAGATTCAGCCACGAGCACGAGAGCAGCCATTAAAGCACGAAGCTCACGCACCCTAGCATTAAATACAGCAAACCCTAGCCGCAATCTAATAACCTAGTTTTTATTCCACAACATTTGGCGCCGTCTGTGGGACAAAGACATCAACCATGGTTCAAACACGAAGAGCACCAATCACTACTGAGCCTTTGCTTCTAAGTTCTGTTCCGCCTGCTACTGAGCAGGTACCCCCAACAACAGGGGCGATCATTCAAACTCAAGCTTCTCAAACCCAGGTTTCTCAACCCCCAGGGACGAATCCCCATGCTGTTGAGAGAACGTTACCAATGGTCATCCACCCAGGTCAAGGAACCAGCTCTCTTCAGACGCTGGTTTCTCCTTTAGTTGATCATAATCACCCGTTACCACTAGGGGTACAGATCCATACTACAGATCTCCCCATGAATACTAACCCGATGTATGGTCTGCCTAATTACCCTCCAATTACTCAAGGTCCTGGACCCAGTGGCCATGCTTTGCAGATCCGAGATCGAGAGTATTATGACTACTCCGGTCCCTATACTGATGATTCATCGTCTGAGGATAAAGATCGTGATGAAGCCCCGAGAAGGCGACGTGCTAACAAAGAACCAAGAAGGAGAACACAAACTATCCATGATGGACCCCCTTTGACAGTTGTTGAGTGAATCAAGGCTCATGAGGCCTAGATTTTAAGGATAAAGGAAGATATAGCAAGAGAACAAGCTAGGTTGAATCAAACTCAACCTCCTCCAACCCCAGGACCGATTCCCATTATAGACTTAGAGAGGTCTTCAAGAAGGCAGAGAAGGGCTGACGCCCCAACTAGAAGAACAACAAGGTGGAAACCCCCAGGACCAACCCCAAGGATCTGATGCCACTTGGGGATCCTGATGATCCCACACCCCCGTTTACCGAGGAGGTGATGAATGCTCACATCTCTAGGAAGTTTAAGATGCCGACAATCAAGGCTTATGATGGAACGGGTGATCCCGCAAATCATGTCAGGAGGTTTTCGAACGCACTGCTACTACAGCCTGCAAGTGATGCCTTAAAGTGTAGGGCATTCCCTCAAACCCTGTCGGGCATGGCTCAAAGATGGTATAGCCGGTTGCCTGCAAACTCGATTGGCTCTTTTAAGGAGTTAACACTATGTCATAAGTGAGCATACGCAACCCTTTTTACAAAGCGTTGCACAGAAAGCGTTTCGTTAGATAGAAGTCTTGGGTCTTTTGCAACTGAGCTGAATTGGTGTTGCGTTAGATATAGATTAGCGTTGCGTATTACCCACAGTGTTTCACATTATGCAACAATAACTGATGGCGTTGCGTTAGATAATTTTTTATTTTTATAAATGGTGACGTGGCAGGAGTGGGACCCACATGTGCTGACGTGGTATTTGCTGACGTGGCACATGTGGGACCCACATTTGCAGACGTGGCAGAAGTGGGGCCCACCTTTGCTAACGTGGCATTTGCTGACGTGGCAAAAAACGTTGCATTAGATACTAGTAGTGTTGCGTTTGCTCTTTGAAGTGTTGCATTAGATATATTCATATTTTTTTAAAAAAAAGTGACGTGGCAGATGTGGGCCCCACAACTGCTGACGTGGCAGTGTTGGACCGACAAGGGTGACGTGGCAGGAGGCCCATCATGCTGATGTGGCAATTGTGGGACCCACAATTGCTGACGTGGCAGAAAAGGGGCCCACCTTTGCTGACGTGGCATTTGCTGACGTGGTAGAAAGCGTTGCATTAGATACCTGTAGTGTTGCATTTGCTGTTTGAAGTGTTGCATTAGATAAATTTATATATTTTAAAAAAAAATATGATGTGGCAGATGTGGAACCCACCATTGTTGACGTGGCATTGTGGGACCCACAAGGGTGACGTGTAATATCATTATATTAGATATATATTTACATCCGTACGGTTGGATCGTTCAAAAATATTTTTTAAAAAATAGAAATAATAATCCGTAACAAAGCACTAGTTACGAGTCATATTGAAAATAGTAGTGATCTACTAAGATCTCCAATCAAATTAATTTTTTATTTTCTGAAACTTGGGGAATATCATTATATTAGATATATATTGCCATCCGTACGGTTGGATCGTTCAAAAATATTTTTTTTAAAATAGAAACAATAATCCGTAACAAAGCACTAGTTACGAGTCATATTGAAAATAGTAGTGATCTACTAAGATCTCCAATCAAATTAATTTTTTATTTTCTGAAACTTGGGGAATATCATTATATTAGATATATATTGCCATCCGTACGGTTGGATCGTTCAAAAATATTTTTTTAAAAATAGAAACAATAATCCGTAACAAAGCACTAGTTACGAGTCATATTGAAAATAGCAGTGATCTATTAAGATCTCCAATCAAATTAATTTTTTATTTTCTAATACTTGGGGAATATCATTATATTAGATATATATTGCTGATAAGTGCATATTTTTGCATATTTTTATTACCTATTTATTGCTTGAACTCGTAATTTAATAATTTATTTTGTTGCATTTCAGGAAATTCGTGAATAAATAAAGAAATGGCAAAATAAAGAAATAAAGTGCAAGGAATGAAAAAAGAGGAAGAAAAAGGACCAAAAAGAAAAAGAGGAAAAAGAATTAGGAGTTTGGTGGAAAGGGAATCTTGGAGGACACATGGAAGGTGGAGATCATCCCAACACACTTAAAAAGTGTATGGCCAAGATCAAGTCTACCAAAGCTTAATGGGGAAGGAATCTTTTAAAGGCTAGGATTACACCACCACACAAACCAAATGTAGGGCCAAGATTTACCCACATCCCCCTAAACCCTAATTCCCATCCTATAAATACCCCCTCATTTCCCTTGTAAAAAATATGTAGTGTAGTGTAGTGTAAACCTTAGGAGTAGGTAGTAGTGTAGTTTTAGGGTAGATTTAAATTCTTGTTTTAGTTCTAAATTTTGTAAACACTCCCTTTTATTTTAATGCAATTTTATTTCCTTTTAAATTCTTGTCTTGCACTTTCCTTTATTGTTGCCTTGTTTCGTTACTTTCGTAAATCCGTTTAGTGGACAAAGTAGCGAAATGCTAACCACTAGGGGTTGAGAGTAACGAAATTTTAAATTCGTGTTCGTAGTTTAATTCGTAGTTTTGCCCCTTTAAAAATCCATTTTATTGTGGGCCATTTAATTCCAAATCATCGTTTTATTGTAGCTTAATTTTAATTTCGTATTTGATTTCTTAATTTTCGTATTTAATTTTCAAATAAATAAAAAAACCACACAAAAATATCACAATAATTTCAATTCGTATTTTCAGTACGTTTTTATTTTTAAATTCGAAGTCTCAATTTTCTTGCTCTGAAATCAAACCATCCCTTCCCCTGTTTCTTTCTTAATTCAAACAACCCAAACCCATTTCCCTTTTCTGCGTCTGTTCTCTTTCTCTTCTCCATTAAACCCCCAACTCATTCTTCTTCTTTTCTTATTTTCTTCTCCTTCGAATTTTTCATTGCCAAAATAATACTCTTCCCGGTTTCTTGTTTGTGTCTTATTGTTTCTTCTTTGTTGGGTCTCCAAGTTCTTCGAGTTTTAATTGTTTGTTCTAGTCTCTATGCTGAGTCTTAATCAAGTTCCTGTTTTGTTTTCTATGGTTTTGTTTCCGAGTTTTGTCTTCGTTGAGTTTTGATTCGAGTTTTTGTCTGTTTCGCTGTTTTAAAGGTGAATTCTCGTTATGATTTACTGGGTTAATTCTCAGTTACAATGCCGAGTTGCTATGTTAGAGTTTGTGTGTTCGTCGAGTCCGTAGCTTTGCTGAGTAGTTTTTAAATTCTTCGCTGTTGTTTGTTGAATCTTGGTCGAGTTGCTTTTCTGGGTTGTGCAAAGGGTTCCATGTCTATTGACTGTTTTTGCTGTCACTGCTTGGTGTTGGTTTCAACTGTTCGCCTAGTTAGCATAGTTAGTTTTGGTTTGAGTGAAATTAGGGGTTGTTACGGTTTATTGTTTGAAGATTGTCTGGAGTTTTTGCTGCTGTTTCGCTAAATTCTGTTTTGGTTTCATTGTTTGTAGTGTCTGAGTTTGTGTTTGTTCTGTGTAATTCTGATTCACTTGTGTAATCGCTGGCCTTGAGTCGAAACTCGAATGGGTTTCGCTGCTGAGTCTGGTTTAGTTTTGTCTGTTGCTTCTGTGTAGTGAGTAGACTCAGAACCGCTGATTTGTTTAATTTCTGAGTTTGCCGAGTTGTTATGTTTTCCTTTCGCTATTTGCATCCGAGTTGCTGTCACTCGGTCCAATTCTGTTTCTGTTTTGGGCGAATTGTTGAATCAGTTACCGCTTTCTAATTTCTTTATTGGGTTGTTGTTATGCATCTTGTGGTTAGTTCTATTTACAAACAACTCATGTCCACTGTTTCAATTTCTTAAATTTGATTGGTTTTCGGTTAGTTTAATTCGAATTAAATTAAGTGTTTAAAATTTTTAGTTTTAGAATAAAATCTAAGTTTAAAATTCGAATTTAGAATAATTTAACTTTTCATTAGTTAGAATAAATTAAATTCTCTTTTCATTAGTTAAAATTTTCTTTTAAGAATTAATTAGTAAATTCCAAAATTTTCAAAAAAAACCAAAATTGTCTTTTCCGATTAAATTAGAAATAATGGTTTGCGAAAATATTAGTCTCTGTGGATCGATATCTAAAATACTAAAACGAGATCGTGCGCTTGCGATTTAAAATTGTATTTATTTTAGCACATCAATTGCCATCCGTACGGTTGGATCGTTCAAAAATATTTTTTAAAAAATAGAAAGAATAATCCGTAACAAAGCACTAGTTACGAGTCATATTGAAAATAGTAGTGATCTACTAAGATCTCCAATCAAATTAATTTTTTATTTTCTGAAACTTAGGGAATATCATTATATTAGATATATATTGCCATCCGTACGGTTGGATCGTTCAAAAATATTTTTTAAAAAATAGAAACAATAATTCGTAACAAAGCACTAATTACGAGTCATATTGAAAATAGTAGTGATCTACTAAGATCTCCAATCAAATTAATTTTTTATTTTCTGAAACTTGGGGAATATCATTATATTAGATATATATTGCCATCCAAAATTTTGGCCGGCTTGTTTTCTCCCCCTTTAACGAAATAATTTCCCCCCCCCCCAAACACCCTTCTTTTCCCCAATTCTCACAAAATTAGGACTTTCAATTCAGAACCAATTACTCTCTTCTCTCTCTCTCTTTTAGGGTTCTGTATTCAAATTATCCAAAACAACAGCAGCCGCAAAACCTAGGACGAGTCTTCTCTCTTCTCTCAAAACCAGCGACGGCAGTAGCAGCTTTACAGACCACCACACTAGTACGAATCTTCTCTCTTCACGAATCTTCTCTCTTCTCTTTTCTTAATTAATTAATTAATCGGATGAGGAGATGTAGAATCCTAAAGTAGAATCATCTTAAAAGAACAACTAAGAACAACTAAAGTAGATGGGCTTGTTGATTTCATGTTGTTCTGTAAGTGCAAATTGTAGTAACAACACATCACATCTGCTGCCAGTGCCTGGTGTTATGTCGATGAGGGTTCTATTGCTTCGCGCTCTCCTCTTTTTCTCTCTGATCCTCCTTTTCTCCAAGGTACCCTTCTCCTCTTCCTCAGATCTATTTATCTACTTTCCTTAGCATTACTATCTTTCACTCATTTTTTTTAGTCAGGAAGCTTCTCTGTTGTTTTTAAGTTCCTTTAATATCATTGCTAGTTACTTGTAATTGTTTATACTCAATTGCAGGAAGACCTGTCCAAAATGGGTGTGATGATTCGCCATTACAATAACAAAGAATTAAGCAGTTATGTCTGTATCTCTGTTGGTAAGCCAGAGCAGACAGATGCTTTGATGAATTGCCGAACATTTGACTATATGCTTTTGGCCAATAGAATCACTACTTTTACAGAAATTAATCCAACCCAGATGAGTTATCTTCATTAATTGATTGCATTATTCATCTACATCTCAGATTTGTGACTCTTGTTTATGCTAATATTACTTTTGATGTAGCTTATCTCTGTTTATGCTGATTGCAGGAGTTCTGCTTGCAAAATTATTTGTACATTGATTCAGTTAATGAGAACTTTGGATAATATTCCAAAAGAGGTATATTTACATACCAATTTTTGTGTTGTTGATTACTTTCTTTAGAGGAATAGTCATATAGGAAAGTTGACAGGGAAATCATTGATGACATAGAATGTCAGCTATTATGCCTAATAGTTTTGAGATACATGAGTATACTCATAGACTTTGGATACATGATTAGCTCTTTCATTATCATAAAGAACAAAATAAAAACACAAACACCACCATTACTTTTAAGCACAACCTAGGCTTGAAACTAGAATTAGAACAGGCTTCCTGGGATTAAATTAAAATTGCTGCATTTCTTTTTAGTTTGATGAGTTATTGAAAAATCAAAGCAGGAATCTTAACGTTTTATCTTTTACCTGTATATTTGTATGCATTAGCTGGCTGTTGGCAATCCAATCATCTTGGTCAATGATCAGGAGATAACTAGACCAGAACTCTGGGTGATGCAGGTTTCTATTTCGATTAAAAATATATATATATTGTCTCTGTTTTATTTTATTTTTTTCTGATGTAGCTTTCCCATTGCATATATATTATGTTTTTTGATGGTCTCTGCGTTTTATTAAGTTCTGGTCTAGTTATTGCAATGGTCAGTCACTTCCCCTACGCATATTCTTTAAGAAGTATACAAAACATGGTGTTGCCGTAGCTCTAGTTATCTTCAAATTATTTTACTGGACCATTGCCGGACACACTTGCCAAACTGACTTCTGTGATGGACTTATAAGATCCTAAAAATGGTTATGCATTCTTTATTCCTTTTTTCTTTTAATAAATATATAAGGAGGTTCGAGAAAAGAAGGGTGTTATGCTGAATCCCTTATCCCTTGTTATATATGTGTAACATCTAATCGTTCTCTTAATGCAAATGCCAGTCGAATTAGTGATAACAACTTCACAGGAAAGATACCTAACTACATTCAGAATTAGTGTATTCTTCTTTCTTTCCATCATAGTTGTGGAATTCCTAATTTTCAGTTTGTAAAATGTATCCTGCTTTGCTGTTTTTACAGATTACCGACTTACTTGTGAATATGACAAAGCATATGATGATTCCAAAGTTTAGGTTGCTAACAAATGAAGATAAAGAGTAGCTGTTGAAAAAGTATAGTGTGGACAAAAAGCAGGTGAGTATTTTTCAATTAATTAATAAGTGAGTTGAAGAATTTGTTACATAAGCTTGCGGTGCAAAATTGGAAATTCACTTTCAAAGAAACAAATTTATATGTACATTTTTGGACATATGATAAGCTTTCTGTAACTTGTAAGCTGGTAGATTAGAGATATAATACGACTTTTCTATAGTTTTCAAATTTCTGGATTTATAGTATTATTTATCGATCTGATTAAGTTTAATCCTTGATCTGTATGTATTTATTACCATAGCTTGTTTCCTGAAAATAATTTCTGGTTTCCCATATCTAATTACTATATTGACAGGGAATTCAATATTAATTTTCAAAATTCTGTTAAAAAAGGACATAAAGAGAAATAAAAGAACAAAAAATCAGAAGGGAAAATTATCACCTATAGTATTAGTCATCTTATGCAGACTATATGATGGAATATGCTATATGTTTCAAGAGCTTATTTATATACTCAATATCTTTGTTTAGTGACTGACTACTGCTTATATGCAGGTATACTAATTTTGGAAGCCATGATTTCCAGTGATCAAGACAACAATGGTACTCCGAAGATTCAAGCTGGCACAATTTAGGGATTTTATTTTGTAGCTTTTAGTAGTAGTATAACTTGGTTATTTCTTAGTTTTGAAGTTTGAATTGACGTACTTTGAACTTAGAATTAGTGCATATGCTTGGTTTAGTACATGTTGGTAAGAATTTATAGAATTGTTAAGTAGTTTTGTTGGCTGCAGCATAGCCTTGTGGTTGGTTTTTGGAAATTTAGTTGTGTTGGATTTTGGACAGGTTGGTATTCAGCCTGTTTGGCAACGGAAACTTAAAGCAAAATGTTGCTTTAAGTTGTTTTGGGCTTGTTTGGGTAAATGGCTTAAAAAACTGCTTTAAGTTAAAAAACTGCTTTAAGTCATAAGTTCCATTTAGGTACTTTTGACTTATGACTTATGACTTATGGAGTTTTTTTTGTTTTTTTTTTTCACGATTCTTGTAAAGTTCAAATATTATGAATTTAAATTTTTTTTTAGTCAAATTTCACCTTAAGTCAAAATTATTAAACCCCCAATTAACTTTAAGTAAAATTACCCAAACACATTCATTCAACTTAAAGTAAACAACTTTACTTTCTCCTTTAAGTTAAAAACACCTCCATTAAGTCAAAAGTAACTTATTTTAAGCAATGCCAAACACCTTCATTATGTAGGAACAAAGTTGCCATTTCAAATTTTTTATAAAAAAACCGTTGCATTTGACTCTATTTGGTGTTGCAGTAGCATAGTTGTAATGTTGCATTTGACAAGATTGGTGTTGCTTAAAAAAAAATTTAGTGTTGCATTAGACTCAAATAGCGTTGCGTTAGATAGTGGCCCCATTGCTGACGTGGCACCTTGGTGGGCCCCACTGCTGACGTGGCATGGCCCCCCCATTTGTGACGTGGCATTTGTGGGCCCCACTAATGACACGTCATCATGCTGACGTGGCACCTGCTTACATGTCAGCATGTTGACGTGGCACATTGATTACATGTCAACATGCTGACATGGCTGAAAAATCTAACGCAACGCCCTGTAGCGTTGCATTTGCATGCTTTTAGCGTTGCGTAAGGCCTCTAACGTAACGCTTTCGTGGTGTTGCAATAGCTTGGCAAAGCGTTGCATTAGGGGTCTTACGCAATGCCAGTATTGGCAACGCCCCTCTAGCGTTCCGTAAGACCTAACGCAACGCTTTTCAGGTCTTTTTCAACGCTTTTCGGGGGTTGCATTAGGGCATTTATGGCGTAGTGTAAGTGCTACTTTTGTTAGCCAGTTCATTAGCGGAAGAGTTCATGAGAAAAGCTCTGTATCCCTCATGTACGTGGTGCAAGGGAAGAATGAAAATCTGAGAGATTACCTCAAGAGGTTCACTAAAGAGACGTTGAATATCACAGATTTGGAGAATAAGGTGGCCATGGTAGCCCTGGAACATGGAACCACTGATCTATTCTTTAAAAGGTCATTGGCAAAACATCCTCCTGGAAACATGGCCGAGCTCCAACGAAGGGCTGACAAGTACATTAAAGTTGAAGATAGCATGAAGAAAGAAGCCACAGTAAGTGGAGGAGAAGGTAACAACGACTCCAAGAAGCGAAAGCAAGACCATGAGTATGATGACCAAGAGTATGATGCTAGGGACAAGTATCCCCGAACTAACGAGGACTCCGACTATGCCCCTAAGAAGAACCAAGGACCGAGGTTCACTGAGTATGCAAGGTTGAATACTCCTAGGAGTCAAATCTTGTTGGACATTGAGAAGGATAAGGATTTCCGATGGCCGAAGCCACTCGGGGGTGATCCCGTAAAGAGAAACAAGAATCAGTATTGCAGATTCCATAGAGATGTGGGGCATGACACTGATGATTGTAAGCAACTCAAAGATGAGATTGAGTTTTTGATTCGTAGAGGGAAACTAAGCCACTTCACTAAAGGTGACGACCGTGGTAATCAGATAAGAGAGTATGATAGGAGGGATGACGATCAAGATCGCAACCCACAGCCCCGAGGGCCAGTAATCAACATGATCTCAGAAGGCCCGACTGCGGCCGACACAACAAGGAATTCTCGGAAGGCTTATGCCAGAGAAGGGATGCACATCGTGGGAGAGGCCCCGAAGCATGCAAAAACTGAAGTAGTGGTTGGTTTTGATGACTCAGACTCGGAAGGGGTGAAGTTCCCCCATGACGACCCGTTGGTCATAACTTCTGTGATTGGAAACTCAAAGGTGAAGCGAGTCTTGATAGACAATGGAGCTTCCGTTGACATTCTATTTCATGATGCATTTGTGAAGATGGGGTACAGTGATTCTCAGTTGACCCCCAATAACATGCCTATATATGGATTTAATGGAGTAGAATCCAAAGTTGAAGGGACTATTCAGTTGCCTGTAACTGTTGGACAGGAGCCCAAGGAGGCCACTCAGATGTTGAACTTCCTGGTAATCAAGGCGGTTTCAACGTACAACGCTATCCTCGGAAGGACTGGACTTCATGCATTCAAGGCTGTCGCCTCAACTTATCATATGAAGATCAAGTTCCCGACCAGGAATGGTGTTGGAGAACATAAAGGTGATCAAAAGATGGCACGAAGCTGTTATGTAGCCTCGTTAAGGCCTGATGGAGTCGGGGGGTAGGTCCTTCTGATTGAGGACATGGATGTCCGCAGTAGTAAGAAACATCAAGAAATGCCATCAGAGAACATCACACAGAAGCCTCGGACAGCCATTAAGGCTAAGGCATTAACTGACATCGTGGTTGAATGTACCATTGGCAACCAAGAAGTCGGGGGCAGGAGGTAATACCCCAAGCAGGAAATGAACCTCAGAATAATAATGAGGAGACCAGAAGGAGTGGTGGGTGCTCTATTTTGATGGAGCATCAAAAACAAAATCTGGTGCAGGCCTAGTAGGACGGTAGTACTCTATGTAAGGGTTGAACCCTTTTCAAGTTATTAATGCAAGTTTGTTTTCCATTCATTGATTGTTTGATTTTATTTATGTGCCAAGCACCTGATGAGTGCAAGTCAAGGATGACCAAGTACCGAAAATAAAAGAATACACGAATGGAGAACAAGCAAATGCAAAAATAAAGACCCCGAAGGGTCAAGAGTTAGGTTACAACATGACCAAATAAGAGTTTAAGTCCGTGAAGGACCCAGGTTAAAAGACGAGCAGATAAAAGCCATACGCAACAATCAAAGCCATGCAAGGCCGAGGATGTTAAGGACTAGCTACTCTTCAATATGTCTTAAGTACCTAGATTAAGGATCCAATGATGAAGACCAATAGAGAACAATGATGTTTTTGCTTGGACAGCAGCTGATATGTCAGGGATTGATCCCCAATTTATAACCCTTAGGTTGAATGTCGATCCTGAATGGAAGACAATAAAACAGAAGAAGAAGAATTTTGATCCTAAAAGGCAAGATGCCATTAAGCAAGAAGTCGATAAACTCTTAGAAGCTGGGTTCATTGAAGAAATTCAATTCCCCGAATGGTTGGCCAACCTAGTGATGGTGAAGAAAGCTAATGGGAAGTGGAGGATGTGTATAGACTTCACGGATTTGAATGATGCATGTCCGAAGGATTGTTTTCCCCTACCAAGGATAGACACATTGTTAGATGCTACAGCTGGACATGAGAAATTAGATTAAGATGCACAAGGATGACATCCCAAAGGAGCTACTTATCAACGACTGGTGAATAAGATATTCGCTCAGCCGATTGGAAAAACCATGGAAGTCTATGTCGATGACATGTTAGTCAAAAGCCTAATCATGGCAGACCATATTAAACACCTCAGAGAGGCATTTGAAGTGTTGAGGCACCATAAGATGATGTTGAATCCAACCAAGTGTGCTTTTGGTGTTGGATTAGGAAAGTTTTTGGGTCTGATGGTTTCAAAAAGAGGCATAGAGGCCAACCCTGACAAGATCAAAGCGATTCTAGACATGGAACCACCCCGCTCTATACGAGATGTACAGAAGCTAACTGGCCGAGTTGCAGCCTTAGGGAGATTCATCTCCAAGTCTGGTGACAAGTGCTTGCCTTTCTTTCAAGCATTGAAGAAGGTGAAAAATTTTGAGTGGACTCCCGAGAGCCAAGAGGCCTTTGAACAGCTGAAGAAGTACATGGCTGAAGCCCTGTTGTTGGCCAAGCCTAGTCCAGGAGAAACTCTTTATCTATACCTGGTCGTATCTGAACAAACATTGAGTGTCGTCCTCGTTCGAGAAGAAAAAAGGTTCAGAAACCCATCTACTACGTGAGCAAGGTGTTGCATGAGGTTGAGTTGAATTACTCAACCATTGAGAAGTTTGCTTTGGCATTCATAACAGCCTCGAGGAAGCTACGAGACCAGCAATTAAGGAACATATTACATAGCCCGAAGGCCAGTGGAAGGTTGATTAAGTGGGCAATTGAAATTGGAGAATTTGACATCACGTATAAGCCTCGAACAACCATCAAGGCTCAGGAATTAGCTGACTTCATGGTTGAATGTACCATTGACAACCAAGAAGTCGGGGGGCAGGATATAGTAACCACCCCTGGGAGTGAAGAAAAAGATGAGGAGCTTGTACCTGATCAGAAGGAATATTGGGTGCTCTATTTTGATGGAGCATCAAAAACAAAATCTAGGGGTGCAGGTTTAGTCTTGCAAAGCCCCGATGGGTTCACAGTTGAGTATGTTTTGAAGTTGGCTTTTCCGACAACCAATAACGAAGCTGAGTATGAAGCCTTGATAGCCGGGTCGGGCTTGGCCAGAATCATGAGAGTCAAGAATCTCAAAGTTTGTGGAGATTCAAGACTAGTAGCGTCGTAAGTGAATGGTGAATTTGAGGCCAAGCATGAAACTATGGCAAAGTATTTGCGAGTTGTGAAAACTATTACGACTCAGTTTAATGAGTGCTATGTGGAGCATATTCCAAGAAATGAGAACGTTAAGGCCGATGCCCTATTTAAATTCGCTTCTTCTGAGATAGAAAATTATGCAGGGAGTGTTTACTTCCAGGTCTTGAAGACGCCGACCATCAACTCTCAGTTGGTAGCACCGATTGATGAATAAAGCTGAAGGATAGACCCTATCAAAGCTCATCTTGAGACTGGTTGGCTCCTTGATAAAGCCTCGATGGCCAACAAGGCTGTCTGCCTCCAATCGAGCTTGTCGTTTGAGTTTAAGGGCTCAAATCAAGAGTCATTAGTCAAGTTGAAACCTAAGCAAGGTTATATGAGTATAAAAATAAGGTTGGAATCCTATAGTCAAGATAGAGGAGTGAAAACTAGCCAAGGCACACCAGACCTGAAGTCAAGTGCTGAGTGGCAAATGAACTTTTTGAACGATCAACCGAGAAGCAAGACCTCCACCACACGAAGTAAGGGGGCAAGAACTAAAAAACTAAGCACACTTAAGAAAAGCTTAATTAGGAGATTAGTCCTAAACACTGGATTAGTGATGTGAATCAAGGTACTAAGTAAAACCTTAAATAGAGCCATGAATGGCCAACAGTGATGTTAAGATTCCATATTGATGATCGATGTCGATATGCGAAAATAAAAATCACTGATAGTGATCAAGCCAACCAGGGCATCATGAAAGCGGCCGACCATAGCGTGCAAGACGCTCCAGCCTACCGCAAAAGCAGCTGACTGAGGCCTACAAGACGCCCTGGCCGACCGACATCGATCGTCAATGCAGGTTTCAGAATGGCCGACTGCCTCACCGGCTGACCAGCTCTCCTGGCGGGCTTTGACCGATTGATATCGACCGCTGGTATGCGATTTTGAACCGGCCGACCACCCTCTCGGCCGACTGGCCTCCTTGTGTTAGCCCTGGCCGACTGACGCCGACCGTCGGTACGAGTTCTTGCATCGGTCGACTGACCTCCCGGCCGACCGCTCTCCCGGCCGACCGCCTTCCCGGCCGACTGCCCCTTTCGGAGAAGCCCCGACCGACTGACATTGATCGTTGGTATGGGTTCGAAAAAATAAAAAATTCATCAGCCGACTGCCTCACCGGCCGACCGCCTTCCCGGCCGACTGACCTCCCGGCCGACCGCTCTCCCGGCCGACTGGCCTCCTGTGTACGCCTCGGCCGACCGACATCGACTGTCGGTACGGGTTTTTGGCTCGGCCGACTGGTGGCGATGCTCGAGTCGGGGTTTCGAAATTTCGTTTTTTATTTTTTCCGATCTGGTAATCACGGAAAGTGAAAACTGAGTTTGAAATAGCACCGATTAGTGCCGATTAGCGCCGTTTAGCGTCGATTAGCGCCGTTTAGCGTCGATTAGCGCCGTTTAGTGCCGTTATATGTCGTTCAACGTCGTTTAACATTGTTTAAATGTCATTTAAGGCTGGTTAGCGCCGTTTAGTGCTGTTATATGTCGTTTAACATTGTTTAAACGTCGTTTAAGGCTGATTAGCGCCGTTTAGCGTCGATTAGCGCCGTTTAGTGCCGATTACCACAGATTAGTGCCGATTAACACCGATTAGTGCCGTTTTATGCCGTTTAACACCGTTTAAATGTTGTTTAAGGCTGTTTAGCGCCGTTTAGCAGAGTTTAGTGCCGTTTTATGCCGTTTAACGTCGTTTAACACTGTTTAAACATCGTTTAAGGCTGTTTAGCACTGTTTAGTGTCGTTTATAGCCGTTGTAAATGCGTCGATCACTCCACGCTTTACATTAAGACAATATTTTTGAAAATGCTTGCATATGAGCAATAAACCCAGACCCGAGTCTCGAATAAGGCCGTTAAAACTTCAAGGAAAACCTGATCAGTTTTCCTAGAAGTTGGGGGGCAAATGATATGGGTTAAAAATAAGCCCTAAAGACATATTTAATGTGGCATTAATCAGGCCCAATATGGTCCAAATATGAAGCCCAATAAGGAGGCCTGAAACCTTAATTAAATATTAATTTCGTAATTAATATTAGGGGTAATAACCAGCTCAGCAATAAGAGTCAAATAAGGATATTACTCCTGCCTGACTTAGCCTCTAAGGCATCCAATTCAATAAGGAAACAGACTCCTACAAGAAAGGAGTCTAGAACCTTCCCCAAGGCGGTGGCTTGCCCACCAAGTATCCGAATCCTACCATAATTCTAAGGCTTCTCAGCCTATATAAGGGCCTGACCCCTCATTCTCAGAACTACGTTTTTGGCTTGATCTTTGATAGACATCAAAGTACGTAGGCATCTTGTGAAGGCAGATTCAGCTACAAGCACGAGAGCAGCCATTAAAGCACGAAGCTCACGCACCCTAGCATTAAATACAGCAAACCCTAGCCGCAATCTAATAATCTAGTTTTTATTCCACAACATATTCTTTTTAGGTTATAATTTTTTCTTAAAATTCATTTCTATTATATTTTTTTCTAATTATAACCTTTTTTAGATTATAATTTTTTTTTAATATGATTTAATCTTGATAGTCTATTTTCAAAAATATTAGATTCGATAGTTGAGATTATTTTGACAACATAATTATGGATAAAATGACTTTTACACTTATTATATACCCCGTAAAATGCACGGTTGCTTATAAACTTTTTAGTTATGTATTTTTTTAAAATTTCAAGTTGTATAAATGCTTTTACTATTAAAATAATTTTTATAAATTTCATGATTATAAATATTATTGTAATTATTTATTTCAATTGTTACTTTTAAATGCATACCTATATATAAAAATATTACGTAAAAGTAGATTTTTTAAACTTTTATTTAGTATAAAAAGTGAAATTTATCTAATCATAATCATATAGACCTTTTTTCGATTTTTATATAAATTTTTCTAAATTGTAAGTGTTTTCCGTATTTTATGTAATTTTTAACTATATAACTTATGACTCGTATGATGCACGGATGTTTTTATTAATATTTTAATTCGAGTATAATTGAAAGAGTATGTAATTGAATATTGATTGGACTTTAACTAAAAGAGTTTGTTATTAAATAAAATATGTAGTTTTTTTTTTGTAAAATAAGATTTTATTTACATTTTATTTTATGTAAGATGTTAATAAATTTTTTGGGAGTGTGTTAACTAATTGACCAACCAATATTTTGCTTATAATAGTATAGTATAGATAAGGATATAAGGTAGTAGACAGAGGGTGAAGTATTCGTGAGCTCCCTTAATGTGTTTCAAGAGGGTTGATATAAATAAAAAAGGCATGTGTATTTTGAATTCTGTAACTGACAAAAAAAAACAAAGTTTTGATAACCCCATAAGCAATAATCTTTATATACGTTTTAAAATGCGTGACAAGTAAAATTGAAAACATGTAAAGAAATGAGTGAGATGAAGGAAGTATATGTTAGCTCAAGAGTTAACCCCATAAGCAATAATCTTTATAAAAAAAAGTAGGAGCAAGGGTCAATTGACCTTCTCCCCGTGCTGAAAGGAAGTTTTATACACGAGTACAACTTTTACAGTTCTTGCTTTTTAGCTGGTGATGGTGCCTAGCTTTTGGGCGGATATTGGCCTGTTCCGAGTGACTAGATTTTATTTTTTCTGGAGTCGGCACTGGATAGAGGATTAAGTATTTGTTTTGCATATGAGCTTCCTTCTTGTGTTTAAAGAGGGTTCTTAAAAGTTGTATCGAAGTTAATGTGAAAAAACCATGAGAACACTAAAACATTCACGGAATAAAGGTTGCTTTTTGTTCCTCAGAGGAATTCATAAAGGCAGTTTTCCAACCAGAACTCAAAAAAAATTAGAAAATTTCATATCAAAAGGAAGTGAACTAATTGTAGCCTAGTGAGTATCTCTCTTTATTGGGTTCAAGTTTTAACAGAGGCATGTTTTAAATTCTGTAATCGACCGAAAAAATAAAATCAAAGTCCCCATATCAAAACAAGCTCATCTGAGTAGTACTATAGGGTTCTCCCGTAGAAAAATCAAATACAAATTAGATCATAGAGATCTTCACAGCATACACGAATAATATGGAAACCAGAGTCTAGACAATTTCAACAGACAAAGAAATAACAATGCCAGAAACCTACTATCACAGAATGACAAAGGATAAAATACACTTGTCTCAATCATCAATGAAACATTATTAAGTATAAGACAAATGGTGGAGATCTACCATGTTGAAATTAGATCTTTGAGTGCTTGGCAATCTTGAACCATTCAGTGTGAAAGTCCCCTGGCATATCAGTTCTCTCGTATGTGTGAGCACCAAAATAATCTCTTTGAGCTTGAACCAAATTAGCAGGCAGCCTTTCCCTCCTGTATGTGTCAAAGTAAGCAAGACTGGAAGACATACCAGGTGTGCTAACACCCGATTTGATAGCAACACAAACAACTCTTCGCCAAGCTGCTTGTCGCTCAATCATCTCTTTTGCAAACTCTGGATCTACAAGAAGGCTAGCAAGGTCTGCATTTCTATCATAAGCTTGCTTAATTCGGTCCAAAAATATGGCACGGATGATGCACCCACCCTTCCAAATCCTAGCAAGTTCCCCGAGTGTTAAGCCCCATCCCATTTCAATACTCTTAGCACGGATCAAATTCATTCCCTGTGCATAACTGCATATCTTGGATGCATAAAGAGCTTGCCTGACATCATCAATCAACTTCTTCTTATCCACAGTTTGGTCAGAAAGGATGTCGCCTACTCCACCTGCTTTGAAGACCTCTGAAGCTGCGACTCTTTCATCCTTCAACCCACTGAGGAACCTCGAATCCAAAGAGGAAGCAATAGTGGGAGCAGCAATAGACAATTCAGCAGCTTGCTGCACTGTCCATTTACCTGTACCCTTCATGCCTGTTTTATCAAGAACTTTGTCTACCAAATATCCATCTGCCTTATCATCCTTAATTCCAAATATATCTGCTGTGATCTCAATCAAGAAGCTCTGGAGTTCCCCCTTGTTCCACTCTGTGAAAACCTGGTGCAATTCCTCATTGGAGAGCTTCCCAACTGATTTCAATACATCATAAGCTTCTGAAATCAACTGCATATCACCATATTCAATCCCATTGTGAACCATCTTCACAAAATTTCCAGATCCTCCTTCGCCGATGTATGTAACACAAGGACCGCTGTCAGGAACTTGAGCAGCCACCTTAACAAGGATGTCTTCTATATTCTTGTAAGCCTCAAAAGATCCTCCGGGCATCATAGAGGGTCCATTGCGAGCACCCTCTTCACCACCTGATACTCCCATTCCAAGATAGAGCAAACCTTTTTCAGCCATAGCCTTCTCTCTCCTCTCAGTGTTCTCATACCACTCATTACCACCATCAATAATACAATCTCCTTTCTCCAAGTATGCAGAAAGAGTTTTGATGGTTTGATCAACTGGTGCACCAGCCTTGACGAGCATAATTACGACACGGGGTTTTTGGATTGAATTCACAAACGCCTCAGGATCGTGAAAGCCGTACAAAGGAAGGTTTCCTTCTCTCTGGGCACGTTCAACAGTCTCGTCAACTTTGGAAGTGGTTCGGTTGTAAACAGAAATAGGGAAGCCTTTCTCAGCAATGTTGAGGGCAAGATTTTGGCCCATGACGGCAAGGCCAGCGAGACCGATTCTTGTTGGGGCAGGAGCCATTTTTTCCTGAAACAACAGTTCTATAAGCAACGGTATATAGTTGCAGGAAAAAATATTCTCATTTCATAATTCACATTTCAACAGAGATGAAAGCTCCTATAACAACAAACATATAAACATAATAAAAAAATTATTTGAGAAGCAATGAAAAGAAGGTATGAGAGATTCGAGGCTTAACCGGGAGTTGACACTTAAAAGATCTGACACTGTGATACATTTGTTTCTAGAAGGAGGTTACAAGACTGGTATCTGAGAATTAGTTGCTAACAATATAAAGATCTAGAAAAAGTACTGGGATTACCAAATACCACCAGTCACCACTCCGCCAACCCACTATGATTAATGTTTGAGAATACATGCCATCTATTTTGAGCACAGTTTAAGTTACAATTTGATTTAAGCACTGCAGCCCAGTAGATAACACCTAAATGACCACTAAATACAGATCACTAGAGAACGATTTCAAAGAAAAGGGTTGGAATAAGTTGATCAGAAGCCCCATAACACCTAGATGACCACTAAATCAGTTGACCAAATTACATAAGCACACAAGAGAATGATTTCAAAGAAAAGGGTTCGAATATACAGATAAAAAACTACAAGTTGAAAATTCATATCATACACATACATACACTGAAAAAGCTGAAAAAAAGTGAAGGACTTTTTGATCAGATTAGAAAGAAAATGAGGGATAAAATCCTAAAAAGCAAACAACTTTGTAAATAAATGAGTAACAGCAGCATACAGTCCTGAATCTCTATAAAACTACACTAAAGAACTAAAGGGGAAAAAAAAGAGGAAAGAAAATGCAGATAAACAAACATGTGATGAATGAAAAAAAAGAGAGAGAACAATGGGTATAATCAAGAGTAAGAGAAATTACTTGAAACAGATTAAAAGAGCGAGAGAATTAAGATCTGGGTATGTGAGAAATGAGAATGAAGAAGTGGTTTATTACACAAACATACATATAATAAACATGTGTATATGCAGAGAGAGATATATATAGGGTAGGTAAGAAGGGAGTTAAGTTACCTATTAGCGGAAGATCTGGGATACGGGGAGGAAGACTTGTCTAACTTCTGACTTGCTTTTGGAGGGGAGGAGTTGAAGAGGATGGATTAGTTAGTTGTTTCACACGATGTGTTGCTCCCTTGCCTGCCTCTGGTCAGCTTCGGCTGCCTTGATATCCCTTTTTCTTTTTCAAAGGAACCACTCTTCACCTGTTTCGTATCAAATCAAATACTCCCTCTGTCCCATCCATTTCTTTACACTTTCCTTTTTGGGATGTCCCAACCAATTCTTTACGTTTCCTAAAATAGTAACTTTTAACAATAAAATACTTTATTACATCCACTACTTCACTCTACTTTTTCAACACTTTACACTATTACACCCACTAACTCACTTATTTTAACAATAAAATCACTATTACACCCACTAACTCACTTATTTTAACAATATTACACCCACTATCTTGGTTTCCGTGCAAAAAGCAAATGTAAACAATTCCCTGGGACGGAGGGAGTACTATAATACTCCACTATTCTCTTCTTCTATTAAAACATTACCTGATTACTCCCTTTTTGTTTCTTTTATTACATCCCACAATTGTTGCAGTAGAAAAAAGAAATCGGCATTAGTTGGTGCGGTAGTGTCACGGATGTTTGCGAAAGCGCTAACCAATGATTAATTTTTTCCCATCGTGATTCTTACCAAACCCTTGGTGCCCACCAATTCCCTTGGTGCACCCCTGGTCAAATGGGTCCTGAGTATCTGCAAAATTGTTAGTAGCACAAGATACTTCGAATGGAAAGAGATACACGATTTATGGGTTTCCCCAACCTTTTTATTACCTCAAAAAGGACCCTAACAACTTAGGCCTGATGCCTTACAATGTTTTGGCTATCTACCTTCCAGTTGCTAGCTCTTCCCACGAAGAGTGCTTACAATAATCCTCACTAAAACAGCTCTCACACTCAGAACTATTCTAGTGCTCTCCCTCTCTGATGCTCCCTTTGTGTATGAATGAATGAGAATGAAGAAGCTCCTCCTTATATAGGTAGCTTTACGGGCTTTGGGCTAGGCTAAGCCCAACTCTACTTTCCATCTTTGCCTGAGATCTTCAAGATATGCTCAATCATCTTGATTGCCTTTCCTCCCATAAAAGATCTACCCTGATCATATCTTTACCCTGATCATATCTTTGACTCTGATAGACTTTCCCTTCCTGCAGAAGATTGCAATCCTTAATTGATTCCTCTAGAATGATCTCCAAAGATAGTGAATCACAAACCCTGATCTCCCTTCTAGAATGTTCTCCAACTCTCTAGAAGCTAGGCCCATCCATATGCGAAGGCCCAAATCCACTTTGCACTTTGAACCCATGTCATGCATGCATCATGCTTCAACCTTGGCCCATGTTGACCTGCTTCATGCCTTTGACATGCCCCAATCTGTGCAAGTGTCCCAAACGCCCAACTTCACCTCAACCCCTAAGTTTGCCACTTAGCGCCCTAGCATCATCAAGTCCCCCAAGTCTGCCACTTGGTGCCTTGTGCTCCCATTCCATGTGCACTCCTAGCCTAACCTTCGTTTACATGGTCCTTGGGTGCTCCGCCCATTTTCTTTGACTAACTTTGTGCCTCCACCCCACGCCTTGGTGCTCACTTGGCGCACAGGGCTGTTAGGTCCAAAATAGTTTGTAGAAGGGGGGTTGAATACAAACTATACCGTTTTATCGAAATTGTTCTTTGTGTGTATATTAAAATTTAAACAATTCGATGCGGAATAAAACGAAGCCAATATTCAAGTTAAATATAAAATTATATTAAACTTGATGGGGTGTGTCTAAATACACGGGTACAAATTACAAGGTTTGATGACCAAACTACTTATTACAAATTCTATAGAAAATTCGACATGAACTTTTCTATATTTGTAATAAAAAGATCGAATGCTAAAAAGCTATTCGAGAGATAATTCTAGGGAACTTAATCCGCTAGATAGTTCCAATAGTACAAGTAATCAAACTCTAGTGGCTAAGATATTACAATGAATACTAGAGATGAATTTACAAGTAATTAAAACTTCATTGAAGCTCTAGAGGGGAGAAGAAAATAATTCTTTGGGCCTCTCTATTTCTCCCCTCTGTATCTCTCTTGGTCCTCTGTATCTCTCTTTTTGTTTGTCCGTGTGTTGAGAGTAAAATGAAGAAGTGAAGTGTTGTTTTTTATTCTCCTGCCTTCTGTCTATATGTAGACAAGATATAGAAAATATTTTCTGTCCCTTTTTCTCACATATACAGACTATCCATAAGACTTGTATGACTATCGGTAGTCCTATTGATGTTTATAGACTATCACTCTGATATACAGACTATAATCTTCACTTCAACTGCATGACTATCACTTGAACAGCAGGACAATCAATTGAACTGCAGGACTATCGCTTGAACTGTATACAGACTATCCATATACAGACTATCTATACACAGACTATCTATATACAGACTATCTTTTACAGACTATCCAATACTTATACAGAGTATCGAATTAAGAATAAGAACTTGGCCAATTTCAATTCTCCTACCATTTCTTTTTCAACCAAAAAGTGTCTTGCCTTTATTTTTAAAAACAAAACCACCACCTGCCAACAATTCAACTTCGAATTTGTAAATGCTTTTGGCCCGTAGAAATGTTTTTTTAACCCGCACAACTTCTTATCTTTAATTAATAAATAATTATTTTAATTTAGAAATTATAAAAATAAATATCTAATATTATTAGATATTTATAAATATAATTTTCTAAATAAATAAAATATTTATTAATATAAATAAATCCTTGCGGTCTCCTAAGGGTCTAGAACCGGACTCCTTTTTTCTTAACAAAAAATATATCAATTCCAACCGGGGTTCCAGCTTTAAGAATACATCATTTTGCATTTCTTTGTGATAATTCTTTTTTTTCTCATAGCCAGTCCACTTGATAGCAAAATCATTGTGATCGATTAATTTAGCACTTTTGTTGCTTGCACAATGATTTTTCCTTTGTACCAGTCTTGATAGCTTGAACCACTGAAGTTAATGATGAACAACCATTGTTTAATGTTGACACTCGATGCACGGTCTGGTTCATGAGTGACTAACCGCAATGATTGTTCTTCATATATAGACTTTAAAGATGTGGTCCTGTCTTCCTTTTCTTCACTGTTTATTCAAACCTTTACATCTGTATTCTGCCACTGTAGGTACCTCTTGTCACTATAAATTGAACCCACTGTCTTGATTACTCCACTGATGCTTGATCAACTGAATGAACTTCTTCAAGTGTAGTATACCTCAAAACGGTAGATTGACTTTGTCTTCTTTCTCTTGACAGATAATATAATCTGAGTTTCCTTGTGACAGTATATGTACTATTTACTATTACAATCTTCTTTAAGTTGAGTTGTATCCTCGAAATACAAATAGGCTACATCATATGCCTTTCAATCTCCCCCTATTTGTTTGTTAAACATTAACATACAAATTCCTAGAGGATAACTCAACTATAAACAAGAAGAAGATAAAGCATTAAAGAACTATAGTAAATAATACATAAAAAAAATTCTGGTTTAGATATAAACATTTCCAGAATCTCAGTAGATGAAATGATAGATGATTGTTCCTCTGACACTGAACTGATCTTCATTAAGTAACTCATCTTCATTTCTTGACATATCTGCCTGATAATCCTTTACATCTAACATTGAACATTATCAGCATATACTTGGAAATTCTTCAGTGGTAAAGAATATGACTTGTCAACCACATACTGAAGAATTCTGCTTTGTCGTTTCATACTTCTCTCCTTCCTTATGTTTCCCTACCTAAGGTGATATGTCTCCTCCTTATAATGAAGAATACTTCTCATATCCCCTAACAAGGTGAATATTTCTATCTCCCCCTGACAAGGTGAATACTCCCCCTTTCTAAGGTATATCTTTTTTCTTCCATATCTCTCCCACTTAGATATAAAATCTCCCCCTCATTAAGGTAAGCTTATACTCTTCCCCTTAGTTGAGTATCTCTTACTAAGGTAATCTTTGAGTATATATCTTCTTCAATATATCTCTCCCCCTTAGTTGAGTAATCCTCCAAACATTCAATTATAGCAAACATCCAATTAAATTAGATGATACCAAATATTCAATTATAACTCGCCTCTTACCTTTAGTACAACATATTCTTCATACATATACCATTGTCTGCTACAATAAGGAAAAGAAGCTTTGATTGTGTTGAAGGATTTTCATGAAGACTTCCAGAATAAAAGTATGTAGTCTGATCAACTTTGCCCTTAAGATATTCAATATGGCTTCGCTGTCGATCATGCTATCAACCAAATCTCCTGACAATTTCCTTATATCTCACAACTGTTGCAAGTGAACTTTGTTTGGGGAATAGGGAATGGGATTTGGTGTTTATCTTTCTTCCTCACTGTGAGTGTGTGATTCTGTTTCGTGTACCTCACAAGTGTTTAACTCATCTCTCCACTCATATCACTTAAAATGAGTGATCTCTTCTCTCATCTCTCAAGTGTTTACACTCATGCTTACTAGTGTATCACTCTTATCTCTCATAGCTCCAACATCCATGTGTACCTGTAAGGAAAAATCACGATAGCCCCTTCTAGAGAGGTCACTGGTGGTGCAATGGGGTTTCACAAATCCCCGATCCTCGTTGGACTCGTCAGACGAATCTGAGTCATAATCTACAAGTTGATAAAAAAATTTCTTTTTGTGGGTTTCAGAATTGAATTCTGAGAAGGTAAACAATGAAATCAAAACTTAGAATTAAGATCATATTCCTTCTAATGTCTGTGAAGACATCTCCTTGTTTAACTCATCAGGTGAATCTGAATCATAGTCAACAAGTTGCCGATCCACACCTATGTCGGACCCGTTACCCGCAGGATCCAGAGATGTTCCCTCTGGGGAGTTAGATAATGATCTTGTTGAATTTTGCATTGAGATCAATATCTTCTCTCGAGGTCTATGAAGACTCTTGGTTCATTGAAGAACCTTGAACTTATAATCCTAACCGTAATATGGTTGGAGTACAAGTTTCCGTCAATTCATCCTTAGTGTGTGCAATCTCACTTTATGTATAGGAAGTATTTTAGTCTTGTGTATGAAGTAGTGACTTACCAACAGATGCCCTGGCTGACAAGCGAATTTCAATAAACTCATCCTTTTGAGAGAATGAATCCAGAGACTGTTTTAGTGCCATTTTCAGCTTTGCATCCTTTTGGGAGAATGCAGGCAAGCTTATAGATACCTCAAGTTGTATATGACTATTCTCCTTGAGAGGTAGAGCTGTGGGTTTACTATCCCTTACATCCTTATTTGCTGCATCAAGTGCAGTTACTCCCTTATTGACCTATAATCTAATAGGTTACTTCCACTTCAGGGGTAAGTTATGATGTGTTTAGATTTGGATTTATAGTCCTGGATAGAAGTTGTTGGGTTTACAACCTCATGACTTTCGAATGTGAGAAAACTTCCACTAGGAGTTGAACCTACATCACATAGCAATAGAGCAATATAGAGATAGAATGCATTTACAACATATCAGAACATTGAGTGAGAACAAATGCATTATATCATGTGAGAGAAATGATGTGCAGTTGTGACTTCAAAAAATTTTACAATATAAGCAATCACAACTGTAGAAAGATTGAGTTTTCTTTTAAAAACTATTAATGTGCAAGAGTTTGTATTTGTTCATAAAACAATGTATTATCAATTCTTTTAATGAAAACAATGTCGTTTTATTTTTAAAAGACACAAACTCTTGACTTCGCAGTAATTAAGAAAGAAAGATTTTCTTTAAGTGCTTATCTTGTATAGAGAACTTTAACACAAAAGTTAGTGAAAAGACTCAAACAAGCACTAAATGTCGTTTAGATAGCAAAGATTACCAAGTACATAAGTACAGATAACCAATGTCTCTCCTTTGGCACTGTATTACTTAGCACAACATAAACTAAGTAATCGTCTGATGGATGTAAAATATTCTAAGAACTATCATATGCATAAAGTGGTATATAACCTGAATTAGAGAATTTAATTTTAAAAGTTCTCACCACTTTAAGATATGATAGGAGACAAAATGTAACTTTAAGTCTCACTTATACTTAGAAAGTCAAACATCTTAATATATACTAACACTAATGATTTGTAGATAAGACACTCTTACTTAGAATAAATTCTAAGTAATATCATCAGAGCTAATATATACCACAATTAACATGCAATAAAGTATTAGAGCAATTAGCAACTGTTAGTAAACAAATATTCACTATTTGATACCAACTGATAGTATTTATCAAATACTTTAGAATGCAAGTAATTGTGTTTATGATTACTTTACCAAAATTAAATTATGAGCAAATAAACCATTGAATTGCTTCACGTCATAATTTAACTAGGATATAAATAATCACTGCTAAATACTAAATATTCAATGATACCAATTGTTTGATAAATTCAATCTATTGTATGATAAATTCAATATAGTGAGGATTGAATTGTTACATTGAGTACCAATTGACAGAATGAATATTAGTATCTTTCTACTTAAGAACATCATTCACTGATATTCATAAGTACGAGGAACTGGTTGACAAGAAATACACAAGTTCTTTAGATGTAACATTTCAAACTTATGACTTCAAGGCAACTCCTCGATAATAACAATTGTTAACTCCTAACAATTATTTACTGGTAGACAACCTTGGTTCTATAAATAAGACTCGATTACCAAAGTTGTCTTGTCTGCAATCTTAGAAATGATATTCTAAGTCCTATACACCTTGATCCATAGTATATAACATTTATTATCAAAGTGATTAGAAGCTTGCAAATAAGCACAAAAATTATTCCAAGTAACTGAACAATGGTCACTTTAGATATTTCAATATCCATAGTTCTACTTAGAGAATTTTCATACCATGTATAATAATATGAATGAATTATAAAAGATATAACAATGATTACTTAGAGGAGTTCTAAGTAATTTCACACATACTAATATATCTCACAATTAGATAGTAAATAGAATTCTAACTAAATATCATTAACTGATATAAGTCAAAACTTCAATACAACCAATTGTTAGAACAATGATATTAATTATAGTGAATTTATGAAAATGAAGCATTGATAAAATTCACTAGAATTAACATCTCACAACTAATTGAAGACCAATACAGATTTGGTCCAAATTAGTTATGTTGTTTATTTATTTTAATAAATATGAGGTACAGAGCAAATACTAAATTGAATTGCTTTAGATTCTATAACTCATATTAATCAAAGTAAATAATTAAATAGATAAATACTAAATCTCTATGAGTTAGATTTTAGCATTTAAGTATTTTATTATCCTGAAATAATCACCACTAAAATATATTGCAATAATACACATGGCAATCATTCAACAAATAATTCTCAGCGTGAGGTCTGGATGTAAATAAGTTCACAAGTCCTTTCAATATGGACATTTGAATACTTGTGAGCTTACTTAAGAATTACTTAACAGATGGGATTTACAAATCATATAGCATTAATAAAATCCCAAGTTTAC
Source organism: Kitagawia praeruptora (assembly GCA_037693485.1). Taxonomy (NCBI): domain Eukaryota; kingdom Viridiplantae; phylum Streptophyta; class Magnoliopsida; order Apiales; family Apiaceae; genus Kitagawia; species Kitagawia praeruptora. The sequence continues at coordinate 37,725,431 of CM075346.1, read as the reverse complement.
AAACCAATCTTGAAAAATTAATTTCATCAAGTGATTTAGCAAACATGTCTGCAAGTTAATCTTAACTAAAGACATGCTCTCAAAATAATTGATACCTTATGTCAAAATGCTTGGCCTTGAGTGTTAAGCAGAGTTGTTGGAGATAAATTATTTCCTTGTATTCTCCTGCTTTCGTACAACTCATTTGATCTGTCTCTATGCAGCAAAACATGTCAGAACTGAGGTCTCTAGGGTACCATCTCCGCAGATTTGGGTCCAACTTAAGACATCTGAAAATCAAGTGTAATAACTACAAGAATAGATTCTCTAGGATCCACTTGGGGCCTTGCACATTTGCATATTGAGAATATAATATGTGTGTAAGTGATCTATTATCAATTGAATAAGATAATGAGCTGATGATTCCTCTATAGCATGATTAGGTCCTAATTAGTAGATCCTGAACTTATTGGGTCAAATATCTCTAGGGTACCATTTCCTCAGATTTGGGTCCAGCTTAAGATTTTTGATTACCAACTTGTTAGGTCCAAACTAATAGGTCAAAAGCCAGCTAGAGTGGTGTGTTGGCATATAGTTTTGACAGGTCTAAAATCTTCTGAACAGAAACAAAAGATCCTTGACTTACTTTTATTGTCATCATTCTTTTGGCTTACTAAAGTAAATTAAAAGAATTGCAACTTTACCAACATCAAAACAACAAATATCTTGATACCAATTTTTAGTTAGTAGACCAACATATAATATAATCAAGATATCATTGCACATATATATCATTTATGTTTGTGCCTAAAGATGTAGAGAGTTTTATAAATATGACACCAATTGTTAAAAGATACCAACTGTTAAAAATTGATACCAGATGTTAAATTATAGTTAGAGTGTCATACCATGTCTTCCATGCTTGCTTGAGTGATTATACCAGTTCATACTAACCTGTAGAGATCTTCAATTATCTCAATAACCAGGATTGCACTTGTTCACATTCCTCTAACATCCAGATTCAGTAGGTCCAGATGTCCATTATAATCATGAATGTTCAACAGGTGCCTGATATCCTCAAGTCTTGTCACTGGTGCTTCTTATTAAATATACTGTCTTATCATCTTGTAACCTTGCACCCAGTTTGGCCTTGTCCCTCATAACAATGCCTTGACATCCAGTTAGACTTCTGGTTATCCTTGTACCAATTACAGACTTGTTGTTTGGTCTGGATAACAGCTTCCCTTCAATCTACCTTTTGTACTAATTAAGATCATCTTGCATTGCAATCACTCAATCTGGATCTTCCAGAGCCTTGGTAGCTTTCTTAGTTTCTTTTGAAAGAAAACTATAGAAATAATCATTGGTACTTGAAGCTCTGCTAGTCTTTTACATCCACCATTAGAAACACTAAGAACTAGGACAAAGAGTTAATTGAGTCAACACTCTTTGTCTTGGTAGATATGTTCTTATAGTGTCCTTTGATTTTCAATGTGGTGTTAAGTTGACTATTTGATCCTTCTGTTGCTCCCCCTAAGCTGCTGCTGGGTTTACATGAAGATTCTCCACGTTTGACATTGCTTGGATCTGAATCACCATCACCATTGACAGCTGGGAGCTTGAAGTTGTTGAACATCACTAAGACTTTCAATCACCTTCTATTGATTAATACCATTTACCCTGTAGGCTATAGACTCCAATGAGTAACCAAGGAAATTATCCTTTTGAGCATTAACTGATTCCTAAGATGCTCACTTTCATTTATCATTGCAAACAATTTCCTTCATAACTTGTGGGGTCATCCTATATTTCATATTGATCAGGGTTTAATCATGTCAGTAGCAAACTGTTGACTACTTCAGCATTAATACACTTGAAGGTGTAAAAATCATCCAGAACACTAATTGATAGGTTCTGTAATCTGGTCTCCAAGTTGTCATAGTCATTTTTGCTTCTTGTCAATCTTCTTGATGTGATCAATCACCATCAGTGGTGTCTTGTCTTCAGATTGTCTGAACAACAACTTGTTTATTGAGAGAAGTCATCAGTCATCACCACTAAAGTATATTTTTCTTTGATGTAGAACTTCTGTGTGATGCTTCTTTGACTTCTCTTTATGACATGCCTCATAATTTTATTTTACATTAATTCCAGATGAGGTAGTCTCCTTTACTGATTCGATTTCCAGGAAAGAATCTCTTGATATGACATTCAGGTGAGAGAGCTCCCTATGTCATAGATGAACTCCTGTCTGATGAAGCTTTAGATTTGACCTTGTTGACTTCACCTTTGACTTAGATTCCATGTTAGCTACAGATAAGTTCTCTTTCCTTATTCCTCAAATAGTAGGCTCTTCATCTTGTAAAGGATGCTTTATTACTGACAACATTTCATAGCTGTTGAATATTGTTCGCACTTATTCACGCAAGAGAACGTGGTCAACAAGTAATATAGAGTAAATAGGATTCGTTCCCACAGAGACTCAAATTGTTCGTTATGTTCACTTATGCACCAGCTTATGATTTACACTCACTGCTAAGACAATCACAATTTTGGTTTTGATTTACTAAAGATTAATTACCAACTAAGCCAATTACGAGGAAATAACTTAACTTTAACTTTATAATAAACAAACATGGGATTTCAATTTCATTTACTACTTCATCTAGAATCTTATGCCCTTTAGCCTAGCATGTGACAGAGTTGATTACTGATTAGATGCACTAAACTGATACACACCAACTTTCGTTGTGCATATACCATCCTACTGATCATCCACAATTGATAGAATTCAAATAGTCACCAAATATGTGTAGTCCCTATATGTCTATAGCAATTGAACACATACCGGTTGAAAATCAAGCACCCATTAAACCACATAGTCGATGCAAGACGGTTAGAATTACATCACAAATTAATACATGTTCTTCACATGCAAAAACCTATGCTAGCATGAATTGTTCTAAACCCTAGATCCACTTTCGCATTCACTAGGATTCAACAAACAATTACAAGTGTTCGCGACGCACTTATAACGAATAAGCATAAACATACTAGGCAATCAATACATTCAATCACACACCAAGGCATAAAAAACACTCAATTTCTAGAATCCATAGCAAAATCCATTAAAACCCCATGACAACGAATTAGCCCATAATCGACCTCATCGCCATCATGGGTTCAATTGATAACATAATTCTAGAACAACAAATAATTAAAAGAAGAGAGAAAATAAGGTTCAGAAATAACTCCCCAAAGTAGAAGAATACAAAAATTCCAAAGATTACTCCTTGCTTGTCACTAGCTTGGAGATGTATCTTCCAATTGTTCTTGGCTACAATGTTGATGATAAAAAATAAACTAGAGATTGCTACTCGCTAGATAGGTGTGTTTTTAGGTTTTTTTGACATATATGTAGCTGCCCAAAAATAAATAGGCCCAACAAGTTTTGACCCGGTAGAAAATGACCCAACAGGCATGCACCACACGAGGCAACAACGCCCCAACAAGCGCTAGAGCGCCTGAAAACGTGCAAGAGCGCCTCCAACTCCCTATCTAGAATTGTAGAGCTTTCTCTCCTCTTCGCGTGGGCTTTTGAATCGCCCAATTCCGATGTCTAGAACTCAAGTTATGGCCAAAATCGTAAAAAGGGCAAAACTGTAAATTTCCAGCGCGACCTTGAGCAGACTGCTCAACATTGGAGCAGACTGCCCAGCCATATTCTGCCCACCTGGCGCAGACTGCTCAAGAAATGGCGCAGTCTGCCCAGCCTCCTTCTGGTGAAGCTTTTCTTTCCTCGTTTTTTAGCTTTTTCTCCTTCGTTTTTGCTCCGTTTGCTCCCGTTCTTTTTGCGTTCTCTTCCGTTTTCAATCCTCTATGCTTGGAATCCTCATGGTGAATCACAACAAGACTCCATTCTACATTATTAAGCCCGAATTCAACTCCAAAAGTGACGGAAACAACGATCTTAATCAACATTATTCCAACCCTGCACAATTAAACAAAACACATCAAAACTACCAAAATCTTGAGGTCAAAGCAATCAATTTAAGCCGATTTAGAATGTTCCAAGTGGATATAAAATCCACTTATCACACCCCCAAACTTAAACTGATGCTTGTCCTCAAGCATATACAATTACAACTAACTAACTAACTAGTACCACTTCCGTAGGTGATCACGGTTGCATTTGGCATATGCAACAAGCCCTTTAAACCCCTAGGCAGCCCTAGTGGACGAGTAAGGTCTCGTGAGGGCCTATAGCGAATGTACCCACAAAATCCATTTAACCTAATGCAATGCAAATGCATGAATGCAACTAATATGAAAAAAATGCAAAGACCCCCTTCAAACTCACCAAAACCAACTAACAAGCGAATATCTCGACGAATGCAACAAATCCAAGCAGAGCTCGACTAAGTCCCCGTATACTAACAATACATGAACAGAAACGTGCATGTGTGCAATGCTCATCAGAAATACCCCCAGAACTAGGTCAAAAATCATACATGCTTTCCGTCAAGACAATCACAGGTTTATAACTAGAATAGACTGTAGACACTCCATAACCTAGGAACACCTCCACCCTTATCCAAGGTAGACAGAAACTCATGCTTTATTACTATACTACGACACTACATATACAATACGCATGCTTATTTAACCGTGCAATGAATGAGACCCCAAAAGGCTTATACAATAATACCCATGTAGCGAGTGTTGGGTCAGTGGATCCCAGACTATAAAGCCTTAGGTCACTAGGACTAAGTCCCCTCAGACTTAATTACTCGAGTATTAAAGAGCTCACTCTGGTTAATTTTGCATTAACAAACAACACTTGACTCTTTTTTTTCTTTTTTTTTCTTTTATATTTTTTTCTTTTTTCTTTTTTTTATTTTTCCGCAATCTGGAATGAGCCTTTCTCATTTCCAACCCTAGACTACTCATATAAATATGAGCTGGCTACTAGCCATTTGACGCCTAGCCTTTATTAACAACTATTCACAATTAGCATGAATTTCTTTGTTTCCCCCAAACTTATACTTAAGTGCTCCTTCGCTTTCAAGAATCTATCAAACATTCTAGTTTTAAACTAGGTGTTAAATTCTAGCAATCAAACAGACATGGCCGGGTCCAATTCAAAAACACTCAATGAGACTGTGATTGTGTAAAAATTTTGTTTCTGAACAAGCAAATCAGTTTCATAAGAACTATAAAGCAACCCTCTACTCATCATTAGTGCACTCAATCAGACACCTACCTACCAGTCAGAGTTAGTTCGTTCAAAGGGATCATGGAAAATGCATGAATGCATGAATTATGTTATGCACTCTAGAATGCCACTACATGACTCACATATAACAATATGCATGATACATGATGAACAATTTAAACAATATGCATGATAATACTACACTACATGTCCTATATGCATCTAACTACTAATCACAATCTTCACTTCCCACCCCCAAACTTAAATTCTTCAATGTCCCCATTGAAGGCGAGAAACAAAGAAAGTGCACAGGAATACCTCAATCATCAGCAGGGTCACCCTCCTCGGGTGGTAATGGCTTGAGCCCGAGTGCAAAAACTTCCTCATTTGACAACTTACGAAGCACCTGAAAATTATTAGAATCAGCTAGCCCACGAGACTTATGTAGAATGTCAACTCTTCTTTCCCATGGAGTTGCATCCAACAACTGAAATAGCCCCTTTCTTCCTTCGTTCTCAATGCCAGAAATCCCACTTGAAGCTTTTTCCACTGGATCTGATTTTTTTAGCTGCTCAATCTCCTTCTTCACATTCTTATCAACAACGTCCACTTTGAAACACTCCTCTGAATCTGACGGATATTTTGTCGCCTTGAACACATTGAAAGTGACTTTCTGATCATGCACTCTCATGGTAAGCTCTCTTTTTTGTACATCAATCAGAGTTCGGCCCGTAGCTAGAAATGGCCTTCCCAAGATGATAGGAATCCTCTTATCCTCCTCAAAGTCCAGTATAACAAAATCAACCGGAAAAATCAGCTTATCCACATTCACCAATACATCCTCCACTATACCCCTAGGATATGTGATCGACCTATCTGCCAACTGCAAGGTCATATTAACAGGTTTCGGATCAGGTAACCCAAGTTGCTTAAAAACAGACATCGGCATCAGATTAATGCTAGCTCCCAAATCACATAAGCACTTGCTGAAAAGTTGTTTGCCAATAGTGCAAGGTATGGTGAAGCTCCCCGGATCCTTCAGCTTAGGTGGCAACTTTTGTTGCAAGACAGCACTACACTCCTCCGTCAAAGCGACGGTCTCTAAATCCTCGAGTTTCAATTTCCTCGAAAGTATGCCCTTCATGAACTTGGCATAACTTGGCATTTGTTCAAGTGCTTCAGCAAATGGTAGATTTATGTGCAAATTTTTGAACACTTCCAAGAACTTTGCAAATTGCTTATCAAACTTCTGTTTCTGAAGCCTTTTAGGGAATGGCGGAGGCGGATAAACTTCTTTGCTAGCTTCCGTAATTTCTGAACCTGTTTTCCCATCTGACTTCTCTTTTCCTTCCTCACCTGATGCCTTCTGAATGACCGGGAGATCTGAATTAGAAGACCGGTTAGACCCCTCAGACGCGCCCGCACCCAAATCACTGTTCACAGCATTTTCAAGTTCTTCGTTAAACTGCTTTTTGACTCCCAGATCGTCTGTAACCTTTCCAGAACGTAACGTAACAGCATGAATCTGTTCCTTGACCTCCTTTTTACCCGGATTTGCTTCCGTGTCACTAGGTAATTGCCCTTGAGGTCTGTTCAAAAGAGCATTGGCCAGTTGGCCCATTTGATTTTCAAGAGTTTTCAGAGATGCTGCTTGACTCTTGTACATCATTCGCAATTCTTCCCTTTCTGACTTCTCATTAGATTGCACATGACTTCCTGGTTGTTGTTGATGAAATCCAGGTGGATTGTATGGTGGCCTTTGGGCATAGGGTTGTTGATAACCCGAATTGTTGAACTGCCTTGCACTATACTGCTGACCCTGAGATAGTTGTTGCACAGCATTCTGATTGTTGCTCCAACTGAAGTTAGGATGATTCCTATTGTTGGGATGATATGTATTGGGAGCAGGTTGTGACGGCCTCTGATAATTGCTGACAAACTGTGCCGACTCACTAGAAATTGCACATTGATTAGTGTCATGAGCCCCCGCACACAATTCACAGACCATGGCGACTTGTTGAACCCCCACCTTAGCCAATGAGTCCACTTTCATGGTTAGAGCCTGTAGCTGAGCTGCTATAGCTGTTGTGGCATCCATTTCAAGTACACCTGCAACCTTACCTTGTGGAATACGCTGTGTCGGATTCTGATACTCGTTTGCAGCCATCATTTCAATCAAGTCATAGGCCTCCTCATAGCTTTTGGCCCACAGAGCTCCTCCAGATGCTGCATCAAGCATTGCTCGAGAATGACTTAACCCATTGTAGAAGCTATTGATGACCATCCAATTCGGCATCCCATGATGGGGACATTTCCGGAGCATCTCCTTGTACCTTTCCCAAGCTTCACACAATGATTCACCAGAATGCTGACTAAATTGTGTAAGAGCATTCCTCATGGCAGCAGTCTTTGCCATAGGAAAGAATTTAGTCAAGAACTTTTGTGCCAGATCTTCCCATGTAGTGATGGAACCTGCTGGAAGTGAATGCAACCAGCTTTTTGCTTTGTCTCTCAAAGAGAAGGGAAACAACCTTAGCTTGATAGCGTCCTCAGAAACTCCGTTGGTTTTGAACGTGTCACAGATCTCAATGAAGTCCCTAATATGCATGTTGGGATCCTCAACAGGTGAACCCCCAAACTGGACTGAGTTCTGGACCATTTGGATCGTGCCCGGCTTGATCTCAAAATTATTTGCAGCAATAGCCGGCCGCACAATACTCGACTGAATATCATTAATCTTGGGCTGAGAATATTCCTTCAGCGCCTTGTTATCTGCCATTTCTCCAGTAACTTCCAACTCTTCTTCACTGTCCTCCACTAAATCCTCTTCGTGCTTCTCTTCTTCCAGATTTTCTTTACGAGCTTGAGATCGAGTAAGCATACACGCTCAAGATAGTACCTGAGAAACCCCAAAGTAAATGAGTGAGAAAAATGTCTGAGTCAGTGAATTTAATCCAAATTGATGACAAGATCATAAACTAAACAAACAATGAACCGAGTCCCCGGCAGCGGCGCCAAAAACTTGTTCGCACTTATTCACGCAAGAGAACGTGGTCAACAAGTAATATAGAGTAAATAGGATTCGTTCCCACAGAGACTCAAATTGTTCGTTATGTTCACTTATGCACCAGCTTATGATTTACACTCACTGCTAAGACAATCACAATTTTGGTTTTGATTTACTAAAGATTAATTACCAACTAAGCCAATTACGAGGAAATAACTTAACTTTAACTTTATAATAAACAAACATGGGATTTCAATTTCATTTACTACTTCATCTAGAATCTTATGCCCTTTAGCCTAGCATGTGACAGAGTTGATTACTGATTAGATGCACTAAACTGATACACACCAACTTTCGTTGTGCATATACCATCCTACTGATCATCCACAATTGATAGAAGTCAAATAGTCACCAAATATGTGTAGTCCCTATATGTCTATAGCAATTGAACACATACCGGTTGAAAATCAAGCACCCATTAAACCACATAGTCGATGCAAGACGGTTAGAATTACATCACAAATTAATACATGTTCTTCACATGCAAAAACCTATGCTAGCATGAATTGTTCTAAACCCTAGATCCACTTTCGCATTCACTAGGATTAAACAAACAATTACAAGTGTTCGCGACGCACTTATAACGAATAAGCATAAACATACTAGGCAATCAATACATTCAATCACACACCAAGGCATAAAAAACACTCAATTTCTAGAATCCATAGCAAAATCCATTAAAACCCCATGACAACGAATTAGCCCATAATCGACCTCATCGCCATCATGGGTTCAATTGATAACATAATTCTAGAACAACAAATAATTAAAAGAAGAGAGAAAATAAGGTTCAGAAATAACTCCCCAAAGTAGAAGAATACAAAAATTCCAAAGATTACTCCTTGCTTGTCACTAGCTTGGAGATGTATCTTCCAATTGTTCTTGGCTACAATGTTGATGATAAAAAATAAACTAGAGATTGCTACTCGCTAGATAGGTGTGTTTTTAGGGTTTTTTGACATATATGTAGCTGCCCAAAAATAAATAGGCCCAACAAGTTTTGACCCGGTAGAAAACGACCCAACAGGCATGCACCACACGAGGCAACAACGCCCCAACAAGCGCTAGAGCGCCTGAAAACGTGCAAGAGCGCCTCCAACTCCCTATCTAGAATTGTAGAGCTTTCTCTCCTCTTCGCGTGGGCTTTTGAATCGCCCAATTCCGATGTCTAGAACTCAAGTTATGGCCAAAATCGTAAAAAGGGCAAAACTGTAAATTTCCAGCGCGACCTTGAGCAGACTGCTCAACATTGGAGCAGACTGCCCAGCCATATTCTGCCCACCTGGCGCAGACTGCTCAAGAAATGGCGCAGTCTGCCCAGCCTCCTTCTGGTGAAGCTTTTCTTTCCTCGTTTTTTAGCTTTTTCTCCTTCGTTTTTGCTCCGTTTGCTCCCGTTCTTTTTGCGTTCTCTTCCGTTTTCAATCCTCTATGCTTGGAATCCTCATGGTGAATCACAACAAGACTCCATTCTACATTATTAAGCCCGAATTCAACTCCAAAAGTGACGGAAACAACGATCTTAATCAACATTATTCCAACCCTGCACAATTAAACAAAACACATCAAAACTACCAAAATCTTGAGGTCAAAGCAATCAATTTAAGCCGATTTAGAATGTTCCAAGTGGATATAAAATCCACTTATCAAATAGCCTTTGTAACACCCCCAGATCCGGGGTCCGGGATCGGTCGTTACGGTCTTACTTTCCATGATTAATACTTTACTTGAGTCCATAATAAATAAATCACATGCTGTGACCCCACAATAATAACCACTCACACACACAGTTATAGTCCCAGAGATGAAATTGAAATAAGTCTCACATTACGGGTTTACGAATAGAAGTTATTACAAGCCAAAAGGATAACATCGTAAGTTTAAAGTTCTTGCCGTTGATTAACATTATTGATACATATAATTAAACTGGAAGCAAAAGCTGACTATCTGTGCTACCTCAGCAATGGCAGCAACAATATCAGCGGGGGGTCCTGTGGGACGGGTAACCTGCTTGCGCCGAGTGCGCCTTACGCGAGCCATGAGACCTAGCTGTTGTTGTGACATAATAATAAGCAAGGGTGAGCAATAGCCCACCAACAATAATGTAACTGCATAGATATATATATATATATATATATATATATATGACAGTTCAAAAATATAGTTTGAAACCATATGCCATGCATTAACGAAAATAGTGCCAGATCAATATAAAGGATGAAGTTACAAGGTAACTCAAAACATATTCATATTTTGTGGGAATATCTGCACTGTCAAAGATAAGCCAGATCATCAATTTTCATGATAGGGGAACATGCAGGAAGAATGCTGCAATCCCAGTTCAAACATTTTTCAGCATTACCCACAATGGTAATGTTACAGGATATTCTTCAAATTTGGGTGATGAACTAATACGGGAGCTTGCCGCGCCAGGAGCCACAACATCTACGATGATCAGTCGCATGTCATGCTCCCCATCATTTGTTCTCTACATGTAGAAGGAAGTACCGACGGATCGCCCGCCCTCTGGAACCCCCCGGCCAACGGTTGGGCCATTGCTGGACCGGCGCCACTCGGCCACTTACGCGTCTCCTAGTTCAATTAACATCCATAACTTTGAAATGTAAAGTTCGTCCCCCTTTCCCCAAGTATAGCACTTGTTGATAAGACTCCATAAGGTAGTCATATCTAGTTGGAAAGGAAAATTCACCAATATTTCCCAATCCGAGGCTTGTTAATGGATACCAACTTGTTCCAACATTCTACCCCTCGAATGATGAGAGGGTACACAAGATTCCATGAATAATAGCAACCAAGTTGCGAGTGAAACGAATAATTTATGACCGGGCAGTCACGGGATAAATAACATTTCTCAAGTAAGGTTCCCTTATAATTTAAGAGACAGGATTGAATGAAGAATAGAGTTTGAGAACCTTCCTTGATAATATAATAATAGTAATAAGTCTTTGAAATATTTTATATAATATTCGAAGGTCGAAGATACAAAGTGAATGAAGTAACTCATCTTTGGAACGAGTTAGAAGAGTTTAATAAATATTCCAAGAATATTTCTTAAGTCACAGATATTGGAAAAGTGTTGCTCGGAATGATCTTTGAATAACTATTCGGAATAATATTCATTGGACGAATAATGAATATTCCAATTAATAATAATAGTATTTTATTGATGAAATAATCGTCAAATGGATATTTGAAATAATATTCATTGAATAAATAATGAATATTCAGCTTAAGAATGATACTTAATGATGAAATAATTATCGATTGAATAATTGAGACCATATTCATTGAATAAATAATGAATATTCGACTTGATAATAATTATCAAAGAAATGAATATCGAATGAATATTTAAAATTATGTTCGATAATAGAATTGACTTTGAATGAATGACGAAGATAATATTTATCGAATAACTGGAGTTCGAATCAATGCTCAACTAATATTTATAAAATTAATAGAGATTGAATGAATATTCGAAATAATATTCATATAAATAAATAAGGCTCGAATGAATATTAAAATAATATTCATTAAATAAATAAATAAACTCGAATGAGTATTCAAGCTAATATTTATCAAATGATCTCCAAGGAATATTTCAATAATATTCACCAGATAATAAATGGGAAAGATTTACTTAATTATTTTCCTCTGAAAGTAAAATCTATATATGTCAAGAATTATCGACTCCCGGTCTACAATCGAAGAATGAGATTCACTGCCCTTCGATTAAGGGTCTAAATAATTTCCGGCTTATAACTGATATATATCTATCTAGCTTATAAGCCAACAATAAATCAGGGAACAAGTATCACAATATAACTTGAAATTAGGCATGCATGCTATGGCATATGTATAACAGAAATCATATATATATATTCACAACAACAGTCTTTAAAAAGGTTTGAAAACTTGCCTGGTGGTAGAGTAGGGGTAGCGTGTCCGGGGTCTGCTCGGCGATCTATAAATAATCAAAGTATCCGAGATTAACCACTTAACACATTTTAAAAAGCTAAGTATAAACTTAACTTAAATCGAAACACGATCTCAAGTTATCTCGTTATACCCCTTTCATTGTAACTCTTTTTATCACCGATACGATTCGATATTTGTTCGCTACTACGACATGTCATTATGCTTACACTTGGTGTATACTTAAGTCGTATAAGTTCTAAGGTCGAAGAATTATACTTCGAGTCTTATCGAGTATTTTCTAAGTGGTTTTCTTAAAGTTATAATCGAATGTCCGTTTTAGGGGTTCGTTCGTACTTAACCTCGATTCGAACATTTTTATAAAATCGGAAAACAATCCTTTTGACATGCGGTCTTCTCCCACACCTTCCTTTTTATCTCTATTATTTAATTATCAAAATATACCACTGATTTCGTAATATTACAGGGATCCAATTTCAGTTACGAACTTTTGTTTACGGTTTCGAACCACTTTTACGAATTAAATCATAACTCCTAAACCGTAAGTCCATTTCATACGAACTTTATATCAAAACGAAGCTTGTAACATGATCTAGCTAATCATGGCATAATTCGAAGCTATGCAGTGAGTTTTATCTACTGTCAAGTTCGGATTTCAAGGTTAAACGAAAATCGGGCATTACGACGGCTATAAATCGAGCGTTCTACTAATCGTAACACTAAAACCAAGCCACACCGGGCACCAATACAACTTATACATATGATTCTCATCTCAACAAGCTCAAGAACACAATATTGTACCAACATAATCATCATCTCTTAAATCCATTAGATCTACCACATAATCATGATTATAACATCACTAACATGCTCCTAACACTTAAATCCATCAAGAACATGAAAAAACTCAAAGTAGACCTAGGGTTTCAAGATCATTATACCTTCTTGAGAGTGTGATATGGCCTTACAAAGCTTGGTATGGTCCTTGTCTAGCTTTAACAAACCTAAGATCAACCAAAGAATCATGAAAATCAAAGTTAGTTCTTGAAGAACACTATTCATCCTCCTCTTTAATGATTTTTTTGAAAATGGAAAAAGAAGAGATTGAAGCTAGGATTTTGAGGAGATCATTTTTATGAAATGTAAGACTCACCATAAAAATTACAAGATCAAATGATGGTTGGAAGTAGGGTTTTGGTTTTTGAATTTAAGGTGAGGCCGAATGGAATGAAAAATGGAGGGGGAGAGAGTTGTTTGCTTTTCTCTTGCTTTTGCTCTCATCTAATCTTGAATTATTGATGAGATGATAGATAATATCTTGATAAAGTTGCTTTATTAAAGTGATGATGTATAGCATGATGAAATGTGTTAGATATTGATTCAAGAGATGATCAGGATCTGGGCATTACTGATCAGATACTGATGCTGACGTCATCAGGAATACAACGTCAGTATTGGACTATCAGGATTAGAAGCTGGTCAGGATTCCATGAAGATTTTCATCAGACCAGAGATCAAGGAAGATTGATATGTCGGTTCCTAATTTGTAGGAAGGCAGCTATCATACAAGATATGCATTCAGAGATATATGTAATTGATTTAGAATATCTTGTAATTGATAGTGCAACTGTGTACACTATATAAACACAGTTTAGGTTTTACATTTTGTAATCGCTTGCACGAGTTATATTGTAACCTAGCAGCTCTTAAGAACATAAGAATTTCTTAAGAGAGTTTTGTAACAGTTTTATATCAGAGTTAATAAAGCTGTTATTGATTCATACTTGTGTTATTTGTTTTAAGTCGAAAATCTTATACAATTGTATTCAACCCCCTTCTACAATTGTTATTTACTGGGCAACAATTGGTATCAGAGCTAAACTGATTAATTTAAATCAGAAACGATCTTAAGATGTCGACAAGCAAGTATGAAAGCATTAAAATTCCAATTCTCAAGAAGACTGAGTATCCAACCTGGAAAGTGAAAATGTTGATGTATCTAGAAGCAACTGATCCTGACTATCTTGACAGGATCAATGATGGACAATTTCTTCCAACAAAACTAGTTGCAAGAACAGAGACTGTTGCTGAACACTATGTCATTAAGGCAAAGAATGAATGGACGGCAGAAGAAAAGGTTCAAGTACTCAAAGATGCAAAGGTAAAGAATATTTTGCATAACAGTCTTGATAATGTCATGTCTAACAGAGTAATAGCATGCAAGACTGCGAAGGAAATTTGGGATACTTTGGAAACTCAATGTCAAGGTACTGAATCTATCAAAAGAAACAGAAGGGCTCTGTTGATTCAGGAGTATGAGCAATTCGATGTTAAATCTGATGAAAGCCTTACTGATATGTATGATAGATTCTTGACTTTACTGAACAATCTATCACTGGTTGGCAAAGAGTATGATCCAGAGGATTCGAATACCAAGTTTCTCAGAGCTTTAACTGAAGAGTGGGATACTCAAGCTTCAATCATAAGGCATCAATATGATTTGAAGATGCTGTCTCTTGATGAAGTCTATGGGATGCTAAGAACTCATGATCTTGAAGTTCAACAGAGGAAGAACAAGAAAAATGTCAAAGCAAAATCTGTTGCTTTGAATGTTGAATCAAAATCAAAGGGAAAAGCTGAGGAGGTTTATAACCGAAAGAGTAGAGTGGAAGAGTCAATTCCTGATGACTCATCATCAGATACTGATACTGAGTCTGATCCTGATACTGATGATGACTCTACTGATTCTGATATGATGGAAATGGTTGCTATGATAGTCAAGGGCTTCAAAAAGATGAAGTTCAGAAAGGCTAGGAAGCAAGGGAAATTCCAGAAGAAAACCTTTAATGCTGACAAAGACAGGTACAAGAAGAAAGAAGGCAAAAGCAGCAAGTTTGACAAGTCAAAAATCAGATGCTATAACTGTGATGGGATGGGTCATTTTGCAACTGAGTGCAAGAAGACCAAAACCAAAGCTCTCATTTCTTCAAGCAAGGATTAGATGGACTCATCATCTGACTCTGAAGAGGAAAAAGTGAATTATGCCTTGATGGCTAAAACTGATGAGACTTCTGCTGGTGAAACCAAGGTATCTGAAGTTTTATTTGATTTTGATACTAATAATGTTTCTGAGCTAAGATCTTTCTTAAAATCTCTGCATATTATTTTTAGGAGTCAATCTCTTGAAAATGCAAGAATAAAATCTGAAATGGCAGAGGTTGTTAAGAGAAATGATCATCTAGAAGCTGAGTTAATTTTCTTGCATGAAGTTCAAGCAGAATGTGATAATGCTAAACACATGAAACTTGAAATGGAGTTTAAATATAATAAACTTGAGAGGCAACTTAAAGATGCTAATGAAAAACTCAGAACCTGGACACATTCTGGTACAAAACTCATGAAATCATTTCTGATAAAAACTGGAAAGAGTGTCTAGGGTATAAGCCAGAAAATGAGAAAAAGGACAAAGGAAAGGTTGTTTCATCTAACCCTGGAAGAGTTATAGTTAATAACTCAACAAATCCAAAAACCTACAGATATGTTACAGACAGTACCAAAACCAAATTAAAGCCAGTTAATTATGTGTATCCAGAGATTCCCAAATCTACTTCAGAAGAGGGATCTACTTCTACACATCATTCTGAGTCTAGAACTGTCAAAAACAAAAATGTGGGTCTTTTGTCCAAGAAGCAATTAAGGGACAGAATCTGTGACGTAACAGATAGCAAGAGAGTTCCAACTGTCAAAAGGAACAGGAATGGTAAAGTTGGAATAAACAAAGAAAATAATTATAAGTATATTCCAAATGCACCAAGAAAAGCATGCTTTAACTGTGGTAATTCTAATCATCTTGCTATTGATTGCAGGAAGAGTAAAAAGAAGCCAAATGTAGTTCCTAAGTCTGACATTAGGAACAAATCAGTATTCTATAAACCACAGAATCCTTGTTTCCATTGTGGCAGTAAATGGCATTCTATTTATACATGTGAAGAATACCATAATTTGTACTATAATTATTATGAGCCTTTGCCTAAGTTCAATAAAAGTGCAAATTTTGGAAAATCAAAGAACTTGAATTCTAAACATGCATCTGTCAAGATAAAGACTAATTCTGATGGAGTTAATTCTGATGAAAATGTCTTTACAAGAAAATCTTCTATTAATAAAGTTGTTCATTTGCATGAAAAGAGAACCCAACAAGTGTGGGTTCTTAAAAATTCTAACTGAGTTCTTTGTGATTCTGATTGCAGGGTAAAAAGAAAAATGTGTTAGTCATGGATAGTGGATGTTCTGTGCACATGACTGGAGACAAAACCTTGCTATCAGAATTTGAGGAAAAGGCTGGCCCAACTGTGTCTTATGGAGATGGCAACATTGGACAAACTTTGGGATATGGCAGCATTGTAATTGGAAATGTCATCATTGAAAAAGTAGCTCTGGTGAAAGGACTAAAGCACAATCTGTTGAGTGTTAGTCAGATCACAGACAGAGGTTATCGTGTCAACTTTAATGATACTCATTTTGAAGTTATCAGCAAATCTACTGGAAAGATTGCATTAACAGGTCAAAGACATGGTAACATTTATGAAGCCAACATTCACACCAACACTGAAAATCCAACTACATGTCTCATCAGTAAAGCATCTGTAGATGAAAGTTGGAATTGGCATAAGAAGCTTTCTCATCTCAACTTTAACAATATAAATGAGTTGGTCAAGAAAGACTTGGTGAGAGGATTACCAAAGGCTCTATATACTCCTGATGGACTCTGTGATGCTTGTCAGAAGGCTAAACAGAGAAGGACATCATTCAAGAGTAAATCTGAATCCTCAATTGATGAACCATATCACATGCTACATCTCGACTTGTTTGGACCAGTGAATATTATGTCCATCAGTAAGAAAAGATATACTCTAGTCATTGTTGATGAATATACTAGATTTACCTGGGTTTATTTTCTTCACAGAAAAGATGAAACTGCTGGACCATGTTAGACTTATTGAAACTGGCACGGAATACAAAGTCAAGATTCTGAGAAGTGATAATGGGACTGAATTCAAAAATTCAGCAATGGAAGAGTTCTGCAAATACAAAGGAATAGTTCAACAATTCTCTGCTCCTGGCACTCCTCAGCAAAATGGAGTAGTTGAAAGAAAGAACAGAACTCTTATTGAAGCTGGTAGAACTATGTTGGAAGAAGCAAAACTACCTACATATTTCTGGGCAGAAGCAGTCAACACAGCTTGTTACACTCAAAATATAACACTAATCAACAGACATGGTGTAACTCCTTATCAGATGATTAAGGAAAAGAAGCCAAGTTTGAAGCATCTACATGTGTTTGGCTGCAAGTGCTTTGTTCTAAGACCTCATCCAGAACAGCTAGGAAAATTTGAGACAAAAGCTGATGAGGCCATCTTTATTGGCTATCCAACGAAAAGAGCCTTTAAAGTCTACAATCTGAGAACAAAGACAGTCATGGAGTCTATTAATGTATCTTTTGATGATAGAAAGCTAACAGGAATAAAAGAAGACTCTCATGACAGTTTGACTTTTGCAAATGAAGCTACCAATAATCCTGATGAAGTCACGTCAGATACTGATATTTCATCAGATCCTGACGATCGATCAATTCCTGATCAAACACCTGTTACTGATGATGACTCAAATAATGCAAATGTTGAGGGGGAGCAAGAGCGAGACATCACTAGTACTGATACAACTCAAACATCAAGTAGAGATTCATCAGAAACAGACTCAAGTGACAATCAAGATATTACATCAGTTGAAGATAGCACTATCTCAGGGGGAGCTTCTAGCAACTCTAGTTCTTTTGAAGAAAACACCAATCAAGGGGGAGCATCCAGTTCAAGAAATGACTTACCATCAGCAAGGAAATGGACAAAAAGTCATACTCCTGATTTAATCATTGGGAATCCTGAAGCAGGTGTTAAGACAAGAAGTGCAACTCAAAATGAATGTTTATATAATAACTTTCTGTCAAAGGAGGAGCCCAAGAAGGTTGAAGATGCACTTAAGGATGCTGATTGGGTGACAGCTATGCAAGAAGAACTGAATGAGTTTGAAAGAAATGAAGTCTGGAAACTTGTACCAAGACCCAAAGGAAGGTCTATTGTAGGTACAAAGTGGGTATTTAGAAATAAGACTGATTCAGATGGCACAATTGTGAGAAATAAAGCAAGACTAGTAGCAAAGGGATATTCTCAACAGGAAGGAATAGATTATGATGAGACTTTTGCTCCTGTTGCAAGACTGGAGGCCATCAGAATTTTTCTGGCATATGCAGCTCACAAGAAATTCAAAGTATTCCAGATGGACATAAAAAGTGCATTTCTCAATGGAGAACTGGAAGAGGAGGTATATGTTGAACAACCTCCTGGATTTATTGATCCCAGACATCCAGATCATGTCTATAGACTGGATAAAGCACTTTATGGACTAAAGCAAGCTCCAAGAGCCTGGTATGAAACCCTAGCTCAATTCTTACTGGAAAGTGGATTCAACAGAGGTACAATTGATAAAACCTTATTTTATTTGAATCATGGTAAGGATTTGCTGTTAGTTCAAATATATGTTGATGATATCATTTTTGGGTCAACTAATACTAAGCTGTGTGAGAAGTTTTCAAAGCTAATGCAGTCAAGATACCAAATGAGCATGATGGGAGAAATGAGCTATTTCTTAGGTCTTCAAGTTAAACAGACTGATGAAGGGATTTTTATCAATCAGTCAAAATACACAAAGAATTTACTAAAAAGGTTTAACATGCAAGACAGCTCTACAGCTTCCACTCCTATAGCTACAGCTACAAAGCTTGATCCTGATCAAGGAACTGAAGTAGATGTAACCAACTATAGAGGAATGATTGGCTCACTCTTATATCTAACTGCTAGCAGACCTGATATCATGTATGCAACATGTCTATGTGCAAGATTTCAAGCAAATCCTAAAGAACCACATCTCATTGCAGTAAAAAGGATTTTCAGATATCTAAAGGGCACATCCTCTCTTGGCCTTTGGTATCTCAGAGAATCAGACTTCAGTTTATGTGGCTATTCAGATGCTGATTTTGCTGGATGCAAAATAGACAGGAAAAGTACTTCCGGCAGTTGTCAGTTTCTTGGAGGAAGACTAGTTTCTTGGTTCAGTAAAAAGCAAAAGTCTATCTCCACATCAACTGCAGAAGCTGAGTACATTGCTGCTGGAAGCTGTTGTGCTCAGATCATGTGGATGAGAAATCAGCTAATGGACTATGGTTTGTCATTTTCAAAAATACCTATTTATTGTGATAACCAAAGTGCTATTGCTATGACAGGAAATCCAGTTCAACATTCTCTTACAAAGCACATCAGCATCAGGTATCACTTCATCAGAGAACAAGTACTGGAAGGAACAATTGAACTTCATTTTGTTCCTACTGATCAACAGTTAGCTGATATATTCACCAAGCCACTACCTGAGGCTACTTTTTCAAAGTTGGTGAATGAACTTGGAATGGTAAACTATGGCAGTTCCTGAGAAAAAGAAGCCATCAGATACTGACGACTTGCACATACTGATGGAAAGTCAATCCTGACAATGGTCAACGTCGAATCCTGATGCAACGATTCGATAATCAGTATTTTGTCAGAATCTAACTGTCTTCATTTATCTCAATTTCATGATTCAAGCTATGGTTAATGTTATTGAATTCCTGATAATGTGATCACTTTAATTAGTCCTCATATTTATTTTCAGATAACATGTTAAATCAGGAAAAATATTGAATAGAATAGAATAAACAAGATTTTTCATTGATAATAAGAAAGAGTTTACATTCAAAGATTACATCTTTTGTGCTCTCTATCTACTAATCTATTCAACAGGAAATAAGAGACCAATCCACTCCATTGTTAATAGCCATCCCAGATCCCATCTTTGCCACTTTGTTTGGGTGGAAGTTGACAGGGATAAGGTTATTTTTGCTGACATATTCATTAACAATGGTTGATGGAGTTGGATGAGGATGCCTTAGATGAAAGCCATGCGAATGCTGTTTGGAGGGCAGCATCTATGTCGATCACTTTTGCAGGTTTTTCCTTCTCGATTTCTTCGAGACCTGCATCCATCTGCAACCAGAGAGTCTCCAGTTGTCTTTCCCAGTCGAAAGCATCAAACTCTTCACGAGTATAACTAAAAATATCTCTTTTCTCTAAGAGATGGAGGTTTTTCTCAATGATGATAAGGTTCGACATTGCTAAAACTTTTGATGAGAAGGGTTTTTCTGATTTTTCTTACAGGAGATAATGAAGCGTTATAGAAGTAAGTGGACAAGTCTCTAAGATTAAATAGAGAAGGGTGAAACGAGAATATGAAACGATTCATATTACTGGTGCAAGTACCAGGTATTATTCGATTGTGTTGTTTTAAATTTCTTTATTTAAAACAAAATTACCATGTTTTATTTTGGTCACAATTTTATTTTCCGAATAATATGTAGCGCGTGTGCTCACTCGATGCTTACATACAGTTAAAGATGTAAGTCATGACGCGTGTAATCCTCACCACTCTCTCATGTAATTTGGTCCATTACTTTAGCCTAAACGAATGATTTACTGACACCTGTTTTTGAGAAGTTACAAGTATTGTCTAAAATCAATTAAGTTTACTAATTGATTTAGTTTTCTCAAACTATCAGTAAAGCATCGTCTTTCTTTGTCTCTGCACTCTCAAACCCTAATTTCAAAATTAACTCATCTTTTGTGTTTGAAATTCCAATGGAGAACCTATTCATGAACAGCAAGGTGGTAATCAATGGAGTTACTTTTAATACCAATAACTTCACTGCAGTTCTAGATCATCAGGACTTGCCGAGTGATTTCCACATTATTCAGGACTTTTTGGCCTCAAGCCCAATCAATTATGCTCTAACCCAACCTACCAAGATATCTTTTAAGTCTGTTATGCAGGTTTGGAACACAAGTGTTTTTGGGAAAAGTCATTCATCAGAGAATCCTCAGATGAGCTTTGAATATGACAATGTTACATACTATGTGACTCCTGAGATTGTCACTGAAGCCCTACACTTACCATCAATCATTGGTAAGCCTGTATTCAAAGTTCTTGATGCAAAACTTCTTGAGTATGTTGTAAGCTTGGGTTACAATGGAACACCAAAGAAGTTTGGAGAGCTCTACAGGACAAAGCTCAAGAAGGAATGGAATTTCTTCTTTGATACTATCAGCAGATGTTTCTTGAATAAAGTGTCAAACTTTGATGCCTTACCCACAGGTTCAGCCAAAATTGTGTACTCTCTAATTCATGATCTCTCATTTGATTATGGTTCCTTTATATTAAAGGCATTAAGTGAAAGAAAAGCAGATAAATGTGGTTATGTTTGCTTTCTTAGATTTTTTCAATTAATATTTTCTCACTTATGTCCTCATGCTATTTTTGAGAATGATACAATTTTGCCGATATGTAAAATCTCAGAAAACAATATAAAGAGTCTAATCAATTCTGATAAGGCAAATAAGTTTGTGGGACCTCCATACATTCCTGATGAAGTATGGTCTCTTTTAAGAGAGAGAATGCCTATTCAATATGGCCCAGCAACTGGTGCTATGGAACAGGACCTTACACATCCTATTCCTGACACAAGCACACAACCTAAACACTTACCTAAACAGTTAACCACCTCTGGTGTCTCACAAAAGGCATCAGTTGTAAAATCAAAGAAATCAGCTAGATCTGATGTGTCTAAGAGGCAATCAGGGTCAAAGGATTTCTCCACTTCAACTCATTCTCAAATGAAGTCACAAGGGGGTGGACAAAGGGTTTTTGAAACATCTGGTTTGGATAAAGGCACAGGAGGGAAAAGGAAAGTTGATCAAGGAGTTATTTCTGATTCTGATGATGATACAATGCCTATATCAGTCTTGTTGAAAAAGAAGGAGATTGATGTTGCTGATACAAGAGAAGTGGCTGTCTCTGAAAAGCCAAAGAAAAGAAGAAGATTAATCAGCAAAGGCAAATTTGTTGATCATACAGAATTTCTGAATCTTACTGATGATATGGAAGGCAATCCTGATGTTGTTAATCAGGATGGATCATCAGTTCCTGATGCTACTGCTAATCCTGACATCTCTACTCCAAATAATTCACCTATGAAGACTGTTGAGATTTCTGATTCTCCAGCATCTGAATCTCCAAAGAGAAGAATTATTGAGATGTCTGTTGATGAAGTAAATGCTATTGCTGCTCAGCTGGGTGTTAAACCTTCACCTCTTGAAGTAAAAACTGCTGAAGCAAATGTTTTTCACAGACAAAAGAAACAAAGGACTACTGTGTCATCTCTGAGAGGATCCAGCCCACAAGAACCTGAACTTCAAAGGAGTTCAGAAGCTGACACTGCATTTGAGTGTGATAGAGTGATTGCTGACACTGCATTTGAGGGAAGTACACAAGAACCTTTGACTCAAAGTGTTGAAGAAGCTTCAAAACCTCAGACTACACAAGAACCATCAGTAGTAAATACTGATGCAAGTCATGCTATAGTTGCAGTGGTCAATCCTGATGAGAGTACTACTGATCCACTTATTCCATTGCTTATTGAGCCAATTTCAGCAAGGCCAATGGATTCTTTAACTACTTCATTAGGTAACATCTCTTTCTCTACTTCATTTACTACTGATAGTATGATTACAGATAGACCTGATAATAGGGATACCTCTATCTGTATGACTTCAGACCACTCTTCTCAGCCACCTCTTATTTCTTCACAATTAATGAGCCAGAACCTTTCTTGTGAGATTGAGAGTGAACATTTAGAGAAAAAGAAGAGTGATGAGAGGCAGTCTCCTGAACTGGCAAAAGGAGAGGTAGAAAAGAGTGAGAAGTTATTAACTTCTAGTGAGGTAGAAGTTGCTATTGAAAGTAACTTAGGTAACATTGTGAGAAGTGATGAGATCACTTTAAAAGAAAAGAGAGATTTAGGAAATGTTACTAATTTGTCTGCAGGTCATCAGGATTTATCTACTGGTGTTTTGAAACTGAAAGGTATTATGCTTCCTGATGATGATGTTGAACATAAACTTCCTGAGGCTGGTGGTGGCTCAGATGATGATGATGATGATCATGCTGATCTTGAAACAAAGCAAATGCAGGCGGCTATAAAAGCAAGTCTCCAATCTACTTATGGGTCTTCAAGTAGATACATGCAGTCAATGACTCAAGAAGAATTCAGAGGGGAGTATAGTTCACTTCTTCCTCCTAATACTCGAGCTGCAAGGGGACATGAATGGGATACAGAATGGAATAAACCAACTGCTGAGATGAATTTTCAAAATGCTCTGTTTCATTCTGGTCATATTGCTACGCGGATGCCGACACCTGAACTTAAGGCTCTTCTCAAAACCAATGCTCTTCTAGCAAAGGGATTGAAGAGTGAAATTGACTCTAGGAAGGCTGCAACAGATAAATTTCAAGCGGGTATTCAAACATCTGTTTCTATATCTGCTACTGCTTCTCAAGCACGCCTTCTTGCAGATGATATTAAAGCTCTTGATAAGAGATTGGATTCTAGAATGACTGTCTTGGAATCAAAAGTTGATACTATTGATGAAACCCTCAAGCTTATATTGTCTTTCTTCATTCAGGATGATACTGATGTCAAAAAGGGGGAGAAGATAGTCAAAACAAAATGTTCACCTGATCCAGTTGTACAAAAGGATGAATATAATTCTGGAAATGATGGTGGTGATAAGTCACATCATAAAGTTGAAACCTCTGATGCTGCTTTAGTAACAAAGAGAAGTCAATCTACTCAAACTAGGCAGTCAACTCATGTTTCTAGATCTGGTAAGAAGACAGTGACAATAATGATGCAATCTCAGAATCCAAAAGAAGAACAGGTTGTGACACCTGGTCAAACTCTGTCAACCATTCCTGAGGATGATGTGTATGTGGAACAGGATGAGGATGCTACTGCTAATCTGTTTCATGAACTTGACACTGGGGATGGTTGTGTTCTTAAATTATTTCATAAAGACAAAAGAGTTCAACAGTATCATGCTGAGAAAGCACTTGTCTTATCTGCTGAAGAAAATCCAAACATGACTACTGATGAGTTCTTAGAAGAACAGAACAGGATCTTTGAAGAGTTTGCAAAACAGAATAAAACTCCTGCTGCAAGAAGAGGAAGAGGAAGAGGAGGAAGATACAGAAGTAGAGGAAGATTATCTGCTCAAACAAGTATAAGGCAAACAAGATCTAGTGGAATCAAATTGAAAGATGTTTCTGAAAATGAAAAGAAGAAAACTCCACTATCTCTTGCATCAACTCCAGATAACAGATTCAATGCTCCTGAAGAAATTGAAGAGGAGATATTGCCTTTGAAAAGGAAGAGTAAGGTAGCTGTTCAATCTACTGCATCTAACGAGAAGTCAATCGTTGATTCAATTCCTGATGTTGTTCCTGAAGAGACTGAAATCTTAAAAGAACTTAAGATTATGATTCTTAAGGTTGTGGTTGAATTTCACAATGTGGAAGTTTTTGAAGATACATTGGAGTATGAACAAGAAAACTTCAAAAGATTTGAAAGAGAAAGTGAAATCAGAGCTAAAGCCACAAAAGCAGAAAAGATAACAACCAGTGATTACTTAAGAAATGTTCATAGATCAGACAGGAAGTTATGGTATGATAGAGATAGATCTGTTCCTGAACATCAGCAGGATTATCCAACTAATGAGAAGAAGAAGAGTAAGAAGAAGGAGGTGGATAAGGTTGATTATAGGAAACCAGTTGTGTTCATATCAGCTGGATTGATAAAAGAGTCTTCTTTGATCAATGAATTTCTGATTGTTAAAACAGAGTCTACTACTTTTATTGCTGAAAATCCACCAAAATGGGTGAGTATGCAATCTGGCTTGAGAGGATGGGAACCTGGCACAAGGGGAGGAATTGGATATAGTCATGCACTGGTTATTTTCATTGCACAAACTGATCAATATGCTCTAGTTGACAAGATTGGGGATGAATTAACTGTAGATCATCTTTGGAAACTTGAAGCTGTTGCTATCATTGCTGATTGTCATGCTGATGCAAAGAAAATAGAGAAGCTGGTGTACTTCATGAAAGATGGAAGTGTGAAGAAGATTCCTATTCATGAATTGTTGTGTAAATCTGCAAAAGAACTGAAATATGTTCTGTATCTTCTCAGAAGTAAAAGAATAAATGTTAGTGAAAGAGAAGTTTATCAAAATTGGTGTGTCATGATTTACATGAAGATTAGACAGAGATTCATGGATGGAGGAACAAGGTATGATGGCAATTATATTCCCATGTACTTAAATTTAAGAGATATAGAGGTTGAAATGAAGAAAGGTACAGCTGTTAAAGAAGTGTATCTAGGCATGGAACAACTATCTCTAAATCCAGATGGGAAGGAAATTGCTTATGTGTTGCTAGGTGACTTAGATCTTCCGAGAAACTCAATTCAGAACATCAGGGCAGCTATTTATCAGATTAATGAGGAAGATGAAGAACTCAAAAATCTGAAGAAGAAACTGATTCAAATTCTTGAAAGCAAGGAAGAAGAATTGTTATCTGAATTCTTGAGACTGAATCTGTTTTATCAAAGAATTTCTGAAACTGTTCCTGATGATTTTTAGAAGGTATTTTGTTTTGAGTTTTTGACATCTTGAATCAAGGAATTTGTGCTTTGTTTTATAAAGAACAAATTGGGGGAGATTGTTAGATATTGATTCAAGAGATGATCAGGATCTGGGCATTACTGATCAGATACTGATGCTGACGTCATCAGGAATACAACGTCAGTATTGGACTATCAGGATTAGAAGCTGGTCAGGATTCCATGAAGATTTTCATCAGACCAGAGATCAAGGAAGATTGATATGTCGGTTCCTAATTTGTAGGAAGGCAGCTATCATACAAGATATGCATTCAGAGATATATGTAATTGATTTAGAATATCTTGTAATTGATAGTGCAACTTTGTACACTATATAAACACAGTTTAGGTTTTACATTTTGTAATCGCTTGCACGAGTTATATTGTAACCTAGCAGCTCTTAAGAACATAAGAATTTCTTAAGAGAGTTTTGTAACAGTTTTATATCAGAGTTAATAAAGCTGTTATTGATTCATACTTGTGTTATTTGTTTTAAGTCGAAAATCTTATACAATTGTATTCAACCCCCTTCTACAATTGTTATTTACTGGGCAACAAAATGGCAAGACAAGTGTTGGATTTGTGGTGGTTTTAAGGCTAACTAAGTAGTTGTCTTGCTAAACACTTAGTTTCATCTCTAAGGTGCTAGTTCCTTGGTTTCTAGTTTAGTTACTAGATATTTTCTAGTGGCTTGCACAAGACTCTTGCTCCCTCTGCTTGTTTCTTTGTCCGTTTATTACTTAATTCGTTGATCGTTCGAGGGAATAACTCATTCGTTTCTAGTTAGGGTTTTACCGAAAACCTTCTTAATAATTATAATACCATCCTCCATCTTACTTAATACTTCTCGAATTTAAATTCCTTAATTCCCTTTTATAAATCCTTAAGTCTTGCAGTGTCCAGGGAAATCTCGGAGAAAATAAAAGTGCTCTTTTTCTGAATCCGACAGCTTTTACATACACTTATTTTCCTCCTGGATCACTAATACGAACTCAGAAATCCGTTCCGAATACCGGGTATAACATTATTATAATAATATTCCAAATTCCACCAAAATCACTATTCATCACTTATTTTTATTTAATTCCTATAATTAGGAAAATGAACCTGGTTCACCCTCGAGTGTTTCTTAACCTTTTTACGGAACCGCTGGACTTATAATAGATATTGATTTGGATGACACAAGAATAATCTTACTTGAAGTAATATACTTATATCCTTAGGAGATAGATCATTCTTATCTATGCTGTCAACCAAAAGTATTCTGCATGACATATAAATAATTGAATTCAAATCCATTCCATTCATTTAATAGACATTCGTTACATCGCAGTCATAACCACTATTCATTCCCATATTATTACATAATAAAAAGTTTTAATTCTATCAAAAATCTGGGTTCTTACAGTCTCCCCTCCTTAAAAGGATTCCGTCCCGGAATCAGCTTGAAAACAAATGGGGGTACTTTTCCATCATTGCACTTTCTAGCTCCCAGGTTGATTCTTCTATGTTGTGGTTCTACCATAAAACCCTTACAAGCTTGATGACCTTGTTTCGGAGCACTTGATCTTTTCTGTCTATGATTTCCACCGGTTGCTCTACATAGGTCAAATCTGGTTGCATGTCCACGTGCTCATATTCCACTATGTGCTTGGCATCTGGGTTATATTTCCTCAGCATTGAGACATGGAACACATTGTGCACTTGCTGCAGGTTCGGGGGTAATGCTAGTTCATAAGCTAGCTCTCCAATACGTCTTAAGATCTCAAATGGTCCAATATATCTAGGGCTCAGCTTCCCTTTCTTTCCAAACCTCATTAAACCCTTCCAAGGAGACACTTTCAGGAACACTAGGTCCCCCACTTCATATTCTTTTCCTTTCCGAGCTAAGTCGGCATATTTCTTTTGTCGATCCTGTGCTGCTACCAGTCGACCTCTGATTAAATCTACTGCATCTTTTGTTCGTTGGACCATCTCAGGTCCGAGCATCTTTCGCTCTCTGACTTCATCCCAATATAGGGGAGATCGGCATTTTCTTCCATAAAGGGCCTCGTAAGGCGGCATTCCTATGCTTGAATGAAAGCTATTGTTGTAGGAGAACTCAATCAATGGCAAGTGATCATCCCAATTTCCATTAAAGTCTATAGCACAGACTCTCAACATATCTTCTAGTGTCTGGATGGTCCTTTCACTTTGCCCGTCTGTCTGGGATGGTAAGCTGTACTTATGTTTAGCCTGGTTCCCACACAGTCCTGAAAGCTCCTCCAAAACCTGGAGTTAAATCTGGGATCTCTGTCGGATACTATGGCGACTGGGACTCCATGTCGCGCCACTATCTCTTTGAGGTAGATGTCTACAAGCCTATCAACCGTGTACCTTTCATTGATCGGTAGGAAGTGAGCTGACTTTGTTAGTCGGTCTATTATCACCCATATGGCATCATGATTTGCTTTGGTCCTTGGCAAACCTACTACGTGAAAGTGTTTGTCCTAAATCCAATCATGTATGATGAGTTAGGAAGAACTTTCATGTATTCTTATTTGATTTCATTAATACTAATAAAAGACTTATTTGTTTTTTATTACGGGCTTTATCTATTTAAAGTGTTTTAAATAAGATATTCCATGGTTTAAAGTAAAGCTTCTAGAATTATAATGAGATTATAATAGTGAGATCTAGAAGATGATAACTCTAGACTTAAACAGTTCCCGATCATAGGATAACTAATCGGAAGTTAGTGAATCCGCAAAGATTGGTACATACTATGCTTGCTCCTTTTAGGAGGATGTCTGTTCTCATAGGCATTTGTGTGGCGACACTATAGCTAGTATGTAGGTGCTTATTAAGGAATAAGTTCACTGAACATGACTCGATAAGTTGAACAACTAATGGAGTTTACTCACGTGTCGATAGTTGTTCACTGAGTGATAGTTGTACAAGTGTCCTTAGACTTGAGATCGTTAGAGTAATCTTGTATATAATGAACTGTGCTTTGGTTTAGTCCTTAGTCTCAAGGACATCCATTAGGTCTATTCTGGGCATAGGGATTTGTGTATGGAGATAGTTAACGGTCAATAGAGGATCTACCCCTTCCAGTAAAGGAAGAGAATATCCTATGCTATTCTTATGATGCTAGTTCCGGAATCTCTGGCCAGAGTGTATGAAATTAGAAAGAAGTTTCTAATTTGCATTAATATGAACTTTGCATTATGAATAAGAAATCATATGATTAAATTTGATAGGCTTGACACAAGATCCATGCCTTGTATTTAATCGGGATATTGTAGGGTAGAAGGAATTGATTGTACGGTAACTAGTCACTGACAGGTTCTTGGTATTCTAAGCAGTGAATTCATGTTATCCGGATAGTCGCGATATGTTGAGAAGCATCACTCACGATGTAGAATAAATATAATTAATCAGTTAATTATATTTAATGAATTTTAGAATTCATATAAATAATAAATAAAAAGTTTATTATTATTTATTTCTACTACCGGCTTAATATTGAACCTACAGGGTCACACCATAAAAAGATTAATTTATTGATGAATGTATTTTGAGAGAACAAGTTGTTTTTAATAATGATTAAAATAGTTTAATTATTATTTAAACATTTTGTGGGATTTATATATTAATATATACATGATATATTAATTATACTAAACCTACATGAGCCCTATAAATAGAAAGAGATGAGAAGAGTAGTGTGTGCATTTTGTGTTTTTGTGAAAAACCTAAAAGGAGCTAGCCTCCATCTTCTTCATCTCTCTCTCTCTCTCTCAAAAGGAAAAACTCCATTTTTATAAAGCTTCGAGTTTTATAAAAGCTTCATCGAAGAATCAATCTTGGTGGATACCGGTAGAGTGCTTCACACTCTGAGGAGCAACTGCTAGCAACCATAGATTATAAAGCTTCAATTTTTCAAGGTATGGTTACGATTCCTCGTTTATTCTTTTTATATGTTTTTCTATATGTACGATACACGGGTTTTACGGAATTATAATTGTTATACCATGCTTCCGCTCGTCCGTAAATTCCTTCAATGGCATCAGAGCCAGGTTCTGCATATAGAGATTCACATAAAAAATTTCAGATTTTTTTATGCATGTATGGATTTGTTATGATTTTTGCAAGTTTATTTGGATTTAATTATGAATTAATTCAAAATAATATTTGCATGAAGTTTTGACCATTGATCTGGGTTCTATAAGTGTTATGGATCATCTAGATATTTTTTTCATAATTTTGTGATGTGTAGATTATTTGTTATGAATTTTTAAAAATTGTTTTAATTAAAATTCATATAATAATTATGCATGTGAATAATATGAAATTAAAATTTGCACATGGACCCCTGGCTGATCTGATAATTTTGCTGCTGTTGATTTTCAGAAATCATGTCTTTATGTTTTTATATTAATTTATTAATTAATTGTTAATTAATTTATTAATATCAAAATTTTAAAGATAATAATAAAAGGTTATTACAGTATTTATGATAGTCATAACTCGGGAGTTTTTTGTTTTGAGTGCTCACACAGTAACGGCAACAAACACACGGAACGGCTCAACGGACTGAAAAGAAAAAAAAAATCAAAATTGAAAGCTGTTCAGTTGTTGTCGGGCGCGTGCAGCGCACGCAGGAAAGGGGTGTCACGCATTTGTGAAATGCGTGACAGGGCTGACGCGCATTGCGGGAATGCGTTACAGTATTTAATGGCTTTAAATTGTTGTAACGCATTGCTTAAATGCGTTACAGCCCTTCTGTCCGAATTAAATTTGATTTTTGGGAGTTTCGTAACTCCGTTTTGGGCGTGCAATATATCATTGGATTCGTATTTCCGATACGGATCTAATGGAGTGGTCAAATATTTTTTATATAATATTTTTGAAATATTAATATTCCCGGAAGTGTTTTAAGGCATGTTTTAATTGTTTTAAATTGCTTTTAAATGCTATGATAAATCCATACATCATTATATCAATGTGTGACATGATATTGCTTGCATGCTTACTTATTTATTTATGTTTATATATGAGATATATGCCTATGTTTACCATGAGATGATAGATTTAGGTGAACTTAAATCAAAATAAGGCGTGCGCTAGAAAATCTAGAAATAGGAATTGTTTCTTGCCT
This sequence comes from Kitagawia praeruptora, assembly GCA_037693485.1. NCBI lineage: Eukaryota > Viridiplantae > Streptophyta > Magnoliopsida > Apiales > Apiaceae > Kitagawia > Kitagawia praeruptora. The sequence goes on along the minus strand of CM075346.1, from coordinate 37,694,383 downwards.
TAATAATAATATTATGAATACAATCATGAGATTTTTGTGTTTTTGAAACACGTAATTAAATATGAATTTTCAATATTGAGAGAAAGGATGATTCTGTCAAAAACAGATTTTGATCTGTAAGAAAGGGGTATTAAGTGACGCCTCTTGACAATGCTCCCCCCGATCTGGGAATCATCTTATTATCGATTATTGATTTGAAATATTTAATTGAAGAAAAGAATCTCTTTATAATATGATTATGATTGTTAAATAATATTAGTTAATTAATAATTAATTAATAATGGCTGATAATTATTTATTTATGAAATAATAATTAGTTAGCAATTTTATTAATTGATTAAATGAGATTTAATAATTAAGATGTGATCTTAATATTATTAATTATTTATTTAATTTATGAAATTAAGTTAAGGGAGAGATTAATTTTCTAAAGAGTTTAGAAATAGAATTAATAATTAAAAGAGTTTTAATTATTGGTTAATAACAGAGAAGATGAGATCTATGTATTATATATGTCAAGTTGTAATCGGCCATAGGCACAAAAAGTTTTGTGTCGGTTATGGTCTTCCAACATGACAGAAAGTATTTCTTGTTTTCGGTGCATTGTCGTTTCGTGCTATAGCCGAGGACTTTGTTACCGATCAACATGAAAATACTTGTCTGTTACATTAGATGTGTACAAAATTAGATTTTAGTGGTCGTTACGTGCTACAGCCGTGGGCTATTAGAATCTAATTTAATTGTACAAAATGTTGGATTTGACTTGACTAATAATATTGAGATTTTTCGTGTTTTTGTTATAGATTTAGATTATCTATTAAACTTAAAACACGTTAGACTTATAGGTTTATATGAAAATGTTTCGTGACCTTAAAAAAACCTCTTTTATAAATATCAAGTAGTAATTGGCCAATGACACAACGGGCTTGTGTCGGTCATAGCCTTCCAACATGGTAGAAAGTAGTTCTCATTTTTAAATCATTGTCGTTTCGTGCTACAGCCGAGGGCTTTGATTTCGAAATTAGAAATACTTGTCTATTACATAGAGATGTGTACAATGAATTAGAATCTAATGGTCGTTACGTGCTACAGCCGTGGGCTGTTGGAGACTGATTCAATTGTACGAAATGTTGGGTTAGACTTGACTTAGAATATTGAGTTTGTCGTGCTACAGCCGTGACTCAATTATTCAAGAGGCTAAAGTTTTATTAGGGAATAACATGAGATGTAATTGACAAGAGTTGTCTGCCTATTGAACATCACATGGCGTTTCGTGCTACAGCCGAGGTTGTGTGATGGAATGTAGGATCCCTATTCCCACTAGCATTACGAATGCTTATTTATTCACTTAGGGGGTTGTATAAATTAGATAAACTAGTGGGAGCCACTTATGAATAAAGACCTGATTCATATAGTGTTTTAATAATGAAATTAAATATTTGCTAAGTGTTGTTATGTGTATATCATTTGCAGACTTAATATATAGATATATACACTAGGTCTTCTGCACAATCACTCCGTAGCATACTAGATGCTCACATATTGACTGGTCCCAACTATGCTAACTAGCTTCGAAGCTTGAGAAAAGTTCTCAAGGGCTAAGAAGCTGGGATATGCTGTTTGTTTTCACTGTAACAAGGTGAGGCACTGGAAGAGGAACTGTAAGGTTTACCTTGCAGAACTGAACGTGAAGAAGGCTAGTAAGACTACCGCTTCTGGTTCAGGTATGTTCATGATTGAAGTAAACATGTCACTAAATCGAACTTCTACTTAGGTATTAGATACCGCCTTGGTTCTCACTTTTGCAATTCGTTGCGAGGACTAAGGAGAAGTAGGGCTCTTGGGGAAGAGAAGGCGATTCTATGGATGGGCAATGGAGCAAGAGTTGCTGCCATAACTGTAGGGTCATTTGATTTACATATGCCTACGGGCAAGACTATTATTTTAAATAACTGTTATTTTGGTTCCCTCGATTGTGAGGAATATTATTTCTATTCCAATGTTAGACTTGGATGGATTTTCATTTATTATTCAGAATATTAAACATCCAATCCTCAGAGATAATGTTCGTTATGGTAGTGGAACTTTAAATAATGGTCTGTATGTATGTGACATAGAATATGTTTTACTTCATATTAAACAAAGAAAAAAAGGGATGATGAAAATCCTACCTACTTATGGCACTACAGACTTGGTCATATTAGTGAAAATAGACTTCGGACATTGCATAAGGGAAGGTTACTGGAACCCTTTGATTTTGAATCATATCCTACATGCATGTCTTGTCTATTGGGTAAAATGACCAAATCTCCATTTATTGGACATGGAGAGAGCGCTAGAGAGTTGCTGGTATTGGTACACATAGATGTATGTGGACAAATGTCTACGCAAGCCATGGCAGGATTTTAATACTTCGTGACTTTCATAGATAATTGATCTAGATTTAGATATATGTATTTGATGAAATACAAATCTGAAGCCTTTGAAAAGTTCAAAGAATACAGTTATGAAGTAGAGAAATAAACCAAACATGGTATTAGAGCTCTTCGATCAGATCGAGGAGATGAATACTTGAGTGGTGTGTTTCTAGATTATCTCAAAGAAAATAGTATAGTCTCCCAGTGGACTCATCCGGACACTCCATAGTTGAGTGGAGTATCTGAAAGGAGAAATTGAACTTTGTTAGACATGGTTCGATCCACGATGAGCTATGCAGATCTTCCAGTATCACTTCGGGGTTATGCATTGGAAACCTCAGCATATTTACCGAATAAGGTGCTTTCCAAATCTGTTCCTTAAACTCCATATGAGAAATAGAAAGAAAGGAAACCAAGTCTTAAACAAGTTAAGATTTGGGGATGTCCGGCTTATGTCAAGAAAGTTGACCCGGATAAGCTGGAATCTTGATCCGTAAAATGTAGGTTTGTGGGATATCCTAAAGAGATTTTAGGGTATCACTTTTACACCGATCATAGGGTGTTTGTCTCCAGACATGCTACCTTCTTAGAAAAATAGTTTATCCTTGAAGGGAACAGTGGGAGCAAGATTGAACTTAAAGAAGTTCATGAAACACAAACTACTACGGTTCAAGAGGAAACTCCTGTTCAAACTAAACAACCTTATGTGACATAGTGTTGACTCTGAGAAATGGCAGAGTGCCATGAAATCCGAAATGGATTCTATGTATACCAACCAAGTATGGACCTTGGTTGAAGCACCTGAGGATGTTAGACTTATTGGGTGCTAAAGGGTATACAAGAGAAAGATTGGAGTAGATGGCTAGGTGGAGACCTACAAGGCTAGGCTCATGGCAAAATGATTCAGACAAAGGCAAAGGATTGACTTTGATGAAACTTTTTGCATGTAGCCCTACTCAAATCAATTCGGATTTTGCTTGCGATCCATATATGGATTGAAGCAAGCTTCTCGTAGATGGAACATCCATTTTGATGAGACAATCAAAGAGTTTGATTTTATCAAAAACATAGATGAACCATGTGTTTACAAGAAGGTTAGTGGGAGCGCGGTAACATTTCTTGTGTTGTATGTGGATGACATACTTCTTATAGGAAATGACATACCGAAGCTGCAATCAGTCAAAGTATGGCTATCAAAGAACTTCACTATGAAGGACTTGGAAGAAGCATCTAACATTCTCGGTATGAAGATCTATAGAGATAGATCTAGAAGAATGATAGGTCTTACCCAAGGTACATACATCGTGAAAGTGCTTAAAAGGTTTAGCATGAAAACTCCACGAGAGGTCTCATACCGATGAGCCATGGAGTATCCCTTTCCGAGAAGATGTCTAGGACACTTGAGGAAAGAGAGCGTATAAGTAAGATTCCTTATGCTTCAGCAATAGGATCTATCATGTATGCGATGTTATGTACTAGGCATGATATTGCTCATTCAATTAATTTGACAAGCAGATATCAGTCGGATCCAGGTGAAGACCACTGGAAAGAAGTGAAGAACATCCTTAAGTACTTGCGAAGGACTAAGGATATTTTTCTTGTTTTTAGTGGATCTGAGTTGAAAAATAGAAGGGTTATACCTACTCTAGTTTTCAATCAGAAAGTGATGATAGCAAATCCATGTTAGGGTACATGTTTACCTTGAAGGGTGGAGCGATTAGTTGGAAGAGTTCCAAACAGCCTACAACGGCTGACTCAACAGCGGAAGCAGAGTTTATAGATGCAAGTGACGCTACAAAACTGTTTTGTGGTGCTTTCTTTTGATTAGGGAAATCATTAAAAGTAGAGATGTCAACATTGAGAGAGTTGACACACATAACAACATAGCAGACCCACTTTCTAAGTCGCAATCTCAGATTCACTTCGATCGTCATAATGGGTGAATGGGTATTAGATACCAGAGTGATTGGCTTTACTACAAGTGGGAGATTGAAAGTGTTTGTCCTAAATCCAATCATGTATGATGAGTTAGGAAGAACTTTCATGTATTCTTATTTGATTTCATTAATACTAATAAAAGACTTATTTGTTTTTTATTACGGGCTTTATCTATTTAAAGTGTTTTAAATAAGATATTCCATGGTTTAAAGTAAAGCTTCTAGAATTATAATGAGATTATAATAGTGAGATCTAGAAGATGATAACTCTAGACTTAAACAGTTCCCGATCATAGGATAACTAATCGGAAGTTAGTGAATCCGCAAAGATTGGTACATACTATGCTTGCTCCTTTTAGGAGGATGTCTGTTCTCATAGGCATTTGTGTGGCGACACTATAGCTAGTATGTAGGTGCTTATTAAGGAATAAGTTCACTGAACATGACTCGATAAGTTGAACAACTAATGGAGTTTACTCACGTGTCGATAGTTGTTCACTGAGTGATAGTTGTACAAGTGTCCTTAGACTTGAGATCGTTAGAGTAATCTTGTATATAATGAACTGTGCTTTGGTTTAGTCCTTAGTCTCAAGGACATCCATTAGGTCTATTCTGGGCATAGGGATTTGTGTATGGAGATAGTTAACGGTCAATAGAGGATCTACCCCTTCCAGTAAAGGAAGAGAATATCCTATGCTATTCTTATGATGCTAGTTCCGGAATCTCTGGCCAGAGTGTATGAAATTAGAAAGAAGTTTCTAATTTGCATTAATATGAACTTTGCATTATGAATAAGAAATCATATGATTAAATTTGATAGGCTTGACACAAGATCCATGCCTTGTATTTAATCGGGATATTGTAGGGTAGAAGGAATTGATTGTACGGTAACTAGTCACTGACAGGTTCTTGGTATTCTAAGCAGTGAATTCATGTTATCCGGATAGTCGCGATATGTTGAGAAGCATCACTCACGATGTAGAATAAATATAATTAATCAGTTAATTATATTTAATGAATTTTAGAATTCATATAAATAATAAATAAAAAGTTTATTATTATTTATTTCTACTACCAGCTTAATATTGAACCTACAGGGTCACACCATAAAAAGATTAATTTATTGATGAATGTATTTTGAGAGAACAAGTTGTTTTTAATAATGATTAAAATAGTTTAATTATTATTTAAACATTTTGTGGGATTTATATATTAATATATACATGATATATTAATTATACTAAACCTACATGAGCCCTATAAATAGAAAGAGATGAGAAGAGTAGTGTGTGCATTTTGTGTTTTTGTGAAAAACCTAAAAGGAGCTAGCCTCCATCTTCTTCATCTCTCTCTCTCTCTCTCAAAAGGAAAAACTCCATTTTTATAAAGCTTCGAGTTTTATAAAAGCTTCATCGAAGAATCAATCTTGGTGGATACCGGTAGAGTGCTTCACACTCTGAGGAGCAACTGCTAGCAACCATAGATTATAAAGCTTCGATTTTTCAAGGTATGGTTACGATTCCTCGTTTATTCTTTTTATATGTTTTTCTATATGTACGATACACGGGTTTTACGGAATTAAAATTGTTATACCATGCTTCCTCTCGTCCGTAAATTCCTTCACTACGAAGTCCATAGCTATATGTTCCCATTTCCATTCGGGAATCTCTAAGGGGTGCAGAAGTCCACTGGGCCTCTGGTGCTCTGCTTTCACTTTCTGGCAGGTCAAGCATTTGCTTACCCACTCTACCACGTCCTTTTTCATGTTGGGCCACCAATAGTACTCTTTCAAATCTCTATACATCTTGGTGCTACCGGGGTGCACTGAGTATCCTGAGTTGTGTGCCTCATAAAGAATTTCTCCCTTGAGTTCCTGATCGTTTGGGACCCATATCCTCCACATATATCTCATGATCCCTCCTTTATCTTTCTCACACTTGATTTCTTCCCCAGTCATTAACTCCTTAGTCGAGTTCTTTTCTGCTTCCATCATTTGCTCCTGGCATAGTCTAATCTTTTCCAACAATGGAGGCTGGATTCGAATTTCCATCAACTTTTCTTGACCTTCTCCAAGTGTCTTAATCTCAATTTCCAGTTTCTCAAAGTCTTTTATTAATTCTTTCTCCGTAGTTATCATTTTGAGCTTCTCTTTCCTACTAAGGGCGTCAGCCACCACATTGGCTTTGCCCGGGTGGTAACGAATCTCACAGTCATAATCCTTGATTAGCTCTAGCCATCTTCTCTGGCGCATGTTAAGCCCTTTCTGCGTAAAAATGTACTTGAGGCTCTTATGGTCAGTGTAAATCTCACACTTCTCTCCATACAAGTAGTGCCTCCAAATTTTTAAGGCAAAAACAATTGCTGCTAATTCCAGATCATGGGTGGGGTATCGGATCTCGTAATCCTTCAATTGTCTTGACGCATATGCTATTACCTTGCCGTGCTGCATAAGCACACATCCCAATCCTTTATGCGAAGCATCACTGTAAATTACGAAATCTCCTTTTCCATCAGGCAACGCCAACACTGGGGCCGTTACCAACCTCTTCTTCAGCTCTTGAAAACTCTTCTCGCATTTTTCAGTCCATTCAAATTTCTCAGTTTTACGGGTAAGCCGAGTTAGCGGAGCTGCGATCTTCGCAAAATCTTGCACAAATCGTCTATAATATCCGGCCAGTCCGATGAAACTCCTTACCTCTGTTGGAGTGGTTGGTCGTTCCCAATTTGAAACTGCCTCTATCTTGGAGGGGTCAACTAGCACTCCTTCTTTGTTGATTACGTGCCATAAAAATTGCACCTCATTTTTCCAGAATTCACACTTTGAGAATTTGGCATATAATTGCTCCTTCTGGAGCGTCTCTAAGGTTATCCTCAAATGTTCAGCGTGTTCTTCCTCTGTCTTGGAGTAAATCAAAATATCATCAATAAAGACTATAACAAACTGGTCCAAATATTCCTTGAACACTCTATTCATTAAATCCATGAAAGCTGCTGGGGCGTTGGTCAATCCGAATGACATCACCAAGAACTCATAATGTCCATACCTAGTACGGAATGCAGTCTTTGGAATATCTTCAGGTTTAATCTTTAGTTGGTGATATCCGGTTCTCAGGTCAATCTTAGAGAAATACACAGCTCCTCTTAGCTGGTCAAACAAATTGTCAATCCTGGGTAACGGGTACTTATTCTTTATGGTCAGCTTGTTCAACTCTCGATAGTCGATGCATAACCTCAGACTCCCGTCCTTTTTCTTGACAAACAACACTGGTGCGCCCCAAGGCGACACACTGGGTCTTATCATACCCTTATCTAACAATTCCTGCAATTGCTTGGCTAGCTCTTTCATCTCCACTGGCGCCAATCGGTACGGGGCCTTGGAAACTGGCGCCGTCCCTGGGGCTAATTCGATAGCAAACTCAATTACTCTATCTGGTGGTAGTCCGGGAAGATCTTGAGGAAACACGTCTTCAAATTCGTTAACTACCGGAATATCTTGTATCTTGGGCACCTCTTTCTGGGTGTCTATAACGTAAGCTAAATAAGCTTCGTTCCCTTTTCGTAGTAGTCTCTTGGTCTGCGCCATGGTTAGAATAGTCCGGGTCTGTCGTATCCCTTTAAACACTATTTCCTTCTTTCCTGGGGTTTTCAACTTAACCCTTTTCCCTTTACAATCTATTTGCGCATTATTACGAGATAACCAGTCCATTCCCAAAATAACATTGAATTCCCCTAGCTTAAAAGGAATCAAATCCGCACAGAAGGATTGTCCTCCTATTTCTATTTTGCAATTGGGGTGAATCTGATTAACTGGAACGACTTCCTGATTAGCTATCTCTACTTGCCAAGACTCCCTTAGCGGTTGAGTTTTAAGTTTCAATTTATGCGCAAAATCTCTAGATATAAAAGACTTAGTTGCTCCAGAATCAAACAAAACATTTGCACTGACTGAATTGAGGGAAAATGTACCTGCTATCACCTCTGCGTCCTTTATGGCATCTTGCACTGTCATGTTAAAAGTTCTAGCAGTTGGTGGCCTGTTGAAGGCAGCTCTGCTTGCCCCCGATGCTGCTGGCTTATTCATTGGGCAATCCCTCCTCATGTGACCCTGACGACCACACTGGAAACAAGTAGTGCCCCTACTGGTGGCAGGAGTAACCGGGGTACACTGGTGGGCGTAGTGGCCTATTCGTCCGCACTTATAACAGGTTATCAATTTCTGGTTACACTCTCTTGGGTGTTTCTTCCCACAAGTGGCACATACTGGCAGTGGGGTTCTGGAAAGGTTGGAACGGGACACCCCTGCCTGCTTGCCGCCCTGGCTCACAGTTGCACTCACAGATGGTTTAAACCCTACACCCTTCCCAGGTAGGGAAACTGCTCCTCGGTTGAACCTATTTGGGGGTCTTCCCCGTGCGGAACCTCCGCCCATGCTGGCATGCTTTCTCTTTAATCCCCCTTTTTCTCTTTCTCTTTGCATCTGATCACTCCCTGCTTCCACAATGGTTGCCTTTTGTACCAAGGTGGCATAATCTGTAATCTCTAGAACCGCCACTCGATTCTGAATCCATTGTTTCAACCCCTGCTGAAACCTGTTAGCCTTCTTCTCCTCAGTATCTACAAATTCCGGCACAAACCTTGATAACTCAGTAAACTTGGCTTCATAATCGGCCACCGACAAGTTATTCTGCTTTAGCTCTAGGAACTTAAGCTCCATCTGGGTTTTCATAAACTTTAGGAAATACTTCTCTAGAAACAATTGTTTAAACCTATCCCAGGTTACAATAGCATCGGTCTCCATATTCTTCTTAGCTTCCCACCAATAATTGGCCTCTCCTTTTAGCAAGTAGGTAGCAAAGACAGTCTTTTGGGCTTCCTCAATACTCAGAATCTCGAAAGATTTCTCCATTTCCTTGACCCAGGCCCTTGCCTCTACGGGGTCAGCCGATCCGTGAAACTCTGGGGGTTTGAGGGACTTGAAGGCCCTAAAGGAATTGGCCACAGTGGTATTGTTTCCTTGGGGTGGTTGGGGATATTGGTTCAAATTTTGCCTTAGTAGATCCATAAATTGTCCCATGGGGTTTCCGCCCTGGTTCTCCCCCTGATGCTCGACTTCAGTTTCCCCTTCTTCTATTTCCTCTTCAAACTCTGCAGTATAGAAAGTTTCATCCCCCATCCCATAATGGGAATCCTCCTGCTCATTATAGTCCTGATCCTGTTCTTCATTATACTCAAAATTTTCCTCATGTTGATTGTGACTTTCTTGGTCAGTAGATTCGTGAGGGTTAGCCCTAGTACCCATTCTTCTCGGAGGCATTTTACTGAAAATTTGGACAATATACATTAGGTTTATTTACCTATTTTAGAGGGTTTTCCTCACAATATTGATGCATAAATGGATTTAGGATCCCACAGTTCTATATATCATGGCAGTTTTAGTCGAAAGCAATACGGGCAGATATAATATAATAAACTAGTGATCGCGTCATAAGAAAACTGAAATGACTGAAAAGGGAAATAAATATATACCAGGTACCAAACGGTACAATATCCGACATACAACAACAGTTTTAAAAGAATTACAACCGTCCGAATAATAACTAGTCAAAAGTGAGATAAGCTGTCTATCTGTCTAGTCTGCAACAGGGAACTACTAGCTGAAACTATCCCTACCAAAAGTTGGCACTACTATGCCGTACAATACTAGACAACTAGACCAATACATCACTACACTGCAGTCAGCCACGACGGCGGGCCAAATCTCGAACCCTCCTCATAGCAAGGCGGAAAATCTCCTCTGCATCAGCCCTGGATACCATGCCATGCCCATCACTGGGTAACTGTCGCACCCTCACACGGGCCCTCAGCTCTATGCCGGTCACCTGCCTATACATCTCTCTAGCTCTGGCACGCCTACCACCCAGGTGCCTCAACCGGGCCTCTCTCTCTCTGCGGCTAGCTCTCTGCGGGACTCTGCCAGCCCGGCCTCAGCCACGACTATCTTAGTAGTAAGTCTGGTCACAACGTAGTGGTGAAAACATGCTGGGACGTCCCCTGTCGGACCATGGGGTGGAGGGGCTGGATCTGCTGGAAGGGCAGCCTCTGCCTGCTGTGGCTCTGGGGTCAATGCCTCAAACTCATCTGACAATGGGCTCATAGGTAGTGGTGGCGGGGTAGGGGCTCTCTCATCAGAGAGGGGTGGCACATGAAGTCCGGAACTCCCTACAACATCAGCCACGGGCTCATCAACATCTCCCTCGGCACCCTCATCTACATCCTGGCCTAAAACAGCAGCCATCACCTGCTCTGTGGTCATGTCAGTATCCTCCTCCATCACCCTAACATCATGAACAAGCTGGGCCTCCTCAGGGTCCTCCACATCAATATCCTCAGCAACTACCTCAGTATCCTCCCCCAAAGTCCTCATCTCAGATACATACCAGAAATCCTCCCCCTCATCAACTAACTCAACGTCCTGCCCTGCCTGGACCTCCTCCGGGTCCTCCTCCTCCTCAGACTCAATGACATCAGTATCAGCATCAACCTGGACCTCCTCAGGGTCCTCCTCCTCTGACTCAGTCACCTCAGTATCTGCATCTATCATCGCCGAGCCCTCGGCGGCCTGGATTGCCTCATCGTGCTGTCTCTCATACTCCTCCGGATCAGAGATGTCGCTCGCCTACACAATGACGAATTATATTACTATCATGATGATTAAAAGTTCCCGTAAGGGTTTTAGGTGAACTTGGCAAGAGTTCTTATTATCTTAGTGAATTTATTATTGTATAGCGTCGCATCATCTCTTGGGATTTATAACTCTCTCTCTGATACCATTTCTGTAACACCCCCAGATCCGGGGTCCGGGATCGGTCGTTACGGTCTTACTTTCCATGATTAATACTTTACTTGAGTCCATAATAAATAAATCACATGCTGTGACCCCACAATAATAACCACTCACACACATACAGTTATAGTCCCAGAGATGAAATTGAAATAAGTCTCACATTACGGGTTTACGAATAGAAGTTATTACAAGCCAAAAGGATAACATCGTAAGTTTAAAGTTCTTGCCGTTGATTAACATTATTGATACATATAATTAAACTGGAAGCAAAAGCTGACTATCTGTGCTACCTCAGCAATGGCAGCAACAATATCAGCGGGGAGTCCCGTGGGACGGGTAACCTGCTTGCGCCGAGTGCGCCTTACGCGAGCCATGAGACCTAGCTGTTGTTGTGACATAATAATAAGCAAGGGTGAGCAATAGCCCACCAACAATAATGTAACTACATAGATATATATATATATATATATATATATATATATATATATATATATATATATATATATATATATATATATGACAGTTCAAAAATATAGTTTGAAACCATATGCCATGCATTAACAAAAATAGTGCCAGATCAATATAAAGGATGAAGTTACAAGGTAACTCAAAACATATTCATATTTTGTGGGAATATCTGCACTGTCAAAGATAAGCCAGATCATCAATTTTCATGATAGGGGAACATGCAGGAAGAATGCTGCAATCCCAGTTCAAACATTTTTCAGCATTACCCACAATGGTAATGTTACAAAATATTCTTCAAATTTGGGTGATGAACTAATACGGGAGCTTGCCGCGCCAGGAGCCACAACATCTACGATGATCAGTCGCATGTCATGCTCCCCATCATTTGTTCTCTACATGTAGAAGGAAGTACCGACGGATCGCCCGCCCTCTGGAACCCCCCGGCCAACGGTTGGGCCATTGCTGGACCGGCGCCACTCGGCCACTTACGCGTCTCCTAGTTCAATTAACATCCATAACTTTGAAATGTAAAGTTCGTCCCCCTTTCCCCAAGTATAGCACTTGTTGATAAGACTCCATAAGGTAGTCATATCTAGTTGGAAAGGAAAATTCACCAATATTTCCCAAGCCGAGGCTTGTTAATGGATACCAACTTGTTCTAACATTCTACCCCTCGAATGATGAGAGGGTACACAAGATTCCATGAATAATAGCAACCAAGTTGCGAGTGAAACGAATAATTTATGACCGGGCAGTCACGAGATAAATAACATTTCTCAAGTAAGGTTCCCTTATAATTTAAGAGACAGGATTGAATGAAGAATAGAGTTTGAGAACCTTCCTTGATAATATAATAATAGTAATAAGTCTTTGAAATATTTTATATAATATTCGAAGGTCGAAGATACAGAGTGAATGAAGTAACTCATCTTTGGAACGAGTTAGAAGAGTTTAATAAATATTCCAAGAATATTTCTTAAGTCACAGATATTGGAAAAGTGTTGCTCGGAATGATCTTTGAATAACTATTCGGAATAATATTCATTGGACGAATAATGAATATTCCAATTAATAATAATAGTATTTTATTGATGAAATAATCGTCAAATGGATATTTGAAATAATATTCATTGAATAAATAATGAATATTCAGCTTAAGAATGATACTTAATGATGAAATAATTATCGATTGAATAATTGAGACCATATTCATTGAATAAATAATGAATATTCGACTTGATAATAATTATCGAAGAAATGAATATCGAATGAATATTTAAAATTATGTTCAATAATAGAATTGACTTTGAATGAATGACGAAGATAATATTTATCGAATAACTGGAGTTCGAATCAATGCTCAACTAATATTTATAAAATAAATAGAGATTGAATGAATATTCGAAATAATATTCATATAAATAAATAAGGCTCGAATGAATATTAAAATAATATTCATTAAATAAATAAATAAACTCGAATGATTTTCAGTACATGGAATAATATTCGAAAATTCAGTACTGTCTACTTTAACCTATGCACATGCAACAGGTAGAAAGTAGATTTACAGATATTCAATGATTTTCTAAACGTACATGGAATAGAAGAATTAACAATCAATCACTAATTCTATCCAATCCATTCATGTTGCTATATGACATTATATAATCTCTATTACCTAAGTCAGTTTTACACATAACTTGATGTTCTACTGACACCCTAGGTAATTATTCCATCTTTTAAACTTTTTAAACCTTAACAAACAATTCAGAATGAATAATCAAATCTTGTTCTACTGGGGATCCTGAAACTAGCTTAAGCAGAGGTCTTATATGCTTAACATATAACAATTAAGAATTAAAAGATATTGTCTAAGGAATAGCTCTAACTCACTATTGCAATTAATTAAATTCGACAAATATTCATACACATATTAAGATCTTCTAATCAAAGATTTAACAATTAAAAACTAAGATCTTAACATGCTTTGAATTTTTGAGAATTACATATTGCACTAGTTTGAAGAATTGATACCTGAGACATGTGAGGTGAATCATCTTCAGAGATTGCTATGAAAGCAAGATATTCATTATGCTCTCCTCGTCATCATCTGATCCATCCCAACTCTTTTCTTCAGCAAGATAAGTTCTGCACTGATGCTTCTGTTTCATCTCATTTAATGAATCCCTATTCATCCTTGTCTATCAGAATTCTGTACCATATTGCACACCTTAATAGTTACTTATCACATATAACTTTCATTAATGAAACTAGCATGTCTTGTTCTTTCCACCATCTCAGTCTAGTAACCACCTCTTGAGTTGAACTATATCTTGAAGAGTTTCTGCTTCGGAATAGATAGGCGTGATCCCTGGATACAACTTTAGTACTCTTTCTTAGTTAATAACTCTTCATGTCTGTTCTGAGGTTCCATCATTAATTCCTGACTGAGATGTATAACTGTCTAGTCCATTCTCAAACCACCCTGATTCCATTCTTTTAAAGTCTCTGTTAATTCCTTGAAAGATATGCTCTTGTACAAACCACTAAGTGTATTGGATTTAGCATTGCGAAAAACCACTAAGTGTTTGTATATCACTAAATCATTAGAGTTGACTAAAATCTTAAAAAAAAATCATCCACTATAACTTCTTCCATTCCTGCTTCTGAAAAACCAGTGGGATCCTATGGATATAACTTTGAGGAAGTACCACAAATTTTTCTTCAGTAGGTAGAAATTAATTCCAATGAAAAATGCATCTTCTTCAAAAGATTCAAATCATCTTTGATGTCCGGAGGAATCTTCAGCTAACAACCTTTTTGAAACCATTGGCTTAGAATAAATTCAAAATATTTTAAAATTCAAAAACTTCAAGGACTTGAAATTTTTTGAGAAATAAAAAATCAGAAAGTAAGTTCAAATTAATTAAAATTTGAAATTAGAATCAAATTAATTAAGAATCAAAAAATCTCAAGAAATGATAATTTTTTTGAGTTAAAGAATCCAAAAATAACTTCAAGTTAATTAAAATTTGAAAGTATCAAGAATTAAAAATTTTGAGAATTAAGCAATTTGAAAATAAATTCAAGTTGTTTAAAAATCAAAATTTCCAAGAATTAATCATTTCAAGAATTAAAAAAAATCGAATATGAGTTAAGATTACTTAACAATGAAAAATATCATAAAATTAAAATTTTTGAAGGTTAAACAGTTTGAGAATAAATTCAAGTTAATTAACAATTGAAAATAAACTCATATTGTTTAAAAATCAAAAATACCATAAATTGAGAATTTTTTAAGGTTAAAGAATTCGAAAATAAATTTAGATTATTTAAAATTCAAAAATCTCAAAATTGAAAATTTTGAAAGTTAAAGAATCCAAAAATAAGTTCAAATTATTTAAAGTTCAAAAATCTCAAGAATTGAATTTTTGAAAGTTAAAAAATTTGAAAATAAGAGGAGTTGACTTTTTGGTCTAATATCGGATTTGATTTCTGTATGGGTCAACAAACTCGAAAACCAATTGGTGAACCACAAAAATAAGGATCTTGATTTGTGCGTCAATCAAAAGGCTCGGATACCAATTATTAGGTCCAAAATAGTTTGTAGAAGGGGGGTTGAATAAAAACTATACCGTTTTATCGAAATTGTTCTTTGTGTGTATATTAAAATTTAAACAATTCGATGCGGAATAAAATGAAGCCAATATTCAAGTTAAATATAAAATTATATTAAACTTGATGGGGTCTGTCTAAATACAAGGGTACAAATTACAAGGTTTGATGACCAAACTAATTTTATTACAAATTCTATAGAAAATTCGACATGAACTTTTCTATATTTGTAATAAAAAGATCGAATGCTAAAAAGCTATTCGAGAGATAATTCTAGGGAACTTAATCCGCTAGATAGTTCCAATAGTACAAGTAATCAAACTCTAGTGGCTAAGATATTACAATGAATACTAGAGATGAATTTACAAGTAATTAAAACTTCATTGAAGCTCTAGAGGGGAGAAGAAAATAATTCTTTGGGTCTCTCTATTTCTCCCCTCTGTATCTCTCTTGGTCCTCTGTATCTCTCTTTTTGTTTGTCCGTGTGTTAAGAGTAAAATGAAGAAGTGAAGTGTTGTTTTTTATTCTCCTGCCTTCTGTCTATATGTAGACAAGATATAGAAAATATCTTCTGTCCCTTTTTCTCACATATACAGACTATCCATAAGACTTGTATGACTATCGGTAGTCCTATTGATGTTTATAGACTATCACTCTGATATACAGACTATAATCTTCACTTCAACTGCATGACTATCACTTGAACAGCAGGACAATCAATTGAACTGCAGGACTATCGCTTGAACTGTATACAGACTATCCATATACAGACTATCTATACACAGACTATCTATATACAGAATATCTTTTACGGACTATCCAATACTTATACAGAGTATCGAATTAAGAATAAGAACTTGGCCAATTTCAATTCTCCTACCATTTCTTTTTCAACCAAAAAGTGTCCTGCCTTTATTTTTAAAAACAAAACCACCACCTGCCAACAATTCAACTTCGAATTGGTAAATGCTTTTGGCCCGTAGAAATGTTTTTTTAACCCGCACAACTTCTTATCTTTAATTAATAAATAATTATTTTAATTTAGAAATTATAAAAATAAATATATAATATTATTAGATATTTATAAATATAATTTTCTAAATAAATAGAATATTTATTAATATAAATAAATCCTTACGGTCTAAGCTGCGGTCTCCTAAGGGTCTGGAACCGGACTCTTTTTTCTTAACAAAAAATATATCAATTCCAACCGGGGTTCCAGCTTTAAGAATACATCATTTTGCATTTCTTTGTGATAATTCTTTTTTTTTTCCTCATAGCCAGTCCACTTGATAGCAAAATCATTGTGGTCAATTAATTTAGCACTTTTGTTGCTTGCACAATGATTTTTCCTTTGTACCAGTCTTGATAGCTTGAACCACTGAAGTTAATGATGAACAACCATTGTTTAATGTTGACACTCGATGCACGGTCTGGTTCATGAGTGACTAACCGCAATGACTGTTCTTCATATATAGACTTTAAAGTTGTGGTCCTGTCTTCCTTTTCTTCATTGTTTATTCAAACCTTTACATCTGTATTCTGCCACTGTAGGTACCTCTTGTCACTATAAATTGAACCCACTGTCTTGATTACTCCACTGATGCTTGATCAACTGAATGAACTTCTTCAAGTGTAGTATACCTCAAAACGGTAGATTGACTTTGTCTTCTTTCTCTTGACAGATAATATAATCTGAGTTTCCTTGTGACAGTATATGTACTATTTACTATTACAATCTTGTTTAAGTTGAGTTGTATCCTCGAAATACAAATAGGCTACATCATATACCTTTCAAGGGCCCTCAACCCAAACCCAATCATGAGCGTCTACCCTCAGACTCGTAACAAATCACCCCCACTTGAAGAGCTTGCTGTCCTCATCAAGTGCATTCAGCTTCCAAATACCCAACGACTAGCAGCCTTTTCGGTTTGCTCCTTGCATCTTGCGACTACACCCGGTGCCTCGTGCCAACACTCATGCACCTCGCCCCATGCCTTGCACGACCTAGTATATGCCCTTGTACCTTGTGCTTGTGACTAGCACCACCTTTGTGCCTTGTACTTGCACAATACCCCCTTTCCTGCCGTTGTCATTTGATCGCCCCTCACCAAGATCCCTTGGTTCTCCCTTTTTGGTTGTACCTATCCCTGGCCATTATCACACCGCCTATGATCCAACCTTTTGCCATCAAGAACAAGTCCCTTTGTTGCCACCATTCTGATGCCCTTGTCACCTATATGTGGCTCATGGATGACTCGTGTAGACGCGCTGCGCCTACACGCCCGCCATTGATTAGTGTTGCCCAATGCGTGGCCCCTTTCCTGGGCCCGAACTTGACTCACTTAGAGGTCTTTCCCCCTCTCCTTTGGCCAACCCTTTTCTTGGACTCCCCTTACTCATTAGTGCTTTGAGATAAGGCTTAGCACCATCCATCCCTTGGTTTGCCGTCCCTACGCACTCTTTGTCATTGTCCGTCACCTGCATTGCATTAATCAAGCGTAAGGGAGTCAGCCTTACCACTTCCTCCCTTAGTCCCTCATTCATCACCAGTGCATTCATATTTTCCTTGTCCTTTTTCGTTGGTCATTCCCTCTTGAAGTGTGGCCCTCCACAAATGAAACAACCCTTTGTATCATTTGACTTTCCACTCTTCTCGAATTTCCCTTGGCTTCCTTTGGCTTTTTCCCTGTTCCTCATTTTACCTTTCCTTACCCTCTTCTTCTTTGTAAGACTTTTGTCACTATCCTCAGATGAAGAATCAACAACCTTGTAGTCACCCAAGCTATCAGCTACAGCAATTACCGTTGTCAAGTCCTTGACATCCCTTCTGCGAAGCTCAGCCTGTGCGTCTACCTTGAGTCCAGAGACAAAGTTGAACAGCTTGTCTTCCTCAGCCATATCCCGAATATCCAGCAACAGAGATGTGAATTTCTTCACGTATTCCCTCATAGTACTCATCTGCCTCAAGTGCCTCAGACTCTCCCTTGCAATCCAGCTACCATTGTTAGGCAAGAACTGATCCTTGAGTTCCTTCTTCAAGACATCCCATGTCTGAATACCTGGCCTCCCCGCCTCTTTGTGATCAACCATGCGAGTTCTCCACCACAACTTGGCGTCACCCGAAAGATACATGCTGGCCACAGTCACCTTTTCCTCAGGTTGCACATGAGCAACCTTGAAATATTGCTCCACATCCCATAAAAAATTCTCCAAAGCCTTTGCATCTCGGCTCCCCTCGAACTCCTTAGGACTTGGGACCTTGAGCTTCCTGTGAATCTCATCCTTGCCGTTGCCCCCTGCAGCCACCGCCCTCCTTAGAACAATCACCTCTTCCTGTAGCTCTTGAGCTTTGTTTTCCCAATCAGTAGTAGCCACCTCTAACTGAGATATCCGCTCCTCAGCTTCAACAAGATGACTCTCCAAGAGTTTCCTTATATGATCCATATCAGCCTTCATGCTTGCCATTTGGTCTGATAGTGTTGCCCCATTTAGTGACTGTAAGTCTCCAACTAGCTCTTCTAACTTTGAGATTCGATCTCCCTGTGTTTGACCAACCATGGTGATGAAACCTAGGCTCTGATACCAACTGTCACGGAGGTTTGCAGAAGTGCCAACCAACGACTAATTTTTCGCCTTCGTGATTCCCACCAAACCCTTGGTGACCACCAATCCCCTTGGTGCACCCCCTGGCCAAATGGGTCCTGAGTACCTGCAAGATTGTTAGTAGCACAAGATACTTCGAATGGAAAGAGACATACGATTTACGGGTTTCCCCAACCTTTTTATTACCTCAAAAAGGACCCTAACAACTTAGGCCTGATGCCTTACAATGTTTTGGCTATCTACCTTCTAGTTGCTAGCTCTTCCCACGAAGAGTGCTTACAATAATCCTCACTACAACAGCTCTCACACTCAGAACTATTCTAGTGCTCTCCCTCTCTGATGCTCCATTTGTGTATGAATGAATGAATGAGAATGAAGAAGCTCCTCCTTATATAGGTAGCTTTTCGGGCTTTGGGCTAGGCTAAGCCCAACCCTACTTTCCATCTTTGCCTGAGATCTTCAAATATGCTCAATCATCTTGATTGCCTTTCCTCCCATAAAAGATCTACCCTGATCATATCTTTGACTCTGATAGACTTTCCCTTCCTGCAGAAGGTTGCAATCCTTAATTGATTCCTCTAGAATGATCTCCAAAGATAGTGAATCACAAACCCTGATCTCCCTTCTAGAATGTTCTCCAACTCTCTAGAAGCTAGGCCCATACATATGCGAAGGCCCAAATCCACTTTGCACTTTGAACCCATGTCATGCCTACAGCATGCTTCAACCTTGGCCCATGTTGACCTGCTCCATGCCTTTGACATGCCCCAATCTGTGCAAGTGTCCCAAGCGCCCAACTTCACCTCAACCCCTAAGTTTGCCACTTAGCGCCCTAGCATCATCAAGTCCCCCAAGTCTGCCACTTGGTGTCTTGTGCTCACATTCCATGTGCACTCCTGGCCTAACTTTCGTTTACATGGTCCTTGGATGCTCCGCCCATTTTCTTTGACTAACTTTGTGCCTCCACCCCGCGCCTTGGTGCTCACTTAGCGTACAGGGCCCTCAACCCAAACCCAATCATGAGCGTCTACCCTCAGACTCGTAACAGGTAGAGACACCTACTAGTAATTAATTGGATAATTGATAATCAAAGAAAATTTAATTTAATAAATAATGATATATAATTTTATTTAAATATCATCAAATTACAAAAAAGATTTACAACAAATACCATATATTTCTAATCCAATTTTGATATTCAAGTGTTACGATTTATAAAAAAAAGGCACATCTATAACCTTTATTAATAAGCGAAACACCCTTTTAACGTTACCACTTTTTGGTTCCACCCTATTTTGGTTTCTTCCCTACATTCCTATTTTTACTATAATTCTATTTCTATGTTTTTTTTAATAAAATAGAAATCCTATTATAATTATAATTCTTTTATTACAACTTTAAATAAAAAAAGTAGTTTCACCCCTACAATCATATTTCCGTTATAATTCTATATTATTTTTAAAGAAAATAATAAAATTGAAATCCTATTATAATTATAATACAATTTTTTTTATCATAAATAAGAATCAAAAAATAATACGATCAATTCTCCAAAAGATTTTTCAAGGAGAACAACTAGAACATGTTTCTATACACTATACACTACTTAGAACAATCTTTCCTGCGATTATATGTTATTTTTTTAATAAACATAATTAAATTGAAATCTTATTATTATTATAATTCTTATATTTTATTAGCAATTTTTTTATTATAACTTAGAATAAAAAAAGATTACGATCAATTATCTTAAATAATTTTTAACTAAAACAACTGAAACGAGTTTCCATGCACTTCTATTAAATAATCTAAGTTTATAGTTTGTTAATCGCATAATTTTTTATTCAAATAACATTTGTTGTAGAACGGAAAATAGGGTGTATTTACTGCGTGTTTAATATTAGGGTTTGTAGAAGCTTCAAGCTTTAATGGCTGATCTAGTGTTTCGTGACTTAACTCGGTCCTCACAAGATGCCTACGTATCTTGCAAATATCAAGAATCAAGCCAAAAACGTAGTTCTAGATGTGAAGGAGCAGGTCCTTATATAGGTGATGAAAACCCTAGAATTAGGGTAGAATTAAGAGACTTGATGGACAAGTTACAGCTTAGGCCCAATTCTAGAGCCTTCTAACTGATAAGAAGATAAGTACTGGAATTACATGTCTTGAAGGCTACTCCAAAGATAATTTGGTTTCCTTGTTGACTCAAATACGGAGTCTTTTATTTGGCTGATTTTACAGCTACGAATTTATTATAATTATTAAGGTTTTGGGCCTCGTGATTGGGCCTTGACCTTGGACCAAATTAGGTTCATTTAATGCAACATTAAATGTATTTATTGGGCTTACTTCCAGCCCATATCATTTGCCCCCCAACTTCTAGGAAAACGGATCAGGTTTTCGTTGAAGTTATAATTGTCTTTTTCGAGACTCGGGGTCGTTTTTATCCCTTATCTAGGACTCCTTAACTTTTCTACCCTGATCATATGGGTATTTTGGTTTACACTAGTGTTTCACATATATCGTCATATTGTAAAGTGTGGAGCGACCTACACATTTACGACGGTTCGCCTTATTCGAGGCTAACTCGTGCTTGCTTTTAGCAATTTCAGCACTTTTTTACAGAGCTTTTATGTTTTATTAGCATAAATTATTGCTCAATTTATCAAGAAAATATTTCTGTAATTTTCTTCATATTTTTCTATACTTTTCCTAATATTTGAAGAATTTTTTGTATCCACGGATATTTTTTCTTAATTTTTTCCTAATAACTTAGGAATTTTCTTGTACTCACAGGTATTTTTCTTAATTATTCCTAATATTTTAGGAATTTTTATGTACCCACAGGTTTTTTTTTTTTTTTTTTTTAAATTATTTTTGAATTAATCGAAAAATATTTGAGACGTGCTAACCAGCATAAATATTTTTCCAAGGTTAGGAAAATATTTTAGAAAATATTTTCTACCTTTTCATGAATTTTTGAAGAATTTCCAGAATTATAAAAAAACATTCAAGTTTCTCCCCCTCACGGGGCCCACGGAAAGCAGCAGTCGAAGGGGAACCTTTTAAGGCGTTCACTCGAAAAGTCCCATTCGAAAATTCCATTTTGAATTTTTTTTTTTTTTTTTTTTTTATGGTGGCAGAAACCATTTCGTAAAATAATCGAAAGCTTAGGTACTTGACTGCACTTATGCAAGTTTTTGTCATCCAAGTCGCAAAGTCTCTCTCGGAAACTTTCTTTCAATTTTCGAATGAAATTCAGTGGGGCCTAGCCCATTTCACCGCCTCAATCGAAAAATCCCAATCGTAATTCTTTTTTTTTTTTTTAATTTTCGAATGAAAGCTTACAGAAGGGGGGCCCAGCCCATTTTTGCTTCTCTTTCGAAAAGTAGCAATCGAATATCTCTCTTTTTTTATTTAATTTTTCGACTGAAAAATCTAATGGGTCCCAGACCTTTTTACTACTCATTCGAAAAGTAGGAGTCGGTAACTCTCTTTTTGTTTTGTTTTTTTTTTTTATATTTCTAATTAAACTTTCGAATGAAAGTTTCTAGTAAGGGCCACTCTTTTATGTGGTTCAGTCGAAACGTTCCTCTCGAAAGAATTTTCGAACGAAAATCATGGTGGAGCCCAGCTCTTTTTTGCAACTCTCTCGAAAAGTAGTATTCGGGATTTCATTTTTTTTTTTTTAAATTTTGAAATTCAAATTTTCCCACTATTGACCACCAAGGTTAATGGAGCCTTTTTTTCAAATTTTAAAATTCAAATTTTCCCCCTTTCATTGACCTGTAACCTCCTATAGAAGGTTATGGTGACCTGTTAGGCTTGCTATATAAGAGTAGTAGAAGTGAACTTCTTATTCACACTTAAAATTTCAAATTCTCTCTCAAATTCTTAGTAGTTTTAGAAGAGACATCCAAGTTCTTGAGTGTTCTTGAGTTTTTCTTGCTTTGGAGGGCATATTTGGAGCTTGATTCAAGAATTCAAGTGTTTGTTCTTTAAACACTTGGATTTTAGAAGATTTGAAGATCAAAGCAGACTTTTCAAGCTTTTTCTTTGAAGAGTTTGAAGTGTTCTTCATCTAGTTCATCAATTTTCTCAACATTTGATCTTTAAGATTCAAAATGGCTGGAAGTTCATCCGATGATATTGCTTCGAAACTTGCTGCTAGATCTATCGGAAGAGGTAAATCTTCTCCTTCACTTGTTTTAGAGCGTAGGGTTTATTCTATTCCTGAATTGCTAGAGGAGCTAGGGGATGCCTTTCCTAATAATTCGGAATTAGATTCTTACCTCTATCCTTCTTGTGTCACTGAATCTGAGGCTAATAAATTAGCTGATAGATATGCTATAAAACATCCTTACGAAGTCATTCCTCCCGAACCGGGTGATAGAACATGCAATTGGAGTCCCGAAGACTTATTTGTTTATGTAGATGCCATCGAATCAGGTCTAAGATTTCCTTTGCATGACTTTATAATTCGCCTGTTAGCCGAAGTTAGGATTAATCCCTGTCAATTAACCCCCAACTCATGGAAAGCAATTCATTGCTTTATGGTATTAAGCCTTCAAAAGGAGTACCCCCTTAGTATCCCCTTGTTTAGGAGTATATTTTTATTTCGAAATAGTGCGAAAACTCGACCGGGTTGGGTCAACATCCAACACCGTCCAGGCTCCTCCCACATCTTCGATTTTTACTCTTGTCCCGAAACTATTCTTAACTGGAAGAGAAATTTCGTAATTGTTCGTTGGAGGGGTGGAGATTGGAGCAGATATTTCAGGTCTCAATTTTGTAAAGTGAGCGATCCGGGAGGATTCGTTAAGAAGCTCTTCCCGACTGAGATATCGCAAAGGAGGGAACTCTATAAAGATGAGGGACAAACTCATTACAGAGCTATAATAAAAGAATTTAACCTCAGGGCCGTCGGGCTTAGTTCAGTCAGTGAAGAGGGTAATCTTCATTTCATGCTTTCATTTTCATATGAAATATGTTTATCCTTAGACAAATGCTTGTGTTATTTTGTGATTTCAGCTTCAGAGATCATCGATGCGGAGCTCGGAATAGGGGGTCCAGATGAGGTTACCCGGAGATCAATCCAAAGGAGGAACAAAGAGGCTAATCCTCCGAGTCCCAAGGTGCCAGAGTTCATGACCCATGGTCTTAATGCCGAGAAAAGGAGGCGGGGCTCTGAAGATTCACCCTTTTCTGCATTCAAACCCGAGTGGGGAATTTGTGATCGTGACTCAATAGCGGGTAGTGGCCTATTGGCCACCGAGTGGTCAAGGCACGGGATTTCGTTAGCTGATAAGGTGAACCTTGTCGATCGAGAGGATATGATTGATGAGACCGAGATGCAGGGTGCCCACGCGGCATATATGGTTGGTTTTACTCCCAACTTCTTATTTTATTTATGATATTGTGTTTTGTTGATATTCTAACTTGTTTTCTTTTCAGGTTAACGCTTACTTCCAGTCATCCATTCAGCAGGCCAAGGTCCTTCAGGACAAAAAACTGGCAGCCGAGAAGAAAAGCGAGCGCCTTGCTGAGAAGGTGAAGACATTGGAGGCGCGTACACTTGCCGCGGAGAAAGGGCTTTCCGACCTTAGAGCAGAAAACCAAAAGCTTGTCATGGCCCGAGCCACTGCTATTGATGAGTACATGGGTTCCGAGGACTTTCTGTCTTTCATTGATGATCATGATGATCGAGTCTATCCTGGGGTTTTTACAAAGGGTTGGAATCAGGCTCTTGACTCGGTTATTGCCCAGCATCCAGGTCTGTTTGATCCTACCGTGGATTTCAAAAGTCCTTTCTCGGTTGCGGAGTACAAGAAAATTCCTAAGTTATTAGGAAAAAATTAAGAAAAAATATCCGTGGATACAAAAAATTCTTCAAATATTAGGAAAAGTATAGAAAAATATGAAGAAAATTACAGAAATATTTTCTTGATAAATTGAGCAATAATTTATGCTAATAAAACATAAAAGCTCTGTAAAAAAGTGCTGAAATTGCTAAAAGCAAGCACGAGTTAGCCTCGAATAAGGCGAACCGTCGTAAATGTGTAGGTCGCTCCACACTTTACAATATGACGATATATGTGAAACACTAGTGTAAACCAAAATACCCATATGATCAGGGTAGAAAAGTTAAGGAGTCCTAGATAAGGGATAAAAACGACCCCGAGTCTCGAAAAAGACAATTATAACTTCAACGAAAACCTGATCCGTTTTCCTAGAAGTTGGGGGGCAAATGATATGGGCTGGAAGTAAGCCCAATAAATACATTTAATGTTGCATTAAATGAACCTAATTTGGTCCAAGGTCAAGGCCCAATCACGAGGCCCAAAACCTTAATAATTATAATAAATTCGTAGCTGTAAAATCAGCCAAATAAAAGACTCTGTATTTGAGTCAACAAGGAAACCAAATTATCTTTGGAGTAGCCTTCAAGACATGTAATTCCAGTACTTATCTTCTTATCAGTTAGAAGGCTCTAGAATTGGGCCTAAGCTGTAACTTGTCCATCAAGTCTCTTAATTCTACCCTAATTCTAGGGTTTTCATCACCTATATAAGGACCTGCTCCTTCACATCTAGAACTACGTTTTTGGCTTGATTCTTGATATTTGCAAGATACGTAGGCATCTTGTGAGGACCGAGTTAAGTCACGAAACACTAGATCAGCCATTAAAGCTTGAAGCTTCTACAAACCCTAATATTAAACACGCAGTAAATACACCCTATTTTCCGTTCTACAACATAGTGCCGTGCTTGTGAAGGAGGAAGCTAAGATTCAGAGGCCCGTATACTATGTGAGCAAGGTTTTGCATGGAGCAGAGTTGAATTACTCCACCATTGAGAAGTTTGCCTTGGCATTGGTAACTTCCTCAAGGAAGCTACGACCATACTTTCAGGCACATAAAATTGAGGTTCTTACTGAACAACCTCTAAGGAACATTTTGCATAGCCCAAAGGCCAGTGGTAGGCTCATTAAGTGGGCAATTGAGCTAGGAGAATTTGACATCAGATACAAGCCAAGGACGGCCATTAAAGCACAGACGCTAGCTGACTTCGTAGTTGAATGCACCATTGACAACCAAGAAGTCGGGGGGCAGGATATACCTCAGGAAGGCAATGAGCTGATAAAAAAGGATGAAGAGTCCGGGAAGGAATATTGGGTGCTCTATTTTGATGGGGCATCAAAAACGAAAACAAGTGGTGCAGGTCTTGTCCTACAAAGTCCCGAAGGATTCGCAATTGAATACGCACTGAAGTTGGATTTTCCGACTACTAATAATGAAGCAGAATATGAGGCTCTGATAGCCGGACTTGGCCTAGCTGGGGCCTTAAGGGTCAAGAATCTTAAAGTTTGTGGAGATTCAAGGCTAGTTGTAGCCCAAGTCAATGGAGAGTTTGAAGCAAGGGACGATACAATGGCCAAATACTTAAGGCTTGTGAAGGCAGTAATGACTCAATTTGATGAGTGCTACATTGAACACATTCCGAGGGAAGAAAACACCAAGGCCGATGCCTTATCCAAGTTTGCGTCCTCTGAAATAGAAAACTATTCTGGGAGTGTCTACTTTCAAGTCCTGAGGACTCCTACCATCGATTCAAAGTTGATTGCACCTATTGGGGTCAGGGAATGCTGGATGGATTCCATAAAAGCACACATCGAGACCGGTTGGCTCCCGGCTAATGCTATTGAAGCGCGAAAGTTATCTGTGAGAGCGTTGAGATATGCTCTGATTGAAGGGATACTTTACAAAAAGTCTTTTGTAATTCCATATCTAAAGTGTTTGAGGCCAGAAGAGGCCAGGTCAGCTATTGAAGAGGTTCATGAAGGAATTTGTGGACAGCACTTGGGGGGCAGGGCTTTGGCTCACAAGATAGTTAGACTCGGATTCTATTGGCCTGAGATGATGGCCGATGCCAAAGAGTACGTGAAAAAGTGTGATCGGTGTCAGAAGCACGCACCAGTGGTTAGGCAGCCACCGGAGATGTTGACGTCTGTCAGTTCCCCCATTCCTTTTGCTATGTGGGGGATGGATATATTGGGGCCTTTTCCTATGGCCACTGCTCAAAGGAAGTTCCTGATTGTAGCTATTGATTACTTCACAAAATGGATCGAGGCTAAGCCTTTGGCTAAGATCACAACTAAGCAAGTTATGCAGTTCTTCTGGGAGAACGTCATATGTAGGTATGGAATACCACGGATCCTAGTTACGGACAATGGGTTACAATTCAACAACAAAGAGTTTAAGGATTATTGTGATGAAAATGGAATTGAGCTGCGATTCACTTCAGTTGCCCATCCTCAAGCTAATGGGCAAGCTGAGGTTGCCAATCGTATCATCCTTGATGGACTTAAGAAAAGGGTGGAACGTTCCCGAAATACTTGGGTGGATGAACTGTTACCCATACTTTGGGCATATCGAACCACTTGCAAGGTAACCACTGGAGCAACCCCGTTTATGTTGGCTTACGGAGCTGAAGCTGTCGTCCCCGTAGAAATCATGCATACATCTCCCCGAGTGGAGGCCTTTGAGCCTGACACTAATGAAGAAGGAATGAAGTTAGCTCTTGACCTAATCGATGAGGTAAGGGACGAAGCCCATGCTAAGAATGTTGAACATCAGAAGAAGGCCTCTTTCTACTACAACCTGAGGGTAAAAGAAAGGTTCTTTCGTCAAGGGGATTTAGTACTCAGAAAGATTGAAGCATCCGGGGTTGGACAGAAGGGAAAGCTAGCTCCAAATTGGGAAGGTCCGTATCGTGTCAAAGGAACATTAGGTCGTGGATCGTACAAGTTGGAGACCTTGGACGGGGTTGAGGTGCCCCGTACTTGGCATGCCTTGAACCTCAAGATTTATTATGTTTGATCTATCCTTGTAAGGATTCAGATTTTTATGCATGTGTTAGGAAAGTAGTAATAAGGTCGACGAAACCATTTCAGAGTTTGCAAAACTCCAAGTAGGAAGTAGAGTATTATGTAAGGGCCAGACCCATTTCAAGTTTTAATACAATTTGATTTTCTCCTCTCTTGATTATTATTCCTTATGTCTGTTATGTATCAAAGCATATTTAAAAATTGCTAGCTAAAGTAAGCCAAAATACAAAAGACGAGACAGCTAAGGAAAAATCAAAGGATGATTAAAATAAATAACCAAAGCCCGGAGGCTATAAGTTACCATTCATAAGTCAAGAAAGCAAAATAACAAAAGATAAGCCACGCAGGGCCGAAATAAAACAAACTCTAAGAT
Source organism: Kitagawia praeruptora (assembly GCA_037693485.1). NCBI lineage: Eukaryota > Viridiplantae > Streptophyta > Magnoliopsida > Apiales > Apiaceae > Kitagawia > Kitagawia praeruptora. Next base: position 37,666,237 of record CM075346.1, on the reverse strand, counting down.
AAAGTCCCGAAGGATTAGTTCAATACATAAATAGGCCGCAAAGGGCATAATCTAAAGTTAAGATAAAGCCCCAGAAGGGGAGTCTGATGCAAACATAAATAGATATAAGCCACGGGGGGCATAACTAAGATAAACTAAAGTCGACCTACTCCTCGACCTCCTGGTCGTCCGCTTGAGCTCCATGTCCTTGAACCTCTTCATTCCCCTCAGCAATGGTTACAGAGCTCTCATGATGAACTCTGGAAGATGAAGCACTCGCAACCGAGAAAGGACTTTTGAAATCCACGGTAGGATCAAACAGACCTGGATGCTGGGCAATAACCGAGTCAAGAGCCTGATTCCAACCCTTTGTAAAAACCCCAGGATAGACTCGATCATCATGATCATCAATGAAAGACAGAAAGTCCTCGGAACCCATGTACTCATCAATAGCAGTGGCTCGGGCCATGACAAGCTTTTGGTTTTCTGCTCTAAGGTCGGAAAGCCCTTTCTCCGCGGCAAGTGTACGCGCCTCCAATGTCTTCACCTTCTCAGCAAGGCGCTCGCTTTTCTTCTCGGCTGCCAGTTTTTTGTCCTGAAGGACCTTGGCCTGCTGAATGGATGACTGGAAGTAAGCGTTAACCTGAAAAGAAAACAAGTTAGAATATCAACAAAACACAATATCATAAATAAAATAAGAAGTTGGGAGTAAAACCAACCATATATGCCGCGTGGGCACCCTGCATCTCGGTCTCATCAATCATATCCTCTCGATCGACAAGGTTCACCTTATCAGCTAACGAAATCCCGTGCCTTGACCACTCGGTGGCCAATAGGCCACTACCCGCTATTGAGTCACGATCACAAATTCCCCACTCGGGTTTGAATGCAGAAAAGGGTGAATCTTCAGAGCCCCGCCTCCTTTTCTCGGCATTAAGACCATGGGTCATGAACTCTGGCACCTTGGGACTCGGAGGATTAGCCTCTTTGTTCCTCCTTTGGATTGATCTCCGGGTAACCTCATCTGGACCCCCTATTCCGAGCTCCGCATCGATGATCTCTGAAGCTGAAATCACAAAATAACACAAGCATTTGTCTAAGGATAAACATATTTCATATGAAAATGAAAGCATGAAATGAAGATTACCCTCTTCACTGACTGAACTAAGCCCGACGGCCCTGAGGTTAAATTCTTTTATTATAGCTCTGTAATGAGTTTGTCCCTCATCTTTATAGAGTTCCCTCCTTTGCGATATCTCAGTCGGGAAGAGCTTCTTAACGAATCCTCCCGGATCGCTCACTTTACAAAATTGAGACCTGAAATATCTGCTCCAATCTCCACCCCTCCAACGAACAATTACGAAATTTCTCTTCCAGTTAAGAATAGTTTCGGGACAAGAGTAAAAATCGAAGATGTGGGAGGAGCCTGGACGGTGTTGGATGTTGACCCAACCCGGTCGAGTTTTCGCACTATTTCGAAATAAAAATATACTCCTAAACAAGGGGATACTAAGGGGGTACTCCTTTTGAAGGCTTAATACCATAAAGCAATGAATTGCTTTCCATGAGTTGGGGGTTAATTGACAGGGATTAATCCTAACTTCGGCTAACAGGCGAATTATAAAGTCATGCAAAGGAAATCTTAGACCTGATTCGATGGCATCTACATAAACAAATAAGTCTTCGGGACTCCAATTGCATGTTCTATCACCCGGTTCGGGAGGAATGACTTCGTAAGGATGTTTTATAGCATATCTATCAGCTAATTTATTAGCCTCAGATTCAGTGACACAAGAAGGATAGAGGTAAGAATCTAATTCCGAATTATTAGGAAAGGCATCCCCTAGCTCCTCTAGCAATTCAGGAATAGAATAAACCCTACGCTCTAAAACAAGTGAAGGAGAAGATTTACCTCTTCCGATAGATCTAGCAGCAAGTTTCGAAGCAATATCATCGGATGAACTTCCAGCCATTTTGAATCTTAAAGATCAAATGTTGAGAAAATTGATGAACTAGATGAAGAACACTTCAAACTCTTCAAAGAAAAAGCTTGAAAAGTCTGCTTTGATCTTCAAATCTTCTAAAATCCAAGTGTTTAAAGAACAAACACTTGAATTCTTGAATCAAGCTCCAAATATGCCCTCCAAAGCAAGAAAAACTCAAGAACACTCAAGAACTTGGATGTCTCTTCTAAAACTACTAAGAATTTGAGAGAGAATTTGAAATTTTAAGTGTGAATAAGAAGTTCACTTCTACTACTCTTATATAGCAAGCCTAACAGGTCACCATAACCTTCTATAGGAGGTTACAGGTCAATGAAAGGGGGAAAATTTGAATTTTAAAATTTGAAAAAAAGGCTCCATTAACCTTGGTGGTCAATAGTGGGAAAATTTGAATTTCAAAATTAAAAAAAAAAAAAATGAAATCCCGAATACTACTTTTCGAGAGAGTTGCAAAAAAGAGCTGGGCTCCACCATGATTTTCGTTCGAAAATTCTTTCGAGAGGAACGTTTCGACTGAACCACATAAAAGAGTGGCCCTTACTAGAAACTTTCATTCGAAAGTTTAATTAGAAATATAAAAAAAAAAAACAAAACAAAAAGAGAGTTACCGACTCCTACTTTTCGAATGAGTAGTAAAAAGGTCTGGGACCCATTAGATTTTTCAGTCGAAAAATTAAATAAAAAAAGAGAGATATTCGATTGCTACTTTTCGAAAGAGAAGCAAAAATGGGCTGGGCCCCCCTTCTGTAAGCTTTCATTCGAAAATTAAAAAAAAAAAAAAAGAATTACGATTGGGATTTTTCGATTGAGGCGGTGAAATGGGCTAGGCCCCACTGAATTTCATTCGAAAATTGAAAGAAAGTTTCCGAGAGAGACTTTGCGACTTGGATGACAAAAACTTGCATAAGTGCAGTCAAGTACCTAAGGTTTCGATTATTTTACGAAATGGTTTCTGCCACCATAAAAAAAAAAAAAAAAAAAAAAAAAAATTCAAAATGGAATTTTCGAATGGGACTTTTCGAGTGAACGCCTTAAAAGGTTCCCCTTCGACTGCTGCTTTCCGTGGGCCCCGTGAGGGGGAGAAACTTGAATGTTTTTTTATAATTCTGGAAATTCTTCAAAAATTCATGAAAAGGTAGAAAATATTTTCTAAAATATTTTCCTAACCTTGGAAAAATATTTATGCTGGTTAGCACGTCTCAAATATTTTTCGATTAATTCAAAAATAATTTAAAAAAAAAAAAAAAAAACCTGTGGGTACATAAAAATTCCTAAAATATTAGGAATAATTAAGAAAAATACCTGTGAGTACAAGAAAATTCCTAAGTTATTAGGAAAAAATTAAGAAAAAATATCCGTGGATACAAAAAATTCTTCAAATATTAGGAAAAGTATAGAAAAATATGAAGAAAATTACAGAAATATTTTCTTGATAAATTGAGCAATAATTTATGCTAATAAAACATAAAAGCTCTGTAAAAAAGTGCTGAAATTGCTAAAAGCAAGCACGAGTTAGCCTCGAATAAGGCGAACCGTCGTAAATGTGTAGGTCGCTCCACACTTTACAATATGACGATATATGTGAAACACTAGTGTAAACCAAAATACCCATATGATCAGGGTAGAAAAGTTAAGGAGTCCTAGATAAGGGATAAAAACGACCCCGAGTCTCGAAAAAGACAATTATAACTTCAACGAAAACCTGATCCGTTTTCCTAGAAGTTGGGGGGCAAATGATATGGGCTGGAAGTAAGCCCAATAAATACATTTAATGTTGCATTAAATGAACCTAATTTGGTCCAAGGTCAAGGCCCAATCACGAGGCCCAAAACCTTAATAATTATAATAAATTCGTAGCTGTAAAATCAGCCAAATAAAAGACTCCGTATTTGAGTCAACAAGGAAACCAAATTATCTTTGGAGTAGCCTTCAAGACATGTAATTCCAGTACTTATCTTCTTATCAGTTAGAAGGCTCTAGAATTGGGCCTAAGCTGTAACTTGTCCATCAAGTCTCTTAATTCTACCCTAATTCTAGGGTTTTCATCACCTATATAAGGACCTGCTCCTTCACATCTAGAACGACGTTTTTGGCTTGATTCTTGATATTTGCAAGATACGTAGGCATCTTGTGAGGACCGAGTTAAGTCACGAAACACTAGATCAGCCATTAAAGCTTGAAGCTTCTACAAACCCTAATATTAAACACGCAGTAAATACACCCTATCTTCCAGAGTTCATCATGAGAGCTCTGTAACCATTGCTGAGGGGAATGAAGAGGTTCAAGGACATGGAGCTCAAGCGGACGACCAGGAGGTCGAGGAGTAGGTCGACTTTAGTTTATCTTAGTTATGCCCCCCGTGGCTTATATCTATTTATGTTTGCATCAGACTCCCCTTCTGGGGCTTTATCTTAACTTTAGATTATGCCCTTTGCGGCCTATTTATGTATTGAACTAATCCTTCGGGACTTTATCTTAGAGTTTGTTTTATTTCGGCCCTGCGTGGCTTATCTTTTGTTATTTTGCTTTCTTGACTTATGAATGGTAACTTATAGCCTCCGGGCTTTGGTTATTTATTTTAATCATCCTTTGATTTTTCCTTAGCTGTCTCGTCTTTTGTATTTTGGCTTACTTTAGCTAGCAATTTTTAAATATGCTTTGATACATAACAGACATAAGGAATAATAATCAAGAGAGGAGAAAATCAAATTGTATTAAAACTTGAAATGGGTCTGGCCCTTACATAATACTCTACTTCCTACTTGGAGTTTTGCAAACTCTGAAATGGTTTCGTCGACCTTATTACTACTTTCCTAACACATGCATAAAAATCTGAATCCTTACAAGGATAGATCAAACATAATAAATCTTGAGGTTCAAGGCATGCCAAGTACGGGGCACCTCAACCCCGTCCAAGGTCTCCAACTTGTACGATCCACGACCTAATGTTCCTTTGACACGATACGGACCTTCCCAATTTGGAGCTAGCTTTCCCTTCTGTCCAACCCCGGATGCTTCAATCTTTCTGAGTACTAAATCCCCTTGACGAAAGAACCTTTCTTTTACCCTCAGGTTGTAGTAGAAAGAGGCCTTCTTCTGATGTTCAACATTCTTAGCATGGGCTTCGTCCCTTACCTCATCGATTAGGTCAAGAGCTAACTTCATTCCTTCTTCATTAGTGTCAGGCTCAAAGGCCTCCACTCGGGGAGATGTATGCATGATTTCTACGGGGACGACAGCTTCAGCTCCGTAAGCCAACATAAACGGGGTTGCTCCAGTGGTTACCTTGCAAGTGGTTCGATATGCCCAAAGTATGGGTAACAGTTCATCCACCCAAGTATTTCGGGAACGTTCCACCCTTTTCTTAAGTCCATCAAGGATGATACGATTGGCAACCTCAGCTTGCCCATTAGCTTGAGGATGGGCAACTGAAGTGAATCGCAGCTCAATTCCATTTTCATCACAATAATCCTTAAACTCTTTGTTGTTGAATTGTAACCCATTGTCCGTAACTAGGATCCGTGGTATTCCATACCTACATATGACGTTCTCCCAGAAGAACTGCATAACTTGCTTAGTTGTGATCTTAGCCAAAGGCTTAGCCTCGATCCATTTTGTGAAGTAATCAATAGCTACAATCAGGAACTTCCTTTGAGCAGTGGCCATAGGAAAAGGCCCCAATATATCCATCCCCCACATAGCAAAAGGAATGGGGGAACTGACAGACGTCAACATCTCCGGTGGCTGCCTAACCACTGGTGCGTGCTTCTGACACCGATCACACTTTTTCACGTACTCTTTGGCATCGGCCATCATCTCAGGCCAATAGAATCCGAGTCTAACTATCTTGTGAGCCAAAGCCCTGCCCCCCAAGTGCTGTCCACAAATTCCTTCATGAACCTCTTCAATAGCTGACCTGGCCTCTTCTGGCCTCAAACACTTTAGATATGGAATTACAAAAGACTTTTTGTAAAGTATCCCTTCAATCAGAGCATATCTCAACGCTCTCACAGATAACTTTCGCGCTTCAATAGCATTAGCCGGGAGCCAACCGGTCTCGATGTGTGCTTTTATGGAATCCATCCAGCATTCCCTGACCCCAATAGGTGCAATCAACTTTGAATCGATGGTAGGAGTCCTCAGGACTTGAAAGTAGACACTCCCAGAATAGTTTTCTATTTCAGAGGACGCAAACTTGGATAAGGCATCGGCCTTGGTGTTTTCTTCCCTCGGAATGTGTTCAATGTAGCACTCATCAAATTGAGTCATTACTGCCTTCACAAGCCTTAAGTATTTGGCCATTGTATCGTCCCTTGCTTCAAACTCTCCATTGACTTGGGCTACAACTAGCCTTGAATCTCCACAAACTTTAAGATTCTTGACCCTTAAGGCCCCAGCTAGGCCAAGTCCGGCTATCAGAGCCTCATATTCTGCTTCATTATTAGTAGTCGGAAAATCCAACTTCAGTGCGTATTCAATTGCGAATCCTTCGGGACTTTGTAGGACAAGACCTGCACCACTTGTTTTCGTTTTTGATGCCCCATCAAAATAGAGCACCCAATATTCCTTCCCGGACTCTTCATCCTTTTTTATCAGCTCATTGCCTTCCTGAGGTATATCCTGCCCCCCGACTTCTTGGTTGTCAATGGTGCATTCAACTACGAAGTCAGCTAGCGTCTGTGCTTTAATGGCCGTCCTTGGCTTGTATCTGATGTCAAATTCTCCTAGCTCAATTGCCCACTTAATGAGCCTACCACTGGCCTTTGGGCTATGCAAAATGTTCCTTAGAGGTTGTTCAGTAAGAACCTCAATTTTATGTGCCTGAAAGTATGGTCGTAGCTTCCTTGAGGAAGTTACCAATGCCAAGGCAAACTTCTCAATGGTGGAGTAATTCAACTCTGCTCCATGCAAAACCTTGCTCACATAGTATACGGGCCTCTGAATCTTAGCTTCCTCCTTCACAAGCACGGCACTCACTGCTTGATTTGATACTGCCAAATATAAGTAAAGGATCTCTCCTTCATTTGGCTTTGCCAACAACGGGGCCTCGCCCATGTATTTCTTCAATTGCTCAAAAGCCTCTTGGCTTTCTTCGGTCCATTCAAAGTTCTTTACCATCTTCAGAGTTTTGAAGAATGGCAGACACTTGTCCCCGGATTTTGAGACAAATCTTCCCAATGCAGCAATCCTTCCTGTCAACTTCTGCACATCCCTTATGGAACGAGGTGGTTCCATATCCAGAATAGCTTTGATCTTATCGGGGTTAGCCTCGATTCCTCGCTTCGAGACCATAAGGCCCAAGAACTTCCCTGAACCAACACCAAAAGCACACTTCGACGGGTTTAACATCATCTTATGGTGCCTCAGCACTTCAAATGCCTCATGTAGGTGCCTAATGTGATCTGTCTTGCGTAGGCTTTTTACCAGCATATCATCCACATAAACTTCCATAGTCTTCCCAATGAGATGAGCAAAAATCTTATTTACCAACCTCTGATAGGTGGCTCCTGCATTTTTTAACCCGAAAGCCATCACTAGGTAACAAAATACACCGAAATCAGTGACAAATGAGACCTTTGGAATATCATCCTTGTGCATCTTGATTTGGTTGTAGCCACTAAAGCCATCCATGAAGCTCAACATCTCGTGCCCAGCCGTGGCATCTATCAACATATCGATCCTTGGCAAGGGAAAACAGTCCTTTGGGCATGCATCATTCAAATCAGTGAAGTCTATGCACATCCTCCACTTTCCATTGGCTTTTTTGACCATTACGGGATTGGCCAACCATTCCGGGAACTGGATTTCCTCAATAAACCCTGCCTCTAGGAGTTTGTCAACTTCTTGTCTTATGGCTTCTTGTCTCTCAGGTGCAAAATTTCTCTTCTTTTGCTTTACCGCCTTCCGATCTGGATTCACATTCAAGTTGTGTGTTATCAATTGGGGATCTATCCCTGGCATATCAGCTGCTGTCCATGCAAAGACATCACTGTTGTTTTGCAAAAAGGCAACCAATTCGCTCTTTAAGGGGTCCTTCAGAGATGCTCCTATATATGTGACTTTTTCAGAATCTCCTAACTCCAAAGGTATAGGAATCAAGTCCTCTGCTGGTTTTCCTCTTTGTTCTTCGTTCTCTCGAACGTCCATATCCTCGATTGGGAGGACTTGCCCCCCAGTTCCATCCGGCCTCAGTGCGGCCACATAACAACTCCTTGCCATTTTTTGGTCTCCTTTCTCTTCTCCTACACCGTTTCTGGTTGGGAACTTAATCTTTAGATGATAGGTGGAGGCAACCGCCTTAAAAGCATGAAGTCCCGTTCTTCCTAGGATAGCATTATAGGTAGACGTAGCTTTAATAACTAAGAAATTTAACATCTGAGTGGCCTCCCGTGGCTCCTGCCCTATGGTCATGGGTAACTGAATCGTCCCTTCAACTTTGGATTCAACTCCGTTAAACCCATATATGGGCATATTTGATTGTGTTAATTGAGACTCAGTATACCCCATCTTCAAAAAGGCATCGTGGAACAGAATGTCCACGGAAGCTCCATTGTCTATCAAGACTCTCTTCACCTGGGAGTTGCCGATCACTGGAGAAATTACCAATGGGTCATCATGGGGGAACTTCACCCCTTCAAGATCCGTATCATCGAATCCAATTGAGACTTCTGTCCTTGCACGTTTCGGTGCTTCCCCAATAATGTGCATTACTTCTCGTGCATACGCCTTTCTGGAATTCCTACTCGTCCCGGCTGCTGTTGGTCCACCAAAAATCATGTTTATTACTGGCCCTCGGGGCTGTAGGTTGCGATTGCGGTCATCGTCTCTCCTATCATAATCCCTTCTTGGGTTTCCTTGATCTCCGTCCTTGCAGAATTTACTCAATCTCCCTCTTCGAATGAGGAACTCAATTTCATCTTTCAATTGCCTACAATTGTCAGTGTCATGTCCTACATCCTTGTGAAATCGACAATACTGATTCTTGTTTCTCTTCTCAGGATCTGTCCTCAGTGGCTTCGGCCATCTTACGTCTTTATCTTTCTCTATATCTAACAGGATTTGACTTCTTGGAGCATTCAACCTCGCATAATCAGTGAATCTTTGTCCGGGACTGCCTTTTTTAGGGGCTGAATCAGAATCTCGGCCCGTGCGCGGGTACTTATCCTTAGCATCATACTCCTGCTCCGTCTTCCGCTTCTTAGGATTGTCACCGTTCCCAGTATTCCCCGCTCCTGACTCTTTCTTTAAACTATCCTCAGCTTTGATGTACTTACTCGCCCTTTGTTGAAGCTCAACCATGTTCTCAGGGGGATGCTTGGCCAATGACATCTTAAAATAAACGTTCGAAGTTCCATTTTGCAAAGCCACCATGGCCACTTTGTTTTCCAGATTAGTAATGTTGAGTGTCTCCTTGGTGAACCGTTTGAGGTAATCCCTAAGACTTTCATTCTTTCCTTGTATCACTGTCATGAGGGATGCAGAATCTTTCTCATGAATTCTTCCACCAATAAACTGACTGACAAAAGCATTGCTTAACTCCTTGAAAGAGGCAATAGAGTTTGGTGGTAGGCGACTGTACCATCGTTGTGCCATGCCTGCTAGGGTTTGGGGAAACGCCCTACACTTCAAAGCGTCGCTGGCGGGTTGTAACAACAAGGCGTTAGAAAACGTCCTTACATGATTGGCAGGATCTCCTGTTCCATCATAAGTCTTTATGGTGGGCATTTTAAACTTTCGAGATATGTGAGCATTCATCACTTCTTCCGTAAAAGGAGGAGTTGGATCATCAGGATCTCCAAGCTGCATCAAGTCTTTAGGATCGCTTTTGGGGATTTCCACCCTAGTATTTCTGTCTCTTGGGACTTCGGTCCTCCTCTGTCTCCTTGGGGTTCCTTCCAAATCAACAAAAGGAATTTCTCCTCCTGTGGTTGGTGGGGGTCTAGTCTGATTTTGCCTCTGTTGTTCTCTTTCTATGTCTTCCCTTAGTTTCTGAATTTTGGCCTCATGAGCTTTAATCTTTTCAGCAGCTGTTAGGGGGGGCCTATCATGGTTCCTTCGGCGGTGCTGCCCAACTGGCTCTTTACTTGGACGACGCCTTCTGGGCGCTATATCCTCGTCTTCCGAGGATGAATCATCAGAATATGGACCAGAATAATCTTGGTATTGTTGGCCCTCATTAGGTCCCAAACCCGTTATGTAAGGTGGGACATACTGATCGCGTATCTGGAGAGCATGGCCACTTGGCCCAGCTTGATACGGGGGGTAATTTGGCAACGCATACATAGGGTTCGTGCTAGATGGAATCACAATAGTAGAGATATGAGCGGTGGGGGGAACGGACTGACCTCCAAGAGGGGAGACTACCATCTGTAAGGGATTCGTCCCTTGAGTAGTGGAATTCGTCACCAAAGGTAACGATCCATGAGCTTGCGTTTCAATCCCTTGAGTTTGAGTAACTTGCATCTGGGAATCTGTCCTCGGGGGTTGCTGTTCCCCAACCGGGGGTGCAGTGGTGTTGGTGTTGGCTTCAGAAAGTGCTAGTGTTCTCCTGGTGTTAACCATGGTTGATATTCGTTTCCCACAGACGGCGCCAAATGTTGTAGAACGGAAAATAGGGTGTATTTACTGCGTGTTTAATATTAGGGTTTGTAGAAGCTTCAAGCTTTAATGGCTGATCTAGTGTTTCGTGACTTAACTCGGTCCTCACAAGATGCCTACGTATCTTGCAAATATCAAGAATCAAGCCAAAAACGTAGTTCTAGATGTGAAGGAGCAGGTCCTTATATAGGTGATGAAAACCCTAGAATTAGGGTAGAATTAAGAGACTTGATGGACAAGTTACAGCTTAGGCCCAATTCTAGAGCCTTCTAACTGATAAGAAGATAAGTACTGGAATTACATGTCTTGAAGGCTACTCCAAAGATAATTTGGTTTCCTTGTTGACTCAAATACGGAGTCTTTTATTTGGCTGATTTTACAGCTACGAATTTATTATAATTATTAAGGTTTTGGGCCTCGTGATTGGGCCTTGACCTTGGACCAAATTAGGTTCATTTAATGCAACATTAAATGTATTTATTGGGCTTACTTCCAGCCCATATCAACATTGTTCTTTTTATAATTTTATAATATTTAATTAAATAAAAATTTAATAATTAATTTATATAAATCCCCGAGCCCGTGCTTCGCACGGGTTATCATCTAGCACCATTAATACATATTTGAACGAAAGGAATAATTCAATTTGACAGAATAATTGATGAACTAGAGTTTTAGTAAAAGATTTAGTTGATCAATTTCATGATAAAATTGAAATAAGTACAAGTTAGCATCTACTTCTCTGACATACACCCCCTTCCCCGGCTTCCATAGGGCTGCCAATATGTGTTGCATTGCCTGAAAATCAACGATACCTTCAGTAATGAAACGACCAACCAGACATAGTTTTGCATCCAATCCCCTATAAGCTTCCTCCTCCTCATCCTCTTCATTTACTTCTATTGCCAAACCTCTCTCCTCTTCATCCTTCAGTGATATATCGTTCAAGGCCTGAATGATACTGCTTATTGATGCCATAAAACACCACTTTTGATAAAACAGAAACGTTTTAACAAAAACTGAAACTTTTGACAAAGACTGAATAACAAACGGACGAAACTGACTAAATCACCATGTCAATAGACAAGGCATAAGAAATTATAGCATAAATTAGAGCAATACCTCGATTAATCGAAAATATAAATAGAGTAGTAGATGGAAGTCCTTTAATTGAAAGGCTCTAATCATAGCACGAATGAAAGAAGGAGAAGTTCCAAGAAGTGTGAGTCTTAGTTCTCTGGATTTATGGGTTCAGGTCCACGATCTGAGGGCTGGTTTTATGTCAGAAAATATCATCAAGGAGATTGGTAACTATGTTGGAAGTTTCATCGAGTCTTGTCCCAACAATTTCAAATTTGTATGGAAGGATTATATGAGGGTGAGGGTGGCTGTAGACCTATCAAAACCTTTAAAAAGAAGAATGAAAATCAGGAAGTCAGGATCTGATTGGTTCTGGGCCGTGTTCAAGTATGAGAATGTTCCTACATTTTGTTTCATTTGCGGACTCATGGGGCATTCAGATAAATTCTGTAGTAAATTGTTCGAAGTCCCAGAAGGTGAAATAGTTTAAACCTTATGGTGCATGGATGAGGGCGCCATTAAAGAAACAGTCTAACTTACTTGGTTCAAGATGGTTGAGGGATGCTTCAGGGGACATGGGGATGAGTAGTGTTGTAGGGGGTCCAGCTGGAGATGGTAGTAGTGTAGTTTTTACTCTGAAACATAAGGGACCAGTTCAAATTAACGAGATTCAGGGAGATATTGTACAACAGAATAAGAGTACAGGCGAGAATGGAGGTGATTTAAATCAAACAAGCTTATCTGGTGTAACCAATAAAATATCTTCCAACAAATGCGGGATAATAGTAATTGAAAATAAAAAAAGAAGGACTGAATATGGGCCAGATATTGGTAGTGGAGTGGATAAAAATACCGAGTTGGGCCAAGATGAAGAAGAGATGGAAATCAAGGACCAGGATCATTCAAACCAGTCAAAAAATGTACCAGAGGTGGGCTCCGTAAAAGGAGTTCGCCTATCACAATGTGTACATTTAGTTGGAATTGCCGTGGGCTTGGGACCCCATGGGCCATTCAATTCCTAACGGAGTCAGTTTTCCAAAAGAAACCCAACCTAGTTTCCTTGTGGGAAACATAATGTAAGTAGGATACAGTGGAAAAGATTCGTAATCTGTTGAAGTTTGAGGGAGCTTTTTCAGTCGATGCCCAAGGGCACAGTGGAGGTATAGCTATGTTATGGCGAAAAGAGAAGGAAGTCAAATTAATCTATTATAGCAAGAACCATGTTGATGTAGAAGTTGACATTCAGGGATGGAGTAAGTTTCATCTTACAGGTGTCTACGGAGAACCGGACAGAGCTAGGCATACAGAAACATGGGACCTCATTAGAATGTTGAATAGTCAAAACTCGATCCCCTGGTGTCTTATAGGAGACATGAACAATATTTTGTGCCATGAGGATAAAAGGGGAGGGAGAAGGTATCCCAACTGGTTAATACGAGGTTTTCAAAATGTTTTGGAGGAGTATAGTCTTCGCGATATTGATTTGGTGGGGTACAGATACACTTGGGAAAAGGGAAAAGGCACTGATGATTGGATTGAAATAAAGCTGGATAGAATTTTGGTTTCAACCGATTTTCTAAACACATTTGCAGAGATGAAAGCTTCAAATCTGGAGATATCAACTAGCGATCACAGCCCTCTATTCCTGGAACCTATTTGTAGAAGTGTGGAGTTCAGTACAAGACATTTCAAATTTGAGAATGCATAGCTAAGAGAGCCAATGTGTTAGCACATTGTCAAAGAAATTTGGAGTGAGCATCGTAATGAGTCATTGTAGGATAAGATTACAATATGTTCAGAGGTGTTGGCCAAATGTGGAAAAGAAATAACTGGCTCGTTCAAAAAAAGAATTGATCAAAGCAAGAGGATAATGCATAGCTTAAAAGGAAGAAGGGACCAGAACTCAATCAGTATTTATCAAAAGGAGGCGAAGAATTTGCAAGAAGTATATTGTCAGCAAGAGGTGTTTTTGAGGCAAAGGTCGAAGCAGCTATGGCTAAGGGAAGGGGATCAGAACAACAGATTTTTCCATGCGTCTGCTAAAACTCGTAGGAAGACAAATCAGATTACATTTTTGAAAGATAAAAATGGTCAGATGGTTGGATGGGATTCAGGTTTGAAACAAGTGATGATAGATTATTTTTTCGAGCTATTTAAGTCCTCGAATTCTAGTTGGGGTGAAGTAGTTGAATGTATTAATTTGAAAATCACAGAGATGCAAAATTTACAGCATCTAGCGCCAATGGAGGATGTCGAGGTTAAAAGGGCCCTTTTCAGTATGCATCCTGACAAATCGCCGGGTCCAGATGGAATGAGCCCTGGCTTTTTCAAAAATATTGGCATATTGTAGGTCCTGATATCATTAATCTTGTGAAGCAATTTTTCTACACTAATAAGTTTGATAGATCAATTACGGAGACTATTATGGTGCTTATTCCAAAGAAGCAAGATCCGAAAAACATGTCAGAGTTTTGTCCCATATCTCTATGCAATGTTCTTTATAAAATTGTATCGAAGGTGCTTGCTAACAGGCTGAAGATGGTGCTTAATGAGGTAATCTCAGAAAACCAAAGCGCTTTTGTTCCTAGAAGAATGATTACGGATAACATCATGATTTTGTATGAGGTAGTGCATTACATGAAGAGAAAGACGAATGGGAAAATAGGGTGGATGACGCTAAAACTTGACATTAGTAAAGCATACGATAGAGTGGAGTGGGATTTTCTCGAAGCCATGTTGAATAAAATGGGTTTCCATAGAAATCTGATCAGTATGTTTATGGAATGCATCACTTCGGCTAGGTACAAGATAGCTCATGCAGGTAAGGAGTTCAGAACTATTATTCCGAAGAGGGGCATTAGACAAGGTGACCCCCTATTTTCGTATCTTTTTCTCATATGTATGGAGTGAAAGAGTTTGTCCTAAAATCCAATCATGTATGATGATTTAGGAAGAACTTTCTTGTACTCTTATTTGATTTCATTAATATTAATAAAAGACTTATTTGTTTTTATTACGGGCCTTATCTATTTAAAGTGTTTTAAATAAGATATTCCATAGTTTAAAGTAAAGCTTCTAGAATTATAATGAGATTATAATAGTGAGATCTAGAAGATGATAACTCTAAACTTAAACAGTTCCTGATCATAGGATAACTAATCGGAAGTTAGTGAATCCGCAAAGATTGGTACATACTATGCTTGCTCCTCTCAGGAGGATGTCTGTTCTCATAGGCATTTGTGTGGTGACACTATAGCTAGTATGTAGGTGCTTATTAGGGAATAAGTTCACTGACCATGACTCGATAAGTTGAACAACTAATGGAGTTTACTCACGTGTCGATAGTTGTTCACTGAGTGATAGTTGTACAAGTGTCCTTAGACTTGAGATCGTTAGAGTAATCTTATATATAATGAACTGTGCTTTGGTTTAGTCCTTAGTCTCAAGGACATCCATTAGGTCTATTCTGGGCATAGGGATTTGTGTATGGAGATAGTTAATGATCAGTAAAGGATCTACCCCTTCCAGTAAGGAAGTGAATATCATATGTTATTCTTAGTATGCGAGTTCTGGAATCTCTGGCCAGAGTGTATGAAATTAGAAAGGAGTTTCTAATTTGAATTAATATGAACTTTGCATTATGAATAAGAAATCATATGATTAAATTTGATAGGCATGACACGAGATCCATGCCTTTTATTTAATCGGGATATTGTAGGGTAGAAGGAATTGATTGTACGGTAACTAGCACTGACAGGTTCTTGGTATTCTAAGCAGTGAATTCATGTTATCCGGATAGTCGCGATATGTTGAGAAGCATCACTCACGATGTAGAATAAATATAATTAATCAGTTAATTATATTTAATGAATTTTAGAATTCATATAAATAATAAATAAAAAGTTTATTATTATTTATTTCTACTACCGGCTTAATATTGAACCTACAGGGTCACACCATAAAAAGATTAATTTATTGATGAAGGTATTTTGAGAGAGCAAGTTGTTTTTAATAATGATTAAAATAGTTTTATTATTATTTAAACATTTTGTGGGATTTATCTAAATTAATATATACATGATATATTAATTATACTAAACCTACATGAGCCCTATAAATAGAAAGAGATGAGAAGAGAAGTGTGTGCATTTTGTGTTTTTGTGAAAAACCTAAAGAATGAGCTAGCCTCCATCTCTCTCTCCCTCTCCCAAATCTCCATTTTTATAAAAGCTTGGTTTTATAAAAGGCTTTATCGAAGAATCAATCTTGGTGGATACCGGTAGAGTGCTTCACACTCTGGGAAGCAACTGCTAGCAACCATCGATTTTATAAGCTTCGATTTTCAAGGTAATGTTTCGATTCCTCCGCTATTTCGTTTTATATGATTTTCTATATGTGCGATACATGGTTTTTACGGAATAATTGTTATACCACGCTTCCGCATGTCCGTAAATTCCTTCATGGAGGGTCCATTGCTTTGATTAAAAATTATGAAAATAGACGTCTTCTTCAAGGTATTAAAGTGGCTAGAGGTGCACCTGCTCTTTCTCACCTCTTTTTTGCAGATGATAGCTACATTTACAGTAAAGCGAAGATGGAAGATGCAATTCAAATTCAAAATCTCCTTAATGTTTTTGAGGGAGCTTCAAGCCAGAGATTTAATGTTGACAAGTCCTCAGTCTTTTTCAGCCGCAATATTGATCAGAGAACAAAGCAGGAGATTTGTAACTACCTCATATTTCAGGAAGCTAACGAGCATACTATATATTTGGGATTGCCGAATATTATCAACAGAAGTAAAAATGCTGTGTTTGGCTACTTGAAGGATCGAGTGAAAAACCGAATTGGGGGGTAGGATAAAAAGACGATGTCGAAAGGAGGAAAAGAGATTTTATTGAAATCCGTAGCTCAGGCGATGCCTAATTATGCAATGAGTATGTTTCTTCTTCCCAAGCAATTATATACAGAGATAGAGGGGATGATGTCAAAATTCTGGTGGAGATCATCGTCCAGTAAGGAGACAAGTATTAGGTGGATGAGTTAGGAGCGGATGAGCAAGAAGAAATCTCAGGGAGGCATGGGTTTTAGAAGGTTATACGACTTCAATGTAGCACTTCTGGGGAAGCAATGGTGGAGGCTCATTTCTAACGATAACAGTTTAGCTGCAAGACTTTATAAGGCTCGTTATTATCCCAATAATTCGTTTTTAACAGCTTTATTGGGCAATAACCCAAGTTATATTTGGAGGAGCATCATGGAAGCCCAGATTTTGTTGAAGCAGGGTGTTGTTCGTAGAGTTGGTAGGGGTAATACTGTAAGTGTTGTCAATTATCCATGGCTTCCTAATACAGACAATCCTTATGTGCAATCTATGAATGTGGCTGTAATTGGAAAGAAAGTCGTAGACTTGATGATCCCAGGACAAGAAGCATGGGACATTGATCTGTTGAATGAAATTTTTGAACAAAGAGACGTCAACTTGATACTCTCCATCCCTATTAGGCACAATGAAGCAGACTCATGGTATTGGAAGGGCGAGAAGATGGGGATGTATTCTGTGAAAAACGGATATAATGCTATCCAGGCTGGTAGATATGATCAAAGCTTGAGTGATAATTCACGTTTTTAGAGAGTGTTACGGAATTTGAAAATCCCACAGAAAGCAAAAGTATGCATTTGGAGAGCAACGACAAACACTCTTCCAATGAAAGAACAATTGATAATAAGGAGAGTGGCTATTGATCCGATGTGTCCAGTCTGTAACCTTGAACCAGAGGCAACATATCATTCTTTTGTCTCCTGTGTGTTTGTATCTCAGGTCTGGGATTTTTCTGGTTTCAACATTAATTTGCAGCATCCAGCTGATTACACTCAGTGGATGGCAGAAGCAGTAAAAAAATATAAAAAGGAGGAAATGGCACGTATTTGCATGATCTGCTGGCAGATTTGGAAGAATAGGAACGATATCGTATGGAATCAAAAGAGCATGGAGCCCTCAGACATCGTTAAAGCAGCAGATTCCGGTCTTAATCATTGGAGAATTGCTCAAGACAAGTCATTTGACAGTATCTTGGGTTTATGACTCAAGCAGATGGCAAGGAGCATTGGGAACGACCACAGTTGGGTAAGATTAAGATAAAAACTGATGCAGCGTTGTTTGAAGAATCTAATAGCTATAGTATTTCTATGATAGCAAGAGATCATTCGGGTGATTTAGTAGAAGCAGCAGTCAGATGCAAACCAGGCTGTTTGGAACCAGAAATGGCAGAAGCATTAGGTGTAAAAGAGGCTCTTAGTTGGGTTAAAGACAAGGATCTCTCGGACATTATCATTGAGTCGGATTGTCTGGCTCTAGTTCAAGCAATTCGTAGCAGCTATGCCACCTTATCGTACTTGGGTAGAGTTGTTAAGGATTGTAAATCTCTTTTAGCTTCGTTGGAAAAACGTAATGTTACGTTAATCTTTGTTAAGCGTTCTGCGAACAAAGTTGCTAACTTTATAGCGAGAACTTTTAGTTCCATAACTGAACGTAGTTGGAAAAGGGGGGATGCCCACCTGAATTTTTACCATGTAATGTTGGACGATTTGGTTTATTAATGCTTTTCCATTGCTGGCAAAAAAAAAGATTTAGTTGATAAATTAACTTATGCACATATATAATAATCAATATATTATTTACTCATTACTTTTTAATAACGTTTTTCAAAAAAGTTAATTTCTTTCAATTTTAATTGATTTATATCAATTTTTGATCATTTGGATCGATTATTTCCGTCTTGTCCGACTTTTAATTAATTTTTTAAAAACATCATTCTTTATTCCGATTTTTACTTAATCGAGACAAAATCCATCCATTTACCGATTAATCAGTTAATAACCGATTTTTAGAACACTGCATTCAAAGTAATGTGTATTCTCTTGGTCCCGTGAATTGTTTACATTGGGGGACGGGGGCGTGACACGCATTTTAAGACTCCTAAAAAATATAATTCCATAATTATATTTTAATTTTTTTTCTTCTGAATATAAAATTAATGTTTAAATTTTTATTCAAAAAACGAAAAATTTAAATATAAGTTATGGAACTATACATTATATACACCTTAAAATGCGTGCTAAACATTGGTGAAAACATGTAAATAATGAGTGGGACGGAGGGAGAATTTTTTTTCCAAACATAATGATTTAAGGGATTAAATTAGCACACTAGGTAAATAAGATACAAAAATTTACCTATACAATGATTAATAATTTTTTGTAAATATTTTTTTTGAAGATACTAAGGACACCATGAGAGTATGATGATATTTGTAGAGTCTTTATATTATGTTCTGAGTCATCCAAAGTTGCTTAAATAATGACATGTGTAGGTCACAAGTAGTCTTCAAGTAATGATTCAACATATCTACATTGTGATGTCCTAATGGGCAAAGATGATAGGACGTGGGTAAGGCCTTTGTCTTTCCAGGAGGCCTGAGCCACTCTCTTCAAACTCTGGTATTCTGACATAAACTTTAAGAAGACGAGTAAACTTGTAGAATTAGGCTTCTTCTTGAATCTTCAACTAATACGTGGGTGTACTCTGATTTCTAGTATAATCTTCAAACATTAAACCTGACAGATATCTTGACCTAGGCCTTTAGAGGGGCTAAAGGCCTAGGTCAACTGAATATAAGAAAAGAATCTTTGTTGATGATGAACCATTTTCTAAATGTCTCAAATTGTAATATGCACATTGCCTTTAACTTAATGAGGACCACCTGCAGAATTACAGATGAGCTCCAGCTCAGTTTTTATCCCCTAGTGTATTCTCTAGTCTGTTGACAAAAATAGAAGTTGTTAAGGTTTTTATCTTTTAGAACATTATCCCTAGTTTGTCTAGTAGCATAACCATTTTGTACTCAGTACCATAAAAGGCTTGAGGGACTATTGTAAAAGCAAGGTGAATGAATGATAAGAGAGCACAACTTTTATTCTCTCAATGGTGCCTCCATAATATTCTACACACTGTTTTCAATCACACACTAGTTATCATGGTATCAAAGCTTTCTTTCCTGCAAGTTTACATTGCTCTTTTCTTTTTCTGATCTTACTTTAGTGAGTTCTTTGTGTAAAAGTCTCAATCTTTACACATCAATCTTCTTCTAAACCTTAGATCTACTTTTCTCTCTCCTGTCAAAGCATTGAAAATCTCATCTTTATTCTTATTCTACTTCAGATCTGTCAATGACTACCTTTTCTATTTTAACAGATACTCCTCTTTCTTCTACTTCTGCTAGAATCTCTTTTCAAGATATGCTTAATCCCCCGTTCTTTCATCCGTTTGATAACGCCACATCAATCCAAGTTGAAAAGATGCAAGGCTCAGCAGATTACAAATCGTGGAGTCGATCAATGGAGATAAATTTAGCCTCAAAACGTAAATTAGGTTTCGTTAATGGAACAATGACAAAGCCAGTAGATGATATCATAAAGGCAGAGATGTGGGAGACATGGAATAACATGGTCATCGCTTGGATCACAGGTAACGTCTCTCCATCTGTTCGTCAATCTATCTTGTTTATGACTAATGATCATGAGATGTGGAAAAATCTAGAGATCAGATTTACTTTGACACATGGCTCACGCAAATATAAACTCTGTAAAGATCTTTATGAGGTTAGACAACATACTGGCTCTATCAATGAGTACTACACTACAATGAAAACTCTTTGGGAAGAACTGGACTCAATGAATTTACTTCCAGCTATTTTGAACCTTACTAATGAGATCAAAGCTCTGTTGAGTAAAATAGAGCTGCAAAAAGAAGAAGCAAGGCTCTTTCAGTTCTTGAATGGCCTAAATGAGGTCTATGACCCTCAACGCAGTCAACTGTTAATGAGGCTTCCTTTGCTAAGTGTTAAAAAAGTTGTTGTTGCTCTCCAACAAGAAGAGGCTAAACGCAAACTTTTAAAATTTGTCACCCCAGCTCTAGAGCTCTCTGCTATGTATGATAGGACTGTGCATCCTATACAACTTAACTCTGGTGACAAAGTAATAACCTGCACTGCTTGCAATGTCAAAGGTCACTCACGTGATAAGTGTTGGACCGTTGTTGAGTATCCTAAATGGCACCCAAAATATAAAGGACCTCCAAACTCACCTTGAGGACGATCAACAAATTCTTCAGCTCAGCCCAGATGGCCTGCAAAACCTCATCAACCAAAAATGGTAGCTACTACCACTGCTGATTCAACAACTTCAGCCCCAGGTCTTTTGTTTACGCCCCAACAGCTTGAACAACTAGCATAATTGGTACCTCAACTTCAAATAAACTCCCCAAAAGCATCAGATCCAGCAGATGACTTGGATTGCCACTTCTCTGGAATGGTCTCATGTCACAATGCAACCAACTTGACTCATGAATGGATTATCGACTCCGGTGCTTCTGATCACATGACACCTCACCTCAACTGTCTTACAAAGGCTGTTCCAGCAACTAATTCATCTCAGGTCAACCTACCAAATGGGGACACTGTTGTTATCACCCACACAGGTACCCTCACTCTGTCTAGTGGCCTAACTCTTACTGGTGTATTGTGTGTTCCCAACTTTAGACATAACCTGTTGTTTGTTCAAAAACTTATAAAAGAAAATAATTGCCAAGTACAATTCTTTCCAAATCATTGCTTTATCATTGACAATGCTTTGAATACAGTGCTGGGCATGGGGCATGCTAAAAATGGTTTATATTACTATAATACTCTCAAGCACTCTACTATTCCTGTGCACTCTTTTACTTCTCACACATTGGTCACGCCCGTCGTTGACGTGCCAAATTGAAAATGATTTATTTATGCTCTACTATGTTCGCACTTAACTATAAGATATAGCAAATGTGGCAAGTAGGGATCGAACCCAAGGGAATAGCGTTCATTACTAGTGTAAAGTAAAATGGTGGGGGGGTTTGAGTTGGTTGTGGTATTTTATCAAACACCTTGCATACAAGAAATAATTTTCTAGAGAAATGTGAACAAGTAAATTGCAATCATCCAAATTTACTAACACAACAAAGCACAATAAATAAATTATCAAGATGAAGAGATATTTCCAAGGATTATGGAAACTCAAGTATTACACCCAAACAAATATAAGCAAGATATAATCAATTCTACCTAACCAAGATAATTGGTGGAATACACAATCACTTATTTCTCTTCTAAAAACAATAATTTAGTGAAGCACATAAATTAGTTCTCTTGATACTAGCAACCAAAAGTGAAGCACTACTAATTTAACCAAATCAAGGAATCAAACAAAGAGAGATTAGGACAAACCTAAGAATGAGAAGCTCAACCTAGGTATTTGCACTTAAAGCTTAAAGATTTAGGTAAACTAAACCTTGTGCTACTAAAATGAATGCACTAACAATTACGGATTAGCACAAACAACTAGCAATTGAATTTACAAGAAGAATAAGATGAAGCAACTTACAAATCTCCAAGCAAAATCATAAACAATACAACTCAAGCAATTAAGATAGAGTGAAGTAGATCTTACTTAAATTGAAATGGGTTTAGTACAAGAGTTCCTTCCTTGAGCCAAAAATATGAAGTTAGTTACTCATAATCAATGCTAGATTATGAGTAATAAATGTCTCCTCTCTACTTCCTAATCCTAATTGAATGTGCTTGAGATGATAAAGATGAGATGAAGATAAGATATGTTTGCTTGGTTCACTTCTATTCTATTAATACATTAACTAGACAAGAGGACAAGATGGACAATTGCTTCCAAAAATTTCCAGCAAGTGTTGAACGGCCTGTTGAACGGCCGTATAGCAGCCCGTACAAGAGGTTGCTCCTTTAAACTCTTTGATTGGCCTAGCGAACGGCCTGCGGCAGGGCCGTGCAAGACAAAATCTTCAAGATAATACATTAAACACCTCCCAGCATCGCGAGCTTGCATCTTCTAACTTCTATCTTGAATAATCTTTGCTTTCCAAACCCAAAATAGGCCCTCTTTTCAACAATTGGCATGAGGCATTGAAAGATGAAAAACATAATTAATATGAATAAAACTACATTCGAAACTAACAAAAATGCAGGAGAATAAAAGACAAAATGTGCATAAAATACACGTTAGCAAATCTTCCCCCACTTGAACTTTGCTAGTCCCGAGCAAACTAATATTAACAACGTGATCGCTAAACTAAATTTATTTCTCTAAAAGAGGAAATGGTTGAACAAGAGCATTCAAATCCTCGTCTAAACCCCCAAGTAGCCTTGGAGGACGAGTTTCGTCACGTGAGGGTTTATAGATGATGTACCCACAAAATCATAAAAATCACTAACTAACAAGAAACTAACATTACCTACTAATTAAGATAACTACTACATTCACATGTTCGAGTCGTCATACAAATGGGAAACAAGCCAAGCATGGAGCTATATCTACTTGTGACTAAAATCAAACATATAGAGCTATTCACCATGCCATCCACTACAACGAGCTAAGAACCAATTCAAGAATCAAGATAACACACCTCGTACAAAAATGTAACCATGACACAAAAGGTAGAATGATTGCACTTCCATCGCGAACACTAGACAAGGTTATCATAAGGCATACATGGCTTCGCATTAAGAAGATTTAATTGTATGGTGAAAAATCTCACATCTCTCAAATATGCATCACACAAGTATGGGCTAGAGATTTCACGCAACTCAGTCTAAATGAATGCGCTCTACTTAACCTTGGATGTCCACCTAAATTTCGAATTGCACCAAAAACAAGGAATTCATAAGATGGGTTGTAACGAGCTTGGGTGAAGGTGTGAAAATTTAAGTTCAAGGAAGGTGTAAAAGTCTTGCTAGTTGAGTCAAAACGACGCTTGCTCACTTCATGCACCAAACCCTCAAACTAAGGTAGATCTCCACTCATTTACAATTACAAAACACAACCACATTTACTAAGAAATTTGAATCAAAATAAAGTACAATGATTTATTGTTATTTTTTTACTTCCCCTTTATTTTTGTTTTTCTTTTAAGGGAATGCATTACATATATAAGTACTACAAGGAATTTTGAACCACGTTTAGCCATACATATCAAACTAGTTCCTACTTACAACAATTAGAATTCTTCCTCTTCACAACTTCTCTAAATTCACATGCTCGTCATCAATTCTTTCCAAGACTCAACTAGGTCGAGAGTGAAGTATTTGGCTATGACTCATGTATAAAATGGGAAAGTAACGAAGAAAAATATGGATATAAGCTTCAAAGGGGTAACTAGGGATTACTTTCATGGTTCACAAGCTAAAAAGGCCAAAATGGTTATCCTAAATAGAATTCCTTATTATGGTGCATCCATGACACTACTAGAAAAACAACATTAGACATCACACATTAGACATCAGTAGAGAAATCACTGATGTTAAAAGCATTTTGGACATCACCGAATTAAAAACTGATGTCTTTTGAATATCTTTACATCAGTCAATCGGTAAAGCGATGTTTAAGCCCTTTTTAAAAAAAACTGAAACCCGCTACCCCTTGTCTTTTTAATAGCTGTGCATCAGTTAATATGTAAAGCGATGTCTAAGCCCTTTTTTAAAAAAATGAAACCACCTACCCCTCCCTTTTCTCCCCGCCCTTAGCCAAAATTTTCACTTTTAGTTCAATTTCCCCCCCCCCCCGTAACATATTTCCCCCTCCCGTTCTGTCCTTTCCCCAAATTAAAAATAATATAAAACAAAATACAATTATACTTACTCTCTTAATTAAAACAAAACATACTCTCTCCCTCTTTTCAAAAACACTCTCTCCCATTTCTTCAATCTCGCTGCTGACCCCAAACCCTAGAAGTTCGTTTTGTTCAATTACACCTTCAATCTCGGATTACACCTTTCAATTTCTTCATTTACTTTCTTTCTTTGTTTTAATTGTTCGATTTACTGATTTGGTTTATTTTTATTCAGTTCGAGCTTAAAGAGTGGTGTTTGTTCGAGCTTGGAGCTTGAAGATTTGGAGCTTGGAGCGTAGAGTTTGGGCTTAATTAGGTATTTGTTCTTAGTTTCATTTCGATTTTGGGGTTCAATTTTGGGTTCGATTTTAGGGTTTGATTTTGGGTTTGCTTGGTCATGTATTTGATTGATTTACATGTTCATCTATATTTCTTTTGTTGCATGTAAGTCTGTGTGTAGTTGTATGTCTACATGTTATTTCTTAGTAGTTTTCTTATCGGGCCTTAAAACTGTTTGTATATAGTCCTCTTAAAAATCTGTGTTTGTATATTCAATTAGTTGTATGTTTTAATGTTTAAGGTCCCCTGTGAACATGAAGTTAGCTTGTAAATATATGAAACTGTTTGTATATAGTCCTTTTAAAATCTGTGTTTATTTATTCAATTTGTTGTATGTTTTTATGTTTAAGATCCCGTGTGAACATGAAGTTAGTGTGTAAATATGTGAAACTATTTGTATAAAGTGTGTGCATGCTTCTATATATGTCAAGGTGCTTGTTTAAAATTTGATTTATGTCTAAATTATGTATATGTAAGTGTTGTGTATGCTTATTTCTATTCAAACTATCTCTTGCTATCTTAATTGTGAAATCAGTGGTACGTGTCTCAAGTCGAAGTAGATGTTTGGGGCTTGATCGTTGTAAGTAGGCTGTTGTATGAGTGAATATTATAACCTAATTAAAGTGAATATCTCACTGTTAGTAAATATATTTTGTAGACAATATCATGATTAACAACATTAAAAAGATAATCATAATTCAATAATAATAAGGTTAATGGTATAAATAATGAAATCATAATATTATTGTTATAGATAATAATGAAATCAGAACTTAAATATATTCGGTATAGTCTAAATTGTATATAAAAATCTAAATTAGGCGGTCTATTACAATTGTAGACTACTAGTTTATAGTCTTTAACAATGTTAGTTGACATTTTTTTTCACAATCAGGTTGTTTCTTCTTAACATGGACAAGTCGTGGATTTTCAAAGATAGGGATACACTAGAATATGAAATCGGGGTCGAACAATGATATAGATGTCATATTATAGTAGAACTGAAATCATAGTGAAGATATAAATTGAAGGAAAGTACATCAGATTGTTTAAAGAAATGATGTCTTAAAGGCTTATAGACATCGGCTAAAAAGCGATGTCTAAGGCTCCTACTTTTTACATCGCATGCGAAGACATCGCTTGCATTTTCGAAAGACATCAGCTAATAAGCGATGTCTAAGGCAGTTTTTCTAGTAGTGTGAATTAAGGTTTAATGCAAGCTCTAGAGCAACAAACACACAAAAAGAAGAAGAAAAGCACAAGCACATAAGAAATCGTCGTTCAAGGCCTCACAAGGTTTAAGTCATAATAACATCTTCTCGATTTGATTCCATGCATGCTAAGAGATAGCCGTCATGTTCATAATTTAATTACAACAATCTAGATTTTTCATGTCATATTAAGTGTGTGTGTGTGTATGTGTGTGTGTTTGTGTGTGTGTGTGAAAAAAGGTGTGTTAAACTTAGCGATTCACATCAAATTGGTAATGTTAGGCTCGAAGTAAGTGAAAACAAGGCTACAAGCGCACAATGTCTTACATTTTACAAACAAGTAAACAAGCTCATGACTAAACTCATTTCCAAAGCAAACGAGACGGACACCAAATGGAACAAAAGATAGTACTAATACTAGCAACATACTACACTACAATGATGAACAATAGCAATCCTTCCCCCACTTAAAACATGGCATGTCCTCATGCATGACAAATAAAAACGAAGTAGAGACAAAAGTTAAAGAGAGCTCCCCTGAAATTGCAAGCCACGAATTGAATTAATGCCACCAACCACAATCAACCCAACAAAAATAAGCAACAAGCCGAAACTCAACACCGTCCAAAGCCACTCAATACACTAATTAAGGATATATAAATAATTAATATATTTGTTTTTGTTTTTTTTAAAAAAGAATAAAATAAAATAAAAAATAACTAACCAATTATTAATAAATTCAAAAATTAAAATTAAAATGAATTTAAAATCATTCTTGAATTTATATAAATTATGTAGTTGGAAAATTAAAATTGAAAATCAAAATTAAAGAAGTGAATAAAAACAAATAAAGCAAAACAAATAAAACTAAACAAAAAAAGGGGAGGAGGGCTATTGGTATTGGGGTCGGGGGTTGAACGGAGAGGAGGCGGGAGGGAATTAAAGGGGGAAGAAATGGGTGGTGGAGGGAAGGTGGAGGGCTGAGCTGTTTGTGAAGGAGATGGGGTGGGCGAGGTGAAAGAGTGGTTTGCAGCGGTGGTGGTGATTATAGAAGCGAGATGTTGGAGGAGTTCGGTGGTGAACAAGGTAGAGAGAAGTGGCAGTGAACGGCCAGAGTGGATGATGTAGAGAACGGAGGTTGAGGGAGATGCACGAGTTGAAGGCAGGAGAAGGGGAGCAGCTGTTGAAGGAATAATGGTTGTGCGCGGTGGTGGTGTTTGAAACAGGGGTGGGGCGGTGGTAATGGAAGAAGGAGGAGGGAGTTGAACAGTAGCTTGGTGGTGTGGCTAAATGGCGTGGTGATGAATAGGAGTGGTATTGTTGGTGAATGTGAGAGGCAGCGGTGGTGGGTTTGCGAGGGTTGTGGTGAGAGTCGTTGGCGGTGGAATTGGTGGAGGTTGTGGTTTGAACGGAAAAATGGAGGAGGTGATGCGGAAGAAAGGATGAAGGCTGCTGGGTTGTATTGGTGGCTGGTGTGGTTTTTGAATTGAAAGATAAGAGAAAGGAGGGGATTGTGCGAGGTGGGTGTTCGTGAAGGTGAACGGAGACGGAATTATGTAGGTGGGAGAGCAGCGATGAAGAACAGCGACTTGTTTGAATTTCATGGGAGGGGAAAGGAGTTAGGGAAGTAGCATTTAGGGAGTGTTGAGCTCTGTTTTGTATTTTTCTATTGAAGTACTGCATAGCCCGTGCATCAAGTGGGTAGAAATTTTGAGACCCCTTATTTTACACTAGGATTTGGGCAGAAGCGGAGAAAAAGCGCACGGCCTGCTGCACGGCTTGTTGCACGGTCTGCACCCCGTACAACAGCCCGTGCAGCCCTAAAATTTTGTAAATTTTTATTTTTTTTATATAAAACAAAATTCACACAAATCCTTGAATGCTTGAATAAAATATTAATTCCTGAAAACATGAACAAACACATCAAGGCACGAGTGGAATAAATATAAAAATTATAAAAACTAAAATTAACGATACTAAATATTATTGAGCGGGGCATTATTGTTACAACAATTTTTTTTAAATCTATTATAAAGTCATTAGTCACACCACAAAAATATATAATAATTAAATATTATATATTTTTGAGTTGTTTTTCTTATGAATTAAAATAGATGAAAAAGGAACCTCCACTCACTAATACTTAGATCAATCCTCAAACCCACAATATGCAAGCGAGGAACAAAATCTAACACACGCTTAATAATATATAAATAATACGTACCTTGGGTTGCCTCCCAAAAAGGGCTTTGTTTATTGTCGTTGGCTCGACTTATTATACAAGTACCATAACTAATGAGGTGGAAAAGCAAATAAATTCACATACCTACGAATCAATTATAAAAATAAGGTATGCAAATATACCATTGATCCATAAAAATATAAAAATATTTTAATGATCTCCACATCTTCAAGAGACTTTGAAAAAGCAAAGTAGCTAGAAAAATCGTTAGAATAATCATTTTAATTACGACTCAAAAATTGTTCCCAAATTGGATCCTTATATATCCAAGCAAAAATTTCAATCTCATCAATCTTTAATTCCTTCTCAATTTTAATTGGACATTCATCAATTTTTATCTCATCTACCAATTCATTAAGCTCAAAGGTATTTTCTAAGTTTGGTAGATCCTCAACTACATCCAATTTATCATTATTAAGCATAGGGCAATCGTCAACTAAACAAGCAGATTCATCATGCACAAAATTTTCATCAATTACAAAACACGAATCATGATTAGTAGGAGAGTTGACCTCTGCTAATCGATTCACGATTTCGGCTAGTTGACTCATTTGCTTTTCTAAGTTGGATATGCTTTAAGAAGTGATGTTTTAAAATTGGAGGTTGTTTGCCGCCATTTGTTTCATCATCTCCTCTAATGATGATAAGGAAGATGAAGAAGACCCTTGATGGCCGTGGGAATTATATTGCGGATCATAACATTGATTTTCAAAAGCATATGAAAAATCAATGCTAGGAGGGTAAGGATCATAGCATGAGTTTGTAGAATATAAAGAATTCACCTGATACGCATTTAAATTCTGAAAAGAATTAAAATCCTGATATCGTTCTTGATCGTGGGTGAAATCTTGAGCGTTATTCCAACCAAAATAATTATCCATCGTCTCCTGAAAGAGTTAGTTGTCTATGACACACCAATAAAAAAAGAAAGAAAGAAAGAAAAAACTATAGATGAAGATAAAATCTAAAATAAAAGAAACAATTAACTCAAAATTAATATTGTTGCCTTCCCCGGCAGCGGCGCCAAAATTTGGCCACGCCCGTCGTCGACGCGCCAAATTGAAAATGATTTATTTATGCTCTATTATGTTCGCACTTAACTATAAGATATAGAAAATGTGGCAAGTAGGGATCGAACCCAAGGGAATAGTGTTCATTACTAGTGTAAAGTAAAATGGTGGGGGGGTTTGAGTTGGTTGTGGTATTTTATCAAACACCTTGCATACAAGAAATAATTTGCTAGAGAAATGTGAACAAGTAAATTGCAATCATCCAAATTTACCAACACAACAAAGCACAATAAGTAAATTAGCAAGATAAAGAGATATTTGACCCAAGGATTATGGAAACTCAAGTATTACACCCAAACAAATATAAGCAAGATATAATCAATTCTACCTAACCAAGATAATTGGTGGAGCACACAATCACTTATTTCTCTTCTAAAAACACTAATTTAGTGAAGCACATAAATTAGTTCTCTTGATACTAGCAACCAATAGTGAAGCACTACTAATTTAACCAAATCAGGGAATCAAACAAAGAGAGGTTAGGACAAACCCAAGAATGAGAAGCTCAACCTAGGTATTTGCACTTAAAGCTTGAGGATTTAGGTAAACTAAACCTTGTGCTACTAAAATGAATGCACTAACAATTACGAATTAGCACAAACAACTAGCAATTGAATTTACAAGAAGTACAAGATGAAGTAACTTACAAATCTCCAATCAAAATCATAAACAATACAACTCAAGCAATTAAGATAGAGTGAAGTAGATCTTACTTAAATTGAAATGGGTTTAGTACAAGAGTTCCTTCCTTGAGCCAAATATATGAAGTTAGTTACTCATAATCAATGCTAGATTATGAGTAATAAATGTCTCCTCTCTACTTCCTAACCCTAATTGAATGCTCTTGAGATGATAAAGATGAGATGAAGATAAGACATGTTTGCTTGGTTCACTTCTATTCTATTAATACATCAACTAGACAAGAGGACAAGATGGACAATTGCTTCCAAAAATTTCCAGCAAGTGTTGAACGGCATGTTGAACGACCGTACAACAGCCCGTACAAGAGACTGCTCCTTTTAAACTCTTCGAATGGCCTAGCGAACGGCCTGCGGAATGGCCGTGCAAGACAAAATCTTCAAGATGATACATTAAACACCTCCCGACATCGCGAGCTTGCATCTTCTAACTTCCCTCTTGAATAATCTTTGCTTTCCAAACCCAAAATAAGCCATCTTTTCAACAATTAGCATGAGGCACTGAAAGATGAAAAACATAATTAATATCAATAAAACTACATTCGGAACTAACAAAAATGCAAGAGAATAAAAGACAAAATGTGTATAAAATACACGTTATCACACATACAGTGTTCCATCCCTTTCACTAGCCTCTACCAACAATATCAGCCTAGACTTGTGGCACCATAGACTTGGTCATGCACCTATGGCCAAGATTAAACAAATTCCTAGCCTTCTTGTCTTAAATAAACCTCACTCCACTGTTTGTCTCACATGCCCACTGGCTCGCTTCACAAAACTCCCATTTCCCACCAGTGAATTAAGCACATCTGCAACCTTTGACTTAGTTCATCTAAATGTTTGGAGTCCCTATAAAGCACCCACTAAAGGGACTTGTAGGCATTTTTTAACCTTGGTGGATGACCACTCACGCTACACTTGGGTATATCTGTTGTCAAACAAGTCTGATGCTCTGCAAACTTTCAAGATTTTTCACAAATATGTCCATAATCATTTCCATGCTTTGATCAAATCAATTCAATTTGATAATGGCTTACAATTTGATAATGCTTTGTGTAAGCAATTTTGTGCAAACAATGGGATTCTGCATCAGACTATCTGCCCTTACAGGCCTCAACAAAATGCACAGGTTGAACGCAAGCATCGGTTCATACTGGAAATTGCTCGTGCATTGAAATTTCAAGCATACATTCCATTACATTTATGGGGAGATTGTGTCTTGACAGTAGTGCACATAATCAATCGTCTCCCAACTCCTTTGCTACACAACAAGACTTCATATGTTGTCTTGTACAATGAGGAACCCACCTATGACCATCTTCGAGTATTTGGCTGTCTTGCTGTTTGTTACAACCAAACAGGCTCACATGACAAATTTGTTGCCCGAGGGGTTATGTGTGTTTTCTTGGGCTATCCTCCCAACAAGAAAGGCTATCGCCTTCTAAATCTGAGCACAATGACTGAATTGATGTCACGAGATGTCAAATTCTATGAAGATATCTTCCCTTTCTCCCCTAGTGTAAAGTCTCAATGTATGCAACCTGCTCTAGTCGTGATGCCAACTTCTCAAAGCACAGCCACATCTGATGAAGTCTATGTTTCTGACCTCTTAAGATCTCCATCACCACCTCCACGAGATCAGTCAGCTCAGTCCACTCCTACTAACGATACTGCACCAGTTGAGAATGCTCATGTACATTATTCTACTCGATCATATCAACCTCCAGTGTGGCAACAGGACTATATCGCCAATTATCCCACTTAATTAGTGGTCAATGTAGGCAGTGCTCCTATCACCCACAACTTTAATTATTTTCTGGCCAAACTTACTTCAACAAATGATCTAGTTTCGTTTAGGAAAGCAGTGCAACATTCTCACCGGGTAACAGCCATGAACACTAAATTGGAGGCTTTGGAACGCAATCAAACATGGTCTATGATTGAGCTCCCACCAGGTAAAATAACAATGGCTTGTAAGTGGTTGTTCAAAACCAAATTTAATCCGGATGGGAGCATCGAAAGACACAAGTCTCGACTAGTTATCTTGGGATGTCAACAAAAATACGGTGAGGACTATACCGAAACATTCGCCCCCATCGCCAAGATGACAACGGTTCGAACAATGCTCGCTGTTGCTGCCATGGAAGATTGGCATACTTTGTAAATGGACATTTCTAATGCATTTTTGCATGGTGAACTTTTAGAGGAAGTGTACATGAAGATGCCACCTGGTTATACACATCTTGGCTGCAGGATACAAATCAATGACACGGGCAAAGCTATGTCTACAAAAAAATCTTGTCTGTAAATTGCATAAAGCCCTCTACGGCTTGAAAAAAGCTCCCCATTTATGGTTCTCAAAGCTTTCTCTAACACTGCTCAGTCTTGAGTTCAAGCAATCGAAATTAGACTATAGTCTCTTCCTCAAGCAAACATCAAACTCAATTCTGGCTGTCCTTGTTTACGTTGATGACCTCTTGGTTTGTGGCTCTAATATGAAGGATATATCTAATCTCAAGCAAATGCTATCTACACAGTTCCATATGAAGGATCTTGGCCCTATAAGCTACTTTCTAGGCCTCGAAGTGGACAGGTCTGCATCTGGTTTTTTTATTTCTCAAAAAAAGTATACTATGGACCTTCTCACAGAGCATGGTCTCCTTAATTGTAAACCTCTGTCCTTACCTATGGACTCACACAATAGTTGGAGACCCACTTCCCAATCCTACATCCTATCAACACCTGCTCGGCCAGCTAATATATCTCACGGTTACTCGCCCAGATTTTGAATTATCACTTTGATGTGATTCTTCATGCTCCCCCTCAACTGATTCTTCCCTTGTTTCTGATTGAAGAGTTTCTTCAGTATTTACCAGTAGAGGTTTAGAGTTTAGATCAACAGAGTTTGTCAAATCAGTCTGATCAGAGTTTACTTTTTCAGAGAATAAATCTTCATTTTCAAAGTGCAGTTGATCATGTTCATTGACATCTTCAAGTCCAGTTATTTTCTTGTCATCAAATGACACATGAATTGATTCCATGATCACTCTGGTTCTCAGATTATAAACTCTGAATGCCTTAGTTGACAATGGATAGCCAACAAAAATTCCTTCATCTGCCTTTAGATCAAATTTGGTCAACTGTTCAGGATGAGTCTTCAACACAAAGCATTTGCATCCAAAAATATGAAAATATTTTAGATTTGGTTTTTTCTTCTTCACCATTTCATATGGTGTTTTACCATGCTTGTTGATCAGTGTTGGATTTTGAGTAAAACAAGCAGTTTGAACTGCTTCTGCCCAGAAATATGTTGGCAATTTTGCTTCATCTAGCATGGTTCTGGCAGCTTCTGTCAAGGTTCTATTCTTCCTCTCCACTACACCATTTTGTTGTGGAGTGCCAGGTGCAGAAAACTCTTGTTTGATTCCTTTACTCTTGCAAAATTCTTCCATTGATGAATTCCTGAATTCAGTTCCATTGTCACTTCTGATTATCTTCACTTGATTCTCTGACCCTTTGTCCAGTTGTAATATATGTTCTGTCAGTGTTAATGTAGTCTCATCCTTCTTTGCAAGAAAATATACCCATGTGTACCTGGTATATTCATCAACAATGACTAGAGCATATTTCTTCTTTCCAAGAGACATCACATTCACTGGACCAAAAAGATCAACATGTAGGAGATGATAAGGATCAACAATTGAAGACTCAGATTTGCTTTTGAAGGAGGCTTTTCTCTGTTTAGCCTTTTGACAAGAATCACACAGGCCTCCTTCATTGTCCACACCCTTAGTTAGTACATGAATGCCCCCACTACTGTTCATTTACAAGCTTCAAAATGCATTCTCTGCTACCTGGAAGGGTCACCATCACAAGGCATCCTTCTAGCTTCGTCTAGTTCTACACACCTCACAGCTTATTGCGATAGTGATATGCATTGTGGCACGGTCTTCTGTAGAGGTCGAATATCGTGCTATGGCCATGACCACTTGTGAAGTCACGTGGTTGACTGCCCTACTCAAAGACTTGGGTTTCAAAAATATTCCTCCAGCTCAGCTCAAATGCGATAATAAAGCAGCCTTAGCAATTGCTACTAACCCTGTTTAACACGAGCGTACAAAACACGTTGAAATTGATTGCCACTTTGTGCGTGATCAGATCAACACTGGCCTCCTTCAAACCTCTCATGTTTCCTCCTCAGAACAAGTGGTTGACCTGCTTACCAAAGTCCTTCCAGTCCAGTAGCATCAATACCTTCTTCATACGCTAGGAGCTTCGACTTCGTCTTCATCTCCAGCTTGAGGGGGAGTAATGAGGACTACCTGCAAAATTACATATCAGCTCCAGCTCAGTTTTTATCCCCTAGTGTATTCTTTAGTATGTTGACAAAAATAGAAGTTGTTAAGGTTGTTATCTTTTATAACGTTGTCTCTAGTTTGTCTAGTAGCATAACCATTTTGTACTTAGTACCATAAATGGCTTGAGGGACTATTGTAAAAGCAAGGTGAATGAATGATAAGAGAGCACAACTTTTATTCTCTCCATGGTGCCCTCATAATTCTACAGACTGTTTTCAATCACACATTAGTTGTCAACTTTCATTAATCTTCACACAAATCTGATAACCAGGCGAGGTCACTGATAAGTATGAGACCTCTTATTGAAATGTCTATTTAGGTCATCGTCAAAATCTTCTGATCTGTAAGTTCATTTCGAAAGTAATGAGTCTGGGCCAATTGGTAGAGGCCTCTTCATGTTAACAGAATAAAGTTAAGCCAATTAGCTCTATTTGGATGAGCTAGGTGGATGCCTATAACACTTCTTATCCTTGATAACTCCATGTAAGTTTCACTTGCTATGTAGAATCTTTCCTTCGAGGGGTCTTCAACATCTAACATTAAAAAGATACGGTTTTTTGTAATGAAACTTTAACTTCGCATAATCCTTCATAGAATGAAAAGTGTTGTCGCCTAGTTTGGCGATGTCACCTATTAGTGCTAACAGCTTCTCCTGGTTAGTGACTTGGTAGAATTTTTCAAAAAAATAATAATACTAGTAATAGCAAATGGCTTCCAGGTTGGTGTACTTTTTTGAAGTATTAACACAATGTTGGTTATATTTTCGCAACCTCGCCCACTTCCTATTCCAATAGTGGACTCTCGGAAGAATCGATGACTGCATCTTTGATGCACTGTAGCTGTTGTGAAGGCATAGTGTTGCACAAAGACTTCACTAGTAATTTTTAACAAAAATCTTCATGTGTGATTAAATTCTCTAGCAATATCCTCACCCAATTAAGGGAACAGCTTCGCCTACTTGCTACATGAATCATGTTCTTGACGTGTTGTTTTCAGTCCAAGGATACACAACTTATGTATTTATAGATTTCTGGTGAACAACATTGATTATGCCTATTACTTTGTGGAATCATCAATCTTGCCTTTTGATGGGTGTCTTCGTCCAATAAAAATGGAAGTCTTCATTTGTTAACTCCTTATTTTGCTTTAAAATTTGTCTTTTTAGATAGTTCATACCAACAATAACAGTTTATAAAAGGAACTAAAATCAATGATTCTGACATCTTCATATGTATACGAGGCATCGTCTCTTCATAATCAACCCTTGATGAACTTGGCAAATAAGCATATGTTTATCTTCGAGGAGAGGTATCGTTCATTTAAATAGGAAAATGTTGAAGTTGGGAATGTCCTCGCTTAGTTTGAAGCATGTACCCTGATAGAGATATTCTTGTTTTCCAAAGTCATTTCCTAGAGATCTTTCTTGACAGATAATTTCACTTTTGTTAAGAAAAAACAAGAATGCTCCCAAGTTCTTCAAATAACTTGTCATCTGCTTTGATAATATTAGATGTGTGAATCCATTTTAATAAAAATAGATGTGTGAATCCATCCTTCGCAGCATTGAATGTCTTCCAATTGTGAAATGGTAGTTAGAGGCATCGCCTTCTTGGAGAACTAGCCTTATTATTTGACTTTGTAGATGATGCTGTGTGTATTCTTTTTTTCTTTTTGTTTAAATAGGCCTCGCCAAGTGATTGGCTAATAGGCACCATTGTAAGTGCTATGAAATAATTCTTCTGAATTATGTCTTCATATGGCCTTTTCTTAGAGGGTCCTAAAATAAAATATCTTGTAGGGCCTTAAAGAAAAGAAATTCCAAAGGGCCTTTTAATAAGTTTACCCCGGAGGGCATTCAAAGAAAAATACCTTGGAGGGCCTTCAAAGAAAAAGTATCTCATATGTCCTTTCAAAGCATACCCTGGAGGACCTTCCAATAAGCAACCCTGAAGGGCTTTCAAAGAAAAATACCCCAGAGGGCCTTCCAATAAGCATATCCCAAAGGGTCTTCAAATAAACATACCCTTGAGGGCCTTCAAAGAAAAGTACTCCAGAGGGCCTTCCAATAAGCATACCCCTGAGGATCTTCCAATTAGCATACCCCGGAGGGTCTTCGAATAAGCATACCCTTGAAGGTATTCCAATAAACATAACCCGGAGGGTCTTCCAATAAACATAACTCGGAGGGTCTTCCAATAAGCATGGCCCTGAGGATCTTCTAATAAGCATACCCCAGAGGGTCTTCCAGTAAGCATACCTTGTAGGGCCTTCAAATAAATATACCCCGAAGGGCCTTTTGACACGACGTACCACCATACAATTCTTTTAGGTCGTATCCTAGGGTCTTTGCACAATGGGTTGTGCCCTTCCAACTAACATAGCGTACCACCATACAATTCTTCTAGGTCGTAGCCTAGGGTCCGTTTATAATGGCATATGCCCTTCTAGCTGACATAGCGTACCACCATATAATTCTCCTAGGTCGTAGCCTAGGGTCCTTGCATAATGGCCTATGCCCTTCCATCTAATACCCCTAGGGGTCTTCCTAGCAAGTTATGCGAAGTACGGGCTCACTAAGGCATATGGATAAGTATCAAGATCATCAACTGTTTCATCAAAATATATCAAATGAGTCACTCATTGTAAAATTGAGTAAATTTAGACATCAATTTGAATATTTGTATAATTTAAATCGTTTAAAAGTTGAAAATTATTATCATTTTAGTCACTCCCAGATGATCATCTTGATACAAGTTTTAAAAATAGTGACTAAATTGATTCATTTTTGCAATGAATGACTCGCTTGGTATATTTAGATGAAACGAGTGATTTCATTGATGTTTATCCCTAAGGCATAGGATTCCTACACGCCATTTAAATCCAAGCTCGTTGGGAATGAAGTGGGGTATAGAAAATCTAGTTTGCTAAATGCGTCTTCCAAAAGCTGACATAGCATACCTTCATACAACTCTCATAGGTCATAGCCTAGGGTCCTTGTACAAAGGTCTATGCCCTTCCAAGCTAATACCCCAGAGGACCTTCAAAAAAATATTTTCATGAGGGCCTTCAATAAAAGTTATTGAACAAGTTATCATACCATTATGGGGCTTTTTAGGATGAGGCGTTACTCCTACGACGGTGCAATCCTAAATATGTGCAAATAATGTAATGAATGAATGCATATGATGTAATAATGCAAATGATGCAAATAACTGAACTAATGTAAGACCTATAGACCTAGACCTCGCCTCCTCCATTTTTCATAATCATCTCGTAGGGCATCTCACATAGAGACATCTCACTTGAAGGCATCCCGCAGGGCATCTCACGTACAGGTATCTCACGTGGAGGCATCCCGTAGGGAATCTCACTTGGAGGCATTAAATCATCCCATAGGACATCTCATGTAGAGGCATCTCACTTGGAGGCATCCCGCAGGGCATCTCATATAGAGGCATCTCACTTTGGGGAATCCCGCAGGGTATCTCACATAGAGGTATTTACTCATCACGTAGGGCATCTTATGTAGAGGCATCTCGCTTGGAGGCATCCCGCAAGACATCTCACATGAAGGCATCTCACATAGAGGTATAGGACATCTCACGTAGAGGCATCTCACGCAGAGGTATTTACTCATCCTTTAGGGCATCTCACGTAGAAGTACTTATTCATCTCCCGCTGGAGGAATATTTTCATAAAGCTTCCCAAATTAGGGGTATCAATCATGCGTTGTGAATGGCCTTGCCTTGATGTGCTTAATTAGGCCTCGCTTTGTATATGTTCCATCTTTTTGATAATTGACTGGCTCTTGAAGCATATGTCTTCTTCTGGAGAACATTTAGCGTAGGACTCTGATATATTTCTGCACACTTAGAGGCATCTTCTAAAAAATTTCAACTTGTTAAATCATCGTTTCCATGTACATGGATTTCACATAGATAGATTCTTTTAGGATGGTGCCTTTCATTGGTTGCATAACATCTTCCACTTGTGTCGTAATAATCCATTGGTGTCATAATAAAATTAGTTGATTATGAGCTTCGGTTGATAGAACAATGAGATCTTGTTGTTGAGGCTGAATGATTTGTGGAACTGACCTCGCTTTGTTCCTTTTCCCTGCCTCGCCTGATTTGATGAGGGTGGACTCTTTGCGAAGCTCATGGGACCTAGCAATAAAGATCTTCATAATTTTTCATTATTGACTTATAAACATTCTTCAATTATGTAGTGGAAAGGTTCTTTTCATGTCTTTTCATTTCTATAAGGGCACTCTCTCGATGACTCATGGGGTATCGTCTTAATCCTGTACGGGTGCTCTATCGATGGCTCATGGGGAGTCACCCAAATCTTTTAGGTGAACTCTTTCTTCCACTTCTTCATAGTTGCTGACTAACGTGCTCTCAAATGGCCTAGGTTGATCATACTTGCA